>CM042844.1:56587362-57795837 GCA_023653725.1 Bungarus multicinctus
AATTTTATCCAATGAAGTGGGAGTTATTTTGAAGCACTGTGATAGTTCCAATAAGCAAATATACTGTTAAGTTTAAACACTGCTTTCTGTCCCATGCAAGTACTAAGTTTTTATTTTAATACAAATTTTGGATGGGATTCTTCTTTACATGTCTGTTTAGTTACTCTCCTAAATGTAAGTTTGGTCTTTGAGCCGATCGGGATACCCAAGATGATTTTGTAAGTATACATTTTCAAATTCCGTATTACAAAAAAAGTATCACGTACTTGCCAGTTCATAGTATAGCGCTTAGAAATAAATTATTGCCCACTGTCTAAAATTAGCATACAGTGTCAGGGAAATCTAGAAATGCTAGAAACAATGCAGTCCGGACAGATTGCTAGTTAATTCAGTTTGGCGCTTGTGCACCTATTCTTGCTGTATTGCAGGGGGTGAACTAGTTTTACACCATCTAACTAGCAGCACTCTGGTTGCTTCTGGGCTCCTCCATCAGTCTTACCTTGTCTGGTGTCATGTTACCTCGTATCCAGCCAGGTCCAGTGCTTGCTTCCATTCTCTTGTACACACAAACTATGTTTTTCCCCACTGGTTGTACCCATTTATCTATTTTCAATATTGCATGCTTTCAGACTGCTGGATGGACAAGAGCCAGGGTACGAGCAAAGAAAGCTCACTTCATCTTGAACCATTGTAGTGCAGTTCATTTCTGTCCAGCACATCATATCCTCTTCTTAAGAGATAAATTACTTTTAGTAGAAAATTGTTTAGTTGCTGAATTTTGGTTTACTGCAATAAATCTTGTTAAGAAGGCTTTGTGAGTTTCCTGTCTGGAATTATTTTTCATTAAGAATCCACTGTCCAAGAGCCTGACACAACATTTGCTGGAGAGTTCAATAAAATAGATGATAAGGTAATTCTATTGTATAAGCCAGGCTCAAACAACCCATGACCCACAAGTTGCATGAGCCCTTAGATAGCTAGCAAAGCAGCCTCACAAGATAATAAATATTAAAAAAATAAAGGAAGCTTATTATTTATATACATAAACTATATTATATATTTTATATGTGGCCTAAGACAATTTTATTTCACTCAATGAGGTCCAGGTGAGCCAAAAGGTTGGACAACCAGGGTGTAAGTAGTGATTTGGAAATCTTTTTCCCTATTATATAATTTTCTTTTGGAAAAGCCACTATAACCATTATAGTTGAAATGCTATTGCTATTGCTAATATGTGTTAATCAATTATACAAAAAGTTACTGTCATCCTATGCCAATTCCATAGTAATGGTTTACAATTCAGATTCAGTTTTTTTTAAATAACTCCTAAAGCTTATATATAAAATTGAGAATTGTACAGGAATTATGTATGTATGGTCAAGATTGTTGGGTGCTTAGTTGGGTTAGCATCTTTAGTATTTGTTTAAAGTACTTAATTAAAAAAAAGTATGGCCATAAAAATATATTATGATATTTTCCTTTCATTTTATACATACCTTTATTTTACTTATTTCTGAAGGGCAGTTGAAGGGCTATGGGTGTTAAAAAATACTATAGGACAGAAGGTGTCAGATTCCAATGAAAGTTTTAGGATAATCCTTGTTTTCTACCTGAGTAATTGAGCTTGAATTCATTTTTGCTATCAAGGCAATGACTATTTGACAATAATATATGGTTGGGTTTTATTTTCATATTTTTGTGGGTGGGCGTGATTCTTGTATCTTTTCTGAGAAGTAAGCAACCTAGACGTGCGTATAAAAGAGTATGCTATATATTTTCTCCGTAGATGTATTTGAATTAGTGTTTCAGATGTTCTTTAGTGACTAGTTCTTTTAAGTCAAGATTTTGAAGAAAGTGGCTTGTTTTAATAATGTTTTATTCTTGCTTAGAGGTGAGCACACTCACAGAGGCCCAGGCTAAGGGCAGACTTGTATATTCTCTCTCTTACTTGTATCTTTACAGTTTAGTCAAGATCATTCACATATTTCATCTCTTTGGTCGATATTGGAATGCTGAAATGTTATAATCATTCATTAAATTTGCTTAATGCGTACATTCAGCTCTTTATTGGATATAACATCAGATGTGAAATATGGTTATTGTAAGTTTTCTTAGATTATGCTTTTCAGAATTTCAGAATTTAGTGGAATGTATTTTATTAAGTGCTTGAATTCTACTGAATTGTAATTAAAAGGGAAAACTTAAACAATCTATCACTTGTGTATTCTTGGATAAACAACATGAGAAATCAGGGAAGGGAAGGGAAGGGAAGGGAAGGAAGGAAGGAAGGAAGGAAGGAAGGAAGGAAGGAAGGAAGGAAGGAAGGAAGGAAGGAAGGAAGGAAGGAAGGAAGGATGGATAATAGCTAACTACATGATTGATGTCAGCCCTTTGGGTAGTCTGTATAAGAAGCACCAACTATGGGCTCTAATACTATCTTTATTGAAAGATCTCGCAAATCTGAAAGTAAATCTCTCCTCTCTCACCTTACTGTTCAAGTAATTAGGGATGGTCCCTTCTGAGATGTTTGCCATGCCCGTTTCTTCAGTGAATTAAGCTGCCTCGTACCTAACTTTTGCTTAATCTGCAATTCTTCGTCCTCCTGCCTCTCAAGAATATTGCCATAGACCATTATAGAAAAAAAGGAAATGAGATAAACAAACAAACAAAAATCTTAGCAAACATCATTTGCTACATCCATCCCTGTTTTACGTAGCTTTGTTTTATTTCATCTCTACACTGATATATTATTTTTTGCTGTTATACTCTAACTTTCTATACTCTAACTTAGAGTCCTTAAGAAAGATACATGCCAACTTATACAGCAAATGCATACTGTAAATATAAATATCATGCACCATAATAAAAGCAGCAAAGTACAATGTGCTCTTCTAATTCAGTAGTTTTCTCTGTACAAATACAGTATCACTCTGCATAGGGGAAGTTATTAAATGTTCCCAGCATCAGCATCAAGGGTAGGGCTTTCTACTGAATACTCTTTTGTGTGTGATGAAGTAATACTATAAAGGTACTGAGGCGTTTCAAAAGGACTCTGAAAGAGGTTCTTGAAATAGTAGGAGGGAATTTTAGCTCTCTCTCATACTGTATATCCAGACCAAGTTCTATGTTTAACATTTGGCATAGCTCTGTCAAGGCAAGCAATATTAAAAATAGGGCAGAAGAGTCATGAAAAGGTCTTCAACAACGCTTTTTTTCCAAGATGAAATAAACTTACCAGTGAAAGTGAGCTGAGCCAGTAATTCACCAAGAAGCTATCTCAACAAAAATTTCATGATGAGCAGCTATGAGGGAAACTGTAGTTCCAGCTGAAGGAGGACCTTTGGGATAGAGTAAGTAAGTAACTTGAAATAAAATTCTAATGATTTGTGGCTTCAGGTGCAATGAACCAATAATGTTCTATAGAAAATACCAAAATGAAAAAATAATCAACACATAAGAGACCTTAAGGCAGAGAATGATATTTAAAAATATAACAAGGAAGATACAGTGTGTTAAAATAATGCAATACAATAAAGCATGATTTTATCTAACCAGATTAGATTTCAGTTTATTGGCTTTTATTCATTTCATTGTTGAGTATTTGCTCATATAGATAAATACAGATTAAAATCAGTATATTGTTGATATCTTATTCCAAACACCACAGGGGTGCCCATAAATATACAAAGCAAGGTGGCAATTAACACAATACATGTAGTGAATTTGTTTTGTTTGCAACTAATAAAGATTGGAATAATAGAACTAGATCTCCTGCTTCCATATATAATGACATCCAGCCAAATATCCCAATAATTTTGTCTTCATCTTTCTCCTAAAATAAATAAATGTATTTGGATGACCAAAATGTATTCATTGAAAATTAAATAGAATTAGTCCATTTTATGAAAATCCTAGCAACTGATGTACTACTGCCTGCTACCTTTGGAACAATATGACATTTTACAAAATAATTGTTTTATTCTTTGGGTAAGAAGAGCCTTTTTTCTTTAAGACATTTAGCAGTAATCTTCATCCCTGTACATCTATCCAATCAGTTTCATTCAGTTTGTCATTACAAGTTAAGATAAGCATGGATCATGAATATGCATGGTTTAGTAAGTTCACATTCTCAAGCACAACTCAATTCATTCCATAAAAACGTATTAGTTGGTTGCTATGGGTATATCTACAGGAGCATTATCAAAAATTGTGTCAAGTTCAGTATTCATATGAGTGATTTTAATCTTAAAGTGCCTTGTAAAATTGTCACAGGTTTCCATTCTGCAGATTCCCACTAGGATCTGATTTCGTAAATTTTCTGAGCAATAAAAAAAACTTGTGCAGTTGTCAACCCTGAAGTGATCATAGCTGAGGCCATCTTGGAGGCTTCAGGCTTGTTACATAACAGAGGGAGGGGGAAAATAGTTAGATGGGGTTTGTAGCCAAAACAATAAAACTTTCCTGTGGGAACCCAAGGACGTTCCCATAGGTGGCTAGCTAGAGAAAGAGCAAAGTCCTGGCTTGGACAGCATGATGAGTGACTTGGGGGAAAGGGGAAACCTTTTAAACACAGTTTTCACCAATTGTGCCAATATGATATACCCAATAAAACTATTCTTTGAGGAACTTGCCTGCCTTGGAGTACTAATTTCTATGGGGGCATTACTATTATTTAAGAATAACAAAAAATATTTTTCTCCACTGAGCTGAAGGGAGAGTCCAGGCTGGGTAATCTCTAGTCTCCTAGCTCTGCAGACTGAGTTGAAAAACTGAGGACACACCCCCTGGTAACGGTCCCCAGTTCTTCACTCGATCTCAGCGTGTTCAGACCACCTCTTTAGAGCTCTGAATAGCTAGGATTCTAGAAGAATATTCACCCCCTGGATTAGGATTTTTTGCTAGAGAAGACTTAGATCAGGTTTGACAGTTAGCCGGCTTCCCGGTTAGCTTTTTCATTTTTCGCGCCTTTTTTCCGGCTCACGGTTTTTTGCTTAATTTTTTCCTTTTTAAACATTTCTTCTGGTGGACTGGTTTTTTTCTATTTTTTTGGACAGAATTAGACAGGAGACGACCCTGAGAGCCCGTGTGGCCCAGGCTGGGGGTGGGAGTCAGCGTCTTTCTTTAAACTCGCTTGCTCCCAGTTCACTTTCCCTTGCTGGGAAGCGCCTCTGTCCCTTTTCGGCGGCAGCAACCATTTTTTCAATTGGGGACAATTTTGCAGTTTGCCTCCAGGATTGTCCCTTGGGGGCGGAGTTTTGGCCATTGAGAATTAATTCCTGACCCCCCTAGCCACTCCCTAGAGCACTGCGGCAGTGGCGAGATGCATGAGCCTGCCTGAAATTGCGGTGCAGCCAGCGCCAGGCTCCCAAGCCTCTGATCTGTCAGGGCTTGCTCTGATTCAAAGAGTCAGCCATTTTTCAAACCTTTTTTTCCTCTGACTCTGTTTTGGAATCGCGGAGCTGGGCTGAGCTCACCGCTTCGGGTTGCACTAGCCTCCTGAAGTGGTGGACAGCGACTGTGGCTGTAGCAGACAGCTCAGGCCAGGAATTTTTTTCTTTTAACCCTTTTTTACTTTTCTCCCTGTCAAGGGACAGTTATTTTTGGTGGGCTCAAGATGGCCACCAGAGGAGCTGATCAAGACTTGTCAGTTCCTCAGCAGGGCACAGAGAAGGCTGCTAAGGGCTCTCCTAAACCCAGATCTGCTGGTCTGGAGGCAGCAGCTAGGATTAGAGCCAGGGCTCTAGCCCTTAAAAGACCCTCCAGGGCTGAGGATAGACTGGCCAGGTGTCATTTTTGGTAGCCATTACCTCGGCTAGGCATATTTTGGAGTTGGCGGCCCTATCCATCAGAAAGGATCTGTGCAAATTCCATGCAGACAGAGGTTCTGCGGTTGGACCCTACCTTTCTGCCCAAGGTGAACTCCTTATTCCATTGCTCACAGGAGTTGATTTTGCCTAACTTCTGTCCAGAGCCTACCCATGCACTGGAAAGAAAATGGCACACCCTGGATGTTAGGAGGGCCCTCTGTATCTACATCAAAAGAACCTCTCCTCTTAGGAGGACAGAAGCCTTGTTTGTTTCTTTTCAGCCGTCAACTTTGGGTCGCAGGGTGACACCTTCCACAGTAGGTCGCTGGCTCAGAGCCTGCATCACAAAGGCCTACGAGTTACAGAGCCTTCCTGTACCCAGGAGAATCACTGCGCACTCAACAAAAAGCGCAGCGACCACCGCAGCCTGGGCAACGCAGGCATCGATTCTGGACATTTGTAGAGCTGTGACCACCGCAGCCTGGGCAAAGCAGGCATCGATTCTGGACATTTGTAGAGCTGTGACCTGGTCATCGTTGACACCATTCATTAGGCATTACAAAATTGACTCCTTTGCCTCAGCAGAGGCAGCCTTTGGAAGGCGAGTACTGCAGGGAGTTCATGCAGAAGTGGGGACCTCCAACCAATCCAGTTCTCACCCATAGGACTGCCATCAGCCAGCTTTGGTAGGTCCCAGCCTGGACTCTCCCTTCGGCTCAGTGGAGAAGGGGCGTTGGTCTTACCTGAACTCTTCTTCTCAGGGAGCTTAAGGGAGACCCCAGTCCCACCCTATATTCTGTCAAGTTGGAGTAGGGAGGAAATGTCCCTTTTTTTCGCAGTATCCACTAAGATATTTGTTGGAGGATGTGGAGCAGCTGACTTCGCTTCAACATCGTTCAGAACTGGGGACCGTTACCAGGGGGGGTGTCCTCAGTTTTTCAACTCAGTCTGCAGAGCTAGGAGACTAGAGATTACCCAGCCTGGACTCTCCCTTCGGCTCCCCGAGAAGAAGCGTTCAGGTAAGACCAACACCCCTTTTCTCATTTTCCCTGCCAGAAAGTAAACTCAGGAATGTAGTCTGTCATAAGAATGCTGTCAGTGTTTCAGCTATTGTCTTCCTTGGTTTATAGCCTTTAGCTTCTCACAGAAGATAAAGCTAGTTTGTCTCTATAGTGCTAGATAAGTTGCTTTGGAATGGTGATGGTGATGGTTCAGTTTTCATACATTTCAAGATTCTATTAATTGTCTTATCTCCTAAGTAAATGTCATTGGTAAATGAAATTACTATATTAATTGTTGCTAACAGAATAATCCTTTTGGTTTGAGATAATTCACATTTTGTTGAATATAAAATAATAAAATCCAGATAGGAATCTGTAGAAATTTCACAGAAATAATGTTTTGATATTCATTCATTCATTCATTCATTCATTCATTCATTCATTCATTCAATTTGTAGGGTTGTCCATCTCAAAAAATGATTATGAGTGATGAACGGTATTAAAAGAAATTTAAAATAATTCCAATCACAAATAAAAAAAATAGCAGCCAAGGAAATTATCACAATCAACCACCACCATCATCCAGAAGATTCAGGCTTTCAGGGGCCGAAAACCAGATACAGAGATAGTTCTTTCCATACCATGGCAACAACAAATTCTAGAGCTGGCATTTTTAAAATACCTGTAAAAATGAATAGCAGTTGAAAATATCCCGAGCAAAAAATACATATTTTGCACTGAAGTTTAGACATGGAAGGACATGGAAGGATGAGGAGGGGTAGAATCCCTATTTTTTTTCTAATATAACAGTGAAGATTTTCAATATGTTTGCTAAAATATGTTTATTTTGATGTTTCATCTGTTATGAAACTTAATAACCAATTAAGAAACCAATTAGTCCTAAAGTACTGAAACTGTATAATGTATATCTGTGCCCTAAGATAACAGGTGAAAGCTTGACCACCAAAATGGATCTTAAAGGCCATTAAAAATTCTTCAGAAAAAGTTCCTGCTAGCTGAATTGCTTTAAATAATATGGTCCAAAATAGTTAAAGATATTCAGATAATTACCATCACATTACATTTTGCCTAAATATAAATCAGGAAAGTAAATTTTTTCAGTAAGAGATATAGGTGGCTGTATAGGATCTGAAGTTCTGTTTGCTACTGTTTGATGTCAGTAAGACTGGTGTAGAATTTGTCTTGTTCTTGTTCACCTGACCATAAGACGCATCTAGATTTAGAGGAAGGAAAAAAGAAAAAAATATTCTGAACCGGAGCCTGAGAGGTCCATAGATAGGTGTCCTCTCATATGCCAACTCTGCCTATTAACTTCTGCACTGCGGAAAGGAGACAGAAGAGGCAGGCAATGACAAAGACAGAAGTGGCAGGGTTCAGCACTGTAAAAGGACCCTGCTGCTGCAGCCCAGCTGCTATTCACCAAAGGACCGCAAAGGATTTTTTTTTGGGGGGGGGGGTGTCTTATGGAGTGAAAAATACAGTAATCATATGAATTTCATTCAGTAATTCTTGCAGGCTCAAGCTATTCTCAAGCTAATATAATTTGAAAGCCTGTGAAACACACTGACAACATTGGTTCTATGCTCAGGAATATGCAACAAATCTAATACCAAGTATATATCAAGGTATATATTTTATGTTCCATTTCTCAGATTTCTTTCAAAACAAAGGTATACACGTTGAGGCAAACAGTTATTTGTTCTTTTTTCTTCTTGATATAATGAAAAAACAAATAAACACTTTGCAATATGAGTTAGTAATGAGCTACAGTTTATATTGTAGTTATATACCCAAATGCCTTACATTAAGTCATGTTTCAGTGGGACCTATTTAGAGTAATTATTTAAAGCATTATATTATTGACTAATTCAGGTATGAATGAACCTCATGCTTATCTTTTGTTTTTCAATACAAATTAATTTTTCTTTGCAGCATAAAAATAATATCCATTTGGTAATAACAACTTAAAGATATATGCCCATTTGTCATGCTACATATTCAACTTTAATTCATTCATTTATACATTTATTTAGATAATGCCAGAAATCATGTTAGATAAGGGTGTTATTTTCAAAATTTATGGTCAATATGGCTCCTCATTAGGACCTTTTAAAATTGAAAATATGCAATATTTATTTGAGCATACACATGCATGTACACATAAACAAACATAGTCCATCTCATTTATTTATTTATATATTTGTGCGTGCGTGCGTGTGTGCATGCATGCATGCATGCATGCATGCAACTGACACCAATAGACTATGTGAAGAGACAGGGAAATACAAAAACATGAACTAATATTTGGGATCATATTTTAACAGATTTGTTTTATCACGCTGAAAGAAAAGCATTGACCAAACTAATCATTTTCAATATTGATCTGTGCTTTAATGGAATTCTTTCTACATACATTTTTCTGAAAAGGATTTCAATTCATATGATGTTTATGTTTTTGGAGATTTAGCTGCAAAGTATTCAGGATACTGTAATGCAGTGACATATATGCAGGATGTTTTTAATACTTTTAACATTCTGACACGTTAAAAGTATTAACAACATTAATATAATCCAAATTATATTGGTCATCTTCATTTGCTACATTTATCAAACTTTAAAAACGATATAAAGAGATTACTTTTAACTCTAAGATAAGAAGTAAGGCATAGCATACATTGAAAGAATCAATGTGACTGATAATCATATCTTGTTTTTGGATATGCTAATGGTTAGCCATGTTATCAAATATTAAAATCTTAATTGGAACAAAAGTGTTTCTCGCCTTGATTTGGAATATTGCCACTTCTGACATCAGATCTGTACATATTTTTTTCTTGAAACTAGTAAGGTCAAAGTGTAATTGACTATTGTGTACTGATAATAGTGGGTATATTTTATGGTAATACTTTCACAATTTCCAGATATATGTATTCACATGGGAAGCAAACCTTTAAGTGATACTTATTGATTTGACATACAAGCTTATTAAGGAACAACATTGCTCATATGTTGTGTTGTACTTTCTAACTTTCCTTTATAGCAAATCTGTCAAATTGAATTGTTAACCATTTTAGGCTTTTTAAAAAACTATTAAGAAATAGATCTAATCTATTATTTTGACTAGTGATTTTTTTCTATAATATGAGCCTTCAATATTTTTATATATTTAAGGTGTTGTTTTTTAACTTCTTGTTTATATATGGGTAAGAAATATAACCCATTATACAGAATTGTTGAACCTTGAGATCTAATATTGACCTCAGTCAGTATTAACTTTTCAGATCAATAAATACTGATATTGACCTCAAAGAAAAGTCAATGTGTATGTGTTAGTTTGTAAAGTATAACTGCAAAGAAATGTTACACATTTTGTTCTTCATTAGCTTTCAGTTTATATTAAAACTCCTATATTTCCACCTATATGATAGAACATCAGAACATTTGCATCCAATATAAGAATTGTTAAAGAAGGATTATTTTGTGTGTTATGGAATAATAGATGAAAAATATGTTTTCTACATCCTGAATATTAAGCATAGTATGGAATTGGGTTTTGCTAATAATAACTCCAAGAGTTGAATTATTTTTTTTAAAAAAAGAACAATACAAAGATTTAAAGGAGACGGTGGGAAATTTGTACTTTCAGACTTATAAGATTCTATTAAAGTAATCTTACAATAAAGTAGAATTAGCTCATCTGGTCATGTTTCCTGTCTACATGGGAAGGCTGAAAGTAATTTTCCATCCTCTCCTTTACAGCCTGAGAACTTTGAGAGAAGGAGGGAATACCTTCTAAGCCTCTTTCTCCAACCATTATGCCACTGGGGGCAGTGGCATTTTCTACCAGACCATTCCCTAGGCAGCATTTCTTACCCTAATCTCCAAGATTATTCCCACATACCATTTAAGAAACAAAAATTAAAATCAACCAAGCAATCAATAAAATAATTATACATTCATTATTTTAAAATAGAGAAGTAAGGATACCTTCAAATCAAGCTAATATCTTGGTGATTGTATCAATGTAGTTTCTTGATAGCAATATAATGTTTAGAAATGTTTTGCCAGTGCTTTCTTTGGTAGTACCTTTTCAACTTCCCAATAAATATAACTTCGGTAAACAATTCCCCTTTAAAATAATTGGAAATCTATCTGCCATACTCTGTATATGAGTCAATCATATTCATGGCAGCCCTGCATAAAATATTTTACTATAATTCAGCCTAAATTAAGAGACAAAAGGACACCAGATAGCTCTTTAATGTGGCATTTTTTACTTTTAGCACTAAAAGCTGTTTATCTGAGAATTTCAGCATTTCTGACATTTTTAAGGACAATGCAAGAAATCTAGGAGAAGTTACTATCCTACAAATGCTTGAATTGTAATTTGAGGCCTTCTTACAGTCTTCCCATACACCATTTTCATGCAATTAGATTTATGGTGAGCCTCTTTTAAAGTAACATTGTGTGATGACAGGTTCTCCAGGGATTGGTATACTCAAGAGACAAAAATCTGTATGGGTAAATGAAGAAGGAAGAAACAAATCAAAACTTAATGCTTGGTGCACAAAACAGAAAATTGATTAGAATATGCCCTGAACTTACTGTTATTGAGAAAAAAAATGGGAACAGATATTTAAGTTATTATATGAAGTCTTTTTCTAAATTCTAATTAGGTAGCTAGTCAGTTGATAAAGGAAGTCCTTGACTTACAACCATTTGTTTACCAACCATTCAAAGTTATAACAGCACTGGAAAGAGTGATTTATAACTAGTATTCATACTTACAGCAGTTATAGCATCTGAACAATTACATTATCAAAATTTGATCAAAAGCCAGCATGTATTTAGGATATTTGCAGCATCCCAGGTTTATATGATCACCATTGCAATCTTCCCAACTGGTTTCTGACAAAGTCAGTGGGGAAAGCTGGATTCACCTAATGTCCATGTGCTTCACTTAAGAATGGTGATTCACTTTAGAACCATGGCAAAAATTGTCATAAAATCAGGCATGATTCACTAAACATCCATTTTGCTTAACAATGGAAATTCTGGTCTTAATCATGGTCATAGGTATAGTATAAGATGATAAACCTAATTATTCTTTACTATAAATGAATATTGTCATAGGTATGACATGTTTTGGTGTTTAAGTTGTCAGAAAACCATGAAAAAGATATTATGTTTCAAAGATCTGAAATAGAAGTAGACTTTGATTAGTAGTGGATTTCTGTTAGGCTCTTCTTTTTTTTTGAAGTGTGAAATATCTAGTGAATTAATTTTATCACAAGTGTGGATAATAAAAATCTCTATACAAAGTTTACTTAGCTAAATGGGTAGAGCCTTTTAGGTCATAGCTTATAATGTGCAATTTATACTGTCTTTTTTTGTATTAGGAGATTAGTGAAAACTAAACTGTAAATTAAGTTTATTGCAACATTATCTTCAGATGTACAGCTGAGCAGTAACTATTATACTGAATGATAGCAGTTGACTGAATTTTGTATTAAATTTTGTATTAAAATTATTGTGTAAAGTTACCATCTGACTGAAAAAAAATGTCGTTAAAAAGTGTTGTGCTTTTATTTTATTCTAGTAACCAACTCAAGACTTGGGAAGTGGGAATCAAGATAAATAGAATTTGTTTTCCAGTAGAAATCCCTGTCATAATCTGGGCAACTCTGTTATCTTTAGAAAGAATTGTGATACAGCTAAATAGAATTTATTCACATATAAATTCTGGAGAAAGGACTATTTAAGGATCAAAACTGGCACCTAACTTTTAATAGCTTCAGAAATGTTTCATAGTTAGAAAAGAGGGAATTGTAGGAATCACCTTTTTCATTTGATCGGTTTCCAGTCCTCAATCTTTGCTAACCTTGGTCCCAAAGTAAATTCTTAAAGAGTAGGAAGCCATCTAGTTGGAACATTGCAACTATCTGTTAAGATAAAGCACTAGTCTGTTTTGATCACTTCATTTTAATTGTTGAGAAGTAATGATTTGCAACCTTTCATGATTTTTCTTAGTTCTGTATCTGAATCTGGGATTTTTTTGCATATAATAAATTTGGTGCCCTTAAGGATGTTAAGCAACTATATACTGATCGATTTTCTAACTATTTTGATGACATCTTACAGGAGTGGCTTTAAGATTTGTGAGAAAAATAGTTGAATACTAATTAAAAAATCTTATGAGAAACAGAAAGAGAGATATGCTAATCAACATCTATTTCTTATACTAGAAGTGATCATGTTGCAAAGAAGGGGTCAGAAACTATTAATACTTTGGAAAACGAGAAGCCAAAAATTCCAAAAATAAATTTGCCTATAAAAAGTCTGTTCTGCAATTGTGCAGCTGTCAGTGAGAACATTACTGCATAATTTTATTTAAAGAATGATACAAATTCTTTTACCATCACAGGAGATGTGATGTTTGTTGGCTCTGAATATGACTCAGTTTATTAGTAACACAATTTATTTACTAGTTTGCTTATTATCAGGTCATATCAATCCACTATGGAAAGAAAGATTCTTTTTACAGAAGATTATGGACTAGAAGCCATGCTGATAGACTTTTTTGACTTCTGAGTCTAAGGCTAGGAAAGACTGATTGGGTCAAGTCACATAATTGGTTTTCATGCCTAAAGAAAGACTACAATCTAGTCTCCTTACTCCTGTTCAGCAGCCTCATTACTACATCACATTAGCTGTCATAACTTAATTTACATTATGTCAATTCATAAAACATTTCTATGCCTGTTTTAGAGTTGCCATGAACAAGGGGGGGGGGTTGGAGGAGCAGTGTAGCAGTTTAAAACCAAAAGTGCATTCTATTCTTAACTTGCAAAGATTGTAACTAAGCTACCAGAATGTCTGCCGCGAAAATTCCTAATTGGAGAATGTGATGGATGATCTCAGCTATGAACATGTTTTGTTGGAGAATATGAATTATGGTGCACCCAGAGGGATGGGGTAGGGGGAATTGCATGTTTCAGAATCGGCTTCATATAGGTCGTGCTGTCATATTTGCTCCTAATAAACCCTTTGAAGATTTTGAAGCTTGGCTTCATTATTTATTAACAATTAAAGTATATAACTATGCAGCTTTTCATAAAATATATGAAAAGCTGCATAGTTAAAATTGTTGCAAGCTCATGTCAGGCTTAGGTTAAAAATATAATATTCTGCAGATTACAATTTGTACAGCAGCTATGTTCTAAATTAAAATCTCCCATTTTTTCTCATTTTATGAATCATTTAGGTAAAGACTCTAGAACTGTCTTTTACATACTACTGTGTAGTAGAATTATTTAATTACTGCCAAAATCAACAAAAGAATTTACTAGTAAAATTTATTTGCTTGTGTTTTTTATTTGCTATAAAAATTGTTATGCTTTATGTGAAGAAAAATGGAATAGTCAATCTGTTTAATCAAATTTACCTAAAATTTAGACATTTTCTCTCTTTCGTTATTATATATGTGTGTGTGTGTGTGTGTCCTGTTTTTTATTTGCTGACATTTGTATCATACTATTAAAAATACAACTATGTCTTTTTTACAGAAAATATTATTAAAATATTTATATGTCTAGAAACCATGGTTTAGAAAAAAATATATAAGTATAGAAGTTTTTTTGATGGAGATTATAAAAACTAATTCATAAGGAAACAGTAGAGTGGAACAAACTTATATAAGCACAAATGTACAGAATTGGCCTTTCTTTATATAAACATGCACTATCTAGTATGTAAAGCTTATGAGGGAGGCATTGTTTCATTCTTTGAAGCTGTGTCATTCAATGGCATGACTTGTGACTTCTACAGACTGAAGTTGCTATATTACTGATTATTTCACCAGTGTATCTGATATTTAGATATGGCTCCTGTGATCGCTGTCAGCATATACAAAAGTCTTTTCTAGTGTCTGTATAAGTCATTGGAGGTCTGCTATGTACTGAATGTTCTAGAGCAGGGGTCACCAACCTTTTGGATCTCAGGGACCACCAAACTCATAATTTTTGATCCCAGGGACCACTAACCGGTTCTGTGGGCATGTCCTAATTTGTGGGTGTGACTTGGTGGTCATGTGACTGGCTGGGCATGGCTTGTATGTAAATATTATAAATATTTATATAAATATTGAATTTTTTATAAAAAAGAGCAACTTTGACCCAAAATCAGGCAAAGCAGGGAGGCAGATTGAGTTGCTCACAGAATCACAGATTCATTCAGAGATCTATCTAAGCTAACTCAGAGATCTATCTGAGCTAACTCAGTCTGTCACATAAAATTTGCTTGCAAGCAAACTCACAAAATTAACTCACAACACACCATGTATGTAAATATTGAATTTTTTATAAAAAAGAGCAATTTTTACCCCAAATCAGGCAAAACAAGCAGATTGAGTTGCTCACAGAATCATTCAGTGATCTATCTATCTGCCATCGGCTAGCTCAGTCTCTCAATTTGCTTGCCGTGAGTCTGCACTGAATTTGCTTGCAAGCAAACCTTCAGTTCTAAGGGAGGTTCGGCAGAGCTGAAGATCTAAAGACTAGCTATAAAGCAAGAAATCCAACCATTTCCTGCTTCCTAGCTAATCTAAATCTCCTGGCACAGCAGAACAGATGATGGTCGGAAAAAGAAAAAATAGCAATTTTAGCAGACAGGTTTGCTGGGTAAGGAGTGAGTGGGCGGGGAGCGTTCCTGCGGGCCATGTGGGCGGCACAGCCTTGTGTTTCTGTGCTGCCTGGATTAATTGCTTTGGGGCGTACTCTGGGGGTGAGATTTCTCTGCTGCCCACCAAAATTTTCTCAAGGCCCACCAGTTGGCGACCACTGTTCTAGAGGAGCTGTCAAAACAATTGGATGTGCTTTAATTAAGTGTCACCTCAGCACAAGTTATCTATCAACATCAATTATGGCTAGTTGAAATAAAATCTGGCTATAGAAGACAAATCATCTGTTCTCAGCCAACATTGGCCATAAATTAAATCTATATTTTGGCAATAGTATACTTGAAACTGAATCCTGTTGAGCCTCATGAAGTACAGAGGCAGTAACTGTGGCCTCAAATTCTGGTAAGCTGCCCCTTTGTATAGTTTGATTCATAATTAATTTGTCTTAATGTAATATTTAAAACTCTGTTCCTCAATCTGTATGTACGTTTGTGTGTGAATTATGTTGCTAAATCTTTTCTTAGTGTTACACTGGAACATTATTATGGCCAAATCAGGTTCTAAAATTAAAATAATACTACAATATTATGTAGTATTTAGAAGGATCAAACATTTTAATATATTTTTAGTTGTGTTGTAAAAATCCTGATTTTTTTTTGTAATAATTTTTTATTATTTTTATATTTTAAAAACATCTCTTTCAGTGAACAACGTGGTTCCAGGTTTACACTTCAACACAAACATGACCTTAGTACATATTGATCTTTCACATTCAATTCTATATCATATCATTACTTCCATTTTCCAGTAAATTTTCTCGATTATTCTTATTTTCTTTACACTTATTAAATTCATTTTCAATTCATATCTTGTCTTAATTCCTTTTTTATAAATGTTCTCAAATCTTATTTTATAGTCTAACATTCTTATTTTTTTAATTCTAAATTCATTATACCTTTATACTTGTAAAAATCCTGATTGATGAAAATTTAAAATATTCTCCAAGCTGTCATCTATAAAACTTACTGTTTGTGGAAAAATAAGGTTTATCATTAGTTAGAAATCTATATTCCTAATTTCAAAGTAGTTTATTAGAAGGTTGGGAAAAACGGAAACTAATAGAAGGGGAATTTATAAAGAATCCACTGTTACTGTCTTTTTATTGATAAATAGAGCATAATTGAAGTATTTTCCAAAATTCCAACGATGCCTTCAGGAATGATTCAAATTGTTGCAAGTTTCCATCTTTTGCAATTGATGTAATAGAAGTAATCTATTAGAAATTGATATAAATTAGCTTGGCGAAGCAAAGCCAGTTTTAGCTCTTTGACTACTGAAAATTCATTCTGTACTGAGCATATATTAGCTCCACAGGATATCAACTTTATTAGTGTGGAGATAAGCTGATTATATCTTGTCAATCAAAGATGCCAATATTCCAATTGAGAGTTTCCTCCTCCTCCTCTTTTTTAGCATTGGTGCAGGCAACAAAGATAGAGATGTGGTTTGCATCCCTATGGTTGTTATCATGCAGGGTGCAAGGGTCCTGTGATGATGTGATGGCTATATTAAAGAGTACATCAGTTTGTTTTAAAGTGTTTTGATTTTTTTATGATGTCATTAAACAAGAACATTGTGATTGCAGCTTTGCTAGAAAGCAGAGTTCTAGAAGGGGAAATAAGTGTTTCTTTGAAGCCTACTGGGACTTTGAGTCTTGCTGTGACTATGGGCGCTTATGTACTCTCATAACTGACATCCTCTAATCAACCACCAATGTAGATATTATCTTTTTTCAATATTATTCAATTATATCTAGTAATAATGCATGAAGGCTTGACTTTTTACAGGTAGTTTTTTTTTTTATAGTGATATCTCTTGACCTGTTGCTCTCCCACCCCTAGTGATTATTTGGTGGAAGTTTGAAAAGAATATATAATCCATAATCTAGGATATCTCATTTAAAGAGAGGTTGCTTGTGATTTGTGGGATGTGACTAGCCCTAAAGAAATTTATACATGGATTAATAGTTTCCAAGTATTTATATCTATTTATGGGAAACAACAGAGGACTAAAACATGGTCTTTTAATGTTCTATATCTCTTATTTTAAAAAATTAAGAAAGGGAGAGAACAAAAGATTTGGGTTTTTATTCTTTATATTAATATTTGAGTTTCAACAGTTGTCTTTCATATATCAGTTTCAAACAGTATAAATTTACCCTTTTGTTAGCTTGCTTATGTCATCATCCAATGAACTGACATATACTGATGGCACATATTATTGTATGTTTACCACATTTTGTTTATCCAATTCATCTGTTTTTGATTCAACCAGTCAATCATGTTCATTTTACAAACTGGGTATCAGAATCAGAAGTTTTATTTCAGCTAGATAAATCCTATGAACAGATAAACAATTATTAGAACATGAAATCTATTTTTGCTTCATCAGCAATCCTGACTGCCTTCTGCACATCTAAACACACATGAAAGTTAATGAAAGGGTGTGTATGTATGTTTGTGTGTGTGAGTGTCTGTATACAAGAATGTACTCCTTGTTTAAACTTTTCTGAAAAAAACATATTATTAAAGTTGTTCAATAGCACCTTAGCTGCAATATGGAAACTCGTATATGAATATTTCATTCTCTTTATAGTTATGTTCTCATACAAAAATGGGCAATTTTAAAAGAACAGTTTTATAACACTTGTGATGCAAGCAAACAAGTTATAGCAGTTATGATGAAGCCAAATAAAAATACGTTGACTGCATGCAGCATTTTATGAAATATGTTTTTGTATTTGCATATATTCAAGGTGAAAATATTAACTTATATTTTTAAATGTTTTATATTACTGTAAAATTGATATATTTTCTCTTCACACATATACTATATTATGCTCTTTTTACACATTAATATTTAGATTATATAATTTTTTTCCTATTACTTTTCAATAATTGCCAGTAGAAGTGTAAAAAGAAGTGACAGGCCTCCAATGCTTTTCAGTTATTAAGATTATTTTAACTATATTGACATGTTATTTTGTTTCTGTTGCTATCAATTAACAACAAAATAACATAAAAGTGTATTCTGAAAAAAGTCCCATTATATTTAGTAGAGTTTTGTCTCAGAAAACTGTGTAAGTATTCAGAGAAAGATTTTTTTAGTGTGATGTACTGTCATATACATACAGATTTTAATGTGAAGAAGATACTTAAGGTAGTGTTTTTATGGAAGGAATCAAATTTGTTGTCATTTAATATTTATTTTTGAGATTCTATGCATATTCAAAGTTTTTTAAGATACAGATTTTAGATATGGATAATGCCTATGAATAGTTTGTTCTATTATTTTGAAAATATATGTGATATATGATATTGGGTGACTGATTATCTGTGCACATTATGAACTACCAAATCATAAAAACAAAAATGGGTTATTTTTAATATAAATAAAATAGTAAATCTGTGTCTTTTCTTAGGCTTTTTGAGAATTAAAATGTATTTTCCCTGTCTAGTTTTGCAGTTTGGGTGTTAATTCTTTAAGCAAATACTAATGTATATGAATGCATATTAGGAATAAGTTACTTTTGCCTTAGTTTTTCTTTTGTAATAATATTTGAAATTTATTTTATAATTTTATAAACTACAGAAGAACACTCTCCATAACTTAACCATTTGAAGTATCATTTCTGAGTTATACCTTTTATCATATAAATCACATGTTTTCAATAAAATACTTGTTTGCTTATCAGTTTGGTAAATTATTCTGAGAGAATAATGGGGACTGGAAGATTTTTTTTCCCTAGTTATTCCCTAAGGCTGAAATTTTATCACTCCTTGCTCTTCGACAGAAGTGAATTTTCTAATAAAATTGTCTCTAATCGGGCTCTGTCAGTAAATTGTCTTATCATGGGAAGAAAATGACACCGATTCTATCAGAAAACAGAGATGATGTCACCAACTCCAATCACTGTTCTCAGCTTCCATATCTAGCTTCTCCACAAACACCAAGTCTTTTTTCCCCCTATGAACATCAAAAACTTGCAAAATCATTAAAATTGCACCCGCGTCGTGTTACAGGGATCAACCACACTGGCGCAAAATGGGATGTGGGAAAAGAGACTCTCTAAATGTGCTAATTCCATTGTCACATATTTACGGCTTAATTTTAATCGGTTAAAAAAGCCACAGATTGCAATAAATTGGCATTATCTTCTGTGACACCAGAGGACACAGTTGGTTCAAGGATTTAGTGGGTCTCTGGCAACAGTATATAGTGCTACAGACAAAGTATTTTTACGCTTGAACTATGGTAGCTAAGGTGCAATCCCCAGTTAAAACTGCAAACAAAGACTATAACCCACATAGTGCTAAGTTCAACATGCAGACCACCTTCAGTTTATAATGCTAAACTGAATAATGTTGAAAAACATTTTAACCAAATGACAGATTGAGTTTAGTTGCTGATGTTTTGGAAAAAGAAATTAACCATTTCCCTATGTGAACTCTTGGATGGAATGCTGAAAGTGTTTTTTCTAAAATACCTGCTGCTTAGTCCTTTGATTTAATTCTAAAATGTTTGGTTACTTTAGCTATAGACCATACAGCTACACTTCTATAAAGTATCTTGTATTTATTTTATGCAATGAATATAAATTACTTCAGCAATCATAAAAGATGCGGAGAGTTGGTTTTCTATGAAGATGTGATCATTAGTCATGTTTAGATTTCACACACATTCACTTTCTAATTTTTTTTAACTTTTTTCCCCTTTCTATTACAATTCTAGTATTTGGAAATTGCTGACTAAAATCTTATTTTTGGCTTAACAAATTTTTGACAAACCATGTGTTTGTATAAGAATGATAATAAATTAATCACATGCTGGAAATGTATAGGCAGAGAAATATTAGAAGCAGTGAATGGCTAAAGAAATTATTGCATAAATTATTTAGTTTATATTATATGGATGGCTACTATTATCCAAATATGACTATACATGTAAAAGAGCTAAAATTATATATTGGAATTGGGATTAAACATATGAAACAAATAATATTTTAAACAAATTAATCTAGGTTATGTAATGCTGCATCAATGATATTTTCTAATGCAATTTATAATATCAATGTTTTGTAGATGATAATATCAATGTTTTGTAGATGAACAGGAAAATTGCTAATGTAAAGAAGAAGTATAGAAACTAGCAAAATTTCCCTGAAAAAATGTTTTGATGATAGCAATACCATTTATGGAGCTGTAGGTAAAGTCCTGGTAAGACCAGAAATCAAAATATTGTACTCTGTTGTTTTAGTATACAGCAATTGTTTTTAAACAAGGGGCCTGATACAGCTTGCATTATATGCCCGTTACATTTTACTCAGTATTTTCTGATAAAAAATTTAAAAAACAAGATTTTAAAATATATCAGGATTTTTTCTTCCCAAATATATTTTAATTGCATTGTTATTGTGTTGTGATAATATACTGTTTCAACTATCGTTTATGTTTACTCAGCTTGAGTAAATTTTTGGGGTCACTTCTGCAATAAAATAGAGAAAAAAGAATTGTGAATGCTATTCTTTTTCGGTATCTGGATTAGAAAGTCGTTCTGCATAACAAAGAAAGAGATCTTTGGATAATAATGTACTCTGTTTCTGGTGTTCAGTTTTTAAAGAAGTTGGATTATTTTGTACATGTTACTTTTACTGCCAACATAACTCATAAGGCTGCATATAGGGAATTTGCTTTAATTTAAAATAAACAGCAGCATTTATTATATTTATTCCTTTAAGTTAACTATAGACATAATTTTAATTTGTTATTAATAGAAGCTACTTGCAGGTATATATTACATTTTGTACAATAATCATATACGATATTTTTCAACAATAACAAAATTGGTTTTATATTGTTTTGTTTAATTGATAAATTCTTAGCTTTTATGTTGGAACAAATGTTAGTCACTGAAAATGTTTAGCTAACAGATTTTCAAAAAAATAAGCTTAGAAGTTTTTCAAAAAAGCAAATTATCCACAAAATGCATGATAAAAGCTTCTGTGTTGTTAAATGCTGCTAAAAAGATGTGTAGAACAATATGACAATAGTCATATTTTTAAATAAAAGCCCCACAAAATAAAGATGAAGTACTTTGCAGAATAAATTTATAACATTTAGCTTTTATAAACCTGCCTACAATTTTGTCATTGCTTTCTGTAGCTGATGTATAGTGAGATGACCATTCTCTCAGAAATAATATATATGCGTATATTCTACTTTTCTACACATAGGCTGCGCCATTGAGCTATTGGTCACATAAAATGTTCATCTTTAACACTGTGAAAGAGATGAAGTTAAAAATGTCTTACAGAAAATTGGTTATCAACATCTTTTTGTGTTTGTGTTTAGAATTTAGAAGAAATACTAAATGTTTTAAGTACTTAATTGTAACTTTAGTGTGTGCATAATATGTTTAACCCTGTTCAGTTTTTATTGCTTTTTAGTTGAATATAATAGGATTATTTTTAAATATTGACAGTTTTGCATAAATATTCATTTGTATACCTTAGTTATATATGTGTGTATATAACATTCATGCACACAAATATACATGAATTTGAATTAGAGTTATATAAAAATAGTAATCTCAAGACATGCAGTTAAAAGTAGAATGGAAAACAGGATTTAAACTTCGTTGTTAGAAATACTGTAAATGTGTTTAAAGTAAATTTCAGTATGCCAAAATTACTGTTTTAATTTTGTCATTGAATGTAATGTGCAGCTAACAGTCAATTAACCTCTTCTATCTATGAGAAGGATTTGTTAAAAGTCAAAATAAATACTATTGCTATCATTTAATGGAAGCTATAAATGTTCTATAAGTTCAGGAAAAACTGTTTCTGTACAATTTAATATATGGTACACATTAGTACAATATTTGCATAACTATATCTGATATTAGAACCTCTGAGTTAGTGGTTTTTAGTGGTTTTCTATGTTTTGGTGTCTTTCTGATAAAATCTGGCTAGTTTTGTTATGAATATGTTATAAAGCATATAAAATAATGGACGGTGTAATGAAGCCAGCTTTTAAATAAATAGCAACTACTTCATTTGATGATGGGTCCACAGAGTAGATACTATAAGTCTTAATATGTCAGTAGTCATTTATGAATCAGACATCAGTATTCTGGAATGTTCACATTTTACATATGAGTAACCAGACTGTCCTTCATATATTTAGTGGTGTATGTATGTATGTTTGCGAGCGGGCGTTTGTCGGTATCTTTATACACATAGAGATACATAAAGAAATGAATAGCAAATGTCAGAAATACATTTCATGGTTACATGCATTTTATGTTACTGATATGAAACAATAGTTCTACACCTTCAGAGGAAATTATAAAACAGCATCACATTTAACCATGATAATACAACTGATTCATAGCAAAATAGTCTTATAAATATTTCTATAAATTATCTTAAAATGTCATGGTAATGTTGTAGAATCTTTCAAATGTGATAGGCAAGATCTATTGCCTAGATTAATTATTTTGTATTAGAATTATATTTGCTTATAATATACAGTACACAAATATACTCCATAAATATGCTTTCATTTAAATTGTATGAATTTGATTTAATATAGAAATCTTTGAAAGTCACAAAAGAAAAATATATTTGACAGAAGAACTGCTTGAAATAATAAAAAATAAATAAGCCACCAGTTGTGGCAGTGCTGAAAAAGTGAATTTATGACTGGGGCCCAAAGTTCTGACAACTATAACATCCTTTGCGGTTGGATTGTTAATTGCAATTCAAGTGCTTAGGTAACCAGTTTCTGATTATGATCTTGCAGTGAATGGAGATCATGTGATAGCTATTTGCATCCTTCCCTGCTGGCTTCAACACCCCCACCTTCTGCGGTCTCTGTCTGCACTCCCTACTGCCTGCCTGTAACAAGATCATAATCCCATTCCCCTGTGGCACCTGCAAACTTTCCCAGTGCTCCTTAATTGAGACTCCCGACTCCCACAATTTCCTGTTTAATAGCCCACATGTCCTGGGGTTATTTTGGCAACTAGCACTGCCATGATTTCCATCACTAAGTGGTCAGTCATATGTTGTCACACTTTATGGCTGCATCACTTAGCAACAATAATCCCGGTCCCTATTTATTTATTTAGTTGTTCATTATATTTATACAGCCAGCCATCTCACAATCAAGTGACTGAGTGAGGTACATAAAGTTACAATTGTCATTATAGAATGCCATTTAGAGATAATCTGAATCTCTGATAATCTATATCAGAAATTACTATTAAATCAAGGCTTTTTTCCTTCTTTCCACATTATTATTTAATGTATACTTATTCTCTGAACTAGGAAGGCAATACTATTCAATGTTGATGCCTTCAACACCATTGTTCATAATGCAAACTCTTCAATTTAGGGTTATGCATATATGTATTTATTAAACAATGTTTTGCAGTATTCACCAGTATATTATTGTTTATTATTAAGTAATATAATTAACATTGCAGGATATATTATTATACTTTGACTATCTTGTAACAGCACTTATTAGAGGTGTGATACAAAATGGCAGGCACCATAATTTAGTGGTTGTACTATATACTGCATAGCTGGTTAACACACCAGACAAGTACAAAGAAATCATTGTTATGGCAAAGTAAGCTTATTAGAAAGAATTAGTTGTGTACTGGAAAAGACCTTGGTGACAGCCTAAACTCCTATGGAATAACTCAGAATAACTGAAAAGAGGGAAAGAATGAATATATATATATATGTACATACGTACATATATATATATATATATATGTTTTCTTAAGTTTTAACCCTAAACAGCACGCACCCCAAAATCAAATTCACCATGGAAACGGAAACAAACAACTACCATTCCTAGATGTACTAATCTACAAAAAAAAAAAAAAGATGGCACACTAGGACACACCATATACCAGAAGAAAACACACACCAATCGCTACCTCAATGCCCAATCCCACCACCACCCAGCACAGATAAACTCGGTGGCCAAAACTCTAATTGCCAGAACCAAATGCTTGGCAGACAAGACAGACATAAAAACTGAACTATGAACCCTACTAAAATACTGACAGCCAACAGCTTCCACAAAAGCAAAATCATAGGCCTGATCCACAAAAACACAGAGACATAATGGAGACCTAGAAGATGAACAGACCTATGGAACAGCTGTCCTGCCCTACATAAGAGGTACTACAGACAAAATCAGTAAGATACTACACAGGCATCACATCAAGACTGCCTTCAAAACAGTCAGAAAAATAGCAGTCATTCTAAGCAATCCCAAAGATAAAATTGACCAGGAAAACCAAGGCATATATGAAGTCCCCTGCGCATCATGCCCTGCCATATACATCGGACAGACCCATAGAAGTACCTGCCTGGATGAACACAAAACGCAGTAAAAAAGCTGGAACACACTTCCTCATTAGTCCAACACATGAAAGCCACAGGTCATAGCATCGACTTCAATGGCACCAAAACCATAGCCACTATAGAAAACCCCAGCTACAGAATTATCAGAGAAGCCATAAAAAAGACCTGAAACCATGAATAGAAGAGATGACTCCACCAGACTGTCAATTATCTGGAAGCCTGCACTCACAAACAAAACATCTCCACACCACAAGACAAGCAAACACCTGGGCACAAACAGACCCCCCCGATACCTCCAGCTCAAACACACCCCAACCAGGCACCCAGATGAAACCTAGCTTCCTAATAAATGATAGCCATCCGTTTGGTGATAGCCTACTAAAAACCATTCTATCACAGCAGTAGGCTAGCACCAAATTTAAAACAGAAATGACTGTGAAAGCCTGACTCACAGATGAACACAATGCACAAGCCTGATGATGGCAGATGAGATTCTGCCGAAACGTCACTACAACTTTAAAAGCACAATTATAATTTTATTCATTTATTTATTATTCAAATTTGTATACCGCCCCCTCTCCCTAGGGACTCGGGGCGGTGCGCAGCCAAATAAAAAACATATAAATACATATACAATAATTTAAAATACATTAAAAGAATTAAATAGGTTGGCCATTAAGAATTAAAAAGTAGGGAATTAAGAAAATTAAAACCATTTAAAACCAAATTTAAAACCATTACACATAACTTTAGGCCAGACCGGCTAGATGGAATAGGTGGGTTTTTAGTACGCGCTGGAAGGTCAATAGGTCAGGGACGGTCCTCATCTCCAGGGGCTATTCATTCCAGAAGGAGGGTGCTCCCAAAGAGAAGGCCCGAACCCTCGGGATCGCCAGCCGTCCAGCCGGTGGCATCCCGAGGAGGCCCGCCCTATGGGAGCGCACTGGTCGACGAGAGTCTGACGGTGGCAGCAGGAGGTCCCTTAAATACCCAGGTCCCAAGCCATGGAGCGCTTTAAAGGTGGTCAATCGCACCCGGAAGGTTACCGGGAGCCAATGCAGCTCGCGCAAGAGTAGTGTAAAATGGAGCTCCAAGAAGCCCCCAAGACCACCCTCTTGGCCACATTTTGCACCAATTGGAGCCTCCGGGTGCTCTTCAAGGGGAGAGATGACGTGGAAAAATATCTGAAAAAGCTGAATACCATACATACATACATACATATATATATATACACACAGACACACACACACATACACATATACATATATACATACATACGCACACACACACACACACACACCACTTTTTTGTGTTTTTAAGGTAATATGCAGTATTTGTTGATGAACAGTATTGTTTAACTCCTTTGTAAAAGAGAAAGCAAAATAAAAGTTAAATGCAAGTTGCTTTTCAAAATTCCACTAGGAAATATAAATTATGTAGAAGTTAGATATGACTTTATGAGTATTAGAAATTGTTCATTTGCTAAGTTGTGTCCAAGTCTTTGCGATCACATGGACAATATCCTGCCAGGCCTCTCTGTTCTCTATTTTCTCCTGGACCTCCCCCAATCCACACCATTGCATCAATGATATTACCTAATCTTTTTATCCTCTGCTGTCCCCTTCTCCTTTCTCCTTCAAAATTTCCCAATATCAGGATCTTTTCCAATGAATCCTTTCTTCTCATTTGATGGCCATAGTATTTGAGTTTTGGCTTAAATATCTGTTCTTCCAAAGAACTATCAGAGTTTATTTCCTTTACAAGTATAAGGAATGCTTATGAGAAAAAGGCAATGTGTGGAAGTGTTAATGGAAGAAAAGTCAAATTGGGAGAGGGGAGAGAGATAGAAAGAAGAAGAAGGAAAGAGAATAGCCATCTTTTCTTCTACATTTATAATTTTGTCTAGATGTGGAATATAAATTAAAACAGATGCTTTAAACAGCAGGAAAATGAAGGGCAATAAGTCACTGGAGGAAAAAAAAATAGCACTACCAGAATATCTCATTCTGATTTTTATTGTATAAGTTACTTTCTTCTTCTTACTGATGCTTTCCTCAGTCAGGTGCTGAGCTGATATATTCTTTCATGCAGATATTAAGCTGTCACCTGAATTATTTCTAAATATGGAGAGAGAATATGAATACCTTCCCTCACTTTCTGATTCTGCCAGTTCTTATCCTAAGTCAACATAGGGTTCAGTAAATGAGGGAGCTATTGAACACACTAATTATGAGACTAGTATTTGTGGTTATATTCATGGATAGCATGGTGGTTAACTTCTGAAGGGACATTTTTTATTCTTGCAGACTGAATATAATTTAGAAAGGAAATAAGGGCAAATATATTTTCTTCTAAGAACGGTTCAGGTTTCTGAAACAGAGATACAGAGTCTGGACCTTCAATATTTGTGCTTCCTTCTAAAATCCACAAGTTATCTTCTTGTTATGAAATAAAAAAGCAACTTTTAATAAATAAAATCCAGTACTTTGAGTATTACTTGCATGTACATTAATTCAGTTCAAATCTCTGTTAGGATCTTACATCCTGGTTTGTGTTCTGCTTTTTAATTTTACTTCTGTTAATGTTTTCTGTGCTTCATCTGTCATAAAAACTGATAGAATATTCTTTATTGGCCAAGACACACAAGGGTTATGATTAGGGTTAGGGTACACACAAGACATTTGTCTCTGGTGCATAAGGTCTCTGTGTACATACAAACACAAAATCATAAATCCTAAGATACAATCAGAAATCATAAGATACAAACAACAGTGATAAATCATAAGATACCAATAGGAAAAGGTAATAGGAAAGGATAATACCAATATGGAGTCTACCACATGAGTAAATTTCCTTAGGCATAAGACAGTGTTGTGGGAATTAGGTATTTGGCAGAGTGATGGCATGGGGAGAAAAATTTGTCTATGTCTAATTATTTTGGCATGCAGTGCCATATAGTGACGTCCTGAGGAGAGGAATTGAAACAATTTATATCCAGTATGTGAGTAGTCTGTAGATATTTTCTCTGCC
This sequence comes from Bungarus multicinctus, assembly GCA_023653725.1. Taxonomy (NCBI): domain Eukaryota; kingdom Metazoa; phylum Chordata; class Lepidosauria; order Squamata; family Elapidae; genus Bungarus; species Bungarus multicinctus. Next base: position 56,615,344 of record CM042844.1, read on the forward strand.
TTCCTTCTGATCACACAATATACAGGTCCTCGGTGGAAAGCAAGCTGGTTGCAATTGTTTTTTTCTTCAATCCTACGTGTCTATTGAAGTCTGTACCTGTCCTGTTTGATTGCTGTGCCAAACCAGACAGTTACCGAAGTACAAATGACAGACATAATCCAGTTGTGAACCAGTGAATTGTTCTATACTTCACTCCAGCACAGAGGTGGCATTCAGCAGGTTCTGACCAGTTCTGGAGAACCGGTAGCGGAAATTTTGAGTAGTTCAGAGAACCAGCAAATATCACCTCTAATTGGAGATTTTACAATATCCTTCCCTTGCCACGCCCACCAAGCCACGCCCACAGAACCGGTAGTAAAAAAAATTGAATTCCACCACTGCTCCAGCAGATATGTGCATCTGAATGAGTGAAATATGCACTTGAATGAGTGAAAAAATATGGATTCCATGCTTACTTAATAGTAGATGTATACTTCTGGAAACTAGGTAAAAGTTTTAGGTTCACTATGTTCCAATCTCCATTCTTGAGTTATAAATACTCAGACTAAGCTTTAAAATGTTTTTTCTATCTTTCATTTCAAACACCTTTCTTTCTTCCATCTTTCTTTTTTTTTCAATCAGTGCAGCCAAGTAGGAAAGCTTTTAGCAGAGATCATACCACCTCACAGTCACTACTGTACCATATTGTTAAATTGAATACATACTAAATAGCCACAATCTTAAATAAGCAAAACTCCCCACCATTTATAGCATACAGAAATAATTAATGCCACAGTTCGTTACTTCTAGTTCAGAAAGCAAGTTTTCTTTTAAAATGCTCCAAAGAAGAAGTTTTTTCCCCTCCAATGGACAAGAAATTGGATCAAAGGTAATGACACCATAGCGTGAGTTAATCTTTTCTTTGCCAAGGTTTCCTAAGGATTTGAAAGCAAGGATGTGGCTGCAGCCCTGCTTGAGGCCCCACCAGGCCTTACTGGAGTCAGGCTCAGTGTTTGTATACAGCATTGAAAGAGTAATAGAGTTAAATGCTGCCCTCAGAAACCACAGTAATTACTTCTATTGCTGAAATAGTCCTAGGCTGTGAACAAAAATATCATTGGAAAGCTATTTCTAACACTACGCTGCCCTGCACAGCTAAGTGGCAATCATCATTATTTTTTTGCTAAATTATGTGTTCTTATTTCAAGTGTTTAGATGATGAAAACCAGATTTTTGTGGCAACATGTTGATTCTAGCCAAAAAAACCATTCAGGAAAGTGTTGTGCTTTTAGTAAATTGTCTTTTTATGAGAATCTTTCAAGTTGTTTCTATTGTTTAACTTTCTTTACAAGTCAAGGAACATTTTAAATCAATCTATTCATATATATTTTTTGCAAAATGCAAACTTTATCATTCTTTTGGTCTATTAGAAAATGATAAACTGCCAGTTATTATTGTTTCTTTGTTCAGTTGCTTTGTTCTGCCTCAGAAATAAACTTTCCAAGAAATAGTAGGTGAGGTTCCCATGCCCTGCTCTGGACTATGCTAAGTCTATTTTGATATTGCTGAAGTGAGCGATATAAACATATATAATATTTCCCTCCCTCTGCCTACCCTCCTGTCTCTCTCCCCCTCAAACACACACAAACACACCCACGCACACACACACACCCTATTTAAGAATAATTTTGTAGGTATAATAGCAATAATAGCTTTTCTATCGTTTCAACCAACCATATATTTTAGCAGGACACCAGCATCCTTCTTAACACTTTTTTCCTTTTTAGTCTATATTTATTGAAAAGTTTACTTCTCATCTTGATGGTTCGATGGATTATTGCCCAGTGCTAGTGAGTTACCAAAAAACACTTCTGCGGACCACAAAGTTAAGTTGAAAATTTCCTCTTATTTCTCTGTTTTCTTGTTTTTGCTACACTGGTGTGATTTGGATGCAAAATGTGTGAAAAGTTTTAAGAACAATTAGTATCTTTGTCATAACTTGTAATTGCCCCTTGTACAATATATTGCAGTAATCCAATCATTTTCACTGTATTTGCCCTCACAATTATTATTGGAAACCATAGCTTTGTTAATTTCCTCTATCCTGAATTGCTGAGGAACAGTTATAGCAAGGCATAGAGTGGCTAGCTGATTATAAGTAGTGTCATTTAAAAACAGCAAAGATAAGTAATGGTTTCAGGATCCAGTATGTATCCTGGGTCACATATGTTTGCCTTCATTCATAAAGATACTTCTTGAAGAAGTCATTTATATTTACTCTACCTATTCATAGGAAGCAGGAAAAATTGCTTTCACTTTCAGGAAGTTTCTGGGGAATTAAAGAAGTTCTACTTATAGAATGTCTTCCAGATTCATTTTTTAGATCCAAGTGGCATTGAGATCACGCTCTCATGTTTGGATTCCCTGATTGTCTTTGAATCTGATAGTTTTGCTAGTCAAACTCAGAGGAAGAACATTATTTTGGTATTATCGAAAGAGCATAGATGCTAAAACCACATTGTATGAAACCAAATTTTGGACTCTATGGGTAATTTATTGAGAGATAAAATATTTCAGCTTATTTTTTGTGAGATGTACTCTGTGTTTTGTGTGGGCTGCACCAATGGAGACTCATTCAATTTCACTGTACAGATGTTGTGTATTGGCAATAAAGGTTTCAACTTTGAACTGCATTAGAAAAGCAATAAATAAGTCAAGAAAGGAGCTTAGGAGGATTTAATTGCTTCGTTTTCATACTTCATGTTAAGAAGATTGCCAAGAACTATATAGAATTTTATTCTGTGGTAAAGTAGCATATTTAACAGGAAACTTAAAGGAAATCTGTCTCATTTTTCAATTACTTACAATGTTTCACTTCTCTTTCTAATTTCATACTTTTATCCCAAATGCAGATTGGATCACAAAGAGCCACATTGCAAAATTGTAAACATTGATCTGTACTATGTAAGACATAGGTAAAATCAGTGCTTTCATGACTTGATCATCTAGCCTGCCCAGAATGATCTCAAAAAGTTAAACAAAATTGGTCTTGATTATTATTTGGGCAGGGATCTCTGTGAAATTTCATGGATTGGGAAGTAAAAAAACAAAACAAAACAAAAATTAAACAGAATATTGAGGTTTTTAGTTTTTTTTAACAAATTGAAAATCCATCAGTAATCATGTGGGGAATATTATAATTATGAATGTCCCTCTTACATTCAAAAGTTTTATCATTTGTTCCTCTCCAATATATGAGTGAATTGGACAGAAAAGAAGGTTGTGGTTGAGTCAGGGCAGGCATGTTAACCATATTTAAATTACTTAGTGTCCGTTTCATACCTCGTCTTTGGGGTATGTCAATATTCATTTGCTTACCTTGAACCAAATCTTTCTACATTATTACTCTCTTTTTCCCTATCTCTCTATTCATTGGCTTTCAAAGCAGATCCATTTCTTTAAAAGTCTAGAGTATTCTTAGTATAATGTTCATCCAACAGCCCAAACAGATCTCTCTCTCTCTCTCTCTCTCTGTATATATATATATATATATATATATATATATCAGCCATTGAATCAGAAGGGGAAGCAAGATTCAACCTGAAGTCCAAAACACTCCTCAGAGGTCTCACACAAATTGGGTATTATTACCAATTGTAGTCAAAATTTCACTTGATGGGAACTGTTCCTCCTCTTACTAATATTAACTGGTTCCCAGGAACTGCTTTAATCACTTTGAAATATCATCTTCAAGGATGAAGCAATTGAATGATTGCTAGTACAAAACACTTCTAGTCAGAGCAACTAAGCTATATTTTTGGAAATTACCATATCCCAGTGAAAGAACAGAGAAAAATGTGTTCAGGAGAAGATACTTGAACTTCCATGGGCTAGGTGGATTGAACTGTCAGTGGTTCCCATTTTTGCATTAGATGAACCATTTCAATAGCAGTAAATGTGTCTTAAATTGGTTTATTTTAGTAACAGGACTTTAAATATGTTATTTAAAATCAATAGATTTTATTTTACAGTTTTTAATATTTGAACTGTTGATTGACAAGGAACTACCAATTCCAATATTTCCATGAATGTTGCATGAAACTATTATAATTATATATTATATTATCAGAACTTTTTTAAAGAAATGCTTTCATTTGAACTTTAGCAATATGTCTTTATAATGTCAGTACAGTGGAACCTCGGGTCACAAACGCTTCTGACCATGACCAAAAATCCATTTGATTTTTTAATCGGATCATGATTCAAAAATCAGGTGGCGAACAAACCCAGCTGTGGCAGATTCCCTTTCCACACTGATTTCCCCTTCCACCATGCACAGTCCGCACATTTTGTCTGTGCATGCACAGTCAGTTGTGCTTCCTGTCACGACCAAATCGGGTTGCAACTGTAGTCATGAAACGGATTACAGTCGCAATCCGAAGTTCCACTATATGTGGTTTGGAGAGAGGAAGGTGTTTATTAAAGAAAAAAAAAATCTAAAAGTTCCATTTTAGTGATTGTGAATAGTTGCTAACTGATGTTGTGATTAAATGAGCAGTGGCTGTATTACTTTATTTCAGTATTGCTAAAGGTATAGAAAATTATGATGCAAAAAAATGAAAAATAAAAATCCCAAATGCAGATTAGTTTTTAAGGTGTCACAAAATGACTTTATTTTACTATCAAGTATCACTATCCTGGGAATATTTTTTTTGTATATCTGACATTTTAATATGTAGGACAGCTCCACCAAATTTGGTATTAGAACAAACAATGTGAGACCTAAAAGAAAGTAATTGCAGTGTATGTCTTGCCCTAAACAGTAATGCTTCTGTTTACGTGGTCTTGTTTAAATATTTATCATATGGAGTCAAGTCTATCCCAAGCAACAAACAAAATGCCAAATACAAAAATAAAACTGCAATAATATATGTTTGAATTATAAAACATTGTAAAGTTATATAATACTAAAATAGCTGTAATATAAAATACAAAACTTTTCATCATAGGAGTAAGACACAAATAAAGCATACAAAATCTAAACTAATCTCTTTGCATTGTATACATTCTACTTTATACGTGAGTTCAGAAGATTCCAGTTGATCAGCACAAACATATTTAGAAAATTTCTATTCTCAAATCCTGCAGCCATTATTGTCTTATTAACTGTTATATTAGGCCTCTATGAATATGCACCAATTTTTGTGCATATTTAGTTATAGCAAATCTATAATTCCTTGAAAATTAAACAAGGAGTAAGCTTTCTTATAAAATAAAATGGTATAAATTGCAGGTTTGGTGTATTTAAAATACTAAGAATTATTATTTTAATATCTTAATTTGTTTTATATAGAAATAACTACAAATAAAATAGCTCACGGGTACTTGCAGGACATCATTATTTGGGCTCTAATTAATTATATTTTACCTCCATGTGATTTATTATTACCAGTCCCACAAGCTCAAATACATGGGGGCAAGGGAATAATTTGTTTAATCTGGCTTGGACCTTGCACCATTTTAATTGTAAGCGTACATAAGACAGAATAAATTCAAATGAATTTGGACAGTGATTAACAATGAGCCCCTTGATATGGTAATGAGACTTTTAAAAATCTGATCCCTAAATGTTTCTAAGGGTTTCATTAACACTTGTACAACTAAACTAGTTAACAAACCTATATCTGAGCTGTTGTTGAAATCCCACTGTATTAAAATGTGTAATCAATTCATCAGTTAGGTGGCTGATGAATGCAGCTTTAAGCATAACTTTCACAGACAATACTGTGTTATTCATTCTACTTCTTTTCAGAGAACAGCATCATAATAACATCCCTTTCCGAACTGCCATGAAATATAATTTATATAAAAAATAGATTTTCTACCTTATGATGTGAGAAGATTGGATCAAATTTAATGATCTAGGAGTAGCATGTTTGTGTTAGAATTGGTTTCATATTGATTCATTATAAACTACAGATGATTAGCTGGCAGGATTTAAATTTTTTCCTCCTGATGCCCATTATATTTTACTAGCTTCCTTATGGCAGTTTCAATTTGGTATTGGTAGAGGAAACATTTTTAAAAAATTATCCATGGATAATATTCATAAATCAAAGGCATTTTTCTCTTTAAATATGCACATACTATCTGGATAGATTTTACATCATCCCAGATCCAAATTGTGGGTTCTGATACTGTCTGGAACACAAATACTTTATTTCATTACATATCATGAATGGAAAATATACAGTGATTTTAATATAATTAGAAAATATTCATTGTAAGTGCATTAAATACAAGTCAAGTGTCTCCAGCCAAATACTTTCACATTAATAGTACTTTGTATAATGTATTCATGGATAGAAGCTCTGCAGAGTTTTGTTTGTAACCTATTTCCAGTTAGCAAACTTAGCTCAAGTTTTCTCTATGTTTGCCACTTTCCTCCTATTATATAATTCCCTTTATACAACCGTGTAGCCCTTATTTGGGGTAGGGTCAGGGCACCCTGTATGGAGCTTAGCATTTACTGGTCAGATAACAGAACAGAATAACAAAGTTGGATGGGACCTTGGAGGTCTTCTAGTCTAACCCCCTACTCAGGCTGGAAACCATATACCATTTCAGACAAAAGTTGTCCAATCTCTTCTTAAATCTTCCAGTGTTGAAGCATTCACAGCTTTGGGAGGCAAGTTGTTCCACCAATTGCTCTAATGGCCAGGAAATTTCTTCTTAGTTTTAGGTTGCTTCTCTCCTTGATTAGTTTCCATCCATTGCTCCTTGTCTTGCCTTCAAGTGCTTAGAAAATAGGTTGACTCCCTCTTCTTTGTGGCAACCCCTTAGATATTGGAACACTGTTACATGTCACCCCTAGATGCCCTTCCTGACATCTATGTGGAATTTGCAGCAGATACTTTTTCTTTGCCCCTAGGAGAGAAACATCTGCCACTACCTAGGATTGATTTCTCAACCTTCAAAGTAGGAGGTGAGTGGCTTCATGCCACTTAGGCCTTCATGTCATTCAAACTTTCCCAGTTATATAGGTTAACATTATAACAGTGCTTTACTGACCATCTTATTGGTACTTTTTTCAAGATGTATACAGTTATAGTACTCAAATGCCTCTAGCCTCTAATCGTATTTTCTATGTCTAGATATGAAGGTAAGATTTGTATTTATACTAACCATCATCAGAACCTTGTATGGATAGTCACTCTTTGCCACTGTTGCTACTGATCTGTTTTGTGACACTGATAGAATTTTATTTTGGGCAACTTATTTGAAAGTTCTTGGTAAAGACAGGAATAACATCAGAATGCAGTCCAGGACCTTGCCCTGTCAGTGCTGATAAGCAAGACTGTGCCATCAGTTTTAAAACAAATGAAAGTTCTGTCAGTAGTTCTGGGGCTTGTTTCCTAAAACCTCCTTGAAATAAATACCATGACGCTTTCTCTAAATCTCTCTTTCAAGAATAGTGAAATTGAAGTCTGTCTTTATCCTAGCTATTTGCAATGCAATCTCAGCTTAAATACAATGACAGGTGTTCACCTTGAGCCATAAACTCTGGTAGAAAAATGCCAGAGTGCTTTATAGCAAGTCCAATGGAATTGGCAGCTGTGGGTGGAAAAAAATTCTTGTGCTGGGCTAGTCATTAATTGTTAGATTTGTAAAAAATGTTTATTTACTAAACTTTGTAGCCAACATCATTACTCTTCATTGTATTCATTATTATGTCCCTGGGCAGTAACGTGTAACAGATTAAAGGCTCCAAATGGCTATTCATGACTAAAGTACATAAGTGTCTTAAAATCCTGACAGCAAATTTATTGTCTAGTTCTGTGAATATTGATAGATACAATGATATTAAAAGCCATAGAAAATAGCAGCAATTGCTTAAAATGACAGATTCAGTAATCAGGATGCACGTATGAAATTCCATTGATGTCAGTAAGCAGTCATGTGCTGAAAATTGTTCATAAGAAAGCCAATTCAAGGTTTAAAAATAGTATTCTGATCTTACTGATTGTTTTTTAAACCCAGAAGAAAAAGACTGATATAAAAGGAAATAATGTAATGGACCTCAGATCTTGTCAGATGTTCCTTTATAAGTTGGAATTTTGGTCAAATACATATTTTCAAGGAAAACTTTCATTTCTGCAGATGTGCTGCCTGAATATGGCTTTTGGGGATTTTTTTTTTGCAAAGCACATCAAATGGCCCTGTTTTTTTTCATAAAAAAGAATGTCATCTTTATATGAATCCTAATAAATATCACTTTTTTATAAGATCACTCAAAACACCTATATTTTAGAATTATTTAAATTTGCCGGTTCAGATCTTGCTGCTTCAAGCCATATTTACAGGTAAAATTCAAAATTAGAATATCGTGCACAAGTTCATTTATTTCAGTAATGCAACTTAAAAGGTGAAACTAATATATGAGATAGACTCATTACATGCAAAGCAAGATAGTTCAAGCTGATTTGTCATAATTGTGATGATTATGGCTTACAGCTCATGAAAACCCCAAATCCACAATCTCAGAAAATTAGAATATTACATGCAATCAATAAAACAAGGATTGTACATAGAACAATATCGGACCTCTGAAAAGTATAAGCTTGCAGATGTACTCAGTACTTGGTTTGGGCTTCTTTAGCAGCAATTACTGCCTCAATGCGGCATGGCATGGAAGCTATCAGCCTGTGGCACTGCTGGGGTGTTATGGAAGACCAGGATGCTTCAATAGCGGCTTTCAGCTCTTCTGCATTGTTCGGTCTCATGTCTCTCAGCCTTCTCTTGGCACTGCCCCATAGATTCTCTATGGGGTTCAGGTCAGGCGAGTTTGCTGGCCAATCAAGCACAGTAATCCCATGGTCATTGAACCAGGTTTTGGTGCTATTGGCAATGTGGGCAGGTGCCCAGTCCTGCTGGAAAATGAAGTCAGCATCCCCATAAAGCTCGTCTGCGGAAGGAAGCATGAAGTGCTCCAAAATCTCCTGGTAGACAGCTGCATTGACCCTGGACTTAATGAAGCACAGTGGATCAACACCAGCAGAAGACATGGCTCCCCAAATCAACACAGACTGTGGAAACTTCACACTGGACTTCAAGCATCTTGCAGTGTGTGCCTTTCCATTCTTCGTCCAGATTCTGGGTCCTTGGTTTCCAAATGAGATGCAAAAGTTGTTTTCCTATGAGCTGCTCGGAGCATCTAAATGTGTGGGGATGGTTCAGTCTTCCTTCTGATAGGCTGTGTTTAAACTTCGGAATGCTCCTCCTCCTCCATGGGACTCCTCCCTAGCATTCCCCAGTTTTAGCTCAGCCTCGTCTGAATAGGTTGTTTTAGTGTTACTCTGGTCGAAACAGGTGAATTTTTTATTTTCCCCAATTTCTCTTTTTATCTCCTTTTCTTATTTCTTGAGTGCCTTTTTACCCTTTGGGTTTTTTCCCCTTCTTTTTTTGGATTTCGGTTTGCCTTTGTCAATATTATTTTTTCTTTTTTCTTTAATTGCATAGAGAGCAGAGACCCCTCAGTTCTCCCTAAGGGAGCTTCGGGGTTCTTTTTTATTTGGGAAGCGCCTGCTGCGCCCCATATTTCTAAGGGGTCCCTGGGAACATTGTTTTCCAGCCCCCCTGCCACTCTCCCGCCGCTCCATCGCGCCACGCTTTTAACCGCGTGGCAAGACGATTTACTACAAAATTCCCCCGAACGCCGTTTTGGTTAAAAGAGAGTGAAGCGCAATCGTTTTCACTCATTTTGTTTCCCTGTGGCTTCTCTTTTAAGGAGATAGAAGTTCTCCATTAAGGGGACAGGATCATTGCTGCGGGTTTGCGCGCGCGCCAAATGCCGGTCGGCCGTCATTTTGGGTGTAGGAGACCGCATGGCCTCGTTGCTTACAAATATTGCTTTCTGTTACTGACTGTGTGGAGTAATTCTTGCTCTCTAGGGACTTTTACTGCAAGGCAGGAGTCCCCTAACCTGTAGAATTTTTTCAATTATAATATTGTCTGTTGGCTAACACTCACAGTCCTCCCCAGCAGCACAACAGCGAGTACCTAGGGCCTGAGAAAGCCTGTGCTGTAACGCTGTTGGGGCCTTTCTTTTTTCTTACAATCCATTCTTTCCGGTATCAGGGGGGGAGAATTTCTCACCTCCATTGGTCTTACGGAGGCCTACTTACATATTCCGATTAGACCATCACATCAAAACTTTTTAAGGTTCTGTTATAATAACCAACATTTTGAATATTTGGCCCTCCCCTTCGGATTAGCTTCTGCCCCCTGATTTTTCACCAAGGTCCTAGCTGTCCTGGCTGCTCATCTCCGCAGTTTCCCGATTAGACTGCACTGTTACCTCGACGACATTCTAATTTTGTCATCATCTACTACACAAGCTGTCAGCGATACTCAGACCACTCTACATATTTTGCAGGAACATGGTTTCTCAATTAACTGGGATAAAAGCCAATTAACCCCTTCTACCAGATTACTACACTTAGGAGACATTATAGATACACGGGCAGGCAAAGTTTATCTTAGACAGAAAGACAGAAAAGTATACAGCAGAAAAGCATACAGCAACTAGTACAGCAGGTCAGGTCGCAAATAAAGTTTCTCTTGCTGATCTTTCTAAACTCCTCAGTAAGATGATCTCATGTATCTCTATTATCCCTTGGGCTCGTCTTCACTCTAGATCTCTTCATTGGTTCCTACTGCCTTTCCAACATTCCGGTCTAAGCAACTCTGGTCACAAGGTCAAGGTTCCAACATAGGTACTAACTTCACTTCTCTGGTGGTCCAGGCCAGCAACAAACAAGGGTTGCCTCTTCAAAGAGCCCCACAGGGTTACCATCACCACCGATGCCAGCCTGCTGGGATGGGGAGCTCATCTTCAATTCTCCACAGCTCAAGGCCGCTGGTCAGCAATATCAACTGGCTGGAACTTCGTTCATTTCTACCGCAGGTACGCAACAGCATATCTGGTTCTCACGGACAATACCACAGCCAAGGCACACGTAAACAAACAAGGGGGCACCCAGTCAAAACATCTCATGAAAGAGGTGGAACGTCTCTGTCGTTGGGTAGAGAACAATTTACTCTCCATCAGAGCAGAACATATCTCAGGAATCTGCAACACCAGGCAGATTGACTCAGCAGGGCCACTGTAGATCAGACGGAGTGGCATCTCCATCCGTCACTTTTTCAGGAGGCAGTCACGTTGTTTGGCCTATCAGTGGTCGACCTGTTCACATCCCCTCTCAACGCCCAACTCCCGAGGTTCTTTTCCAGATACCCCTCTCAGGGAGCGGAGGCTTTCAATGCCCTTCGCTGCCCCTGGCCCCCAGGGCTCTTATATGCATTCCCCCCTCTTCCTCTGATTCTCAGGGTCATCAGGAAGATGCTACAAGAACAGGCAGAACTGATTCTGGTAGCTCCCTACTGGCCCAGAAGGCCTTGCTTTGCAGACCTTTGTTGTCTGTCGGTGTTCAAACCATGGAGGATCCCTCCGGACAGTATTGTTCTAACGCAGGGTCCTCTACACCACCCAAACCCTCAGTGGTTCCAATTGACCCTCTGGAGGTTGAGCGGTCGCGTCTAATCAACAAGAAACTGTCCAATAGAATTATCTCTACCATCCAAGCTGCGAGGCGCCCCTCAACTACTCGCATTTATTTGGTCCATATTTGCAAAATGGTATTCCAAGTTTCATATTGATCCTTGATCTCCTTCGATTGCTCAAATCTTAGATTTCTTGCAAGATGGCCTCGATAGGGGACTTTCACCAAATACTCTGAGGAGGCAAGTTTCCGCATTGTCTTCTGTTATCGATCATGAGATTTTTCCATCTTTTTGTCATCATCCCCTTATTCGCGCTTTTCTTAGAGGGGCCACTAATTTGCGACTGCCTCCAGTTCATCGTTATCCTACATGGGATCTGAATAAGGTGCTTTTAGCTTTTACCAAGCCTCCTTTCGAACCGATATGTTCCACATCCCTACAATTCCTCACATATAAGGTAGTTTTCCTAGTGGCCATAACTTCAGCTGTGCGCATTTCTGAGTTGGCCTCCTTGTCGGTCAGTAATGACCTTTGTGTTTTTCACGCAGATAGGGTAGTTCTCCGGCCAGACCCTATGTTTATTCCAAAGATTAATTCTGCCTTTCATAGGGCACAGCAGTTAGTGTTACTAAATTTCTGTCTTCAACCTTCCCAAGGGTTAGAACATCAGTAGCATAAACTAGACATTAGACGGGCTTTAAGAGTCTACATCCATCGCACGGCTTCATTTAGAAGGACCGAAGCCTTATTCGTTGGGTTTCTACCTCACAGCCAGGGTACTAAGGCATCTTCACCCACCATTGGTCATTGGTTACGAGCGACCATTGCCAAAGCTTACCAAATCCAGGCTCTGGTAGTACCCAGGGGCATCACAGCTCACTCCACAAGAAGTGCAGCAACCACAGCGGCTTGGACCACTCAAGCTCCCATCACGGACATTTGTTGGGCCGCCACATGGGCGTCTCCCTCTCCTTTTATCAGGCATTATAAGATTGATGTCTTTGCATCAGCGGATGCAGCTTCTGGTAGGAGAGTGTTACAACGAGTCTTGCAGGACAGGGACAGACTCCAGGCCCAGATGGCGTCCCACATATTTGGATGCTCCGAGCAGCTCGTAGGAGAATAGGCGTTGGTTCTTACCTGATACGCCGGTTCTCTTTGAGCTGCGAGGAGCATCCAACCCCACCCTACTTTGTTTTGCTGTCTGTTTTCCTTCCGTCTGGGGGAGTCCTGTTTTTCGGCCAAGATGATATGGTAGTTCCTGGAAAGCGTCACCTGCTTTCTACTATGATCTTTGCCAAAACTGGGGAATGCTAGGGAGGAGTCCCGTGGAGGAGGAGGAGCGTTCCGAAGTTTAAGCTTAGCCTATCAGAAGGAAGACTGAACCATCCCTACACATTGGGATGCTCCGAGCAGCTTCAAGAGAACCGGCGTATCAGGTAAGAACCAACGCCTACTCTCATCAGAAAAGAGGACTTTGGACCACTGAGCAACAGACCAGACTTTTTTTCTTTAGCCTAAGTAAGATGCTTCTGACGTTTGTTGTTCAGGAGCGGTTTGACAAGAGGAATATGACATTTGAAGCCCATGTCCAGGATCCATCTGTGTGTGGTGGCTCTTGATGCATTGACTCCAGCCTCAGTCCACTCCTTGTGAAACTCCCTAACACTTTTTTTTAAATAAATTTTTATTTGAGTTTTCACAAAAAAGAAAAAACACATACAAATAAAACATCTTTTTTTGAGAATAGCCTGATCCCGAGTTACCATTTCTCTATACAGACACAAGCTCAATTTCATATTCATCTTTATATTCTATTCCATATCTTCTTACTATTTTAACTTTTTCTCCATAACTTTAATTTATTCAATATTCTTAATTATCACATATCTAAATCCAATTATATATCTTTTTCTAAATTCCAATGTCTTTCTACTCATGGTATTTATACTTTATCTGCCCATTTCCAATTTCATATCATCTTTTATCATTAAACAAATTTTAATTAAGATATAACACCTTTATATCTCTTAGTTTTATCCTTTCAACTCTTATTTAAACTTTAATTTGTGCCTTTAAAATAATACATAACTTCCAAGTCAAATTCTAATTGGTACATTCTTGAAATACACACTGTATTCTTTAAACAAAAGTATATATAACAATAGTAGATAAGATACTCATTCTCCTTCAATTCAATTCTAACATTATTAGTTTATTTTTAATTATCTCATATCTAAATTCAATTATATATCTTTTTGAAAATTTAATATCTTTCTATTCATTGTATTTATACTTTTATCTGTCCTGTTTCAATTTCATATTATCTTTTCTCATTAAACAAATTTTCCCCTGTAATTACTACCATGTATCTCACAAAATAAGGCCGGGCCTTATTTTTTTTTAAGCCCCGAAAAAACGGCTAGGACATTTTTTTCAGAGGTGAATTAATTTCTTCCCTCCCCCGCCGGGTCACTGGGTGGGCAGCAGCGGTGTGGATGTGGCCTTAATTTTGGTTTCAATCTTAATACATTTAAAATTCTTCTATGAGCTGTGTGTATTTAATATAACTTGGCAGGGCACTTTAAATCACAAGACCTTCGGCATCCGCCACTGCTGCTTCCTCTGCCGCTCTTGCTTTTCCTTCGCATTCCTTCACCGGCAGCGTTTCAACCGCTTCTTGGGCGGGGAAGCCGCCTGTGTGGCTTCCACAGTTCCCGCCGGCGCGAGAACAGCGCAGCGCCGGTAGAAATGTGGAAGAGTTTCTGCTGCTGCTCAGGTGGGGAAGCCTCCTCTGTGGCTTCCACGTTTCTATCGGCACGTTGGGTACACAAGACAGAAGCACCAGAGACCTGCCGGGTCAGGTTTTGCCCGGGCAACCCGAAAATTTCTCTGCCAGCTTCGCAGATGGCTGTTAAGAGAGACCCACCCCCTAGAACCGAGCGGGCGTGAGCGGCGCACCAACGGCCACTAACAACGAGCACACTTCGTGGAGACAGGCTTCGGCACGTCGGAAACAAAGTGGAATTAATTAAATGACTAATAGTTGAGCGGCGCTGCTTTGTAGGGCTAAACGGCGGTTTGGGCTATAACTTAACATCACATAATTAAAGAAAAGCCGGTATGGTTCCTAAGGATTCTCACCAACCAGAAACCGCTGAGGTGGAATCGGATGTAGTGCGGGCGTGCTGCAGTTGCTAAGCGAAGGTCTGGTGGCACCGTTAAGAGAAAACAGGCAGGCGGGCACGGCGGTTGTGTGTCTGGAGCTGGTGGGCAGGCTATTTTGGTAGGTGCATGAATTCAACTTGTAACAGCCACAGTGCCTCCGTCTGTAACTCTCTTCCCTGAGTTTTGTCAAATTTCGAACTGGCAGTTCGGATCCCATTATAGTATAAAATCATTAATGGAGATGAGCGCTAGTTTAATGCTGTGTAAAATTGTAGCAACCATCTTTGAGGGGGGGGTTAAAAAAGACATTCTCTTCAGCTCCCCCACCCGAGCAGTAGCAGAAACTCTTCCACATTTCTGCTGGCGCTGCTGCTGTTCTCGTGCCGGCAAAAACATGGAATCCACAGAGGTGGCTCCCCCACCCGAGTAGCAGCAGAAACTCTTCCATGTTTCCGCCGGCGCTGCTGCTGTTCTCGCGCTGGCAGAAACATGGAAGCCACAGAGGCGGCTCCCCTGCCTAAGTAGCAGCAGAAACGCTTCCATGTTTCCACCAGCGCTGCTGCTGTTGTCACGTCAGTGCTGGCGGGAACTGTGGAAGCTATGGAAGCAGCTCCCCCGCCAGAGAAGCAGATGAAACACTGCCGGTGGAGGAATGCGAAGGAAAAGCAAGAGCAGCAGCAGGCGCCGAAGGCCTCACGATTTAAAGTGCACTACCAAGGCTGACATCCATGCGCCGCCACCCGCCTGTTGACCCGAGTGGCTGGTGACGAGGCATGGCTGCCCACGGGGCACATTTAAAGGAAAGTTTTCCCCCCGCCTTCCCCCTCCAATTTTGCATGTTTTAAACTAGGCCTAAATTTGGGGGGAGGGGCTTAATTTCATTTCATGCGTAGAAAACATGCTGGGTCTTCCTATGGGGGGGGTCATATTGTTGGAGAAACACGGTAATTGGAGTATGACACCTTTATATCTTTAAATTTTGTCCATTCAACTCTTATTTAAACTTCAATTTATGCCTTTAGAATTATAACATTCTATATCAGCGGTCGCCAACTGGTGGGCCGCGGCCCATTGGTGGGCCTTGAGAAAATTTTGGTGGGCAGCAGAGAAATCTCACCCCCAGAGCACCCCCCCAAAGCAATTAATCCTGGTAGCGCAGAAACACGTGGCTGTGCTGCCCACATGGCCCGCAGAAACGCTCCCCGCCCTCTCACTCCTTACCCGGCAAACTTGTCTGCTAAAATTGCTATTTTTCCTTTTTCCAACCATCATCTGTTCTGCTGTGCCAGGAGTTTTAGATTAGCTAAGAAGCAGGAAATGGTTGGATTTCTTGCTTTATAGATAGTCTTTAGATCTTCGGCTCTGCCGAACCTCCCTTAGGACTGAAGGTTTGCTTGTAAGCAAATTCAGTGCAGACTCACGGTAAGCAAATTTGAGAGACTGAGCTAGCCGATTATTATTTATAATATTTACATACAAGCCATGCCCAGCCAGTCACATGATCACCAAGCCACACCCACGCTCACAGAACCGGTTAGTAGTCCCTGGGATCTAAAATTATGAGTTTGATGGTCCCTGAGGTCCAAAAGGTTGGCGACCCCTGCCATAGAGAATCTATGGGGCATTGCCAAGAGAAAGATGAGATCAATGATTCTGTGAGCAACTCAGTCTGCTTGCTTTGCCTGATTTGGGGTAAAAATTGCTCTTTTTTATAAAAAATTCAATATTTACATACATGGTGTGTTCTGAGAATTTTATGAGTTGGCTTGCAAGCAAATTTTATGTGACAGACTGAGCTAGCCAATGGCAGATAGATAGATCTCTGAATGAATCTGTGATTCTGTGAGCAACTCAATCTGCCTGCCTGCTTTGCCTGATTTTGGGTCAAAGTTGCTCTTTTTTATAAAAAATTCAATATTTATATAAATATTTATAATATTTACATACAAGCCATGCCCAGCCAGTCACATGACCACCAAGCCACACCCACAAATTAGACCACACCCACAGAACCGGTTAGTGGTCCCTGGGATCAAAAATTATGAGTTTGGTGGTCCCTGAGGTTTTTGACCCCTGTTCTATTTAATACTTAATTTCTAATCGAATTCTGTTTGGTACATTCTTAAAATACACAATATATTCTTTAAGCTAAAAAAGGGGAAAATGAATATATATATAATATCAGTTACAGTCATATTTCCTTGAGAACACATATAAACAATTGAAAGTCCCTAACACTTTTGAATGGCCTTTTCCTGACAATCCTCTCCAGGCTGCGGTCGTCCCTGCTGCTTGGGCACCTTTTTCATCCACACTTTTCCCTCCCACATAACTTTCTATTAATGTGCTTTGATATAGCACTTTGGGAACATCCAACTTCTTTTGCAATTATCTTTTGAGGCTTTCCCTCCTTATGGAGGGTGTCAGTGATGGTTTTCTGCACAACTGTCAGGTCAGCAGTCTTTCCCATGATTGTGCTTCCTACTGAACCAGACTATGAGACCATTTAAAGGCTCAGGAACCCTTTGCAGGTGTTATGGCTTAATTAGTTGATTAGAGTGGGACACTTTGAGCCTAGAATATTGAACCTTTTCACAATATTCTAATTTTCTGAGATTATGGATTTGAGGTTTTCATGAGGTGTAAGCCATAATCATCTCAATTATGGCACATCACGGCTTGAACTATCTTGCTTTGCATGTAATGAGTCTATCTCATACATATATTAGGTTCACCTTTTAAGTTGCATTACTGAAATAAATGAACTTTTGCACAATATTCTAATTTTTAATCTGTACAAGAACTGGTTTTATAAGTGCTATACACAGATATGCCTTTCTACAAACCAAGATCAGGAATCAGCTGTTTACAGGACAGCACATCTCCCATTTCCTTGAAGATTAGATATTTCCTTGTCAGGTCTGTGAAACCACAATACACTTTACACAACTGGGATAATATAATATAGGCTGACTGGTAAGGATATCAGCCTCTTATAAGTAAATTAAACAACAGACCAACTACAGAAACATGTTTTATGCTAATCAAATGAATTTATGCCATTTATTTTTCTTTTGTGTTGGGTACAAATATTTCATCTTTTCCATTTCTCCCCAGAAGAGTTCTCCTAGACCATTTTTAAATTACTTAGAGACTTTGGGTGACATTTAATAAGCATTTTCAAAGAGATTACAATTTTGCCTAATGCAGGAATTTTCCCTAATGCAGGAATTAAAACTGTAAAATATAATCTCTGCAAAATTGCTTGTAAGCAATGAAAAGTTAAAACATTTTTAAAGAGTATTGAAATGTACTTTAAATTTTAACTGTATTCATTCAGCAGCATAATACAAAATTATTTGGAGAATTATTTTGCAGCTTGTTTGAAAATGAAATGAATCCGTTTTTAAGCATTAGACATTAGTATAGTTACAATTAGCACATATATGTAATATGATGCAGCAAAAGAATATCAGTGTTTCTGATGTAAATTTCACAGATATGAACTATGACCTCCTTGTATTTATGTCTGGGTCCACTTGATTAAGTGGCCAATTTCTTGTGATAATTGGAAGTTAAAGAATTATTAGGCTTCGCTGTATTGTTGAAAGCATGAACTAGATATTCATTTCAGTATAACTTTTTCCCTTTAACATTATATTGTATATCATGAAAGGCAGAAAAACAAAGGGGATAATGATTTGTAATATTTTGCTTTTAATTCACATTATGATGAAGTTTTGTTTTCAGTGGAAAAACATATCAATATCATATTATATAGTCATTTGAATAAATACATGTAAGACAACATTTGATCAGGGAGAATTAAATCTTATTTTATTTTTAACATAGTTTGTTTCTTTTAATTTTGCCTGTTGATGATTAATACAATCTTATAGAAGAATATCCTCTTTGGAAATATCTTGTATTGGTCCACTCCAATATCACTAGTAAAGGGTCCTCCTTCTCCAAAAGATTGTTCTGTTTTAATTTAGGAATTCTCTAGAGATTTTACACAGTTGAATATGCTGAAAAACTTACAGACATTTTGTACTTTAATCCTAGTGTTTACCAGTGGTGGTATGCTACCAGTTTGGCCCGGTTCTGCTGAGCCGGTAGCGGCAATGAGCAGCCCATCCGCCCACCTGGGCTCCCATACTTACCTTTTTCTTATGCTTTTGAAGTGCAGCTGCTTTGCGTGGCAATGCAGAAAAGTGTTGCGTGGCAGCTGCTGAAACATGTGCAGGCTTGCAGGAGGTGAGTTAGAATGCCTCTGCGCCTGCGCAAAGTGCATGTTTGGCACACACATGCATGCAAAGTGTGTGCACGTGCACAAAGCGCACCCACCAAGCCACGCCACGCCAACTGAACCGGTAAAAGTTTTTGAATCTCACCACTGGTGTTTACCCAAGATTTAAACAAACAAACAAAAACCTTGAATGAAAGTGATTCATTGGTATTATATACTCTGAATTTTTTGGGGGGTGGGTGTGATTGTTTGACAATAAGTTTCTACAACATTGAATATTATTGTTATCCAGCTTATTTACATTCCAATGCTATCTCTAGAGAATGTATCAATGAGTTTGAGTTGGATACCTTATGTATTAAAATATTTAAATTTTCTCCCCTATTCAGTTAAGTTTTCCTCATCTCAACCTGCCTCAACTTTAGTAGTCTCCATTTACTGTTTTCTGTTTGGTTAATCATGAAACCCTGAGTTCTATGACAGCCACTCCCTCTCAACTTAACAAAGCTCTCGGGTTTGTTGTAGGGAAAATAAGAGGAGGAAGGAGTATTGGATATATTCGCCACCTTAAGTTGTTTATAAAAATAATAAAAATGTGATATAACATAAATCTAATATATCCTAATATTACTTAATCAAATTAAATTTAAGCTACAATACTTTCTTGAAGAATTTAATGGGACTAGTTAACAGGAACTTTTCCAATAAGTAACTAGTTGTTATGGATACTGTTTAAATGGTACAGAAAACAATATCTTATATGTTTACCCTCAAGCTATGTTTTTTCCCTTATACCTTGAATTTTAGTTCTATAAAAAAAAGTTATAATATTTCGATTATATAAAAGGTTCACTGTTGAGTGATGTAGCTTAAGTAAATGAATTATTCAGCTTCTGACGAGCTTTGAATGGGGATCTTCCAGTAATACAGAACTCTCTATCTCAGTATGTCTTTGATTGACTTTAAATATTCCCCTTTTCTCTGCAATTAATAAATAACTTTCCTATGCATTTCTTATCCACAGCCAGTTTAATTCGCTATTTGTAGCTTCTCTCCCAGCCCAGACATAAGTGTTTCACATTGTTCTCTAATACATGCATGCCCAGTTACCATTTTTTATTTGTCTAACTTTAAATTGATTAGAACATATTAATTTTTAAATAAATGTCACATATCCTTAACCAAGCACTACAAGGTTGAGAATCCTTCATGGTGTTAAAGTCTGAACCAAAACTAAGTGAGGAGAATTTTAAAAATATGGGCTGCCCTTCATTAGCCCTCATGATATCTCCTGACAGGCAGTGTGCGTTGATGTTGCCATGCCAGGCCAGGGCAAGACCAGCTGCCATGCACCATTTACCCTCTGTCAGCAGCTTCAGTCAGTGCCTGGGCAATACTGTACACACAAGTCTGTCATGCGTCAGCCTCAATTAGGCTCAGTTTGCTGCACTTGGGGAAAAGCACCAGCCCCACTGTTAACTATTTTTGTTCTCTCTGTCGGTCTCATTTTTTTACTTCATTCAACTGCCTTTTCAGATTGTTTCTAGCTTGACTAGAGTTTTCCTGTGGTAATTCTTGCAAATAGCAATAACGGCATAGGATGAAGGAAATTGATAGGAAATAAAATATCAGCATGGTTTTATTACACTCTTTGGTGTTGTTTCTCTCTGTGGAAGAAATATAAACATTTGTTTAAGATTTGCCACATGGTCATTTTTTGCCATGATGTACTAAGATAGACTGGCAATACAGTTTGAAGGCATTCTAAAAGTGGACTCTGATAGTTACATGGGGATAAGTGGAAATATTGATTATTTCACATATTTATTCTAGCTATATGTCTCTTTTCATCCATAAATTCAAAATAGTAGGTATGTTTTTCTGTCCCCCTTCTTGTTCTATCTTTAAGATAAATTGTGACTTTTTGGTCATTTCCTTCTTGTCCAAGTGCAAAACGCACATGACTATTTAGGTAATAAATATGCTATTTGTTTTAATGTATATTAAGTCATTTTTATAGTACTCTAGTGGTGTGAAATTTATAGAGACTTATGGACCTTTGTCAGTGTGAAATTACACCAATACAGAATATTACACCAATCCAGGTGTTGGTAACAAATCTGTTTGAAAGGAATCAACATAATATGAATCCAATGATAGGTGAGGCAGCAAGAGGTGTTGGAAGAAAGATGGAGTTGATCACTGAGAATAAGGAGAAGAAAGTAATGCTTTTTTCTTTCATACATACAGTAGAGTGCAAAAGTCTTGGGCCATCATTAGATTTGTAGCAATGGTATAATGACCATATATGATTATTTCTCAGTCTCCTTACCAGAAAATACAGGAAATGTATATGCAGTATTCAAAAACAATAATCAAAGAGCAAAACAGAACAAATACATCTTCCATGGGCTAAAGCGGTAACACACTTGAGCAACAGCAGACACCTGGCTCCTGTAAATCTAAATGGAATGGAACCCTAAATACTTTCATTGCTAACATATGTATGTGTCCTGCTATTTCATGCCAGAATGACTGCTGTGCAAAAAGGACTATTAAATCAGGTTTGTGCAAGATGTGCTTTTTTTTTCCAAAAAGTTTTTTTTATTTTTAACAACAAACATAAACAAACATATACATAATACAACAAATAAAACCTTCTTTCAGTTATACAGTGTGTTGGTTGGTACATATTTTTGGGCACAATATTTATAGTCTTTTAGATTTACATTCATATTGCATTAATCAACGTTCCCTGTCATATTATATTATTATTAGATCATCATTAGACTTTAATTTTAAATCACATTATCCTTTAGAGCAAATCTCAGTTCTTACTAATTTTAATTCATATTATAATTCATTCCGAAATAATAAATAGTGACATATTATTGTTATTATATTTACTTCAATTTCCTACTTTTCTATCTAACCATTGGTAAAATAAATGCCATATCTTATAGTACTCTTTTTCTTTTTGCTGTCTAATTGCTATTGTTAATCTACTCATTTCGTGCAAGACATGCATGAGCATTACATACAATACAGACACATGTTGTATAAATGTAAAACACTGCTTGTTAAAATGACCAACTTTCAATCACATCATTCCAGTCACAATGCCAAAGATAACAGAATTTGACATACATAAAATCCTACTTTTACATCAGCAAGGCCACTCTCTAAGGAAAATCAGCAAACAAACAAACTGGATATTCAGGATGTGGTATTCAAGATCAAAAAATAATTAAAATAATGATCATTAAAATTTCTCTTAAAAAACAAAGCAGTGGGTAGCTGAAAACTTGTGCACAGAACTGTAGAACACATGTCAAAACAATACGTTATAGCAACTTTTCAACTATTCTTTTTTAAAAAAAAATCATAATTGTCTGTCAAAAAGATTTTTGTAATGTTTTCCTACAATAATCTCCTTGTAGTGAGATGTGTGACAAATAAATTTAATAAATAATAATCATAATAATTAGAGATTTAAGTGGATAGTGATTTCCCTAAGGAAATGTGTACAGATGTTCAACATGAGCAAAAATTTAAATATTCTTGTAATAAATTTTAGAGCAATGGATAGAATAGAATAGAATAGAATAGAATAGAATAGAATAGAATAGAATGCGTTATTGGCCAAGTGTGATTGGACACACAAGGAATTTGTCTTGGTGTAAATACTCTCAGTATACATAAAGAAGGAACATTCGTTAAGAATCAAGAATCATAATGTACAACATTTAATGATAGTCATAGGGTACAATCAACATCAAATCATACTAGGAAACAAAGGATTCATAGTGTGAAATATAACTCTTATATAATTCTCTTAAAATAAACGGAATATTTAGAATGAATTGAATAACATATTCCATGATATTGTATGGGCAAAATAGAAAATTGTGTAAGTTGTCCACCAATTTGGTTTAATATTATATCAGTCAAATATCATATGTGGATACTTTTCAATACATTCAATACAACAATACATTATAACAACTGTTCAACTGTATTTTTTTAAAATAGGCATTTATTCTTGCCAGTCTACAACATTAGAACCAACTTTCTCACAGGCCAAAATGGAACTTATTGATCCCAATTTTTCACTGTCCCAATACTTTCTGCTGCCACATCCTTCTCTTTCCTAGTACCATTTTCTGGCTGTTGCCCATGCAACAGGATGCTGGCACTTTCTAGAGTATGCTATGAAGTTTCTGTAATGGTTTGAGACATGTATGTTTTGGTTTACAAAAACAAGCCAAGTCCAAATATGGGACTGTTGTACATCTTTATTAGCTTTTCTGCAATCACAGTGTGACAAGAAAGGAAGGAGGCAATATATGTCACAACTTTGGCAAAACAAATTAGCATGGGACTAAAATGATACCTACTGGAAAGACGATATGATTTTTTAAAATCATTTCTTACATTGATATTAAAACAAGTTTTCATTTAAGTGCCACTACATGAATATTTCAATGATAATTAGCGGGAAAATAACAAAGGGCATTTTTATGTAAATCAAAATATCATAAAATGATACAACAGGAAAATACTGAAGGTGACTTAAGGTACATGTATCATGATCTGTTTACCTAGCCAATACTTATCTAGACATTTCAAATTAGAAAAGAATTGTGCAAATAATTTTTCTTTTTCAAACATGTGAGGTTTTCTAAAAAAAAATCAGTAAGTATACATAAAAAAAAAAAAACCATAAATCCTGAGTCTTCTAAATGCACTATAAAAAGTGAATAGGAAATTTTATTTATACACAACACACACGTGTGTGTGTGTGTGTGTTGTTTGATTCATAATCTGTGTATGTAGCTAATCCTATAAACATGCAGTGCTACATGGTTGAATTTTGATAGGCCCACAACAGCTCCATGCTGTCCAAATTTAAATTTCCAAATTTCTTTAACAATAGCCAACAGTAGAATAAATTTCAGTAGTCCAACTGTGACATGACAACAGCATGAGTGATTTTCACTATGTTGACTCTTTCCCAGGACAGAAATGTATAGAGTTGGATATCATCAACATATTGAGAATACCTCAGTCCATGATAATGAACTACTGCCTATAGGGTTCTATAGATGTTAAAGAACTGCAGTGTCAACATCCACAAGATGGTAGTTATGAGGCCACAATTCAGGGCTCACCCTTTTTGCATGTGCCTTCAGTATTAATTCACATACAGAAAAAGATTGACTTGGATAGTAAAACCGTTGCCTATTTATTTATAACATATATTTGGCCAGCCAATTCAAACAATAGAAGGCTTTTTTACATCAAATTTTGTGGTGTTCAGAAATCATTAATAACTAACACAAAATACAAAGGAAAATAACATATAACATTAAAAATCAACTGAAGCAATTAAGTTACCACCAAAATTAAAATACTCTATAATTCATCTGATTGGTACTCTACTCAAAGCCTTTGGACACAATCAAGTCCTGAATATCTTTCCAAAAGTCTTCACAGTCAGAACCAACTATATATCAGGTAATCATTCTAAAAGGCAGAGTTGTCACTCTGAAGGTACAATATTCCACAAGAGTGGCCTTCAGTTTATTTTCCTTGTTGAAGCATTAAGATGGACAGTTATCTTCAGAAGCAGGTTACCCACAGCTAACCCTGACCTATATCATGTAGGACATACATAATATACATAATAACATACATCTGCACTAGAAGCTACTTGAGAACCACTATAGCTTGCAGAGTAGAGTTGTCACATATACATAGTAAGAAAGACCCATAATTACCTGCACTACTGCATTCTGGACCAAATGAAGGTTCCACATAGTCTTCAAAAATAGTTCCATGTAGAGCACATTGTAGGAATCCAATTGAGGGGTGATTGAACTATGAGCGATTATGATCAAGGGTCCCCAATTCAATAACAGAAACAAATGTCACACAAAATGTTTTGCAAAGGGCCTCCTAGCCATAGCTTCTACATGCTGTCATAGCAGGAGTATGAGATGATTCCCAATTGTATTAAATTCAAATGGCGCAGTGCAACCCTGCTCAGAATCAAAAATGAAATTCCAGGAGCCATGGAGCACAAAACTGACTTGATTTAGGGACAGTTGAACCTAAGCCTGTTCTTTGTCTTTCAGGTTACTCGCAATCTCTTGATCCTAGAATGGAATTTTGCACATTTTGATAGTTCCCTATAGATTCTGTTCTGGGCCAAGTAATCTGTTAAGAGTTATTTTTCTTGCTACTGAACATGTTGTATTCTCTATTAACCTTTATCACCCTTTATTGTGATGGTTCATTGTTACAATTGGTTGCCTATTTGTAAGCCACTTATGTAAAAATGTAAAGTAATAAATGTTCTATTTTGTACACATTCAACAAATATTACATTACTATTGAAATAGGAGGTAAGCTTGGGGTCTAGTAAGTATTACAGAATGAATATTAATTATTAGATATTTTTCTTCAACCGTCCATTTCATTTTGCTTTGATTTAAAGTTATGAATTTATTTAGTGGGAAAATTGAAATTTTAAAGGTACTATCTCATCAATTTGGAAATTAGTTTCATAAAGCTAACTAAAAGTTCTTTGCTAAATATTACTTTATTAGTGATGACAATATTAATGTCCACGCAGTTGTCAAATTTCTAATTTTTAGAAAGGCTACTGCAAATGCTTAATAAACAGGAAATTATCTAATATGTTTAATTTAACAACTTTGTACATTTTTTAAAAAGCTTGGGATTCACATCTATGTACAAATACAGTGAAAATGTTTGATATTATTTTAAGATTTATATGATAAGACAATTTATCTTTGCTGCACAACAACATTGTAGAGGCCATCTGGATTGAAAGCTAGGAGGATCATGACAATCTGTTCCAAGCTACTGACACTACATGACCTTGGTCAAGTCACTTGACTTTCTTGTGCCTCTCAAATCAGCTGGAAAATTGGGTAACAAAAACAGGATATCCTAGAAAACCAGATGTTGCCTTAGAGTTGAGGCTGTCCTGGCAAACAAATGACAAAGATAACCGCTATCCTAGAACTAAAGTGGATTTGCTGACTCAGTATGAAACTAATGAAAGATCAACCTGCATCCCAAAGATCTTGAAGTGATCATTTATCTTGAATTCAACTACAGATTCCATAAAACAGATACAATAGTTGTAGCTAGGGAATAGACTAGAGAATTCAGGGTACCGAAGAGGTAATTATGTTTTTAGGTAACAGAAAAAGGAAATACTGTTAGATTACACAGATATTTCCATATAAAAGTAGGATATAGTTATGTATAAATAAAATATTTTAAAATGTCTAAATTTAATCAGTCACTTGTTATAGGACAAAAGTGAATAGTATCACAAACTATGCAGTAACTTTTAAATGGCTGTAAGTATGATTTTAATAATAAATTATATAAAACCAGAAATGAAGTCTCAGGTCAAAAGAGAGTTATTGAGTTATTGAGACAAGGTGTTTGGCCAAATGCTTCTTTCCTATTCAGAATTGTAAGATCTGCTGACCTTTTCATATTTGATTTCCATTTATTTGTAGTGGACAAAAAGATGGGATGCAAATGTTTTCAATGAATAAACCTAGCATAAAGAAAACTCAAGCATTATGTTTCCAGCTTAAGTTAATTGTCATGAAAGGAATATGTAAAATTTACGCATTTATTTAATTTATGAAAGTAATACATGTATGGATCCACTTGCCAGACATTTAGTCACCATAGACATTGTTGCACTCATAGATGAAAACAGTGCCTTTGTATATTACAGGATGCATAATTCTGTTTGTCAGATATTTGTTAGTATTTTGGGAAAATGTAAATATAAAATTATTTTAAAAGTTTGGTATACCCAGAATGAAGTTAACAATATTTAAGGAAATAGAATGGATTAGAAATATGCTTAATTAGAATTTGAAACAAAAAGGGTGCTTCAGAGTGGGGCTAGGATCTTCAGGCTCCCACCCTTAGCCACTCCTCCTTTGCCTCCAGCCACACACCTCAGCCCATTCGCAGCTAGCTTTCCTCCTCCACTGGCCTTCCCCTGGCAATTCTCCCTGGCCAATGACCCTTTAACCCTTCGCCCCTTGCCCTTCAGCTTGGCCCATTCACCAAGACAGTGTTTGTCCCAGGAGTTTCATGGAACAAAAAAACGCCAGCCAATCTGGTGGCAGGCGGCAGTGATGGGGCTGGGAAAAAGGATTGAGGGAGCTGGAAAGGGGATTCAATTGATGACAGATTACAGAAGAGAGCAAGGGAAACTGACAGGCAAATGCTCCCTGTGCATGGCTCCTGGGGGGCTGGGGAGGAGTGGCAGGGCATTGATGGTAAACAGGGCTGCTGGCGATATGTGGGGGGGCATCAAATGGCAAGGTGTGCAATGGGGAACAACTGAACTGCCCATTTGGTGTTAAGTCAGAGTCCAGGTGCAGAGGCAACGGATGTGATAGGTCAAATTGGGAAGCCCCCTCCCACTGCTGCCTGCCTGTTGCCCATAGCAGCTTCACATTTTCAACTCTTCTCTTTTTCACTCCGGCCATTGCCTCCACTCCTGGACTCTAGCCTGACACCTAATGGGCAGTTTGGCTGTTGCTTCGCCCCTGCCCCAATCCTGTCTGCCTGATGCCGAATGGGCAGTTTGGCTGCCTCCCCTACTGTGCGCCACCTCCTTTTGACACCCCCCTGCACCTCCAGGACCTGCATGAAGACAGCATTTGCTTGATGCCCCCCCTCCCCAGGCCTTAATATAATTTTTAAACTAAAATGAGTTAACCTATATTATGATAAATCACTAATGCTAAAAAACGTAATGTCATATGTCCTGATTGACTTAAGTTTTGTACTTTGAGTTGAAATTTTCTTTAGTAAATAATTACTGTATTTAATATTTCCTATATTTTTATATTGTGAATTTAAAAGTTATATAAATATCTTATTTTCAAGTATCATAAGAAAAGCCTGTGTGTAATAAAGAAGCAACCTAATTTTTGCTTAAAGGGTGTTTCAGTTTGTATATGTGTGTTTTAAATTTGAAGTTAGCTCCTTAGTGAACAAAAACAGAGGTTTAGTCAACATGATGGCTTAGAGGGATAAGTTCTTAAAACTGTGAGATAAATTCTTGCCTCTTGTTGCCTTTACTGTGGAGGCTGTTGGGGATTTATTCTAGTGATGTTTATACTTTATTTTTAGCTATATAGCTTATGAAAAAAGTTACAGCAATAAATACAGCTTGTTGGTGGGTACAGGTGTTTGAGAGATAGAAAAATGGAATAATGAGCAGAATTCTTAAAAATGTATGCCTGTTTATGTACAGTATATACTATATTTGAATATAGTATATTTGACCAACAACAACATTCTATTTGAATATGTAATTAAAACAATGTAATCTGTTGTATTAACATATTGCTCCATGAAGAAAAATTAGGAGATCTAAGAGCTGATTAAAACTGTCTTACCTGACAGAATCATTACTTCTGTTTCTCTATAGAAATCTGGTAAAATAAATTTATTAGTTTACAATATTAAAGATTATCACTCAGTAGAAAACATTTATCAATATATTACATTGAAAGATATCCATCTATTTCTTCTTAGAGAGGATTAGAATGTAAATGTAATATAAAAAGTAAATATTCAGTTGGTAGTTTTTACCTCATTGATTTATCTATGAAAAATAAGACAGGATGACTGAATGAATATCACAGCAAATGAAGGACAATTACATTGAATAAATCAGCAAGTCAACAAGAAGTTGTCCTTTAAATGGAAAGATATTTCTTTTAGGTCAGGCTGCATTCATATATTAAAAATAATGTTGTGAACTACCTAAGATTACAACTTTGAAGAGTTCTCGTAAAGACTTGAGATTGGAAATAATAAATGTCCTTGCTATGGACTATGTAGCATACATTGATAAGAAATACCATTTTGAATTAGAATTTATAACATTTATATATTCGTATGCTCAAATATGCATTTTAAAACAAAAGTATATGGAGAGTATGTCTTTTGGAGCGCAATTGTATGTATTTTAAATTTTATAGTTGAACAAAAATAATTTGAATGTTGAATCTTCTATTAATTTTCTATTAATTGTTCCTTGGTCTTTCTGAATACTTTTACAATTTAATCATTTTAATCAACAAATACTTTTTTGTTCTTTGTCTCATTTGTGATCTATTCCATAATAAAATATTGGCTGAAAATGAAACTTAACAAGAAAGTCATGGCCAGAATAGAACTGACCTATATAGTAGTACGATTCAATTTTTTTTTACTACCGGTTCTGTGGGCGTGACTTGGTGGGCGTGGCAGGGGAAGGATATTGTAAAATCTCCAATCAGAGGTAGTACTTGCCGGTTCTCCGAACTACTCAA
The DNA here is from genome assembly GCA_023653725.1 of Bungarus multicinctus. Lineage (NCBI taxonomy): Eukaryota > Metazoa > Chordata > Lepidosauria > Squamata > Elapidae > Bungarus > Bungarus multicinctus. The sequence continues at coordinate 56,644,699 of CM042844.1, forward strand.
AATTTCCGCTACCAGTTCTTCAGAACTAGTCAGAACCTGCTGAATACCACCTCTGGACTTATACATTTAAATTGTAGTCTGTTTTTTATATATTTTTTGCTATACAGTCAACCCCTTGATTTTAGAAATTTAATAACAATGGGCAATGCTTTCCTTTGTAATAAATGCCAATTCACCAAGTTCTTCCATTTTTTTTGTACAAAGACAGCAAATGTAGTGTATATTATATGATTTATTATTTCTCAGCTGATCCATATTTCTCAGCTGATTTGATTAAATTCCAGAAATTATGAATAGGAGAAAGGAAGTCCTAGAGACCTAGTTGACTGCTAGGGACTGCTTCCAAGCAGGCTGAAATCCATCTGCTAAATATACAAGGAAAAGTCCCAAAGATGAAAAGGAGACAATAATTTAATGTTTTAATCTCCATTGTCACCACATCAGTCATAAGTACATGGCAATATCTCCCGTCGCCCAGTGCGCTCCCATAGGGCGGGTCTCCTCGGGGTGCTGCCGGCTGGATGGCTGGCGACCCCGAGGGTGTGGGTCTTCTCTTTGGGGACACCCTCCCTCTGGAACAAATTACCCCTGGAGATGAGGACCATCCCTGACCTTTTGACCTTCCGGCGCGCGTTGAAAACTTACCTATTTCATCAAGCCGGTCTGGCCTAGGGTTTTTATAGGGTCTTAAATTGGTTTTTAATTGGTTTTAGTTTTATATTCTCGATTGAGTTTAACCTTTTAGCCACTTTATTTAAACTTTTTAATTGTTTTTAAATATTGTATTTGTATTGTGTTTTTAGTTTGGCTGTACACCGCCCCGAGTCCCTGCAGGGACAGTGGGCGGTATATAAAACTAATTAAATAAATAAATAAATAAACAAACAAACATGCCTATATGAAATGCCAAACCAGAATGCCTTTAAACTTTAGGCCGGACATGCTGAGAATATGGAGCAATTATGCACCATAAAGCATCAAAGGTAATATTTTTGCTTTGAGTATACACACGCGCATGTATACACACATACACACACGCTTCTCTTTGTTTGCAAGAATTCAAAGATGGCAGTTGCAATGTTTTGTGAACTTTGGACAAAATCGGAGATGTAGGACTTGGCAGTAGATATTATCAGTTCGAAATATTTGGTAACATATGCAATTGATTGCCTGTTTATATGGCAGGCACGAGTTTTGAGTCTCCTAGCCAAATTCATAATTCCAATTTTCTGATAGTTCATTTCCAATTTATTTTCTGTGCAAAATTGCGTAAGACTTTCAATGCTCTTCTGAGATATATAGGGATCCTAGCTTATACTATATATCCTATGTTATCTCCATATAACAGAGAAAATATTTTTTTCTTTCAACTTGGGATAATTAAAGTCCAAATTTCTTAGATAAGGTACCAAATAATATAGAAATCAAACAACAATGGGGCTAGTTTATAAGTTCTCTCCCCTTTTGGGGGGATATAAAATGGATGTAAAATTTTCAACACATATTGAATATACAGGAAGCACTTTATCCTGATACGATTACTTATTACAATCTTGTATCTCCATAAGGTAATGTTAATATCCCAGGCACATGACTACTAAAAAAACTCTATTGATAGACTTCTAAGAAATGTTCTCAAGTAACAGAAAGATTCTCATGATTTACTCCTCTCAGTGATGTAGTACTCTGAACCATTCATACATTTATCTCTTGTTCTTTCAAGTGACAAGACCACTGTTGAATAAATATTAAGCCAATATTTTTAAAAAGTCTGTATAAAAAGAACTTCAGTGGGTTTTTTTTTTTAAATTGCTATATATTGCCGGTTGACAGAGTTGTGCAACAAAACTTTATTTTTCCTTTTTCTAATTTATTTCAGGCATTAATTTGAAACTTTGTTTTCTGAATCAGGATAGTTAAATCTCTTTTTAAAATACTGTGGCAGGAGGGAGGTGTTTTTCCAAAAAATCAGGATCAGAAGGTCAGTCACAAAATATTACATACTTACAAATGTCAAAGGTAATGTTTCAACAAAATAAAGAAGCATTTAAAAGAAAATGGCAACCTATTTAAACATTTAATGTAATGTAATGTAATTTATATAAAACATTGTCTACCAGGCCTGTTGTTTGGTACACCTCCCTTGAATATATTTATCAGCTGTGCCATATATAATTGTTATAAATGTTTCCTCTTAGATTTTACCCTGTTCTTGCCTATATAGAATAATTACATGTTAAATGTGACTTTCCAGCTGCCTAATTTATAAATTTTGAAGGTCATTCCCTGTGAATTACTAAAATATTTTTGTTTATATGCTTTTTCCAAATCATGAAAAATATGCAATATGAAAAAGAAAAAATTGTTCTGAAAATTATTATTAATTTGTTCATTCATCAATCTCATTTTATGAATTTCCACCTATGGAATGCTAATATATTTTTAGAGTGGGAAACTAAAGTCAATACCATCTTGAGAATGCAGGGAAATTCTTGTAACCAAAGAAATAATAGTTTTAAAATACATAGAGAAAATTAGAATACTCCAATATCACAAAGAAAGCTATTTATTATTTTTTCAACAGCTACATTCATTCAAGTTGGTTTAAAATGTTTAACATAAATGTTAATACGGAGCTATTTTCTGAAATCATAGTTAACACTACCTGCAATTTATTCTGAAAGACTTTCCAAAAGACAACAAAAGTGGGTTGTTCATAGGATTTTTCGGGAGACATTTATTTTAGAGTACTATTTACTTTTATGATGTTTATTCATCACCCACAGATGGGTGTGAACCTTACTGGTTTTATCCTCCAAAGAGTTACCTATTTTTATACTCATTTCTTTTTTAGGCTATATAATATTTTTCTTTAACTATTCTTAAGAAGACTAGAAACAAAGAAGCTAAACTGAATGCTCCCCCTCTACATATGTAGTATTTAAAGAAAAAAAAAGTACCCATCAGTACCCATCAAATGGTTGTTGTTAGTAGCAAAACCTTATTTGAGTTCCAGTGAACATGTTTGCCTACTTGCCTACACGTTTGCCCTTTTAATTAAATGGTATTTATGATCAAACAGTAAAAATGCATCTAAAATTACACATAATAAACTTTATTCCAAAATAATGATTCAGTGTAGTTAAATAAGTTAAGTAAGTCAAATAACAACATAAAAAAGACCGGAAGTTCAACACATTTGTCTTTAAAATTTATGTTCTTCAGTTTTTATCTGAAAATGACATATCTCATATTCTCCCCATCTATTTTTTCAATGTTTTAACTGTGGTTGAATATCACAAACTTTTTATTTCCATACATGTTATACATAATCCAGTGTTAGATAATTGCTTGTCAATATAATCATTATTGTTCTAAAGTATTTTCCATCATGCTTAGGACTCATTAATTATAACAGTCACCAAGTTCTTTGATATTTTCTCCCAATACTTTACCCAAACTAATTTTTTAATGTAACACTTATTAGTGTATTCAACAGTATACCTGTCAATGAATACTTCAGCTTCAACCATAACAACACAAGAGCAAACAATAGATACAAACTCAAGGTTAATCGCACCAAACTTGATTGCAGGAAATACGACTTCAGCAACAGAGTGGTCAGTGTCTGGAATACTCTACCTGACTCTGTGGTTTCTTCCCCAAACCCCAAAAACCTTAACCTTAGACTGTCTACTATTGACCTCACCCCTTTCCTAAGAGGTCTGTAGGGGGCATGCATAAGTGCACCAATGTGCCTACCATCCCTGTCCTATTGTTTCTTTTATATTTTATTTTTCTTATATGTATCCATGTATTCATAACTATGTTTTACTTATACCTATTATCTTGTAAGCAATTGACAAATAAATAAATAAATTAATTAATTAATTAATCGGATTTTCCATTCACTAATTATTTCTATCACTCTATTCTATTTTTATGAGACATAAAAAAATTCATTTTTCAACTTTTAATTCAATTTTGTTTACAAATTTGTGAGAACTGGAATAATATGAATATTCTAGTTGCTGTATTTAATCTATTTTCATGTGTGTAGAATAGAGAGGAAAAGAGCATACTGTGGAAATATTTTGATTATGAAATGAACTGTGGCTGAGATATCAATCATTAGGTATACTGAAAATCACTTGTTTTTAATGTATTACCTTTAGAAAATTTAAATGATAGGGAAGATGGTATATCTAAAGAGTTTTTTAATCTCTTATTAAAAATGTAAAATTGTTAAGATATTTAAAGGTATAAATTTAAACTTTTGCATAGACAATTTAATATGTTGAATTGGTTCATAATTTCTTATCTTCCCTGCTGAAATAAGAATCAAGTTTTCTCTTTGAAAAATTAGTGTCTGTATTGAGACTGCTAGATGTTTTTAGCAGAAAAATTCTCTGTGTTGTATGATGGTTACCTGAGGTTATATTCTGGATGCTCTCAGAACAGCTGGGCTGATTATTAAAAAATGCCTCATAGTTACTTCCAACCAAGGTTAATCAATACTTAGTATAAAGCTTTACATGTGAGAAAGTTATTTAAGCACTGCTCGCCCTCGGAATAATAGAGAATGAAAAAATCATGCAGAACAAATATGTTGAAGAGTTCAAAAAAGCAGAAGGGTTTTTTTTAGTAGGGGAGAAATATGCAACAAAAAGCATACTTAAACTATACTTTTCTGGGTGGTTTGTGGGTGATAAAGACTGGAAAAGGGAGTCCTATGTATGCTGTGTTGATCACCTGAGGCAAAAGCAGTTTATAACTAAAGCATTATCATCATTATCATTTGACATACTCTATCTTTAGTTCAAAGGCTTTTCTTTCCAATCTCATGCTCAGGACTGTTAAAGATACAAGTTTAGATATGGATATAAATCTTCAATTTATATATCCTTCTTTTCATATTTTTTTATCATTACAATATTTGTTGTTTTGTATTTACATAGAATAGGGAAGACCAGAGATTTCTTCAAGAAAATTGGAGATATACAGGGAACAAAGATGGGCATAATAAAGGACCAGAGACAGAAGATATTATGAAGAGGTGGCAAAATTACACAAAAGAATTATACAAGAATGATCTTAATGTCCCTGATAACCACGATGGGCTGGTCACTGAACTCGAGTCACTGAACAACAACGCTAGTGGAGGTGACAGTATTCTAGCTGAGCTATTCAAAATCTTAAAAGACGATGCAGTGAAAGTGCTACACTCAATTTGCCAGCAGATTTGGAAAACTCAACAGTGGCCACAAGATTGGAAAATGTCAGTTTATATTCCAATTCCAAAGAAGGGCAATGCCAAAGAATGTTCAAACTAGTGCACCATTGCACTTATTTCACATGCCAGCAAAGTTATGCTCAAAATCCTACAAGCTAGGCTCCAGCAGTATGTGGACCCAGAACTACCAGAGCTACCAGAAGAGGCAGAGGAACGAGAGATTAAATTTTCAACATACACTGAATCATGGAGAAAGCTAGGAAGTTCCAGAAAAACATCTACTTTTGCTTCATTGACTATGCTAAAGTCTTTGATTGTGTGGATCACAACAAATTGTGGCAAGTTCTTAAAGAAATGGGAATACCAGACCATCTTATTTGTCTCTTGAGAAACCTATATGTGGGTCAAGAAGCAACAGTGAGAACTGGATATGGAACCACTGATTGGTTCAGAATTGAGAAAGGAGTTCAGCAAGGCTGTATACTGTCGCCCTGTTTATTTAATTTATATGCTGAGCACATGAGAAAGGCAGGGGTTAGATGAATCACATATTGGAATTAAGATTGCCAGGAGAAATATTAACAACTTCAGATATGCAGATGATACCACTCTAATGGCAGAAAGTGAAGAGAAACTAAAGAGCCTCTTGATGCAGGTGAAGGAAGAGGGCGTAAAAGATGGCTTGAAACTCAACATTAAGAAAACTTAAGATCATGACATCTGGCCCTCTCAATTCCTGGCAAATAGATAGGGAAGAAATGAAGGTAGTGACAGATTTTATTTTCCTGGGCTTCAAGATCACCGCAGATGGGGACTACAGTCAAGAAATTAAGATGCCTGCTCCTGGGGAGGAAAGCTATGGCAAATCTAGACAGTATACTAAAAAGCAGAGACATCACCCTGCCAACAGAAGTGTGTATAGTCAAGGCTATGGTTTTCCCAGTTGCAATGTCTGGTTGTGAAAGTTGGACCATAAGGAAGGCTCAGCGCCAAAGAATTGAAGCCTTCGAACTATGGTGTTGGAGAAGACTCTTGCAAGGCCCTTGGACTGGAAAGTGATCAAACCGGTCAGTCCTAGAGGAGATTAACTCTGACTGTTCTTTAGAAGGCCAGATCCTGAAGATGAAACTCAAATACTTTGGCCACCTAATGAGAAGGAAGGACTCACTGGAGAAGAGCCTAATGCTGGAATGATTGAGGGCAAAAGAAGAAGGGAACAACAGAGAATGAGGTAGCTGGATGGAATCACTGAAGCAGTCGGCATGAGCTTAAATGGACTCTGGGGGATGGTAGAGGACAGGAAGGCCTGGAGGAACATGGGGTTGCAATGGATTGGACACGAATTTGCGGCTACCAACAACAAATTTGCATAGAATTTTCCAAATGTAAGCCTGATACATATATGATCTCTATCATAGTTTGTTCTTTTTTTTCTTCTGTTCAACGTGTCTGATTCTTGTAGACTATCTGGACAAGTTCCTGCAGCTTTCTTGGCAAAGTTTTTTAAAATAGTTTGCCATTATATTCTTTCTAGGGCTGAGAGAAAATGACTGGACCAAGATCATCCAGCTGGCTTCATATTCAAGACAGGATTAAATCTCCCAGCTGGATGTCCTTGATCCAGTTTCTAGCCTGATGCCTTAACCACCACATCAGACTGGATCTCATTAATTCTTAGCTGATAAATGGGTGCTTTCCAGTCAATATTCATTCCTGGCCTAAATAACTCCATGGTATTTTCTTCGCAACATTTGGAAAAGTGGCTTGCCGTAATCTTCTTCTAAGGATTGAGTGACCTATCCAAAGTCACTCAGCTAACTTTGTGCCTAAGACATGAATAGAACTCAGTTTCCTTGTTTCTAGACTTGTTTCTGGTGTTTTAACCACTATAACAACATTGGCTCTCACAAAGCCTCTATAGTAGGTCAATATTGGGGATGTGGGGAGGGGGAAATTGAGACATTTTGTTTAGACTAACCAGTGCTCCCATAACTCAACCTAGATTTTCCTATATTATGTTTTCCTATATTAGGAGCCTCGGTGCAGTGGTTAGAGTATAATATTGCTACCTCGTACTGCAATTTGGCAGATCGAATCCCACCAGGCTCAAGGTTGACTCAACCTTCCATCCTTCCAAGGTTGGTAAAATGAGGAACCAGATTGTTGGCAATATGCTGACTCTGCATTATTTATTTATTTAGTCTTTTATACTGCCCCCTCTCCCGACGGGACTCGGGGCGGTGTACAGCCGAATAAAATAGAAAATACAATACAATATTTAAGAGCAATTTAAAAAGATTAAATTAAGTGGCTAATAAATAACTGATAGATAAAAACAATCAAGGTAAAAAGTTATAAAATTAAAAACCGAGTAAAACCAATTTTAAAAAAACCCTACACAGAACTCTAGGCCAGACTGGCTTGATGAAATAAGTCGGTTTTCAAAATGCACCGGGAGGTCAAAAGGTCAGGGATGGTTCTCATCTCCGGGGGTAATTCGTTCCAGAGGGAAGGTGCTCCGAGAGAGAAGGCCCGCACCCTCAGGGTCACCAGCTGTCCAGCTGGCGGCACCCCAAGGAGTCCCACCCTATGGGAGTGCACTAGCCAACAGGAGACTGATGGTGGCAGTAGGCGGTCCCGTAAGTACCCAGGTCCCAAGCCATGGAGCACTTTAAAGATGGTCACTAAAACCTTGAATCGCATCCGGAAGACCATCGGGAGCCAATGCAGCTCACGCAAAAGTGGTGTAACATGCGAGCTCTGAGGAGCCCCCAAAACCACCCACGTGGCCGCATTTTGCACCAACTGGAGCCTCCAGGTACTCTTCAAGGGGACCACCATGTACAGAGCATTGGCATAGTCTAGGCGGGAGATGACGAGGGCAGATGTGACGGTGCGAAGTGCGTCCCGATCCAGAAAGAGCCGCAACTGGTAGATCCTACGGACCTGGCAAAAAGCCCCCCTGGTGATGGCTGCTATGTGGTTTTCTAACGACAGCCGTACATCCAGGAGGACACCCAGATTGCGCGCCCTCTCCGTGGGGGCCAGAATTTCCTCCCCCATGGCCAGCGATGGAGTTAGCTGGCTGTATCGGGGCACCGGAAAGCACAGCCACTCGGTCTTGGCCGGGTTGAGCTGAAGCCTGTTCCACCCCATCCAACCCCGCACAGCTTCCAGGCACCGGGTCATCACTTCCACAGCTTCGTCGGGGTGGCCTGGGGTAGAGATGTATAGCTGAGTATCATCAGCGTACTGATGAAATTCTACCCCAAAGCCATGGATGATCTCACCCAGCGGCTTCACATAAATGTTGAACAAGAGGGGCGAGAGCCCCGACCCCTGAGGTACCCCAGTAGCTCTGTACTTAATGTAAACAAAATAAATCTGAGCTAGCATAATAGCAATAGCACTTAGACTGCTTTGAGAGGGCTGTAAAGCACTATAAAGCGGTATATAAGTCTAAGTGCTATTGCTATTATGCTAGCTCAGATTTATTTTGTTTACATTAAGTACAGAAATACTATAATAATTATAATATATAATATATATAATATATAATAATAATACATTTAAGAGTGTACAGTACAATATTTCACTTCTTCAATGGTGATAAAAACCAGCTGATAATGTCAACAGCATAAGAGTATTTGACTTAAACAGAGCAGGTTAGGATTTGGAATATCAAGAAGAGAATATGTATAATCAGTAGAGGAATATTAGAATATTTTTTTCTTAATCTATCTGTGGATAAGACCTCTAGTAACTACCATTTGTGATTTTTCTAAACCCCTTTGTCTATGTTTTTCTATAAAATAACCTCTCCTCCCTTTCTTGCAGCAATTTTTCTGAGACGTAAGTTGGCTTGAGGAATAATAGCCCAGGGTCACCCAATCATTTCTAAAGCTAAAAATGACAATCTGATTTTTTTTCAGTTAGAAACTAGCACCTTAACAACAATAGAATATTTCTTACTTCAAATGTTTATCTCTCATGATATCAAATATTAATTAATGTACAGTACATTTTAGGTTGCTTGTGATTTTTTTTTCTAAAGCAGTGTGTACATATATTAGCATGTACTTCTAGGAATGACACATTCCTAGAAGTTGATGTTTTGTGTGTGTTGGTTTTGGTGTGGCACATCAGTATTATGTAAAGCATCAAGCAGGTTAATCCTATTGAGAAGTTTGAATAGATGGAATTCTTTCTCTGTTTTTTAACAAATGCTGTTGCCATGTAGTCTTTTTTTACACAGTTCTCATTGTCTTTTATTCCAACAAGTTTATTTGGAAGATGGGTGTAGCCATCAAATAATTTCTGATTTGCTGACTAGATCCAGTCAGTGTCTCCAAAGAATTGGGTTTAACATATCTTTCATAGTCTTTAAAACTGAAAACAGTGTTGATTTAATAAAGAAGAAAAGAAATAAAAATGCTTTATTAAGGCAATATCTCATTATAAATTTAATGTAGTTGTATGTAAGACCATGCAACTACAATCTTATAGCTTTAGATTGGCATTTCTTTTCAAGAGTTTATTATTTCTGGATTTAGACAGGAAGATTCAAAGCATTTTTTCTATTCTTAAGAGTTAAATAGAAAGGTTCTTAAAGGGCTAAAAACTTCCTATTTAGATAAGCCAGGTGTGTCAAAATGTTCATTATAACTGATTATAACTTTTTTTTTAGTTAGAGAACACTTCGAAGAAAGTATCTGCCAGAAAGGTTTTAAATTTGAAAATAGAAACTGATGATATATTTCTGTTTTTTAGCAAGCAATGCTAAAAATTAAACTGTTTCATCAATATTGATATGAGCACCTTAAATATATTGCTTAGAGAAGACCATATACATCAATGTACATGTTCTCTGTATGATTCAATAATCACTTTCTGTAGAATCATTTTTTTTGGTGACAGATTTCAAGCAGTTTAAAACAAATGTGAACAAAGTTATGTTTTATTTTGTATCTGTTCCCTATAATGCAAATGATGTCTGGTTTTATAACATTGTGCAAAATATTGTCATGATTACAAACTGTATATTTGACCTAATAAATTACTCACCATTAAGAAAGTGATCTATTCCTTATTGAGAGAGTCCAGAAGATAATACTTCATAAAAAAGTAAAAATGCTACAAAAATATTTTATGAGAACTAAATAATAATTATTTATTTTATAGCTATAATAATTGTGTACAAAAAATGTACACAATTTTTGCTTCTTAATGTTCTAAGAAGCACAAGACTTCATTTGCTTTTAGAATTATTTTGTTATTTTACTGTTTATTTATTTTACTGTTTGAATTTTTGAATATTCAAGATACTAAAATCTATAAAATTGCTATTCTATGATTTTACGCAATATAGTATATTGGGATAAAGTTCTGTTTTAAAATCCAGTTACATCAATGTTAATTATTTTTATGTATGCATAGGGTTTAATTAAGTGTGATTCTCACAAATAATTTAAATATAAACAGTATTATAAGAAAATGGTTTTCCTTTGCAATGTTTGTTATTATTCTTTATATTTGTATTAAGATTTTCCATAAATTTTACTTTTCTCTTCTTCTACTATAATATTATAACTCCTGGATCTTAAATTGGTCCTGACCCTTACAGCCTATAGCCTGAAAACATAGCTCTGCCAGTATGTTTTGTTGTCTGAATGGTAGGGACTTTACAGTGATTGTGTTGACCTTATATGGGATGGATTCTGCTGCTGATTGTGATTTTCTATTTTATAAATTGATTCTGCATAGGCTCTGATATATTTATATTTGGTTTTTAACCAATATACAAATATATGTTTTTATTGAATTGTTTTATCTGTTATGAACTTTTCAGAATCACTTAGATGAGATGAGCAACAATACAAATGAATTAATTATTATTAATAATATTAAGAAAGATACAAAGAGGCTAATTCTGGCTGCGCAAGTTCAAGTCTTAAGAACAAATGCATATGAAGTCAGAACTGAGAAAAGAGCAAATAGCAAAAGACAGCAAATGCTGTCCTGGCAAGCTGAAGAAACAATGAACCACCTGGTTGGTTGCTGTAAGAAGATTGCACAAACTGACTATAAACAATATCATGACAAAGTATCAACAATGGTGCAATGGAATATCTGCAAGAAATACCTTTCCTGCAGAGCAAGAACTGGTGAGCCACAAAATAGATAAAGTAATAGAAAATGAAAAGCTATAATGCTCTGGGACTTCAGAATTCAAAGAGTTAGGCACCTACTCCGTAACAGGCTTAACAACTGCCAGTAAGAAAGATAAACAAATCTGAGTAGTGGACCTGATAGTACCTGGAGACAGCAAGATAGAAGAAAAAGAACTTTTAAAAAATCACAAAATAGAAATAAAATTAATAGGACTATGGCAAAAGAAGCATCAATAGTAATAGGTACTTTGGACGCAATCCTAAAACATCTGAAACACCATTTGAATACCAGCAGCAGTCAATTGCAAAAAAATAACTTTACTTGAAACAGCTTGCATTCTGTAACAATACCTTTAACATTATCAAATACAATATCTGCCTATTGCAGATCCTTAGGAAGGATTCAGTTGGTGGGTAAAAATGCCAACTCCAGTCTAAATATCTGGCTGACTATGTGACAAATTATAATAATAATATTAACAACAACATCAATAATATTAACAACAACAATAATAATATTAACAACAACAATAATATAACATATGTAGGATCCTGACAAAAACCTGTATCAACCATCAGTGCAAGTCAATAATATTTATGATACATTTTTAAATATTCAGTTGACTGAGTTTCATGTTTAATGAATGATAATAATAATATATATGTAACAGTTGATTAGACCTGAATGAGACTTCATAACTTGGATCAGAATACAAGAAAACTAATGACAATGCACCACATTGTAACCAAATAGTGTTATTAATTGGCTGTATTTGCCAAAGCAGTAGAGAACTAAATTTTAGAGAAAGAAAGCATGACATAAAAAGCTACCTTAAGAAAAGGCAAGAACTCTTGCAAAAGATTTTTAATCAAGAAAAGCATTTGAAAACAACAAAGTTGAAGACTAAATATTAATTATTAATTATTAATTGAAAGAATAAACCAATGCATGGTAAATATTTGAAGGATACAGAAGGAAATGCTGATTAAAAAACTAACATGAAGTTGGTTAAGATCTGGAGAGTGAAAGAAAATGAAGGATTTATTCTAGAGCTCAAAACAAATTTTGCTAACTAATTACATGAAGGCAAAAATTCAGTTGTAACAAACAACAGTAAATCTCCCTTGCTTAAAAAGGATGAAACAATGATGATTTGATCTGTGGCTGCAACAAAATTTCACAAACTGGCACAAACAATGCCATGACCATGTTGCCAGTATTATTCATTGGAAAATTTGTCAGACTTTTTATTTATTTTATTTATTTATTTATTTATTTTGTCAAGCATGTTTTTGATAACCGATATAATTAGAAACATGATTATGAGTACATGAAATAGGTACAGATAAAAGGGAACATTAGGACAGGGACGGTAGGCATGTTGGTGCTCTTATACACGTCCCTTACAGACCTCTTAGGAATAGGGTGAGATCAACAGTAGACAGTCTAAGATTATTTTGGGGGTTTGGGGAAGAGACCACAGAGTCGGGTAGTGCATTACAGGCATTGACAACTCCGTTGCTGAAGTTGTATTTTCTACAATCGAGTTTGGAGCAGTTTACATTAAGTTTGTAACTATTTTGTGCTCATGTATTGTTGTGGTTGAAGCTGTCATTGACAGGTAGGAAATCGTAGCAGGTAATTTTATGTACTATGCTTTAGGTCAGACTAAAGGCAGCGTAGTTCTAAGTTGTCTAAGCCCAAAACTTTGATTTATATGTAATAAAAACTACAGGGACCATTAAGTTGAGAAGGTTTTTTGAAAATGAGTGGGTTAAGATCTTATCGGATTTTAAGATCCAAAAGACAGATATCATGTTCTTAACATCCCTGATATATCAGTTATTGAAATGAAGAATGGTTCATTAATGTTGCTATTCCTCATGATGCTAGGATTGAGGTAAAGCAATTGGAAAAAAATTGTTGAATGCTTGTGGAAAAAGAAATCTATTGTAATACCAATTGTAATTAGAGTCCTTGGAGCGATACTAAAGAATGTCCTCAATATCTGAATTTATCAGACTTGAATACCCTAATTTTGATAACCACCCTGCTTGGAGCTGTCTTATATTCTGGATGTTACCTTAATAATTCTTATATCTTTCGCTAGAATTAGACAATTTCCACCAGTCTTAGACTGGGAATCTAACTGTAGATTACCTGCACATAATAATTTGTAAATAAATTTCTCATTGAAATTAAAAGAAAGAATTTATTTATTTATTTATTGAACTTATATACCGCCCTATTTCCCTGACAGGACTCAGAGCAGTGCATAGCCGAATTAAAATACAAAAACAGTACAGAATTAAAACAATTAAAAAACCAAATATAAAAGGCTGAAAAGCTAAAAATATAAAGCGGTTAAAAGCTAAAACCAAAGAAGACCGAATAAAAATCCCCTAAAAAATCCTAGGCCAGACCGGCTTGATGAAATAAATAGGTTTTCAACGTGCACCGGAAGGTCAAGAGATCAGGGATGGTCCTCATCTCCGGGGGTAATTCGTTCCAGAGGGAGGGTGCCCCCAACAAGAAGGCCCTCACCCTCAGGGTCGCCAGCCATCCAGCCAGGCGGCACCCCGAGGAGGCCGACTCCATGAGAACGTATTGGCTGATGGGAGGCCGATAATGGCAGGAGGCGGTCCCACAAATATCCTAGTCCCAAGCCATGGAGCACTTTAAAGATGGTAACTAGAACCTTGAAGCGCACCTGGAGGGCCACCGAGAGCCAATGCAGCTCACGCAAGAGTGGCGTAACATAGGAGCCCCGTGGAGCTCCCAACACCACCTGCGCGGCCGCATTCTGCACCAGCTGGAGCCTCCGGGTGCTCTTCAAGGAAAGTTCCATGTAGAGAGCATTGGCATAGTCTAGGCGGGAGATTACGAGGGCGGAGGTGACCGCGCAAAGCGCACCCCGATCCAAAAAGGGCCGCAACTGGTAGATCCTATGGACCTGACCAAAAGCCCCCCGGACAATACTACAAGTAGGTGGCTTTTATTTTAATAAAGGGAAAGATTCTAGTCTTTTTGAACAGATAGAACAAAAACCTTATCTATCTACTTTTCTATAATAAGAGTTCTTTTAAATGAAATTTAAAATATTCATAATAAAAGATTATTACCATGACATCAAACAAAGCAATAAAATATTTGACAAATGTAAAGCGAGATGTCTACTTGTTCCAAACTAAGGGATATGTCTTTCCAAAGCCCGATCCCTTTTTAATATGCATCACTTTTATTATTTAATTATTTATTAAATTTATTTGCCGTCCATCTTCCCTGTAAGGTGACTCTTGGCAGTTTACAAAGAGTAAACATATCTTATAAAATCAAATGCACAGCATGTTCATAGAACATTGTTCTATAAAAAGAGGGGCAGAACTTCAAGTTTCCTGGGCATGCTTGCTTTTTTGAACCCAATGACTTGCTACAGATGTGAAATAAAAATCTTCATTTCCTTTTCTTAACATAGTTTTATGGAAGCAAAGAAGACCTATTATATCATTTTCAGTCTGCACTTTTTATCCTGATGTAGTCTGAGTTCTAATGAATTCTTTTAAAATGACTCTGGCAGTGCAGTATACACAAATTATATTTAGTCAATTTTTTTAGGTACTGTATTACTAAATTGCTACATTTTTCATATTTATGTTATTGCATTCCCATGAACTTTTTATATATTGTTTTCATTGTAACATAATTCTCTATGTATGTTATTTCTGAAAAATAGTATTTCAACATTATTACTTTCTATTTTAATTATTAATAGACCTTGAATATTGCTAATTGCTGTAAAATATGTAGAAACTCTACTAGTTGTTTGTTTTGTGTCTGAAAATATAGAGAACTTGGCACTTTAATTCCAACCAGCCATAATTATAATTATTGCCCACGGAAGCCATACCAATTGCTGAATGTGGCAGCAGCATAAAATGCAGCATAGAATGCCTTTTTCTTTCAAGTCTTGATGGTTGTCATTTGATTAAATATCTGTGAATTCTGTTTGATGTCTTGTCTTTATAATTCAGATGTGGTATGTGCTTTTATATAAATATAAAAGATTTCTGACTATATAAGCTTGCTGCAAGGATGTTAGAGCTTATATTGTTTGTTTAGATATTATGGTTTTAAACTGTTCTTAATTTCTGCCATTTGTTCTCTTGATGGAAGAAATGTGTTAAGGTGGAAAAAAAGGGGAAAATCCATTATATTTGAAGGAATTTGTTAATTTTGTTGTACTTCATTGCATGGCAGGTGGTAATAATGTCTATGCTAGCCCTGTCAAAATATGAAAATTAAAGTGACGATGGTTTTTAATGAAATTCATTTGACAAATATAATTAAGGTGTTTTAATATGAAGGCCTGTAATAAAGACTACCGGTGGACTCCCCGAGGTCTTGACTAATTGTGTAGATTGCTTTTAAGCTTTGAATAGTTTTATTGGATAATGAACTGTTAAGAAGTGTTAGATCTTTCTTAAGCTGAATTTAGTTTGAAAAAGAATAGGAGAGACAGGCCTGAGGTGTGGCATTTTAAACATAATTAGAAGAGAGTTTTAAGTTATCATCTTTGATCTTACTGTCAGGTTTTGATTAGAGCTGTAAATGCTTTAATCAAGTGCAATGTAGTCATTACATTTCTAACTGTTTTAAAACTGTGAAATTACTGATATGCTGACATCAGTTTAACAGATTTTGAATATTTGAGAGAAGACTGTTGGTAAATTGGGGTTTTTATATTAATCTGTCAGACCAATGATTTTTGCCTTTTATATTATGCATGCATAATTATAGTATTTTGATGAATTGTTTGGTTATTTTTTTAAAAAAGCAAAGATCTGAAGGAATGTTTCTTACATTTGATCTTACATTCAACTACATAACATTTTAAAACATCTATTTTAAGACAGATGGTAGATAGATAGATGGATGGATGGATGGATGGATGGATGGATGGATGGATGGATGGATGGATGGATGGATGGAAGGATGGGCAGGCGGGCGGCAGGCAGGCAGGCAGATCTTAAACACATTATAAATTCTTTATCAAAGGATAATGTAGGGTTTGTTATAGTGATCATTAATTACCTTTACTTGTACACAGAAATAAACTTGCAAAACACTGCCAGAATTGTTTCTGCCTATCTTGTCTGAACATCCAAAGAAAGCATGCTGAGAGCATCTTATCCACTTAAGACAGTAACTGGGTTGTGGGCCAAGATGCAGAGCTTTCCAGAATGTTGGCCTTGCTCTGAGATACACTTCTTCTGAGAGAAGATTCACTTCCTTCCGTCCTGGCATTCTATGTAGCTAACAAAAACATCCCATTCCAATCCATATTTAATGTTAAATAATAATGAACAATCATTATATTAATTGCTATATTTTATGTTTGGTATATTATTCTTTATCTTTTATTCTGTTTCATTGTTTATCTGCTTTGTTTTGCAGCACGTTAACTGAACTGGGGTAGTTTACAGAATATATACATTTGCTAATGATTGTCAAAGTTTTGCTATACGCCGGAGAGAGATTTGTCAAAAATTGAAGTCTCGTCGTTTTTTTGCCAGAACCATCCATAAGATGTAGGTTCTTTTTATGGACAGAAATAACTTTTCTGTTCATGGCAAAACAAATCTGGAGAAAACCGTTGACTTTAGACTCTTTATTTCATGACATATTTTAAACTTTATGTACTGTACTACATTTAATAAAAATACTTTGATTTTGTATTTGCGGCTGGTATAGATTGACAGGTTTTAACTGACAGTTGTAAATGATAGCTGAACTCGATTTGAAATTTCTTTTGTTACCTTGGTGTACTGCATCATTTGCTCACCATTGGAGGCATACTTGACAAAGCATGCCTATTATTTACAAAACAATAAATTGTATAATTTGCTAAATATGTCCTGTAAGGTCACATTAAACATAATTGTTTTCTATTCAGAAATAATGCACAATGACTCTATAATTAAGATTACTATATAATTAATTTAAAACATGAAATTGCTGCTGAAATGGTTAAATTGTACAAAAAGCTATCTATTCTGTTCAAATTGGAGCAAATGACCATATCAATAATTTTTGAAAGGATTTAAATAAGTTTTGATTAATATGCCTTTTACATTGCCTTATTCTAAATGTATTTCTGAAATAAATTAACTTTCTATTGAATTATTTTTCAAGCATATTGCCTCTTTTCTTGATATGAAACTATTATTGTGTTTTCATGCAATCTTAAGGCTCGTAAATAAAGTTCAGCTTGGCGTTTTTTTAATTTATGGGGGTTTTAAAATACTTTTTTAACTTGTACCCACAGCAGTCTACATTTTGTTTTACTTTTTTAAAAAATATATCTTAGAATTCTGTGTTTCTAACTTTGCAATATACTTTTTTTTCCTAAAGGAAAGATTAGTTAATTTTAATTATCATTTTAATTAAGCCAACAGAAATATGTTACTTTGCTGGTTCTGCAGTGTTTGTAATTTATACCCCTTAAATTGATGTTTTATCATCTATTACTGATTTCTGGGATTTTGTTTGTACTTATTGACTGTAACAAGTATTTGTAAAGGAGAAAAATGGTCTCAGTCACTTCTACTGTATCTAAAAAGAAGAACAGGATTTACAAATGATAAATGGGGAAGTTGAGTAGCTAACTAATAAAGATTTGTCTTAATCAAGTATGATTTGTCAGAACAGGAGCGCATTGAGGTCAGGGCACATGCAATGAATAATACAGCATTCACAGGAGAGGAGGACCAGGCAAAAGGCCTCATAAATATGCTGTGATTACCCAGTGCTAATTCTTATTCAAAGAATGAATGGCATTAAAGCCAACTCCTAGGTTTCTCAGCAGTTCATCTGTTTTCTTTGCTTTCAGGTCTTCTGACAAAAACAAAACTTACTTTCTATAAGTATTTTTCTGAAGTATTCCTTACTGTGCATTCATTTCTATATGTGACTGCAAACTTGAACATTAATAGCAGTAAATATTGTCCTTTCTTTCTTTCTTTCTTTCTTTCTTTCTTTCTTTCTTTCTTTCTTTCTTTCTTTCTTTCTTTCTTTCTTTCTTTCTTTCTTTCTTTCTTTCTTTCTTTCTTTCTTTTTTCTTTCTTTCTTTCTTTCTTTCTTTCTTTCTTTCTTTCTTTCTTTTTTACTTTGCTAAAGCATGCTTATGTGAATAAGTTCTCTTTATTGTCTTGGAAGAATGAGGAATAAAAGAGCAATAAGGATACTTCACATTATATTAAAAATAAAAATGATTTTATATTGATATACTGCTACATCTTATTTTCAGCAGCTTTATTTTATTGTGTGGAATCAAGTGATGTTTGATGTACAATTGTCTAATAGAACCTATTATGCAGTTATGCAAGTGATACATACTGGGTTACAGAGTTACAGTATATGCAGGCATACGTAAGCAAATCTATGCAAAGGACATATTGTAAACTTAATAATTGATTTATTAATCTTTATGACCATACAAAAAATCTAATTGATGAACAGTATTTTATTTGGTATTGGCTCTTGATCCAGGGGTCAAAGGAAGCAAAGTATGAAAGATAGTTTCATGATATATTACACATGTACAAAACAGTAGTGGGATTCAAAAATATTTACTACTGGTTCTGTGGGCATGGCTTGATGGGCGTGGTGTGGCTTGTTGGGCGTGACAGGGGGAGGATACTATAAAATCTCCATTCCCTCCCCACTCGTTATAGGTGTTTTAAAATAAGGACTAATAGATTGAGAAACAGTTTCTTTTCCAAGACAGTAATTGTCTTGAATCAAACAGTGCATTTGTGATTTAGTCCTATTATTATTATTATTTTAATTTTTAAATACTTCGTAGTATGATTGTGATGTGGTGTTTGGGGCACTGGAGTAGCTTTCAAATTGGAATGCAATGACAATAAAGGTATTCTATTCTCCTGGGGAAGGTTACCATCGGTTCTCTAAACTACTCAAAATTTCCGCTACCGGTTCTCCAGAACTGGTCAGAACCTGCTGAATACCACCTCTGGTACAAAAGGAACAGAGCTTCTGTTATGATAACACAATGCTGCTTTTGCCATTTTAATGAAATCACTCTTTCCATCTATAATTTTCTCTCCACAACTAGAACCTTCTAGAGTTGGTTGGGTTGAGGACAAGTGACAGGAGCAAGTCACCCAGTGAGCTTCCATTACTGAGCCTGGACTAGAATCTGGATTTTCTAGCTCATAGTCTAATATCTTAATCACTGCACCACACTGACTGTAAATAACCATCTTCAATCTCATCTTAAAATTACTGTATATATGTGTGCACACACATGCGTGCCTCAAATTACTTCTTAGCTCTTGGCAACTGCTGCATTAATCCCTACAATTTTCTTGGCAAGAAGTAGTTTGCCATTACCTGCTTCCTAGGGTTGACCGAGAGTGTCTGGCCAAGCTCACCCAGCTGGCTTTTTGTGCAAGATGGGACTAGAATTTACAGTTTCCTGGGGTTCTAGCATGGTGCCTTAACCACTACACTAATTGACTATCTGCTTCAATCTTTCCTCATAATTGCTACAGACATTCATGCAGCCCTGTTTCCTTCTCCTTCCTCAGCTGGGCAGCTGATGTTGTAGACCGCTGACATAGAACATCAAGACAATTTTTAAAAATACTTTGAGATAATTTATTCTATTAAAGGTATATCAAACCATTTTTATGAAATGTTACTTGTTCTACAACTTTGAATTATATCTTGGAAACAACTTTCACTAAAAGGAAATGAACCTGTTTGCTTGCTATCTACCACCATCCTAGTGACTTCCTCATCATAATGCTATTATTCCAAATACATTTTAAGAATATTTTCTTAAAGAAGTACACAAAACTGATGATTGTTTTATTCCATAATAAAATGAATCTTTGTATGAAAGCTATATAATTTATAAGAATGTTAATTTGAATTTATTTTACAAAAATTTTGCAAATTACATGGTTTTATTTAGTGACATATTCATCCATAGCAATGAAAATAAAATAAACTATCAAATTGACAGCTCTATATACTTGATTATTGGTAATTCTAATAGTTGACTGTATCATTATTAGTTATTAAACTTTCCAATTGATAAATTGTCTTTCTTTAAAGAGACTGTGGGATTAAATATGAATTTTACTATAAAATCATATAGCTTTTTTCCCCTTTAGTTTTGTGCATTTTAAAGACTTTTTGTGTTACAACAGATTTCATAGTTATTAAACTAGCTGTCTTTTTCTAGGTTTCTGCAGCTGCTACTTCTAGTTGTGTGTACAGTATGTGTATACCCAACCATTTGCTTCGTAATTTCCCCATGATTTGTCACTTCAAAAACAAGTGTTCCTTGTTTAGTCCAGCACATTCAAAGCACCTCTTTTAAAATTCTTTCATAATGCTTATATTGAACCACCTTTTGCTTCTAGATATACTGTATGTAGCTAAAATTATACAGAATTGAAAGCTGTATGAATGACCTGTCTCTGTGGATAACTTACCTCTTTAGTTATGTCAACCCATGATCACACATAGTGAGAATGATTAGTATTGTTTAAACTTACAAAGTTACTATAAATATCTACTATTTTTGATAGATTGTTTTTACTCTCTTACCACACTGAAACAATGACTAATGACCTTTGCCCTACTCATGCTAAGTGGACATCTAAGCAAGCAGCAATAATCACCAACTTTGTTAGAGTTGAGTACTACATATCTTTACTTAGCTATAATGGATGACAACTTCAGTTATTGTCAATTGCCCCCCAACTTGTTACAATTAAGCATAATTCAAGAACATACTGTATCATGTTTGGTTCAGTCATGATTGCCGTGAAGCTTGGAATACTCTAAATTGTCACTCTAAATTACACAAAGAGAATCCCCCCCCCAAATTTCTGACCTGGTGAAATGGAAAAAAATAATAATTCAAACCTTTAAAAAAAGGAATGCTATGTGGATATACTGGCAATGTTTGATTGTGGCTACCGGGTTAGCAGCACCAGCTTTTTCCAATAACATTAATATCTCTTCCCCACATATACTAGCCAGTGTATGAGAATACCATGTTCTTACCCTATATAGGCAAATGGAGAATTCCCTGGCAGACTTGGAGTTGGATGTAATCTCTCTTCTACACTAAGAGCAGATAAAGCCCCAAGCTCATATGTTTATTACATATGAAATAATAAAAATAATTTGGAATGGTGGATCCCAATGCCAACTTCACTTTTATGCAATTGATTATTTGGCAATGATGCCAAAGCATTGGGGTTTGGCTGTTACAATACTAATATATAAGAAGGGCAAACGAGATGATCCAGCTAACTAGTGCCCAGTCTGCTGAGTCAGATCAGAGAATTATATGTCAAACATCTACAAGAGAAATACATTGATTTCAATCTGAGGACATTCTAAAGAAAGAACAGGCTGGGTTTAGAAAAAGACAATCAAGATTAGACATGACTTGGTGCTACAGTACCTTGTAGAATAGTATACCCACAACTCAGGACAATCCCTCTATGCAACATTTATTGATTTCAGGGCAGCTATTGCTATAGTATCTAGAACTGAATTGTGACATAAAGTAAATATGTATATAATTGACAAATAGCTACTCTTGCTGCTCATGAAAATTGAGAAAACCAGATTGAAGGTTAGTACAGTAATCAAAAATATCCGTAAGGAAAGGAATTAGTCTGGGATGTGTATTGGCTCTACTTTTATTCAATTACTATATAATTAGTTTTTGACTTAAATAACTCTATGCTTCATCCTCCTATGTTAACCCAAAGATGTATCTATTTATTATTGTATGCTGATGATGC
Organism: Bungarus multicinctus; assembly: GCA_023653725.1. Lineage (NCBI taxonomy): Eukaryota > Metazoa > Chordata > Lepidosauria > Squamata > Elapidae > Bungarus > Bungarus multicinctus. The sequence goes on from CM042844.1 coordinate 56,666,956, forward strand.
AATAATCCTGTCATTACTGTCGATTAGCCTTTAAAAATTCTGAGATTACTTATGTTATTATTGGATTGAGAAGGAACTAATAATAAATTAAACTAAGACTAACAGTTTTATTTTCACTAAGTGCACAAAACAAAGGATCTGGAACTTAGGTAGGCAGTCCATTGAGCAAGTTAAGATTTTTAAATATCTAGGAATAGTTTTCAAGCCTCAGGAAGCAGAAATACTCACCTGGACTATGTATCCCTCAATGCATCAGCTCTACAAACTTATTATTTTTACAGAGGAGCACAGTTTATCCCTGTTGCAATTAAGCTGTTTGAAGCTAAAGCCTGAACATAATTGCTACATGGGATTCAGTTAGGGCCATATAACAGTATCAACAACTTAGGTAGAATGCAAACAAATTTTCTAAGTATCTTCCAGGTTTACCACTGTGTTCCAAATGTAGAAGGAGTCAGTATACTTGAATCTTTCGTTTTATTGGTTGAAATTATATTACAGTCATAGTGGGCTGACCCATCTAATATTGGAAGACAACGACAATCTTACTAGGAAACAGCAATCCAAAAGAAACTGAGCCTCTATGGTTTTCTGCTAATGCCATCTTAACCTCACAGTTAGATTCAGCCAGATCAGTACTAAGGAAAAATATCTTAAATATACAAGGTCAAATAGTAATCTCTCACAATATACAATATTTGCAAATAATCAAACTTTAGTGTCTAAACCAGCCTCATATTTATGTTTATTACAATTCTCATATTTAGGAAAGCTTATCTTTAACTTGATTTAATTTCTCAACTGCTGTCCTGGAATGGAAATATAGGAAATTATATGAAACCTAATATTGCCCTGTATTTTAGGGGCCATAAAAAGGACAGCCCATGTTCATAAGTATTCTACAGGGACACCTGCTACCAGTTAATTACACCTACTTTATATACATTTCCAGGGCGCTCTGTTAACTTTTATCATTTAAATAATCAAGATAAATTTATTATACCAATTCTTCAGTTTTGCCATTGTAGATGCAATCAAGTTCACATATTTGTTAACTACTAGTTTTTTTGCATTTTATGATATTTTAAAATTATTCTTATTTTTCTGGTCTCAGTTTATCAAATGTTTTTAAATGTGTGCTAGTTTATTGCAGATGTTATAAAACTATTGCCTGTTTTTCAATTATATTTAACTTGTTGGCTTTTTTTTCTTTCTTTTTTTCCTTTATGCAGAACAAATTGGTCAAGACATATTAGAAAATCTCAATCATGACAGAGAGAAGATCCAGCGTGCTCGAGACAGAGTAAGTTTAAATATAAGAAAAATAATCTGAGTGGAATTCGTTATTTATAGATAATATTAATGAATGGGTCTCATTAATGCTTTTTTTTTTAAAGATAGGCAGAGCTTCTAAAATGTTTTATCTTTGAATATTGTTCAAACATTGTTCAATATTATTTAACTATTAAAAATATTATTCATATTATTTCTAAATTGTTATCTGCCTGGCTCCAACTGACTCTGGCAGTTCAACTTCATATCCTATTTATCAAACTATGGAGTTTCTTACACTCTACTCAAGAAGTTGCCGAATTCAGATGCTTAGGATGAAAGTGTGTGTTCTAGCACACACAGTGGCAGTGTTCTCCATTAGAGTACAAAGATTGTAGTGATTTTTATTTAATTATGAAGTTTATGAGTTGAAAATCTTATATTTAATTCTTCAATTTCAAATAGATACTCTAGATAGTTATTAATTTATTTTGTTGTATTGTTCTTTTTATCTAAGTTTCTCAGAGTCAAGTCACCTCTGAACTCTAGTAAATAAATAAAATTAAATATGTGAAGATTCTGCACAGCAAGCATCAACTAATGTTAACAAAATTGAGCTCAATATATCTGAACATTGTTCAGTCTTAGAATATTATTCCTCCACAGCTTAGAGAAACTGATGCAAACTTAGGAAAGAGTTCAAGAATCCTTACAGGAATGTTACGAAGGTAAGAGCAAGGTAGGGATACTTTCTCTTTCTTTTTCTTCCTTTTTCTCATTTATATTTATAGATAAAATTCATAATTTTTATCATAGTATTATATAATTTTGAATAAATTGAATTTTCAGGTAAGGAACTGACTTAATAACATAGGCAATTAAAATAAAGCATAAATAAAAGTATACAATAATCCAGCAGAGGATTCTTGCACTTATCTTGCGGAATGGAGAACCCAGCCTCTGTATTTCTCTTTTTTCATATAGTAGAGAAGTATAGGGAGCCATGAAGATGACCTTCTAAAAACCACGTGTTGTGGTATAGTGCCCGCCATGCAAGAAAAGAGCTCTTGTATCACATTCTTATTACCAAAGTGTAAAACAATTTACACTCTAATTAATTTTTCTTTGAACTGTGTGCTTTGAGTTTCTTCCCTCAAATATGAAAATTCAGTCAAGGGAAATTATTAGTTATTATATTATATTATATATTATACATTATATTCATTATTTTACATATGTTATATTATTATAATATTTTGTTATTTAAGGTATCTACCTATCCTTAACTTTCTAAAGAGAAATAGGATTGTTTTTCCTCTTTGTACAATCAGATTACAAAGGTTAACATAACTGTGTTTGCATCCATTTCATAAATTTCTCACACAATTTAGTCTCTGAACTGCAGCATACCAAATTCTCTGATTAAGAGTAATATGTAAATGGCACAAGCTAAATTCAATATCCATGGAGAAAGGAAGTGGCAATTGAAGGAGATGGTTCAGCGCCTGTAGACAATCAATATAATAATAATAATAATAAAAAAATCCTTGGGCAAGCTTATAGCCTCCCCAGGAAAGAGCTGGGATATGAGCTGTAACGAATATTCTGCATATGTCTTCATTTTGTCAAATCTCATTAAAAGGGCTTCTTGCTTTATGTCAGTTGAGCTGTCCAAAAATCATTCATCATTTTAGTGTAAAAAAAAAGTCATACAGTTGTTTAAATAATATCATATTAATGTTAAAGTTCAGCTGTCATTTAAGAATATGGCTTAATCAGACATAGCATTTAAGAAAAATAGTTTTTTCGGGCTTTACTTCGCTTTCAGGTTGGCAGATTCAAATAAGGATTTATGGGTTTCTAAATCAATGTATTTTCCCATGTTTATGCTTGATGAACCTCAGCTTTTCTTTCAGGTGACTGGAGTTCAGGAGTTCCGTTATTTTCAGCAAAATAAAATAGGTTTTTTTATACAGCGTTTGAATACATTTGCAAGTCATCTAGTGAGGGAAAAAGAAAAACCAACTATAACCTCTGACACTGTGCACTTGGGAGTCTGTCTAGGACTCCTAGTTTATTAGCTTTCCATAAGATAAATGAAAATTGTGAAATATTCATTGGTTCCCATTCTCAGACAAATGCATTATGTGGTCAAATGTTTTAAAAGCTTTGTTGTTTCTTATATATATTTGAGAAAGGCATTAAACTTCTTTCGTTACAAAAATAACTCCTATGTAGACTATTTTACTTGTCAGAATAGAAAGGAAGTTTCTACTTTTAATTTTATAAGTGAGTGCATTGGTAAAAGACATAGCAATTTGCAAGTTTTTGTCATTGTGCTGATGTGGGGGATACTATAAGGTGGTAATCTTATAGTATGCTAGGAAAATTATTTGAAAAAGTATACTCATGAAAAATAATTTAAATTGCTTTATAAACTTAAGGAGACTATTGAATTGTAGGATCATGGGGAGGGGAGGGGAGGAGAAAGGAAAGAAAGAAAGAGAGAGAGGAAGAAAGAAAGGAGAGAGAGAGAGAGAGAAAGAAAGAGAGAGAGAAAGAAAAAGAAAGAAAGAAAGAAAGAAAGAAAGAAAGAAAGAAAGAAAGAAAGAAAGAAAGAAAGAAAGAAAGAAAGAAAGAAAGAAAGAAAGAAAGGCTCTGAATAATATTTATCCTAATATTCCTGGAAAATAGTAATTATCATAAATTGCAGTTTGCCTTTTCCTGATATAACCTTACTAGATGCCTTGTAGATATACTGTCTCAGAAAACTGGAGAGTTTCATTTTATTTTGTTGAAACACAGTTTGTTAAACTGAAGTGAGAAAATTTTGGTACATGTTGACTCCATTAATTCATTTGCCACTATATATTTGCCATCTTGGTTTTATTCCATAATACTCTATGGTAGGTTTCTTATCTAATTACTGAATAGATTCATCATGTGATCATTTAAAAATATTACTATGGCATTTAAAAGACCAAGGAATGTATTATTCCATATTCTTGGAATATTTTCTTGAATTATTCCTTTTCATTAGTGACACACATATAGTTCTGAGGAAAGGTTATATGAATAGAGCTGTTGTTGGAAACAGAAGAGGAATGAAGAAGGGAGAAATGAGGGATAGGATTATTTCTAAATAGTAACTGAACAAACAGTAGTTAAATGTGATACAGGTAACTCTTTTTTGAATAGCAAAAAAGAGTGGTAAGAAATGTTTAAATGTTTAAACCATGAGAAATTGTGTTACATTTTCTAGTGCACTCTAGCCCATCAATTTCACAATGATAATATCCCTTAATGTGTGTGTGTGTGTGTCTGCATACAGCTAGCAACTCTCTGTACAAGTTCCTGCAGTTTTCTTAGCAAATTTTTGGTAGTAGTTTGCCATTGCCTTCTTCTTATTACTGAGAGAAAGTAACTAGCCCAAGGTCACCTGGCTGAATTTGAGGCTAAGCAGGACTAGAATTCATGATCTCTCAGTTTGAGCCTGATCCTTTAGCCATTATAGCAACTGATTCTAGGAATTTACAAGATAAGTACTGTAGTTTCACCACAGATACTAATCTTACAATCTTTCAAAATATAACTAATACAAAATATAAGGCTCACCAACATTACAAAGTTTTCGGCTATCAATAGAATTCTGCCTGGTCACATATCTAGAAACGTATTTCTTCGCTCTAATCTTAAAGGGTAACATAATATTTTATATTTTGTTAAATTTGTGTCCATTCAGCAGTCATAAAAAACAAAACAACTTAATATTTTCAATTATCTTCTAAACAATAAAGAATGAGAGCTATTAATGTATGCAAAAATAAACCTTATTACATACTTACAGTCCAGTTTGTTAACAATTAAAAAGACTCCCTTTCCTGTCTAGGCTTTCAGCATCATTGTTTTCCTCTAGAATTTCTAGGGTGCTAATTTTTAGTAGTTTATGGTAGAACTGGAAAAGGGGAACTATATAGGAAAAGAGGCCAAAAATAAGATATATTATCAAAGTTAAAGCTCTTTGAACATTTGTACTATAATTTGGAGGATAAGAACATTACTGTATACATTGTTTTATTTAAAAAACGATAGAGAAAACATTTTCTGGACATAAGTGTTAAGTAAGATCCTTAGGAAGAAGGCTTTTCATTACTAGTGATTCCAACCAGAACGTAAGTAAAACTGAGCAAGTTCAAATAATATATTATTCTTAAGGATAAGGGAATTTATCAAATTAATTTAGGAATAAATTCTTTTAAATGCATATTTTGAACTGAGTCCTATGTTTTTGTTTTAGTTAAACAATAATATCTTCCACATTAAAGGTGTGTGTGTGTGTGTGTGTATCAGGTTTCATATTAAAAATAAATTCATTGTTAATGTAAAGAGCAGACATTTTTCTTTCAAGGTGGTGAGGAACTATATATTTTGTGATCAAGCACACAGGAGTGAGACCATGTTTATATCAGTAAAGGGTTTATGGCTGACATTGGGACAGTAATAAGTATGTCTGTGTATTTATTTCTAAAAAAATACTTGTTTGAGTCAGCAATTACATTTTAAGAACATTTAGAAACAGCTTTTCAGTGCTAAAAATATTTAAAGTCAGATGAAATAGTCTCCAGTCCCTTTAGTAGCTGTTTCCAGTTTCTTGAATTCTTGGGCCAAAGGACGTTCAGCTAGTCCTCCTATCTGATATTCTGCTGACATACAAAGCCATTTGTATTTAGATGGGATGTCGGGTTTTGTGTTTACTTCTAAGGAAGCTAATTGACATTAGTTCTTTTTTAAATTGTACCAAAGTTTTTAATTACAGGTAAATAGTATTATATTTTATTGCATAATATTTACCTAGTGGCCAAGTGAATAGTTTTTTTAAAGTTGATTTTATAATTACTACATAAGGGGTCCTGTGGCGTTGCTCTGTAATCCTTCTCCCCAGCCCACGTCTTAAACAAATTTTAAGTTGTGACTAAAGAGACAGAAGGGCTTATTTGCACAAATGTATCTGTTCAAATGTATGTTAAATAATTTAAGATATTTTTTAAAAAACTTAAGGAAAGCCTTAATAATTATGTCGACTTTATAGCACACTTATATCGAAGTGTAAAGTTTGTTACTTTTTAGGAGAGTACACTTGACTTACGTCTAAGATTTATTTTTCTATAAACATATTATTATAGTATAAGTACAGTAAATATTTTCATCTATAGTTTACAGTTGCTCTTTTAAATTCAGTATGAACATATACTTGGTTTCATTATTTTTCTTTTATATATCATCTGGAATTATTTATCTGTTATCATCAACTTTTACCATATGTACTCATGGAAATATTCAAATTGTAGTTTCCTCCAACAGCAAGGTCCCAATGGATATGTCCTTGTGCTATTTCCTTCAGACAGCATGTACAAAGAATGTGATACATCACACTGGCTATAATATAATGAAATCCTTGTCCTTGCCCTTTCATGGAGACATACCTAGTATCATTAAGAAGTTGCAGCCTTCAAACAGATTGTAGTCAGAAGCCTCATCATATCAAAATACATAGTACTATGCAAGTAAAAGCTAATTTCTAAAGTAGACATCTGTGTACTTTAGAAAACTATATATCTCAAGCCAGCAAAGAAGTGTTACAAAAAGTTGCAACATGAATAAGGAATTCTTCCACAGCAGAGTTTGTCTATAATTTACTAAAAATTTATGTGATGAATTCAGACTAAGTAGCAAGAAGCTAATAACTATGATATATGTTGCCAATTTTCGAAGCATGTTTTCTGAAAACCTTGTATTATCAGCTTATTTAAAATTTGCAGAAATACATTAAAAGAGGTTTCAGGGCTGAAACTGTTTCATGGTTTTTTTTTCCCCCCTCTTAATTACTTCTAGTACTAGAGGCCCCTCATCCAACTGCCACAGTAAGTCCATCCAATGCAGACAATCTCCAAAAAAGGGTTGCTTTCACTGGGCAAGTTTTATAACCCTGCAACCTCTCTTTCCTCCTCCATCTCCATAGTTGCTGAATTTAGCAAGGAAAGATTACGTATTGATGAGGATTAAGTGTCTAGAAGGCAGTGGGTACCTGCTAGGACAAAAGAAGGAAATAATTATCTAATTGGGGTTAGAGCTGGAAGTTTATTGTCTCACAGCTTGCAAAAGTAAATAGGAAGAGCTAGCTTGTCTAAGTAGTCTCTCTTCCAGGTGCTAATTGAAAGATGAAAGTCAGTCAAAATACAGGCAGTCACAAGGACAAGGAATGTGGATAGCAGTGGTAATTATTCACAGGTCTGAATTTTATAGTAGAACTGAAGGTGAAATATGAAAATATGTGAGCAAGTTAAGAAAAAAATAGAAAAGACAGCAGACATTAAAAAATCTGGAGAAAGAAGGCAAGTCTTTTGGTAGTTTATCTCATAAATAACAACTTAGCTCAAGTGGTAAGAAAACTGGAAAGCAGCATTTCAAAACATTCAAAAAGATTCCACCTTAATGAATCCATTATACATGGTGAGAAATTCCTTTTACAGTTTCCACAGTTCTGTTTTCCTCAGACTAGTATTAAAGATGCCTAACTGAATTCTGTAGAAGAAAAGTCCTATTAATCTGTGGTGGCAAAAATCAGAGAGTTTAGTAGTACTTTTCTACATCAAGAAAATGAACGTATGCCTCTTAATAAAATTTATTTGTCAGAAAAGGTTCTACCAGACTTTTTTGCCTAAGTATGGATATGTAGTTCTTGGGTCCTTAACTTGACCTAGCAATAATGGGCTTGATATGAAGTTCCCAGGCTTTTAATGCTAAGGTATTGTATTTCAACTTTCATATCCTGGAAGTATGAACCAGTGAAGCTTCTGGGTTCACAATTTCCATGGTAACCATGAGCTGTTCCAGATGATTTTAGTCCAGCTGATAAGAACAGTCACATGTGTACTCAGAGCAGATGGCTTGTGATTTGGGACAATGGAGATTGTCATCATTTTTTGCCATAGAACTTGCGGCCCATGGGCTGGATGCATCACACGCAGCCACACCTACCCTAGCTCCATGAATGCGAAAAACATCATGAAATGTCATGTGATGACAATGTGATGCGGCGAGTTTGACACTCATGTGTCATAGAAGAATTGGATTTTGGTCAAGGTACAAATGGTCAGAACGCTAGACCTCTGAGAGCGCAGGAAACTGTTTTTAAGAAGGTTCATGCTAGATACCTTACATAGCTAGAAAGTTTTTTTTGATGGCGATTAGATATCTTTCCAGTGATCTGACAGATAGTCTCAAAGATGTTTTTTTTTTTTCCAAAAGGCAACTGGACTGTTGTGTTTTTCCTTGAGGAGGAAGAAGAAAATGTTTCACTTCTCATCCAAGAACCTTCATCAGTTATGATGCTGAGGGTGAAAGGACAGGAACTGACAGTTGAGATTGGATGGTTGGGAGATAGGAGGATAGGTTCTATTCGGATGATGGGGGAATGGAAGAATTTTATTTCTTTGCAGTTACTTAGACATTAGCACTCTCTCTGAGAACTGTTGAGGCCACTTGGAGAAAATCTAAGGGAGAGAGAGATACAAATGGAGCTTCACACACTCATGTACACACCTGTCACTTGCGCAAGTGGAGCTGTGCATACTTGAGTGCTCTCCTGCTGCTTGCACAGCCTGTTCCAAACAAGCCACTGTCTAGTGCCAGGCCACAGTCTGGGGGTTAAGGACCCCTCCTCTAGATTAGAATTATGTATGAGAATTTTTCAGCACCATTTAGCAGCAGGACATGAGAATAAGCTATCAGAGTTCTGGAATTTGCCACCACATATTCAAAATACCGTGTAATGAGAGAGAAGATTATGTTGTGAAGATTTTTGTTCAGTCCAATATACTGTGCTCTTGGGATGATTTGGCAAATAGAAACAATAAATAAAGATAGTTATGTTTGGCCTCACTTCCCCCCAAATGTTCCTGAATAGAGGGAAGCATTATGGAGCCTTGAAAGAGCCTTATACCACCTTGAAAGAGGCGGTGGTAAGACCCTTCCTCAAGAAACCATCTCTGGACCCAAATTTGTTATCTAACTATCGTCCAGTCTCCAATCTTTGCTTTGTAGCGAAGGTTGTTGAGACTGTGGTAGCACGACAGCTTCCCCAGCACCTGGATGAAGGTGTCTATTTAGATCCACGCCAATCAGGCTTCATGCCCGGATATAGCACGGAGACGACATTGGTCGCGTTGGTAGATGATCTCTGGAGGGTCCGTGACAGAGGTCATTCCTTTGTCCTGGTCATGTTAGATCTCTCAGCGGCTTTCAATATTGTCGACCACAATATCTTATTGCGTCGTCTGGAGGGACTAGGAGTGGGGGGCACTGTTTTGCAGTGGTTCTCCTTCCTCTCCAACCGTTTGCAATTTGTGTTGACAGGGGGGCAGAGATCGACCTCAAGGCCCCTGATCTGTGGGATCCCTCGGGTCGGTGCTCTCACCTCTACTGTTCAACATTTATATGAAGCTGCTGGGTGAGATCATCCGTGGGTTTAGGGTAGAGTTTCATCAGTACGCTGATGATACTCAGCTGTACATTTCTACCCCAGGCCACCCCAACGAAGCCGTCGAAGTGATGACCCGGTGCCTGGAGGCTGTGCGGGGTTGGATGGGACGAAACAGGCTTCAACTCAACCCGGCCAAAATCGAATGGCTGTGCTTTCCGACACCCCGATACAGCCAGCTAGTTCCATCATTGATTGTGGGGGGGAAAACTCTTACCCCCACTGACAGGGCACACAATCTGGGTTTCCTCCTGGATGTACGGCTGTCGTTAGAAGAATATATCGCAGCCGTCACCAGGGGGGCTTTCTACCAGATCTGTAGGATCTACCAGTTGTGGCCCTTTCTGAATTGGGATGTGCTTCGCACAGTCACATCCGCCCTCGTTATCTCCCACCTAGACTATGCCAATGCTCTCTACATGGGGCTGCCTTTGAAGAGTACCCGGAGGCTCCAGCTGGTACAAAATGCGGCCGCTCGGGTAGTTCTGGGGGCTTCTTGGGGCTCTCATATTACACCACTCTTGCGCGAGCTGCATTGGCTCCCGGTGATCTTTTGGGTATTAGTTACCATCTTTAAAGCACTCCATGGCTTGGGACCTGGGTATTTGCGGGACCGCCTACTGCCACCATCAATCTCCCGTCACCCAGTATGCTCCCATAGAGTGGGCCTCCTTGGGAGTCCGCTGGCTGGATGGCTGGCAACTCTGAGGGTGCGGGCCTTCTCTTTGGGGGCGCCCTCCCTCTGGAACAAATTGCCCCCGGAGATGAGGATCATCCCTGACCTTCTGACCTTCCGGCGTGCGTTGAAAACTCACCTATTCCATCAAACCGGTCTGGCCTAGGGTTTTTCATTTACTTTAAATTCAGTCAAAATTGCTGTTAGTCCTCACTTTTAAATCCTTGCCTCATCCCGTTTATTTAACAACCAAATTTTATTCTTTAATTATTCCAACTATTGTATCTTCAACATATTTCTAATAACTGTATACCGTCCTGAGTCCCCCAAGGAGAGGGGGCGGTATATAAACCTTGAAAATAAATAAATAAATAAATAAATAAATAAATATATTAAGTAGGACACGGAATCAAATGTACATATGCATTTATTCTAATTTGAGAAAGGGTTATATTACCAGTACTTTTTTTAAATAAAGTTTTCTGGTAAAATAGCATAAATGCATTTAAATTAAATTATTTAACTACAGCCTTAAACAAGTGAATCCTGCAGTTCCTTTTCTTAAAATGAATACTTGAGTAATAGTTTATAATCTAGTGCTGCAAATTTTTGCACACAGTCACATGCTAGGGCCTTGCATATATATTAATGATATAATTTGTAAACTGTGTGTATACTTCTCTCACTTCACTGGTAAGGAACCTATCTTTCTGATAGAACATTTCTTCCACATATTAGAGCATTCACATATAAAGTTGTTCCTTGTTTTAAATACCTGCTGTGTTCATAAGATGGTACAAAGCTAGCCTAATAACAGCTCATATCTCATGCAAGTGGTCATTCTAGTTAGCTCGCAGATCAAAAGTCAAAGTACTGTGAATCTGTTATTTAAAAATGGCAGTTAATGACACAAGGCTAGTCTTATTTCCACAACAAAAAAGAGTTATAGCTATCCATCATCAGCTTCTGAGAACAAAAGGTTGTTTTATAATTATGCTGCGTCAAATACTTCAAGCATTTCTGAACACATCCTAAGAATACACACACTGTTCTGTTTCATTGGCAAACCTAAGTACATTTCATTTACTACCTATAAGGTGAGATCCCTGTTACCAAAGGGAGTATAACTCAAAGCTCTATAACACAAGAACCTACTTTTTTCATCTTGATATAATTTGGAGAGGAGAAAAATTGGAGTTAATATTCCAGATTATAAGTGGATTCATGTTCTGACACAAGTTATAAAATTCATAAGGAAGTAATACAATTGCAAACAAATTTATTGTCACCCATATTGAAACAAGTGAATTCTAGTGTTGAATACACACAATGCACCAATTAGTGGGAAAGTACCATTGACTGGTATTAACATCTGATTTCAACCATTTAAATAACTGTCCAATAAAAACACTGAGATGTTACCATGTTTGTGGAAGGCAACTACATGCCTTCTATGACAGAACAGCTAAAATCCTTCAGTTAAAATGTTCATTAATATCTTTGATACAAAACTTTAATTGAACATTTTTTTTTTCCTTTTTGGCAACAAAACAATCATTTTGAATTTTCTGAATTTGAATTTGAATTCTACTCTCTGAATTTGAGTCAAAATTACAAAAGCTCCTAGTGCCAGCACAGCTGGCCAAAATCTTTCACCAAAAAATCGTACGGTGAATAGTTGAGGGGTATGTTGTTTTTTTTAAGTGCAGTTGACATACTTGAATCCTGAGTTTATATTGTAGGAATCTATATAGATATTAGTTATCTCTTGAATTTTCTTTCATTATTAAAGTAGAGAACAAGGAGAACTGACCTTCATACTGTAAGACAAAGCATTCAATGAAAAATGAAATGTGAATATGCCAAGCAAACACAGTGCCTAAGTTTATGAAGGACAGTATATTTTATTAAGGTTTAATGTATATAACATCCAGTAATGCCATTTATGAAGTGCTTAAGGCATTACTTAATGACTTACTAAGTTTCCTCTTCCAGCTTATATGTGTTTTATTAGAAATTATTTGTAAAATGTTTAACTTTTACTTCAAATTATTTTTAAAAGGTACTAAATATTCATTGGCTAAGGAGCTAACTCTCAAAGTATTTCTGATTCAAGACAGTTTTTAAAAATAAAAGTATCAATTCCTTTCTGTAATTAAGAATAATACATGTTTATTGCAATGCATAAATGTACACAAAGAAATAAGGGTAATGTATGTGTGTAATAATTTGTTTGTTTGTTTGTTGTGTGCTAGTAGTCCGCCTCCCCCCCCCGCCCGCCCGCCTCTGCCTTCATGGTATCAGTCCAAAATTGTTATCCTTTCTAGCTTAACTATAGATACACCATTTTTTCAGATTATTGTTGTTGTTTTTGGTATTAGGTACCCTTTATAAACAATTGTCATGAAAAGTTGGATTCAAAATTACATTGCATTTGTAGACTTTGGTTTTTATATACTAATAAAAAGATGTTTGTGAGTTTTTATATTTTGATTTAATCAGTGCAGTAAATTGGTCATTTAAGGGCAAAAAGGGATCAGAATGTTCTATCTCATGGCACCAAAAACAGCAACATAAATTGCTTTTTAGTTACATTCACTCAGTAAGAACTAGTGTCTTCCAAGAACTTAATCTTCTAACACATTTTACTTTATTGTTTACTTTCCATGTTATGACCTCAGTTATCTTTAATTTTATACAAGATACAACTTCCTTTTTATGTCTTGTCCATGTGAAACTGACTCTGCTGTTTAGTGTATATTGATAAGTGGTATAATTTAAGGCAAAACTTACTTGGAGACATGGAGAGTATTAAATCAACATTACAATTAAATTGATGTACACTGACACATTGTTGACTTTTATGCAATGTTCATAGCAAAGACTAGAGCAAAGAGAGAGGGAGGGAGGGAGAGAGAGAAAGAGTGCATGCTTGCTGCGTGTGTGCGTGCAGTGGATCCTATTGATATCTAGAGGGAGTGTGAATGAACAAATATCACCAAAATTTAGTGCCTGTTTATTTCATGAATGGTGTTTCTTTGTGTGATACATAATCTGAAAAAAATGAATTCAGACCAATTAGACCTTAATGAAGTCAGACCAATTTAAAAGATTACTAGAGCCAATTCTGTAAATACTTTATTACATCAAACTACATTGCATACAACCAAAATGTTCTTTGATAAAAAGTTAATTCGGCCATCTCAGCAAGTTCCAACATCTTCATAGATAAATTCTTTCATTGTGGGTAATGTTGAAACCTTTGTGAATATAATAATTTTGCTTCAATTATCATGTATAAAAATACACTTTCATGAGCTTTTTCCAACTGTTTATCAATCTGTTTTCCTCCCCCCACCCAAAAGCCTCTGGTTTAAATTATATGTTAATTTTAAAAAATGTCTGAATTGTTGTATATATTTGAATCCAGAAGTTTCTGAATGTTTTACACATCCGGCAAACAAAGTAAAAAGTTCCCTTCTTATTGCTCACATTTGCAACATAAATGAAAATAATTTCCAATTAATTCCAAATACTTCAGTGACCACTTGGATCTTTTTATTAATAATTTCAATTTTTGAATGTATTTTTGTTATAGGTATGACATAACTGCCTGGTACACTTCATGGTGCTGCATAATTAAGTTATTTCTAATTTGCTTATGAAGAATTTGCTTTCATTGCTTAAAACGTTTGAGTGTTTCATAGATTAATAACCATAATCACACATTAGGAACATATGCTCAAGATTATATTTTAATAATCAATATTTAACAATAAACAATATAATTCTACTTGATTGCTACTAGTATAGATCTTTAATTTCTTAATTTGACCCCCTTGTTTACCATTTTGCAATGTATATAAATTAAAATAAGTCTATACTGACTTTCCACAGCAAATCAACTTTAGATTCTGCTGTGGAAATTGTGATTGCACAAAAGCTCTACAACAGTAACTAATGCCTTTATTATATTTAGACTTGATTTCTTCAGGGCACTCACTGGAGCTGCCTTTGAAGTCGATATGGAAACTTCAACATCAATAGGAAGAACTGTTTTAGCAGAGTTATATCAGTACTATGGGCATTGCACTGGCCGCTTATTAATTTCTGGATCCAGTTTGAAGTACTGGTAATTACCTATAAAGTCCCATATGGTCTGGGTCTAACTTACTATCAGGATTGTCTGCTCTGACCAGAATCTGTATGACTTAAGTAGTCAAATCCCGTTCATGCCTTGCTAGGAGTCAGAGGGATAGAAGTGAGGAAGCAGGCTGTTCCTCTGCCATGGAATAGTTTATCACTTGAGGTGCAGGTGACTTATCTCTTCTCATTTTTAAGAATGAGCAAAGGGGCTCTTTTGATGCACCTTTGGCATCTAATGTTTTAATACTTTATTTTTACCTTTTAACTCAGTGTTGTTACCGTAATAAATCTTTTTCTTGTTTCTTACAAGATCTTTTTGATTCTGCAGCATAAAAATAAAACAAATAACCTGCAATTTAAAAGTATGTAATGCTTATACAGAGTTACAATGCTACACGTAATGAATTAATTATTTATATTGAATAAACTTCAAAATTAGCTGAAGTTAAACCATTATCCATTAATTAAATCTTTTTCGTCTAAGCTGTGTCTCTGGTTAGATTCCAGGATTTCCATATAATCTTGCTTTATATATCAAAATATTCTTCTCAACACTGTAATTACAATATTGTAATCTGGTTTTAGAGTAAAGTGGCCTTGCTTAAGAGATACATGGAAGTATTGAAGCATGATTGTTGTGCTATTTTGGAAAAATATATATATGTGTGTGTATGTGTGTGTGTGTGATATTTAGGTTTCTTCGGGTATTTTCCCACGTAATATTTGTGTTTTTATTATAGCGACGTTTCAGCAGAATCTCATCTGCCATCTTCAGGCTTTTTAATTTTGTGTGCCAGGCTAGGCAGTCGTTTTTTGTTTGAATTTGGTGCTGGCTTTCTGTTGTATTTGAATATTTTTTTCCTCATCTTGATTGGCTGGGAGTCTAGGTCTGTTTTCATTGGTCTTCGAGTTGCTGTGTTTTTGATTGGTTGGCAACATTGGGGTTTGTGCATTGGGGTTTCTTAGTGCAGCTTGGTTTCTTGTAAATGGCTGATAATTATTTATTAGGAAGTTAGGTTTTATTTGGATAGCTGGCTGGGGCATGTTTGGGCTGGAGATATTAGGGGAGATCTGTTTGTGTCCAGGTGTTTGCCTGGATTGTGGCATAGAGATTTTTTTGTTGGTGAGTGCAGGCTTCCAGATGATTGATAGTCTGGTGGAGTCATCTCTTTTGTTCATACTATTAGGTCTTTTATCAATTTCTATGGCTTCTCTGATGATTCTGTAGCCGGGGTTTTCTATAGCAGCTAGGGTTTTGGTGCCATTGATGTTGCTGTTGTGACCTGTGGCCTTCATATGTTGGACTAGTGAGGAAGTGTGTTCCAGCTTTTTTATTGCATTCTTGTGTTCTTCAAGGCGGGTACTTTATCCTTCTGTTGGTTTGTCCTATGTATGTGGCAGGACATGATGCACAGGGTACTTCATATATGCCTTGTTTTTCCAGGTCAATTTTATCTTTGGGGTTTCTTAGGATGGCTGCTATTTTTTTGTTCGTTTTAAAGGCAGTCTTGATGTGGTGCCTGCGTAGTATCTTGCTTATTTTGTCTGTTGTTCCTCTTATGTAGGGCAGGACAGCTATTCCACAGGTTTGTTCATCTTTTGGGTCTCTATTGTGTTTTAGTATGTTTTTGTGGATCAGGTTTCGTGGTTTTATTTTTGTGGAAGCTATTAGTATTTTGGTCAGGGTGTATAGTTCAGTGTTTATGTGTTCTTTGTCTGCCAGACGTTTGGTTCTGGTAATTATTGTTTGGGCTACAGAATTTATTTGTGCTGGGTGGTGATGGGATTGAGCATTTAGGTAGTGGTTGGTGTGTGTTTTCTTTTGGTATATGGTGTGTCCTAGTGTGCCATCTGTTTTTTTGTAGATTGGTACATCTAGGAATGGTAGTTGTTTGTTTGCTTCTATTTCCATGGTGAATTTGATTTTGGGGTGTATATTGTTTAGTTGTGTTAGGAAATTGTTTAGGTTTTCTTTTCCATGGGGCCAAATAACAAATGTGTCATCTATGTATCTTAGCCATATTTTGGGTTTGTGGGTGGCATTTGTCAGGGCTCTGGATTTGAATTCTTCCATGAATTCTTCCAACAAATTCTTTATATATATATGAATTTCAGGTTATTATAAGATAATTTGTAACTAGTCAATGCTCAGAAGAACTTTATAGAGTTTCTGGGATCCATTTTCAAACAATGGAGGTCAATGGAGAACCATAACATTTGGAATAGTAAGGTAGCTAGCTGCTAAAGTAATCTTTTCAGTTTAGATTTGGTAAATGCACAAAAGTCATAAAAGATTGTTCCTTGATAACTATCAAACATGTCTTGGAATATTTTACTCCTAAATATATATATTGGATATGATTAAATATTCTTAAAACCAATATTTAGTCATCATGGAACTAAACATGCATACAAATCAATGAAAATTGGCTAAATCTTGTTTTTATGATTCCATTAAAATTGTTCAGATAGTAAGCTGAATATTTTGTAGCATTTTCTTTACATGTATATTATTCATCTTTAGCTAATTATAAATTGAATAAACATATACAAATGCATATCCATATACAATACAAAATATACAGGATTACAAAATACAAATATGCAAATTAATGTTAACTAGCAAGAAAATAATTATCTTTCTAGGCTATCTACATGCTTGCTGACAAAAGAAAATTTAGTTTCTCTCATTTGACCTGCCAGATTGAGTGCCAGAATAATTTAATAGTGTGGGCAGTATTAAGTCAGAATTCCAGAACAAGTAGAAAAAAAATTATGATCAGCCAATTCAGAAACTAGTGCCATCATCACTATTAATATTTGTATTTTTGGTCAAGCTATTATACTATTTTCTGCAGTACTTTCTTCCAAAATAAGAAACATTATTATCTTTTTCTTACTGCTGAAGGATGAAAAAAAATGGAAAAAATGTTGAAATATTATATGCTTTATTTTTGTATGTAATATCTATGGCCTTTAGGACAATGTAATTTCAGTGCTCTAGGAACCATAAAACATTTACTTTTAGAACCTTAGTAAATGAAATGGTTGCAGCTGCTCTTAAATATGTGCTTCAGATGATATCATTTCTTTTGCAAGAATTTACATATCAAATATAAATTTTTAATAATAATACATTTTTACATTGTTATAGTAATGAAATGCAAGAGAGTTGAAGGTATCTCTAGGACCTCTTTATTCAATGGTGTAAGTTGCACAAAGACCTTTTGTCATGCCCCTGGTGGAGACTGATTCTGAGGAAAAGGAGCAACAGCCAATAGGGAGTGGAAGTGTGGCTCCAGAGATGGTGGAGGAGGCTGGGGAAGGGCAAAGGCTGGCTGAGCAGTCAGAGGAGGTCCCAGGCCCATCCCCTATCCATCCTAAGGCACGCAGTGAAGAGAGGATCAGGGTAAAATGTGGTCTACTTGGGAAGAGAGGGCGATGATCCTCTTCATGGGTTGCAGGGATGAGATCTGCATAAAAGGTTGGACCTGCGTGCTAACAGATGCTGGAGACAAATTAATTTACTTCTCCACTGTGAACAATTAAACAGTGAAGCCAAGTTGAAGGCATTAAAGGACTTTTAGTTAGGTTTTGGGTTTTGATATTTCTGAGATACTCTGGGTCATCACATTTTGTCTCCAGCATCCCCTTCAACTTGTTTCTGTTTTTCGTGGGGTGACCATGGATCAGCTCAGAGCAGACAACACCCAGTTAAGTCAGCAAGTGGCTCTTTTAACTGCACAGGTTGCGCAGATGCAAGCTGTCCGGCCATGCCGTAAATGCCTGGTAGCGGTGCCAGATAAATTTGATGGATCGGTGGCCCAATTTCCAGCATTTTGGGGGCAGTGCCAGCTTTATATGAGCCTTCAGCCAGAGGACTTCTCCACTGACCGGGATAAGGTGGGGTTTTTGATTAGTTTTTTGTCAGACTCTACAGCATGTTGGGTGACGCCTCTGTTGACCCAGCCCAACCAGGTGTTGGACAATTATGCCGAGTTTTGCTGTCAGTTCCAGGCCATGTTTGAGGACCTTATTCGGAGCCAGACAGCAAACAGGCATTTGAGAGAGTTGAAGCAGGGGCGTGGTTCACTCATGGATTATATTGCTAGCTTTCGGGTGGTCGCCCAGGATATACAATGGAATGAGACAGCACTGTTAGACCAGTTCCAGGATGGTTTGTCGTCGGAGCTCCTGGACAAGTTGGCACGCACTGAATGCCCTCACACCCTTCAGGAGCTCATGCATCTGTGTCTTCGTATCGATGTTAGGCTTCAGCAGCAACGAATGCAACGACAGACAGAGATTGCATCTGTTCCCAGCAAGATGGCATCCCTGGTGGAAGTGCCTTTGGAAGAGCCCATGCAGTTGGGGGCTGCCCGTCCTCGCCTGACCAAAGTAGAAAAGGATAGGTGGTGGCATGATGGGTTGTGAGTCTATTGTGGCAATCGAGGCCATTTGGCAGCCAAGTGTCCTGTTAAGACTTCCACAGCAGCGATGTCAATGGTAGTGGGAAATGAGTATCGCCCGGCTTACAGGAGTCTGTAGGTCGGGTTTCAAAGGCCCGGCATCTTCCCCATCCACACCATCTTTGACATCTTTGACATTTCTGCCCAAGTCATCATTGGTGAAGCATCTTGTGCTGACAGCAAGTGTGTTTGTGCCTGGTCATGGAGCGGTGGAAATCCAAGCCTTAGTTGACTCAGGGGCCATGGCCAATTTCATGGATGCTCATTTTGTTGAGTAGTGGTTCATTCCCCAGCAACAGGTGTCCCCACCAATAATGGTGGAGATGATTGATGGTCAGCCCCTTCGTTCGGGACCTGTGGTTGCTGCAACCAAATCCCTTCACATGTGTATTGGGCAACATGTGGAGGAAGCCGTGTTCTACGTTGCCACAGTAGCTCATTTTCAGGTGGTGCTGGGTTTGGAATGCTTACAGGCCCATGATCCACAGATTGTCTGGTCATCTGGAACTGTGCAATTTCTTGATAGGAAGTGTGCCAATCATTTCTTGCGTTCCTGTGTAGGGGATGTGTTTATGCCCGTGGACCTGGATCTACCTGCGGAGTTGGTATATGTTCCAAGTGCGGGGAATCAACGCACTGATGCATTGTCCCGGAAGCCTGAATATACCCGAAGGGAGGACAAAATCTTGCTCCGGACAGTGATTCCTTTGGAGCGGTTTGTGGCCACAGAGGAATCTGTGGACCTTTGAGTGAGGATTCAGGAGGCGCAGCGACAGGATCCATTTGTGGCAGCTCGGCGTTGTGAATTAGATGAGAATGGGAAACAGACTCCTTGGGCATATATTGGGAATCTGTTGCAGTTCTGTGATTTACATGCCTGGAGGTCCTCTTCGTGGTCTTACCTTACATCAATGTCATGATAGTCCGGCGGCAGGACACTTGGGGTGTTCAAAACATTGCACCTCATCTCAAGTACATTTTGGTGGCCGAGACTTAAACATGATGTGTCGGGATATGTGGCATCCTGTGGGATCTGTCGACAAGCCAAGTATGCTCCTGATGCGCCCCCTGGTCTCTTGCAACCATTATCTATGCCAGAAAGACCTTGGGGGCCAATTTCAATGGACTTCATCACTGGATTGCCACCATCAAAGGGTGCTACAACCATTTTGGTGGTGGTGGATATGTTGACCACTTTATTCCATGTGCGGGTCTTCCTACAGCCAGAATAATGACCCAGTTGCTTATCTCCCATGTATTCCAGTTGCATGGGTTACCTATAATGTGAATTCCACATTAAAAACAGATTCTGGGAAGATGATTGAGACAATACATTTTTCAATTCTGTTGGATAGGTTGATCTCAAGGATGTGGATGTTAGTCAGAGATATAGGCATGACTTATAAAGTTTTTGACTATTCTTATTTTAGCTTATAAAGTTGTCAGAATGTAGTAGTAAATGTATTTAGTATATGGCATACAATGTTAGGGAAATATACAAATGCTAGATACAATGCAGTCCTGACAGCCTAAATTGCAAGATCATTCTGTTCAGCAGTTCCATGTTCCACTCTCAGAGTGAAAAGCATTTGCAAGCTGATGGGAGACTTGAAGCAATCCAATTTCGCTGCCCCAAATCTCATCGGCTTGCAAGCGCTCTTCAGTTGGATCTCGTGCAGGCCTCCATTTGTTGAAATGGAGGAAAGGCCTCTTCTTTTTCAAAGCCTTTTGCCATGGATCTCATGCAGTTTTCAGTTTGGAGAGAACAGAAGCTTAAAGTACGCGAGATCACATGAGATCAGTAGCTCGAGATCTTGTGCTATTCATCTCACATGATCTTGCATTTTAGGCTTCTGTTCTCCATGAATGCACAGCAAAGGAACCAACGACTTGCTAGATTGTTGCAAGGTAAGTGAGGCTGCACAGGCCCAATGCCTCTTGAGACCCAGCGTGGGGGGTGGAATAGATAGGGCAAATGTTAATGTGCCACTGCTATAATTAGTAAGTGTGAATGACTGCCATGATCATAACTTCAGGATTGTGTCGTAAGTACTTGTAGTTATGTCATAACTTTGAACGGTCACTAAGTGAACTGTCATAACCTGAGGATTACCTGTATAAAACCTTGCTCTGGTGCAGTGTAAGCTATTTGTTTTGATATGACCATTGGAATTGATGGGAAGGTTACAGAACTTGCTACCTTCCCAAAATAAGCACATCTCAGAAACTCAGTGAGATAGAGAAATGTGTGTAGCAGATAGTGTTCCTTTTGGGTTTAATATGTTCCTTTTATAATGATTTTGTTGGACTATTAATTTTCCTAGTCATCCTTTTTCCCCAAACTGAATTATAATTACACTTTTTAAAAAATGAATGCAGAAACTTGCCCTAAAATTTTATATTAAGTCCATAGTTCCCATTGAAGAGCTAGAAACCAAAAACCCTAAAACAGCAAATAGAAGAAAATATTTTTAATAGGAGACAATTGTATACATAAGAAATTGCATATGATAACTTTTGCAAAGCCTGAAAACTGATGAAATCCAAGGTTCAAGAAATGTAAAATTAAATAAAGGATATTTGTATGGATGTATATACATGTACACTGAGATCATTTTTTCTTTTACCAAATATTTGTCATATAAAACAACCATTTTAAGCAAGTTTTATAAAGTTTGTTGAAATGTATTTCATTACAAAAGATAAAAAGTTTTTTTTTCTTTCTCACAATGAACACAGATAATTTCAGAAGCTGAAAGCTCATAATTATTCACTGGAGAAAAGCTTTAAATGTCTAGGATAATACAATGACCTCCAGTTTTCTCTGAGAATGAATGGAAGCACAAATTCTCATTTTGCTAGAATGTGAGTTGATAAGTGAGTTAAGCAAAACATGCATTTCATCATTACACTGCTGCCTATGAGTTCATTTAAATAACAATATCTAACATAAAACTCACAATGGAATTATCCAACAATTTAAATATGTATAAAAGTATTGTTAGTGTTAACAATAGAAAATGGGGTAAATAAATTAATGTCTGTTCTTTGAGATATTATTTCCGTTTATTTAGCTTCATAAAATATTGAATTATGTGCTACATACTTTGGTCAAGAATATAATTTTAACCTTGAAATTGACATTTTTAAATAATAGTTTAGTTTAATAGTTTGTTCCTTAACAGATTATTTTTAAAAAGGTGGCCCAAGTAAAATGAATTATTTTGTTCCTGAAAAAATTGAAAGCCGTGCTTTATATGCTAAAATTAATGTGTTAAATAAAAAAACAATTAAAATGACATATTGTCTAATTGTTCCTGAGGTATGGGCTGTTATTTTCATACTTCATTTAGCGATATATCAAAGTTCCTGGTGTAGAGAGTAGTGCTTTGAAGCAATAGTAAACCATGCTGTTGTTTCTTTCTGAGGTAATCAAATTTATTTCACCTGTCAAAAATGCAAAATAGTTGGAAGTAATGTTATTCCAACAAAAAAACTAAAAACACATATGGAATGGTGGGCTCCAGTTTTGGCATTCTTCTTCATGCATAGGTTCTACCTTCCAGATTCTTGAAAATCAATCACAATTCTTAAACATTTCCCCGGAAAACCTGTGACTAGATGCAATATAACATTCTGGCAGAAAAAGAAGCCACTTTCATGAACAACATTCAGTTGTCTATCAGAAAAAAATTAAATCAGTTGAGCAGGTTAATAGCAAAACCTACTACAATAATTCTACATAACCTGGTCCCATTTCAAATATAGCAGTATTGTTCCAGATCTATTCCATAATGTATCAGAAATCATCTAAAATGTGTAGTTTTATCTATGAAATATATCTGTTGTTTCAAAATTATAATGCCTTTAAAAATGACACTCATACTTTAAAACTTACATTTTTACTTCTACAATAAAAATAAAATTATTTTTACAATTGCATCAGAATATACATTATATTAGTTATACAATTATACTGAATTAGCAAAAAATTGTGATGGCTAAAACAAATCTAAAATATTGACAATTAGTTCATTGACTTTTTGTCTATTTTTCAAACAGAATGCATATTACCGCATATTGCTGTTTTAGATAGGAAGGCTGTGCAGAGAGTGGTGAGGTTGGCAGTAAAGATTATTGGAAGTTCATTTCCTTCTATCCAGAACATAACATATAAGTGATGCTTGACCAGGGTCCGCAGTATTGTCAGGGACACTACACATCCTCTCCATGACTGGTTTTGTTTGTTAACTTCTAGGAGGAAGCTTCATGGTATCCAAAGCAGAACAACTAGATTCTGAAATCGCTTTGTATCATATAGCATCAATCTTTTTAACTCTCAAGACCCTTTTTTCCACCATATACTCAAAATAGACTGGTGTGTGCGTGTGTGTGTGTGTGTGTGTGATTTATATATGTACATATATAGCCGATGTACTGTATATGTGTGTGCTTCTGAGTGTATATTTTGAGAGCAGGCATCAGAAGTTCATTTTTAATACGTGCCAGTGAACTCACAGAAAAAAAGGTTATCTTATCTTTCTGTCATGCTTTAATTATTTAGTTATTTTATTCAGTCTTGATCTAGTAAGGAATCATTAGTTTGGTGTGCATTAGTTCAAAAGTTGTAAAGTTTTCCTATGCCATTAAGTCTTTGGCAGCAAACTCTGCCAAAGTTATATTCTGCATTCTTATTTCTTCATTCTGAAGCTAAAATATTCCCTTAATCTATTGTTTGCCAATATTTTTTTCAAAGACAATTTAGTGAATGCTATAAGAAATGTACTGTTCATTAAATTAAAGATGGTCTGACAGAATCAAACAAGCTATGATATGAAAAAGGACTCACAGATAAGTGAAAGGGATGAGAGGAGTTTTTAAATCTTCTTGATCACCTAAGAATTTGTTAAAAGATATCTTGAGAAACTAAAACACTATCAATGCTTTACTTTTCTTTATTAGTAGAACTTGAGCAAAAAAGAGATTACTTTGGTCTTGAACTGGTGAATTATAAATGTCTTTACAAATGTCTCAATTCATTTTAAAGTTATGACTCCTATTGGATTTTTTTCTAGAAAATAATCAGCTGGACTACTTATTTGGCACTTTTGTTCATCTTCAATATATGTGCAATACTTGAATAAGATCAAGGAAAACTTTGGAGTGATATTTTATGAATATACCAATGATATTATTTATCTTTTAATTCCAGGAACATAAAAATTGTCTGGATTGTTGTTAATTGTCTGTATGAAATAAAGAAAGTATGAAAAAGTAAAAAATAATCAACAATAATTAATTTAAAGAGTGAGATTTGATCTATTTTGAAAAGTTTTATGCTTCACTTGAAACTTTTTGCCTATAACTTGGCAAATATTCTTGTTTCTACTCTCCTCAAATATTCAAAAAGCACCAAGGACAAGCACAAAGTTTTATTTGCACAACTATATTTAAAATGGAAAGTGTAGTCTGAATTAATCTGATATATCCCAGTTAGTATATGAAGATCAATTAGGCTTCCTTGGAATAGAATAGAATAGAATAGAATAGAATAGAATAGAATAGAATTCTTTATTGGCCAAATATGGTTGGATACACAAGGGATTTGTCTTGGTGCAAATACTCTCAGTATATATAAAGAAAAGATACATTCATCAAGAGTCAAAAATCATAAGGTACAACACTTAATGATAGTCACTTAAGCAATCAAATCATACTAGGAAACAGTCTATAAATCATAAGGAGAAAAGCAACAAAGTTACAGTCACAAGTGGGAGGGGATGGGTAATAAGGAGTGATGAGTAGATTAACAGTAATAGTAGTGCAGACGTTTTTAGAATAGAATAAAACACTTTATTGGCCAGATGTGATTGGACACACAAGGAATTTGGTTTGGTGTAAATACTCTCAGTATACATAAAGAAAAGATACATTCGTTAAGAATCAAGAATCATAATGTACAACACTTAATGATAGTCATAGGGTACAATCAACAGTCAATCATACTAGCAAACAGTATAAATCATAAGGATACAAGGGACAAAGTTACACTCCTACAATCACAAGTGGGAGGGGATAGGTGATAAGGAGTGATGAGAAGATTATCAGTAATAGTAGTGCAGACTTTGTAATAGTTGAACAGTGTTGAGGGAATTATTTGTTTAGCAGAGTGATGTCTTTTGGGAAAAAACTGTTCTTGTGTCTAATTGTTCTGGTATGCAGTGCTCTATAGCGTTGTTTTGAGGGAAAGAGTTGAAACAGTTTATGTCCGGGATATAAGGGGTCTGTAAATATTTTCACAGCCCTCTTTTTGACTCATGCAGTATACAGGTCCTCGATTGAAGGCAGGTGGGTAGTAATTGTTTTTTCTGCAGTCCTAATTATTCTCTGAAGTCTGTGTCTGTCCTGTTGGGTTGCAGAACCAAACCAGACAGTTACAGAGGTGCAGATGACAGACTCAATAATTCCTCTGTAGAACTGGATCAGCAGCTCCTTGGGCAGTTTGAACTTTCTGAGTTGGCGCAGAAAGAACATTCTTTATTGTGCTTTTTTGATGATGTTTTTGATGTTAGGTGTTCATTTTAGGTCATGTGATATAGTAGAACCTAGAAATTTGAAGGTCTCTACTGTTGATACTGTGTTGTCTAGTATTGTAAGAGATGGTAGTATGGGAGGGTTTCTTCTAAAGTCTACCACCATTTCTACGGTTTAGAATGTGTTCAGTTCCATCATGAGGCAAATTGTATAACCTCTTGTCTGTATGTGGATTCATCATTGTCTCAAATGAGATCAATCACTGTTGTGTCATCAGCAAACTTCAGTATTTTAACAGATGAATTGTTTGAGATGCAGTCATTGGTATATAGGGAGAAGAGAAGTGGAGATAGCACACAGCCTTGGGGGGGGGGCGTACTGATTGTACAGGTATCAGATGTGATTCTGTCTAGCTTCACCTGCTGTTTCCTGTCTGTTAGGAAGCTTATGATCCACTTACAAGTGTGTTCAGGTACCGCTAGTTGGTTTAATTTACTTAGAAGAGTGTCTGGAATGATGGTATTGAATGCTGAACTGAAGTCTACAAAGAGGACCCTTGCGTAGGTATTTGGAGATTCAAGATGTTGTGGGATGTAATGCAGAGCCATATTAACAGCATCATCTGTTGAACCATTTGCTCGGTATGCAAACTGCATGAGATCTAACAGCGGATCAGTGATGGTTTTCAGGTGGGACAGCACAAGTCTTTCAAAGATTTTCATAACTACAGAATTAGAGCAACTGGTCTGTAGTAATTCAGTTCCTTGATGGAGGGCTTCTTTGGCACTGGGATGATGGTAGAACGTTTGAAGCAGGAAGGAACATAGCACATCTCTAGTGATCTATTGAAGATTCGGGTGAAGATGGGGACCAATTGCTCAGCACAGACTTTGTAAATAGTTGAACAGTGTTGAATATATCAGATAAAATTTAAATCAATGGACCCTTGTATAGTATATGTATATATACTTGCAATTCACTTTTGGTGAAAATGATATTAATCAACATCAAAAAGAATAAAATAGTAAATAATAAGTTAAATCATGAAATAATAAGACAAATAAAATATAGCTAAATCTAATCTTTTCAGAGACCATTCCATTTTTCTATCCTTGCAATATCATAAACTGCTTCATTAATTATCCTCTGTTCTTTATATTTCTTATCATTTTGTAATTTTGACACTGTAAACATCCTTTTTTGTATTCAGATATGTCTCTATGACTTGCTAAAGACAAATATCTGAGCTGTACTCTTCTTGCCTGGTATATAATTAAGCCACAGTTTTCCAAATTTAGTTACTGTCTGGTTTTGTTAAGCTCTGACAAGAATTCTGTGAAACATATTCCCAGGTAACTTAATAAAGTAATTTCCCTGTAGTTTTACATTCATTCTTCATAATTCTTCATTTGTATAAGGGAATATTAAGAGCATTCTTCCATTCATCACATAGAGGTGAAACTCGAAAAATTAGAATATTGTGCAAAAGTTCACTTATTTCAGTAATGCAACTTAAAAGGTGAAACTAATATATGAGATAGACTCATTACATGCAAAGCAAGATAGTTCAAGCCGTGATTTGTCATAATTGAGATGATTATGGCTTACAGCTCGTGAAAACCTCAAATCCATAATCTCAGAAAATTAGAATATTGTGAAAAGGTTCAATATTCAAGGCTCAAAGTGTCCCACTGTAATCAGCTAATTAAGCCATAACACTGCAAAGGGTTCTGAGCCTTTAAATGGTCTCTCAGTCTGGTTCAGTAGGAAGCATAATCATGGGAAAGACTGCTGACCTAACAGTTGTGCAGAACACCATCATTGACACCTTCCATAAGGAGGGACAGCCTCAAAAGATAATTGCAAAAGAAGTTGGATGTTCCCAAAATGCTATATCAAAGCACATTAATAGAAAGTTATGTCGAAGGGAAAAGTGTGAAAGAAAAAGGTGCACAAGCAGCAGGGATGACCGCAGCCTGGAGAGGATTGTCAGGAAAAGGCCATTCAAAAGTGTTGGGGACTTTCACAAGGAGTGGACTGAGGCTGGAGTCAGTGCATCAGGAGTCACCACACACAGACAGATCCTGGTCATGGGCTTCAAATGTCGTATTCCTCTTGTCAAGCCGCTCCTGAACAACAAACGTCAGAAGCGTCTTACCTGAGCTAAAGAAAACAAGAAATGGTCTGTTGCTCAGTGGTCCAAAGTCCTCTTTTCTGATGAGAGCAACATTTGCATCTCATTTGGAAACAAAGGACCCAAAGTCTGGAGGAAGAATGGAGAGGCACACACTGCAAGATGCTTGAAGTCCAGCGTGAAGTTTCCACAGTCTGTGTTGATTTGGGGAGCCATGTCATCTGCTGGTGTTGGTCCACTGTGCTTCATCCGGAGGCTTCAACTGGTACAGAATGCGGCTGCGTGGGTGGTTATGGGGGCGTGAAGGTTTTCTCATGTGACGCCCCTCCTGCACGAGCTGCATTGGTTGCCAGTGGCCTCTCGGGTGCGCTTTAAGATTTTAGTGTTAACTTTTAAAGCGCTCCATGGCATCGGACCAGGATATTTACAAAATGGCATTTTGCCATTTTCCTCTCACCGTCCGGTGCGCTCCCACAGGGAGGGTCTCCTGCGGGTCCTGTCGGCATCTATTTAGTTTTAATTTTTCACATATTTATTGTTTTAATTGTATGGCTGTGCACCGCTCCAAGTCCTTCGGGAGAGGAGCGGTATATAAATAAATATTTATTATTATTATTATTCATTAAGTACAGGGTCAACACAGCCGTCTATCAGGAGATTTTGGAGACTTCATGCTCCACTTCATGCTTCCTTCTGCAGACGAGCTTTATAGGGATGCTGACTTCAGTTTCCAGCAGGACTTGGCACCTGCACCAAAACCTGGTTCAGTGACCATGGGATTACTGTGCAAACTCGCCTGACCTGAACCCCATAGAGTAGCTGTTGCCAACTGGTGGACTGCAGCCCACTGGTGGGCCGTGAGAAAATTTTGGTGGGCCACAGAGAAATCTCACCCCCAGAGCACCCCCACAAAGCAATTAACCCAGGCTGTGCAGAAACACAAGGCTGCGCTGCCCACATGGCCCGCAGGAACCCTCCCCACCCACTCCTTACCCAGTAAATTTGCCTGCTAAATTACTATTTTTCCTTTTTCCGACCATCATCTGCTGTGCTGGGAGATTTAGATTAGCTAGGAAGCAGGAAATGGTTGGATTTCTTGCTTTCTAGCTAGTCTTTAGATCTTCGGCTCAGCACAGCCAACCTCCTTTAGGACTGAAGGTTTGCTTGCAAGCAAATTCAGTGCAGACTCACTGTAAGCAAATTTGAGAGACTGAGCTAGCCGATGGCAGATAGATAGATCACTGAATGATTCTGTAAGCAACTCAATCTGGCTGGCTGCTTTGCCTGATTTTGGGTAAAAGTTGCTCTTTTTTATAAAAAGTTCAATATTTATATAAATATTTATAATATTTACATACAAGCCATGCCCAGCCAGTCACATGATCACCAAGCCACACCCACGCTCACAGAACCGGTTAGTAGTCCCTGGGATCTAAAATTATGAGTTTGATGGTCCCTGAGGTCCAAAAGGTTGGCGACCCCTGCCATAGAGAATCTATGGGGCATTGCCAAGAGAAAGATGAGAGACATGAGACCGAACAATGCAGAAGAGCTGAAGGCCGCAATTGAAGCATCCTGGTCTTCCAGAACACCTCAGCGGTGCCATAGGCTGATAGCTTCCATGCCACGCCGCATTGAGGCAGTAATTGCTGCAAAAGGGGCCCAAACCAAGTACTGAGCACATATGCATGCTTATACTTTTCAGAGGTCCAATATTGTTCTATGTACAATCCTTTTATTGATTGCATGTAATATTTTAATTTTCTGAGATTATGGATTTGGGGTTTTCATGAGCTGTAAGCCATAATCATCTCAATTATGATAAATCACGGCTTGAACTATCTTGCTTTGCATGTAATGAATCTATCTCATATATTAGTTTCACCTTTTAAGTTGCATTAATGAAATAAATGAACTTTTGCATGATATTCTAATTTTTCGAGTTTCACCTGTACAATCATGAGTTGTAGCTTTTTTATCCATAATATTAATGAAACTAAGAGTTGGGCAACTCTGTCTGTCTAGCTAGCTTTCTATCACCTTATTCTGTAAGATATACCAATAGAAGAGAATATATGTAGCCTAGGGTATAACTATGGACTCCTTGGTGTTTGCTTGTTTGCTTGCAGGTATTCTTTTTATCAGAATAAGTAACAACTCCAGTGCTCTGTAAATTGTAATTTTGCTTATTAAGTCTTCTAAATTAACAGTTCTTTCCTGCCAATCTAGATCAACTAGGACATTTTCACCTAAGTTTGTCATTTATAGGCTGCTATTGTATTTGTCAAGATTTTTTCTCTCAATTACCTGTGATAATTAGGGGAGGGAGAGGAGGCAAAGAAATAAATTATATGTCACAAATGACGACATATATTTCTTCTGTAAGAGTACTCACTCTGTCCTGGAAATCAGCTAATAACTTTCTGTATGATAATGGATTATTGCAGAAAGACAGAATAATTAATCTGTTACAAGCAGATTAATATATTGTACATGTGCCTGTATCATTCCTTGGAATTGGTTTTGGGAAGTTATGTATATTCACATATATATATGAATATCCACAGATTAGTGTATCACAGAGACAATTTATTGGGTAATGCGATCTTCAGAATCAATTTCATCTAGAGTTGCCAGTCTTAGGCTACTAAGGAGAAGCTGCACTTTGCACAGGATTATTGTCTATATATATTTTTCCCCTACCTATTATTTTTGCATGTGAAGATTAACTTAATTTTATTCCTTTGAAATAAATATAACATGTTGGAACCAGAAGAGTATATATTCATTATATTTCAGCTCAAACACATGCTTGCTTTAAATGCGATACCTGGCAGGCAAGTACTTATCCACAAAGAATTGCACCCCTGGAATCCCATGTAAACTGGATCCTCTGTCTGAGCATGCAGTGTTAGTATTCCAGTTTTTCATTGCTTGGTAGACTTCATGCTGGCACATTAGTCTGCATGGACAAGAACTGTCACCTCTTTAACAATGGATATAAAGGACTTTGTGCATGTAAGAGGTTTTCATGCAAGTGCTGAGTCATGTTTAAGTCAGACCACAGAGCTTGAAATATCAAAAGCTCTGGGTTTTTGTTGTGTTTTGGGTTTTTTTCCTTTTTTGTCCTCAGTCCATCCTTTCACTCATTTCAGTGTGGAAATCTAGTTCTGTTTCAATTTTATTCTCATGGTACTTAGGTCATAGCTGAGATTTACTGTGAGAAAAATGCAGTATATGAATGTATTGTGTAAGATTTT
Source organism: Bungarus multicinctus (assembly GCA_023653725.1). Taxonomy (NCBI): domain Eukaryota; kingdom Metazoa; phylum Chordata; class Lepidosauria; order Squamata; family Elapidae; genus Bungarus; species Bungarus multicinctus. The sequence goes on from CM042844.1 coordinate 56,697,986, forward strand.
TTTGATATGTTGACTTACTGTACCTTAACTTACCATATAACATCAGTCAGTTATATACAGGGCATTTGTGTCCTTTTTGATTGAAGAACTATTGATGGAAGCATGAAAACTTATCTATTAATAATAACCTCAGAAACGCAACAAAGTGATTTTACTAAAAAGTTAAAATTGGTCACAAAACAATTAGGCTACATGGGTTTATAATAGGATGTGTTTCCGTGCTGAAATATATGAGGCATTTTGTTTTGACTGATCTTTTAGCATGAATGACTATATTTTAAGTTCATGATTATGCCTTAAAATATGTGTTGGTGCTTATTATTATGTATTTTATAAAATTCGCTACTGTTACAAGTCGTGCCATTGCTCATCCTGTTGACTAGGAAATGTATTGCATTTTTTAACATATATTCTGGATTTAAAACAAGTAATAGCAATAAATATTGTACCAGTTGGCTCTTTTCAGAATACTGAACAGATGCAGTGAGATTTTCTTATGTTATTTTCTCATTTATAATAAAATAAGTCAACAAGTGGCAGATTTTGATAAAGACTTCTTTTGAAGGTTAGTCTCTGAATGAAGCCAAATAGAAAGTGCTATTGTTGCTGTTGCAATTTTGAGTTTATTTGTATATTATGTGTACTGTAGGCTACATAATAATGAAACCCTATATGCTCTGGTCTGCTGGATCACTACACAGTCTGTGTGATTATAGATTGTTTGAATAACAGTGGCCTGTTGAAAATCTAGCCAGATGTGCATATAGCTAATTGTGGGAATACCCACAAAGGAGGATTATCTCTTTTGTTGCTATTTATTTCTAAGTCCTTTATAAAGTGGAAAAGTGAAAGGCACTGAGATAACTAATGTGAAGATGATGGGTGCACTGGAATCAAAGAATGATTGTAATGAACTCTTAGCAACATATCTTGCAACTAAATTTCACCCTAAAGATTAAAACGTGCACAATTTAAAACAGAATAAGAAATCCCCAAAGAGATACATAGGGAATCCATTTGATGAACTCAAGAATTCCACATGCTTACATTTGATTTCAGAACATAGCAGACCACAGCAGACTCAGAAGAAAAACTAAGTAGTATTGGCAGAACTATCTATATTAGGTGCATGTTGGCACTAGCGTAAACAGAAATTGGAAGAAAATTTATGTGTATTTTATATTTGAAGAATCTGATAATTTTACAAGAAATGGTTGATTCAGAAGAATTGCTTCAGAATGTATAGGAATGCAATGCATCAAGTCTTGTGAAGCTGGTAAATTGAGAAAGGAAGAACCACTTAGATTTCTGGAAAGATTTTTATTATTAGTGGGGTAAAATAGTGTAAGGTAATGTCACGGAGCAGAGAGCACCAGCATTCCACGGTTCGGTTCTGAACTACAAATATTTTCTTTTATGGGTAATGTAACAGAATCATGAAAATCTGTCAAAAGTAATTTATATCTAAATCTATATCTGCACAATTTATATCTAGTGTAATTAAGATAGAGTTACTCTGACACTTTCTAACTTTTCCTTAATGCCACTCACTCTCTTCCGTAACAATCCTGTTGTGTTGCACTTTCTGTGTTTCCAATTTCTGTTATGCATTGCAAACCTTTCTGTGAAGCATTAAAGCAGCCACATCTATTGGGCGGAATCATGTCGCTCGCCTGTAAATCAGGATGCAGCCACATGATTGTGGTAACAAATGTGGCTGCTTTAATGAAATTAAGAAAAATATGTTTTGATGCATATATTCTGAAAGCATCCTTTTGCAACAGAATTTTCACCGTAGAAAATTCAGTATTATATCACGTCAGTGATATAAACTGTCCCAAAGTAATAGCTCCCCAAATTAAGAATTGTTACTTTATGTAATTGTTTGTCATGCTTCTATGTGTTTTATGACCAACTGTTTTGAGGAAAATACATTGAAACATTTACAGCTCAATATAGATAATAAAAATATAATTATAATGAATATGTGACAGAAATGAATCAGTAAGATTAAAAAGGTCTTAATATTTTAAAAAGCTAAAATTCAAAAGCTGTTTATAAGGCTCAGTAAAACTAATGTCTTCAATGTATCAAAAGTAAAATGAAGTTTTTCTGAAGAAGAAATGTAGCAAAACAAAGTTGTGATATAGGAAATAGTCTTCCACTTAATAGTAGTATTTAAAGAAAAGTTTCTAATAATCACAATATAATAATCCTCTCGGGGTAAGTAAATTAAGGACCCAAAGATTGTTGGAGGCAATAAGCTGACTTTGTAAAAATGCCGCTTGGGGGGGCCAAAAAGCCCTAGTAATAAGCAGGCATATACAATGGAATGAAGTCTATTGCCGAGCACCTAGCATGGTGCTCCATAGACTGTAAGCTGCCCTGAGTCTCCGGAGAAGGGCGGCATATAAATGTAATTAAAATAATAATAATAATAATAAGTCAAGATAGTGATGTTTTAGAGAAAATAATCAATTCATCATCATAAACCATTATGTGAGTCTAAATGCCACTATGTGTAATGTAAAATTATGTAGTTAAGAGAAGTGACCAGGTCAATGATAACTTACAATGGTCTTTGGAGAAACAAATTCTATGGACAAATTAGCATTTTTCACAGTTAGCAGGTATTGCTTAATGTAAAACCAAAGTGTTGCTTTCCAGAAACAAGTCTGCATATAATTTTAAAAACCAGTTTAAGTAAAGGGGGGGAAATGACTTTTTTTTGACAAATATAGAATTCTCCTGTACCCATCATTCAACAGGTCATCAAAGAATCAAAGGAAATAACATGTTTTTATAGCTGGTAATGTATTCATAGTATGATTAAATTAAGCTTTCCAAGAACCAGCCAGAAATTCTGTTTCATCAGGTCTAATTTTACTCAGGTGCTCCACTTGTATAATTTAGTAATATATATATAGCTAGATAATGGCAGTTTATAAACTATAGTACAAAGAAAGAACTTCTTTGTATTACAAAGATCAGTATATTGGATTATACTGTTATTTTATTTTACTTTTTTGAATAATTTTTATTAAAATATTTTACAAAGACTTTAAAGAATGATAGAAACATAGAATAGAAAAAGTATAAATTCTTTAAAGGTAAAGGAAATGTGAATAATAATGAAAAAGCAAGAAAATGATTTTTTTCTAAGATATTATGCTTTTTAGAGTGTATTAAAAATATTTTCATATTCTTTTAAAATCGCATGCTTCTATTACATTTGTCACACACATGCAAATGTTTCTATAGACACACACTTATACACATATATTAGGCAATGAAATATAACTAACTGTACTGATGACAAAAACTATAATTCTTTTACATCTGGAACATACTATATGTGTCTAATGCAAAACTGCTTGCCTGTCCCTGTTTTCATCTTTCTATGGGACAGTAGCAAAACACAGCTACATTTACTTAGCTGAATAAGGGCCTTGGGGGAAAGTGTTCTGGTGAACTCACAAAGCACATCTTTGTTTCTCAAAATGGTGTTTCTAGACCGTATATCTCATTTCCATAACTCCATACTTGTTCGGTGCCAACTACAGCAGCTACATGTAACTCTGCTTAATTCCCCAATTTTTCATTCCAATTTGGATAGTTGACACAAAAAATGCTTTTTATGTAGCCTTAAGTTAAAGACTAAAAAAGAAAGCAAATCTGCAGATGTCTTTAAAATGTCTATAGCTGTGATTGTTCATTCTGCTCGTTTATCTGAACATCTCTGGCATTGATATATCTCCAGAAAATTAGTACTATAGTGGCTAAATGCAGACTTTATATATAAATGTCAATAGACTGTGGTTTGATTTGGTTCTTAGGACATGATTTGGTTCTTAGGATATGATAGTAATTAAATTGTCCATTTTGATATGTATTCTAGGGCTAACTTTCAGGACTATTGTCAAACTCATCTGTTAGTGGTATAGATGAATGAACAATTATTTTAACTTTTACTACTTTTACCTTTTTTTCCGTTCAGTTCAATTATGTCTGATTATTGGAAACTGCTTGGACAAGTTCCTCATAGTTTTGTTGGCAGGGATTATTTTTAGAAGTAGTTTGCCATTGCCTTCTTTCAAGACTGAGAGAGTGTGACTGGCCCAACGTCATCCAGTTAACTTTATACCCAAGACAAGACTAAAGTTCATGATTTCCTAGTTTCTAGCCTGATGCCTTAATCACTGCAACAGACTATTGCCATAAGTAGTAATCTGCTGCAGTAGTTATAATATTGAAAAATTAAATAAAAAGTTCATTTTTATTCTTCTAGAAAATAGCATGTAGTTATGTATTTTAAAATATTAAAGCTCATAATGATATTAAACTGATTTGATTCTTTGTATTTTTTGGAAACTATTAGTATATTTTTACCACATGAAAATAATCCAGATTCCAGCTTAATACGATTAAATCTATATAGAGTGCTGAGGATAGTGCATATAAATCTATTGGCAAGTAGTCGAAATATTTATTTTCAAAGGATTACTTTATTAGATCAAGATTTTCTGTTCTGGTCATTCTAGAGAAGATACAAGTCAAACAGCTGCCTTAATTATAGCAGCCTTAGGGTGCTCTTCACATAAGCAGCTCTTGAAAATTATTAACATTTGTAGTTAGATATACTAACTCATGACAATATTTTCAATATACAATTTGGCAAAAGCAAAGCTGTAGTTCTTTAAAGTAAATATTATGCTTCTTGTGAACCTGTTGTCAATTTGTTACATATCCAGCTACACTTTATAATATACACTTGAACTATTAAGTTCAAGCTGTACTTTCACCAGTTTATTTGTTGGATGATGTTGGATAACCATTTGTCTGAAATGGTGTAGGGTTTCCTGCCTAGGTGGAGGGTTGAACTAAAAGATCTCCAAGGTCCCTTCCAACTCTGTTATTCTATTCTATTTATTAATCAATTCAAAATAAGCTATATGCTCATTTAAGTTCTACCACATTATCACAGTTTCCCAATAAGTCCCTGTTGTTCTATTTTTGCTTGCTTAGGACTCAGACTAAGTGACGGGAAATTCCTCTCTGACATTTGCAAGGTGTTTCTAAAAAGAGAAGAGTGAAGTCAAAAGGATAGAGAGAGCATAAGAAAACCACAAAAGGGGAAAGATATTTAGGAGAAATTTGAGAAAGTTGCAAAGACAGAGTGAACTGGCAAAAGATATTCCAGTTGACTTCAGAAAAGAGAGAAAAGTTTCAGAACAAAAGCCTTTGGTTGTGAACTACCACCCATTGGAAGCTAAAATTAGCAAGTGGAGGAGTAGAGGAGAAAAAGCCTATAGAATATGTGACTGTTAAAAGTTAATTATTCCCTTGGGATGCAGAAAGTAAATGGAATTCTATTCCCATCCAGGATATCCTATAGTGTTGTATATCCACTTTTCTATTATAATGAAAGTTAATTGAAAGCATTGAATTAGAAATTAATACTTTAGTTCACCATTTATCTAAACCTGGGAGGGCCAATTAGAAAGGACTGAACAAAAATTAAGGGGATCGAATTCTCTCTAGATTATCTTGGTTCTTCGTTTCTTTGCTCCTTTTCTTTTGGGGACACTGAAAATCCAAGTACTCAGAGCTGCCGATTTACTTGTTTCTTCCCGCAGTCAAAAACATTATACATCAATTGATTTTTCATTGTCTCATTATATGGCCAAAGTGGCAGGTCTTCTTATCCGTGCAACATTACATGGCCAAGTGATTTGGGGGCGGGGGGAGTAAATAAATGAATATGTAATATATCCATAATGCTGCTATAAGCATACTGGAAGATATTTGAAAGAGATTTTTTTAAAGTTAAAATGCAAAAAGGCAATCACTGCTGTCCCATCCTTTTAAACTTTATGTAAATCTATTTACAATCCCTTGAACAAGTTAGGAAAAATATCTCACTTTTACAAGAAGTAAAATAATCACAGTGTGAAAGCCAGTATTTGACCAAGCAGTGTTGGTAGCATTGTTAATGATATAGTCTGCATTGTATAATTAGACAAAAAACTTCTTATGAATTAAAGGTTATAATTAATACTGTTAATAGCATATTAGACAAAAAACTTCTTATGAATTAAAGGTTATAGTTAATACTGTTAATAGCATATAGTTAATACTGAAAATACACTAATTACTCATTATACATTTTGAAAGTAGGTAGTTTACACCATTCTAATGTTGATAACAAAATGAGAAATATGATTGTAGAGGATTATCTGAAGAATATATTTTCCTTTGGATTATTTTAAGATTATTTTTGAATAATTCTTCCCAGTCACATTTGCTTTTCATATTCAAGTAATAAATTTGAACTTTCCAGTTAATCTTTCCACATCTGTCCACATATTATACCTAGAAGTGTGAAGTGTTTCTGTTTATCAGTTCTTCATCTGAATTTAGGTATTATTCATATGCCAGTGAACAAAAAGAAGTGATATAAACCAAAATAAACCAAGAACAAATAACTTCTGCAGGATTTAACTTGGCATAAGAAAATGATACTCTTCCTCAATTGGATTGTATTTTTCCCATCATACAATTAGGAAAAATATAGTGGTCTGTTTACAGTCATTTTATCCTTATTGCATTTGCACTATTTTCTAGCAGGCTGACCAAATAATATTAATGAATAGATTTGAGATATAAGCACTTTTAAGGGGAAATAATAAACATACTATATATTAACAAGTTAATTAAGTCTGGAGCCAAACAGGTAATTTTCCTGGTAGCACTTTCTGTCTTTCTGTCTGTCTATCTTTTTGCATTCAGCTGAGACAGGTTAAACTAGCAACGCAGTCACCCTGTCTCCTGAACTTGATTTGGCTTGCATACCAGAGCAAATTTTCCTCAGACAGACAGCAAGATGATCTGATTGGCTTGGATCCAGAGCATGCTCACAAAGGTTCTTTGATGAAGGGATCCTTGGTAACCACTGTACCAAAAGCTGCCTACCACTCTCTCTTCAAAGATGCCTATTTACAGTAATGCAGAGAGGAGATGTGGGGGTAGCAGCGGGGTGTTTACAGGAGCATAATTATGCTGCTAAAGTTAAAGATTGGGTGAAAGGGGAAAGAAAGAGCAAACTGTTGAAGAAACTGGTTGGCAAGAAAATGTGAAATGCAAGGAATGTACAATTAAGATAATTAAGTCATTATAATTTTGCTTATCAAAGAAAAATAGAGTGAGACACAGTATGCCAAATATCAGCACCTATTACAGATAAGGGGTGAAAGCTATCTATTTGGCTTCCTTTCCATAGAGCACAATGATACACCTTAGCTAGGAGCAGCATGTTTGATACTTAATTCCCCAAGAAAGTAGTTGTTAGTGGTAAGTCATTATTTTCTCAAAGAGTAAATGACCTTCATGGAGTAGATGAAACACTGTTGTCTGTCTGGCTTTGTTTCACCTCAGTTGATCTCTCCTTCTCAAAGCTGCATTTTTTTTTACTGTTTTGTCTTCTTCATTCTGATTATCTGTAATTTTAAGTCATGAGAAATGGGCTTTTAAAATCTATCCTCCTCTTCTCCTGTTCCTATATACATTCTACATTATGCATCACTGTTTAGAAGTTTTAGATTATAATCTGTATCGTGGTTTGGACATACAGCAAGTAATGTTTTCTCACTGCTCGGTTTCCCTTCTTCTAGTGATGTCCTTTATATTAGCGGTGTTCTTTATTTGTCATGTAGATATCATTTTGGAACAATTTTTGCTTTAGGATATGTTCAATTATTCCTTCTCTAAATTTAACAAATATACTGTATTTTTCTTCTTGTCATATAAAAAAAGATTGTAAGTTTGTTTTCAAGGAAAAGAACAAGGTTAGAAGAATGTATTCTTAGCAGATAAATACTGCTACATGACAGGATATAAGATTTTATAATTGCATTTGGAATAAAAGAATAAGCTAAGCATGTTTCTTCTTGTTCTTCCAGCTGTTTAATTACATCCTTTTGGACGCTGCTCAGTTTTAACACAGAGTTGGTAGTTGTTATATCAGTGGTGGTAGTGATAGGTTATTTTAACTTTGGTCCTTGGTAGTGAGATCTTAGATGGCTTAGAATTGCATGGCTACCATTGCAACAATGATCAACATGTGCCTGGCATTCAGAAGAAGTTGCACATGCCTTTTACTATATCTCTATAAATACAGCCTAGATCAGCTGAAAGCAAGAAAAGTTTTAGAGAGGCTTTAAGCCATCCTCACCTCATGTTATGTTTACATTCAAGTTGCAGTTTAATATAATAGCAATAGCACTTAGACTTATATACTGTTTTATAGTGTGTTACAGCCCTTTCTAAGCGGTTTACAGAGTCAGCATATTGCCCCAACAATTTGAGTCCTCATTTTATCCACTTCGGAAGGATGGAAGGTTGAGTCAACCTTTAGCCTGGTGGGATTTGAACTGCCAAACTGTAGGCAGCTGGCAGCAGAAGTAGCTTGCAGTACTGCACTCTAACCACTGCACCACAGAGGCTCCTACATATGTACATATCTCATACATAATCCTACATATGTCTATTTAGAAATATCTCCATTGAGGTCAACTGTGATACACATGTAAAATTATTATTATTAGTCATTCAGATATTCAGGCTGGATTTTGCATTTTTTTCCACCTGGTGAGTCCTTGAAAAAATTTGGGATAGGTTGATGTTGTTTGATGGTGGCATTACTATAATATACAACTATGTGAAATTACAGCTACTACTTCTTTAGCTGGTATTGGTTTTCATGCACAACAAGTTCTTCCCAAGAAAAATTATTTAAAATGTTTATATAATTATGTACTGATATAATCAAAACATTTACATAAATGATACAATCTAAAATCTCAGATTGAAAAGATTGTGATTCTACTTGCTGCTTTCAATTGATGTTTCTTATGGAATTGCAACAGAGTAATCACTCATGCTTTTTCGAAAGCTTCATGACATCATCATCATCCATTGAAATTATCCTGTTTTTCTCTGTTGCTGGTTTCTTTTTCGTACTTTTTAGTAAATCAGAACTTTCCGTGTATCTTAAAAGAGAAGAAAGTAATGCTGAGACTGCTAATGAGAATAATATATAATGAGACACGCACAAAGAAAAAATGTGAAATAGTTTGGAAAATAAATTTAAATGCATTTACAGCTTACACTGAAAAGGCAATGATTCATTAGCATTAAATGCAATCTTTTTGGAAACCAAGATTGCATTTATTAGATTTGTCTGCTATCTACTTGTTAGGAAAGAACATTTAAGGCATATTATGTTTAAAAAAATCAAAAACACTAGATTAAAAATAAATGCTGAATAAAAAATATACATGCAAGTAAACTAAAATAAATTGGCTTCTAGATCGGGGATAAAAGATATGTTTCTTATTTGCTTTTCTAAAGGCAAAGGAAGTGGGTGGTTGAAAATAGAACTCTGAATTTATTCCATGGACTAGAAATGATATCGAAGAAAGTCTTTGTCCATCTGCAAGGTAAACAAGACTTTGATTGCAGGGATATAATCAAAAGGGTCATTCCTATTAATCTTTATCTTTTATTACTCCAGATTTGTAAAGGAAATGGTAGTCCATAGTATAATACACAACTTTAAAAGTAATCATGAATACCTTATGTTTTGGAAGCATTAGACAACTAGTGCAGATTTTTCAGTGCAGGTATGATACAATCCTGTACCTAACCTATCACATTTTGCATCAATTGGAACTTTGAGATATTTTCCATGATACCTCTGTATAAAATTTATTGCAGTAGTGAGACTGAACGTGGGTAACTTGCCAAATCTCTCTGGCTCAGGAACAGCTGTAGATAACACTCTAATCATGTGCCAATGCACCCTTCACTACATTACTGTCAGCAATCAATGACAGCTGTAGATAGTACATTCCCAAACCTGTTTCAGGAAGAGTGCAACTCATCCAGAACAATATGAACCTTGGTCCCCAAGTCCGGTTTATTATCCAGCAGCATTTCCTTTGTCTGATCTGGATTTAAATTTATCTTGTTTTCTTTCATTCATCCCCTTATTGAACTTCAATAATGATATAGTTGCAATGCCTACTTACTTGATCACCTTTCTTAGAAACAGAATATTTGAGGGCAGCCGACAATTATATAGTTCTTCTTGATCAAGAAAGGATTTATTTAGTAGGGACCTTATTATTATTTCCTTTAGGCATAAGGGAACAGATTTCATCTGCAAGGAGGCATTTATTTTCATATTTTAATGACCCAATCCCATGATCCATTTAATCAGCCAAGAAAAGCAACTATCTAGTAAGATGGTAGTCTTTCACCTCTCCACACAATTTCTCAACATTCAAAATTTACAATCTGAAAAGGCTGCAAGTTAACAATATATGACTTGCTATAACCCTGTGGTAAAAGTCAAAATGACTGTAGTGAATTTTTATCTAAAAAGTACCATACAAATTACTCTAAGCAAGAAGTTGACAGTGGGCTCACTATGTGTGAGAGGTTTGCTCTTTAGTATATATGCAACACTTGTTCTTTATTAAGAGTATATGAAAAGGCTGTCACCCATATTGAGCCTGTTATAGAATGTGTCATGATATCAATTTAATACCGTCTGTCATTTCATTTAGTGTACATAGTTCTTTCCAAAGTGGGTTTTTTGTCATGTGTAATCAATATTTTTCTTCTAGAAAGAAACTTTATTTTTCAGCCTAAAGAGACCAAAAGAGCAATGACTCTTATCAACCTTTTTATGGTAATACAGTGGTATCATTAGAACGTGTAGAACTAAAGTATAAAAGTTTGAAATTAAGGGTATAGAATACATATTTTCTTTCCCTGCTTTGTTCTGATTTTAAACAAGAAAAACAAAACGCATTATTTTACCTTTATAAATATGTCAATCAGCTTTAAAATTATATTAGCTGTCCTGTTTAAATGCTTTTATTCAGATTTATTTTACAATTAACCAAGACTTTACAATTATCCATTTCATTTAAAATGCCATTCTGTCTGCTAGTTTTGCCAAAATCTACTTGTTGCATGATTCTTCTTATAACTTTGTTTACCAAAAATTCTCTTAAAAGAATTCAGCTCTTTTGGATCCGCTGTGTAAGAAGAAAAGAGCATAAAATATGTTGTGATTGTAAAAAGAAATAAGAATGTATTTATTTTCATGCCCAAAGGACAAATAGCAAAAGCTTCTTATGAAGTCAAAGTAGTTCATTTTCATACAGTTTGATTTACAATTTTATAAGATTGAAAAACTTTCATATTTTTGCAATTGCATAGAAAAAAGCCTATGGAAATAGCAGGCTTTTGTTAAACTGAGTTTTTGTACTTAATTAACATAGCAGCATATTGAAGTATATGATTAACTGTTATTCCAATTTTTCTAAAGCTATTTCTACAGTGCTATTTTTAAAACATCAAATATACTATTTTAAATTTTAAAAACATCTATAATATACTTTATCTGTTTGGATCTTGAAGTTACAACACCGTTTGCTGTTAAGAGCATTTGAAGCTAGACCCCTTTAAGTAATCATTTAATTTTTAGAGAATGGAAATTTTTATCTGTTATATTTTTCACCATGACCAGCTATCAGAAATAGTAATAGAATAACCCAGAAATGTTAAGATTGCGGTAGTTATTTTATTTTTATTTATTTTGTATTTAGTAATATGTTAATATAGAATTGTATTGGAACCTGATATATTATTTAAAGAAAGTATTTGAGAAATGATAAAGTAAATAATCAGCAAGCAGTGAAGTATTTTTTAGATGTATGATGCACTGGGAAATAATTAAAGTACAACGAACACAGATATACATTTACTTTGATCCTGACCAGCTCAAGGTTGACGCAACCTTCCATCTTCTGAGGGCAGTAAAATGAGGACCCAGATTGTTGGAGGCAATATGCTGACTCTAAACTGCTTAAAGAGGGCTGTGAAGCAATATGTAAGTCTAAGTGCTATTGCTATAGCTACTTATATTAAATCTAGCTTTGTTTGATTTAAGAAAGTGGACTTGAGCTTTTTTTAAATTGAACTAGCAATTCTATCCAAGCAAAATATATTTTACAAATATTCTTTATAAAGATCTATAATGTAATGCAAAAAAACATTCTAGAGATAAGGTGGAATCCTCTTGCACTTCTATTGGGATTGTTCAAAGCACATTAATTGTTTTTTTTTTTGTAAAATAAACTTGCAATTTATAGATTCAGATTCTTTATTAAAACAATGCAACTTGACCTATAGTCACAGAAAGGGTTTTGCAATATAATAGCTCTTTTTCTGAGGTGCAGCATAAAGAATCTCCTTCCAAACTGGCACAAACACCCTGCACAAGCACCCATGCTAAGAAGCCTCATTCTGCCCTAATTATCAAATTATTGTAGCAGGGAGGAATTTTAAAAAATCTCTATTCCTTGTTAAGTTTTCAGAGTGGTCCACTGCATTCTCTTTAAGATATACCAAAAAAGTCAGAATAACAATCCTGAATATATTTTGATAAGAGGAAAGGGAAATTGCATAAATTGAACTAAATTAAATTAACCAGCTGCTTAAGAGGATTGTTATATTTTTTTCCTCCAGTAACAAACAAAAATAGTATACAATAACTTAAAGTTGATAGTGATTATAGAAACACCTTGTTTTATGGTTTCTTTTTCAAAGTTATATGAAATTTTCACATTTATAAAGCACAAACATATAGTGCACCAATTGTATATGTACATTGAACCAATTGTATATGATTCTAAGTAATAAGTAATGATAAAGTATGCTTATTGAAGTAACTGCATTAGATAAACTAAATGGAAGTTTTTACAACAGAGTGATCTTGCATTCAGATTCTATTTGTTGGAAGGCAAAAACTGGTAAAAAAATTAATATTTACATGTAGGTTTTCCTAGTATTTGGGAAATAGTATTCTAGATAATATGAAAATTGATACAACTTAGACAACTTTAAGGGATGTAGGATTTCATTAACGAACATCATGTATTCCATATTCATTTATATACAGGTGAAACTCAAAAAATTAGAATATCGTGCAAAAGTTCATTTATTTCAGTAATGCAACTTAAAAGGTGAAACTAATATATGAGATAGACTCATTACATGCAAAGCAAGTTAGTTCAAGCCGTGATTTGTCATAATTGAGATTATTATGGCTTACAGCTCATGAAAACCTCAAATCCATAATCTCAGAAAATTAGAATATTGTGAAAAGGTTCAATATTCTAGGCTCAAAGTGTCCCACTCTAATCAGCTAATTAAGCCATAACACCTGCAAAGGGTTCCTGAGCCTTTAAATGGTCTCTCAGTCTGGTTCAGTAGGAATCACAATCATGGGAAAGACTGCTGACCTGACAGTTGTGCAGAACACCATCATTGACATCCACCATAAGGAGAGAAAGCTACAAAAGGTAATTGCAAAAGAAGTTGGATGTTCCCAAAGTGCTGTATCAAAGCACATTAATAGAAAGTTATGTCGAAGGGAAAAGTGTGGATAAAAAAGGTGCACAAGCAGCAGGGATGACCGCAGCCTGGAGAGGATTGTCAGGAAAAGGCCATTCAAAAGTGTTAGGGATTTTCACAAGGAGTGGACTGAGGCTGGAGTCAGTGCATCAAGAGTCACCACACACAGACAGATCCTGGACATGGGCTTTAAATGTTATATTCCTCTTGTCAAGCCGTTCCTGAACAACAAACAACGTCAGAAGCGTCTTACCTGGGCTAAAGAAAAGAAGAACTGGTCTGTTGCTCAATGGTCCAAAGTCCTCTTTTCTGGTGAGAGCAACTTTTGCACCTCATTTGGAAACCAAGGACCCAGAGTCTGGAGGAAGAATGGAGAGGCACACACTGCAAGATGCTTGAAGTCCAGTGTGAAATTTCCACAGTCTCTGTTGATTTGGGGAGCCATGTCATCTGCTGGTGTTGATCCACTGTGCTTCATTAAGTCCAGGGTCAACGCAGCCGTCTACTAGGAGATTTTGGAGCACTTCATGCTTCCTTCCGCAGACGAGCTTTATAGGGATGCTGACTTCATTTTCCAGCAGGACATGGCACCTGCCCACACTGCCAAAAGCACCAAAACCTGGATTCAATGATCATGGGATTACTGTACTTGATTGGCCAGCAAACTCACCTGACCTGAACCCCATAGAGAATCTATGGGGCATTGCCAAGAGAAAGATGAGAGGCATGAGACCGAACAATGCAGAAGAGCTGAAGGCCACTATTGAAACATCCTGGTCTTCCATAACACCTCAGCGGTGCCACAGGTTGATAGCTTCCATGCCACGCCGCATTGAGGCAGTAATTACTGCAAAAGGGGCCCAAACCAAGTATTGAGTACATATGCATGGTTATACTTTTCAGAGGTCCGATATTGTTCTATGTACAATCCTTGTTTGAGATTGTTGATTTGGGGTTTTCATGAGCTGTAAGCCATAATCATCTCAATTATGGCAAATCACGGCTTGAACTATCTTGCTTTGCGTGTAATGAGTCTATCTCAGACATTAGTTTCACCTTTTAAGTTGCATTACTGACATAAATGAACTTTTGCACGATATTCTAATTTTTCATGTTTCACCTGTAAACTAAACTGGTTATCATAAATAAATAAACTTCATAAATAAACTCCAGCGATATAATGATTTTTTTTTAAGTTACTCAAACTTCCAGCATGCCTTTGGTCTCAATAGCAAAGAGGATGAAAAATTGTTCTGTGTTTCTATATAGATAGATAATCTGATTCTTATATTTAGGATCAGGGGATCTACTGTAAATGCTGCTAATTTCAATATGCTTTTCTATTTGTAAAATTAGGTAAATTATTGTCAGGGTAGAACTATTGTGATTGAACTTAAAAATCTGTACCATCATTGAAATAAAAATGCATCGAAACTATTTTTAAAAGCATTATGATAGGTTATTTATCTGAATCTATGCTTATATCACATAGCTTCCTCAATTAAATGATTGCTAAATATTTAAAATTGGACTATAATCTATTAGCTTTATAGAATATTATTTTGACTTAGATTTAGCTTAACAGAATTTGAAAAAAAAATTTAGCCATAGAGTCCTGCTACTTGCTCAGAGAAAGAATTCAAATTAAAACACCCCAAACAGATGTCCATTTAGTCTCTATTTGTACAGTCAGTGATGGAATGCCCATCACTTTCCAGGCAATTAATTTCATTTACAAAGTTTTAAAATATTGGAAGTTTGACATTTCAACTATCCAAAGAAGATAGGATATCCCCCAGATTGGCTAGCAAAATTGGTAATGAAAACTCCAAACAACATAGACAGTTATGTATATATGCAAATTATGTCTCCCAGCCTGAAAAGGACACTTGTTGCAAGTGCAAACTTGTTTCTTTACTGGAAAGGGAAGAGAAGGGGCTTGAAGAAGAGTTCTTTTACTAATATGCATCAGGGAAGAGGAGATATACCTGATTAGGACATCTGAAGCTGTGCAGGAAAGGCAGAAAAGTGAAAAGATTGAAATACAGGAACTATTACCTTTGCAGAAGAAAATGAATAGAAAAATGTGATCAAGAAGAAAGATCAGAAGACATTCAGTGCTATGTCAGAATTTCCAGTTAGAGGATGGTCAACAGGTACTCAATAAACTATGCCGCATGACATTATAGAAGACACAGAAAATGCTTGCACAAAAATGCAAGGATTAGCGCATAAAATCCTGTTGAAAGTATTGAGATGATGATAAAAGGAGAAACAGAAGTGATACCATTATGGAAGTTTATTATAGATAATTTGGACAGGGAGAAAGTATGGATGAAGTATTTCTGCATCAGACAACTAGCCTTTCAAAGAGGCACATAACAGTAATAATGGGGTGAGTGGATGTCCAACAACTCTGACAACTCTTGAGAATATAATTCTGCAAAAAGTTAGAGGTCCAACAAATAAACGTCTTCTCTTGCTGACAACTTTAATTTTTAGAAGTTGGGAAAAAGATCTGTCCAGAATATAAGAAAGCAATTGATAGAAAAAAATGACAGTGACTTTACAAAATGATATTTTGAAGAACTCTAAAGAAAGGAAGTTTGGTTTGAAATCTTAAAAGACCAAAATAACCATGAAAATAATCATAATATTCTAATTAGTTAGGAAATGAGATAGTGAAGATATAATCCCACCAAGAAGGAAAAAATTTGAAAAATGAAACCAGTGTGTATCCATGCTGGGTTTTTACATTTTCTAGCACTTCTCAAAGACAAAAAGGAATATATATAGAAAAAATAAGGCAAACAACTAAATGAATATAAGGTTGTCTGTAGAATCTGTAGGAATTTTCCAGAAAGAAGCTGGTGCTTGCAAGGCATATTGAAAATAACAAAAACATATTATTTTAGCATATTAGAAATAAAATGAAAAACCAAATATAAAAATAAATTGGTGTTTTGGTAATAATGAGAAGGCAAAACATTTTAACTTCAATTTTGGGTCTATTATCTTTTGACTGTAAAGAGGGTCAGTGGTATTCCACTGAGAAAGGAGATAATTCCTTCTTAGAATAAATAAGAAAGTATTTCACCAATCTAAATAAATTTAGCCAGAATGGATTATATTCCAGCATAAATCATGCGAGAGTAATTTTCTGTTTTGATGGAATTACTAGCTTAGTAATACAGGGGAATTACAAACATAGTGTACATGGGCCAGATGTGGTATTCAGCAGGTTCTGACCAGTTCTGGAAAACCGGTAGTGGAAATTTTGAGTAGTTCAGAGAACCATCAAATACCACCTCTGACTGGAGATTTTACAATATCCTTCTCCTGCCACCCCCTCCAAGCCATGCTCACAGAACCAGTAGTAAAAAATTTTGAATCCCACCACTGACCTTGGTGTCAGCAATCTTCAACAGAATGTCTCATGATATTCTCCTTCATATTAACAGATAACAGATAATCAGAGTTGGAAGGGACCTTGTAGGTCATCTAGTCCAACTCCCCACCCAAGCAGGAGACCCTACACACTTTATATTGATAAAGTGTGGCTGAGATAAGGACTACAGTTAGATGAATTCATGGTTGGCTAAATGATCAAACCCAAAGAGACAAATACAGTACATACAGATTTCTGCACCCATGTAGGAAAATGTAATGCACAAGTTGAAGTACATATGAAAGAAATTGGTGCATCCTTGTTCACCGTAAGATAAACATTAGCCAGCATTGTGATATAGCTGCCAAAAAGACAAATGCTACCTTGGCATGCATTAATTGAAGCAAAGACTGATAATCACAGGAAACAATTGTTCTATTGTATTCTGTCCTGGACAGACTCCATATAGAGTACATGTTCAGTTCTACACAGTTTAAGCAGGACATTGACTAATTGGAATATTTAGAGAGGATTATTAAGATGGGGAATGATTTAGAAATAAAATCCTATGAGGAATAGTTGAATGGTTTAGATAAAAATGGAACTTCAGAAAAGATCAGTGAAGGAAGATATGGTAATGGTAATAGTTTTCAATCATCTGAAGGATTACCTCACAGGGAAAGAAACTCTATTGGTCCAGAAACAAGTCCAGAACTATTGGGTTAAAACTAAACAATCAGTTAAATGTCCTGTGAGCTGTTAGCAGTGAAACACGCTGCCTGCCACTTGATGTCTTCTTCACTAGAAGTCTTCAGAGGATGGATTCTTATCTGTCAGAAATGTTTTAGTAGATTCTGCATCAAGCAGAAATTTGGACAGGATGTCCCTTTCAACTCTAAGATGCTTTCATGAACTAAAGTTAGATTAGGAAACTTATTCTTCAATAATCTATGTTGAGTTGAGTTCTTTTTATTACAGTTACTAAGCAATCTCATATGATCTGTTCTAGAACATATCAAGTGTTATAAACTGACCGATTTGTAGTTTCCAGATCACATTTTATTCCTTTTTTGAAAATAAAATCAAATTATGCTTCACTAGAAATGGAAAAAAAAATCTTAACATTGCCATTTGGATGATTCCTTTGTAGCAAAGAATAAAAATTAACTGTACAGCTGAACTTTGCTGGGGTGGATTATAACTGAAGACCAATTGGCTTTTGTTTTGTTTTGAATAAGTAACCATTCTTAGAAAGAACAAATGCTTACAAAAGGTATATTAGAACTATAATTCTAAGATTAAGAGCCTAGTAGAAACTATTATTTGTAAAATATAAAGAAAATATTTTTCCATTTCATCACTGTCATTAAGCACTTTCTGTAGAAAAATCAAATTTTAATTCATTAGTCATATTTATAAATACAGAGTAAAGTTTAGAAAGCTAGTATTTCTACGAAGTATTGTGGAGCATAAGAACTTGCTTTTTTATTCATTCTAATGGTATTTTTAAAAATAAAATTAAAATGCTAATTCTAATTGTTCTTTATGTAGTTTACTAAACAAAGTAAATGACCATCATCATTTTCTTAAGAATCAGAATCTTTGTGGTTAATTAATTTATACAGCTGTCATTACAACTCTTACTATTATTCATACAGCCATAGATTTTCTTCCCATTTCTGGCAAGGTTCCAAGGAAAGCCTGGGACTTATTAATCTGGCTTGGTGCAAAGTCTATTGATTGTGGCCTCGAGGGTAATAACTAAATAGAGCTGGAGCAACAAGTCAATAACACCATTGTTGCTACAGATTCAATTCACTTGAGAAGTGTGATTGTTTTACAGTGGCCAAGAGTAATCATAAGCAGATCAGCATGTTTGACAGTCTTTGCCCCATGTTAGCACTATGGCTTGTTTTAAAGCTTTCAAATGGATCACTTGAGAATTAAGGTGGGGTGCAGGGATTAGGAACCTTGTAAACTCCTTCATTACAGCTAAAAGGTTTGAGCTTTGCTTTTAACATTGAGCAAGAAAAGAGAACTCTATCCTTTAACAAAATAGGATTATGCTAATAATTTCTTAGTCTTATTACGCAGCCGATTTAAATTTAATATTTTTTAACTTTTGTATTTTCTGTGGGGTTTTAGATCAGCTGTTCACCGCCCTGAGTCCCTTGGGAGAAGGGCGGTATATAAATGGAATTAATAAATAAATAATAAATAAATAAATAATACATATGCTGATCTTTTAAAAAAATAGCAACAGAACTGATCTTTTCCTTCCAGGTGACTTTGATCAGACATAGAGTAGATTATATAAATACAATCTTCTTCTGGTCACCCTGTTTAGAACAGTTTGTTGCCTTGTATTTCATAAAATAAAAAGAGGCTACAGTGCCAGACAAAATAAGGAGGGTAGGGGGTAGGATCAGTTGCAGTATTGATTTCAAGTAATGTTGTCTACACTTAATCTGAATGCTACAAAAATATCTGTTAGAAGTGGTATATTTTAGGAACAAATGTGTTCTAACATATAAGGTTCAACAGATAAATGTTTGGTCTATGCAAATTTATAAGAGACTTTTTTGTAAAGCATGTCAACATGTAAAGGAGCTCAACTTGAAGTGTAAGTTCACCCAGTTACATTGAAGTCCGTCTCTGGCTGTTGGTGTAGATAGGACTTTCCTAAGACCATTGGAGAAGCAAACAGTGGTACATGCATACATTCACTTGCAGACAATCAGGAAGAATCTTTAAGGCAGCACGTAAGCCTTCCAAGGATGGGGCTGCTTTAATACTTCCAGAAGATGCTTTACTTCTGACAACATACTTCACAGAATACTTCTTTTAAATAGATTACAGAGACTTAATACATATATTGTAATTGTAACTAAGGGGATAATAGATACTCCTTACATATTTTAACATCTGTAAAACCCAAATAATCCAGGCATACATTATGAAGTATAAATAAATAAACTTTCACTCAAGTAGCAACTCTAAACTGGATTGACATAGAACTGTTACATAAAAGGTAAGAGTTAAAAAAAAAGCATCTAACCTGTGACAGATATTGATCAAAGCTGGCTTCCTGATCATCATCTTCCCTGTCTCATTCATAAGTCTCTACTAACATAGAGAAGACTTTCTACATGTTGATTCTTGTCTTCCATTCAGTTGTGTCCGGTTCTCAGAAAGTCCCTGAGTTTTCTTGCCAAGGTTTTTCGAAAGTGGTTTGCCATTGCCTCCTTCCTAGGGTTGAGAGGGAATGGCTGGCCCAAGGTTTCACAGTTGACTTTATGCTTTAGTCTGATGCCTTAATTACTATACCAAACTGACTCTCTGTCATATTGATTATGATACCATTATTCACTAAATAAACAACTCCATATGACCAACTTTGCAAAGCAATTATTGGTACTTCACTGTTAAGAGGGAAGCAAAGTGAGCAAAACTCTTTCTCTTTCCCTCTGCTCTGGACTATTTGCCTTCTTTGCAATGCTCACCAAAAACTCTCCAACAGAACATCCTCATTAGTGTGGAAGACATTTTGTTTACTCTCAACTGTTCACCAAAGAAATTGCCAAAAATGGAGGTGAGCAGCACATTAGGAGTTTTGATGAGTGCTACAAAGGCTGTACTGCTTATCTGTGGCAAATTTTTGAACAGTCATATTGGGTACTTGGAAAACATCCTCTTCACCTTTTCTAGGATCGCCTTACCAAAGGCCAAAGAGGCTTCTTCCCAGGTGCACGGCCCCTACAGAATTCTCTTTTGGCTCTAACAAGTGACAGGAAGCACATAGTAACCCGCTTAAGAAGGCAGCATTGTTTCATTGAAGCAAATCATGTTACCTCTTTGCTCCAATAAAGAGAATCATCTTGTCTCTATGGCATGAATTTCTTCTTTGAAGTGAATTTACACAGTTAATTTTTGTCCTTCTAGTGAAATGGTGATTTATACCAATAATTAGAAATACAGAATTTTGAAGTGCCTATTACCATTTCAGATGGATACAAAGTAAAAAAGCCATATCATGAGGCATAGAGATTTTTTGTCATACCTTTTCAGTACACATTATCTTTTCTTTCTCTTTGTCCTCTTTATTTTCTCATGCTCAAAATCTTGATATTTGGATAATATAACTATACCCTGAATATAGTGCAGCTGTTGTTTTTTTGAACAATTTCTGCTTGGAATTTGCGCCTTTTTATTTGCATGTCACCTTGGCATTTACTAACTAACAAAAGGTTGAAATTTTTCAATTAGTCCTAACCTTAAAAGTTACAAAAGCACTAGCATGTGTTTGGCAGTTCATTTTTATCTGGATAAGCATGCTGATTTAGTTCCCTTATTATCAGTGCAGGTTTTATTTAAATTATTTCAATTGTACTAGAAATGGTATATAATTTTGTCAATAATCGCCAAATTGAATAAAACATGCAATAATAACTGTTGCAAGTGCCACAACAATGGATGTATTACTAAACAATGTGGCTATGCAAAAATACCCTCAAAAATACTAAAAAGAAAAAAAATGAAACATTCAGAAAATTCTGGTGATAAAATGTGAATTAAAAAAACAAATATAGTAGATACGATCCCAAGAATATAAATAAAATGCATCATAAAATGCATAATTAATTAAGATATATGCTGATAATGGCAAGAATTAGTCTGATACAATATTGAAAAGGAAAATCTTGCTGCCCATACAGGATAGGAAGATTAAAATTCAAGAATGTTCAGCAATGGAAAACTAACTGCAAAGAGAGAATACATATATACATACATACATACATACGTACGTACGTACGTATTCTCTCTTCATACAGAGAGAGAGAGAAGAAGAGGAGAGAGCAAGAATGTATGTGTGTGTGCATGCAACAATGAAAAACTAAAGAGAGAGATAATATGTATGAGAATATAACGTATTTTCAGAACAGGGGTCTAACCAAATTCAAGCAAGAATGGTTCCATTGTATATAATATAACAAAAGACAAGGCAAGCTTTTAGCTTTTAAATAGCTAAAACTATTTAAAATCATCCTCATTATCATCATTGCCATCATCAAAATGATCCAAACAGAAATAAGTAATAATGCCCAAAGTAACATATAGAAATAATCAAGTAGCAATGAATGACTAGGAATAAACAAGGAATGCAATTGTAGGTTGTATTGATAGAAACACAGATTTCAAATTACAGGAAGTAAGAGTACCACTACATTTTGCATTATTTGGACTCCATCTTGACAACTGGGTAGTACACATTTAGTATCCTGGATAGTACCATTTAGTTCTGGGTACTAAGTTCAAGAAGCTGAAACAAGTAATAGGAAAACAAAGGTGACATGGAATTTGGAAACTAAGCTCAACAAGGAAAGTTTGAGGGAACGAGGCATCTATTATTATGGAAAGATGACTAAAAGAATACCTATTTGAATTGTTAAAGTACTTGAACTAGTGACTAAAAGCAGAATATCTTCAGGACTTAAAGGAAAACAGATTGTGAAAACAGATATTCTGAGTATTTATCAGAAAATTCATAATATTAAGAAAAATTAGTGGAACAAATTACCAAGCAAGATAGTTATTTTCTCTTAATGTCATTGATTATGCAATGTACTACATATCAAGCAGTCTGGTTATTGTACCCTTCTCAAATAAACTATATGGAATGATTTACGGAACACTCCTATTGCAGGGATAAATGGGTACTTCAATTTAGTAAACCATTCAGTCAACCATCACTTCAGATAAAATGTTTATCTCTGAATCCATTTCAATCCTTTACACATAAACAACTTTTTAATTATGAATTGCTATCCAAGTCTGCATTAAAGTTCCTTGCTTTCTGCAGTTGTCAAGATGTACTGTTTTATATATTTTGACAAGAGATTTAGAAACTGAATTTACTGTTGGAGAAAATCTATTTTACTATTCTGTTTATCAGCCATCCACTCACTGACCCAGGTAGGTGCATCTAACCACTTTTTTTAAAAAAAAATCCTGGAAAAAATGCAAAAGTAATCAACTCTTTTGTGCTTCTATTTTATCTCTGTTATCTGGGAGTTTGATTGTTATAGTAACAGGAGCAATGAAAGAAAAATTCTGACAATATTTTCCACTTTTTTTTTTGTCTAGACAGTGAAGAAGAACTTCTTGTATCTCTGGAAGACAGATATGGGTAAAAAGGAGGGGGAAGATTCTAGGCTGGAGGCCAGAGGGGAATGAGGGTAGTAAGCTGTCTATATTTTCTAAAAAAAGAAGAAGTTAAAAACCACCACCTACTCATCAGGTGGTTGGAGACTGTGGTTGTAACAGTGTGCTGCAGGCAGAAGTTCTGAAAATCCCAGAAAGTGTTGAAAACATCTCTAAACAAGGTATTTTTCTCTTGCACCTTTCTTGCTAAAGGTCCCAATTGCTGCCAAGAAAGCTAGTGAGAATGTTAGCTGTCAAATAAAAAATTTATGACAGTGTTTGGCAAAGGACTGTATTGCTGCTTGTTTTATAGTTTTCCACAAGGCTATTGAAGGGCTTTTTCTTCTTTTTTCTTTATTTCTTTTCTTTTGTGAACAGTACTGTGTTCTTTAATAGTAAAAAAACTAAATCCAAAGTAAGATAACTTTTTATTATTTAATAACTATCTCTAACTATTTGCCATGATACAAAACTATTTTTTATGACATTTTTGTACCATAGGAAATTTCTGTTAATAAAAAGACCTGATTGGCACCTTATCCAGTGAGACAAATGTTGTAGTAAAAACATTGTGAGGTCATCAAATAAAACATATTGCTTTAGTATTTTTGTTTGTTATATCATCATGCCTGGGTCAGTAAACTATCTTTTAAAGAAGTTTATTCACAACATTGTAAACATTTATCAATGGAGAGGATGGAACTTAATAGGCTGAAATTGGGTTGCTCACCAATATTATTATATTGTTTTAGCTGCATAGGTAAATTAATGCTGGATTAGATTGATAAATTTTGACAAAGTTAATATATTAACAGCAGTAATTAAGCTAGCTGATAGTGGCAGTAAAGATCTTTTTAAAGTTTTTATGTCTGTTACATAGTACAAACTTCTCTCTCTCCCTCTCTCCCTCCCTCCCGCCCTCTCTCTCTGTATGTATTAACATAATTTGTGTTGCAGTATTGCAATGCAAACTATACCCTTTTGTACTCAAGCCACAATGTTACATGCAAGTATATTCACAGCACTCGTGTTGTAACATTATATCATATGTTTTGTCATTGTGATGTCATTGTAACTAGCTTCAAATGTCTATGAATACAACAAATAGAAAATTAATATAAAGCAAAAACTGGTGGGCGGGGAGGGCCTTCCTTCTTCAGCAGTAACCAAAATGCATAAAATTTGTATTTTCAACTAGAGACCTTACAGAGCTAGTCAAGATGTATGTATTAAGGCCTTACTTCATACGTCTTTTGTAGTGGGCAGCTATAATAAAGGATCATCACATAGATTTGTAAAAAAAATATATTTCAAACTTTAGAGCCACAAGAGATGCTTCCTACAAAACTCTATTGTATTCAACACTATTGTGGGAAAACCAGCATGGAATGCTGCCATCTTTTTTATTATGTAGAAATTATTTGTATAACTCGGTTTTCTTTGCTTAGGAATCAATTTATTTCTCAAGGCTATTTTACATGTGCATTGTGCATGGAGATGCATATGGAAATGTTTCACATAATTGCTGCAGGGTTAAGAGATTCCTAACAAATGTTGCTGTACATGTCCAGCAGTTCTTTAGGCAGAGCTCAAAGCACAGGAATTCTTGAATGACCAAAGTCATATAATCTGTATTACACCACATTTTAGTTTATATATTTCATGGAGTTTGACATAATTTTGTAAAGACTGTAAATGTGGATTTTTCTATGCAGGAAAACAGGGCTCAGATGTGATTACCTTCAAAATATCTGTCCAGTCAAAGTCCAACTCTGAGCTAAGCTAGCATCTTTCTCTGGTAGATGCCAAGATTATTCCTCACAATGACTCTATATAAGCTGTCCTGGTTTCTCCTTACGCAGGAAGGACTTGGCCACCTGAAGCAGAGACACTGGTTGGCTACCTGAAAATGCAATGGGGCAAGAGATGTAATTATCCTTTACTGCCTTTATCATAACAAAATAAGTCCTAATATAGGCTCTACCTGAGTTCAATCAGTTTCACTCTTTGTCTCCTTCCAATGGTACTCTACGTGTCTATTACGTCAATTCATATCTCTGAATTGCTTGGTAATGGAATCTCAGGAGATCAATGCAAACAGAGAGTCCATATCATGGATGAGGGAAGCTTTATTAGATACTGATCTGGCAAACAGCAGCAACAAGTGGAGTCTAGAATGATGAAATCCTGAAAACCAGGCCCTGGAATTGACCTCAGGCAGAACATGGTATCAGTCGTAAACACTATGGCTGCTTCCCTGGAAGCAGCCTGCCTCTTGTCTCCAGCCAATTGCAATGCCCTCTCCCCATTTTATCCATAAGCCTTCCCTTCCAACCCATCATCCTACAACCACTCCAACTTTTGGGGGTTTAATCAAAGCCTGTTTCCTTCCATCCAAACCTCAAAAGTTCCCAGGTGTTAGATCAAGATTTCCTGTCTCTAATCCACATATTTGTGGTACTACTGCCCATATTGATGGATCTTCTGTCCCAATGGCTTCAGTAGATGGCAAATAGGGGGAGAAGATCATATCTAGGGATAACTCAAATCTTCTTCTATCTTTATCCACAATGACTGACTTGAATCAATTACTCAAGAAGAAAGATAAATTATCCAAAACAATGCTTTCCTATTTCAATCATCAGTATCAGTATCCAGAAGTATACTGTAACTGATGATATCAAAAGCTTCCAAGACTCAGCAGGACAAGTGTCACTCACCTATTCCAGTTCTGTGAAAGGTCATCAATAATGTATTTCTGCATCATACATAGGCCAGAAACTTCAACTATAAAAAATCTGGCTAATCCATTTCATCTAAAGTTTTCAGCAGTTACAATCCAACCTTTTCAACTACCTTCTCTTAATTAGTATTAAAAACAGTGATTTATATATTCCGCTGTTCCAAGTTTGTTTCCATTTTTTGTAATTTATCATAGTGTTCATAGCACGTAGTCTTCAGGCACAGGCTTTAACTTAACAGACATATGTACGAATAGGGTGAAAAAATTGAAGTTTTAATATAACCAGGGTAATTAAAAAAAACTCATTGGAAAGATTGTACAAACAGAATCATTTTGATATTCATTTTTTTCTTCCATGTGTACACTATCTAGACTGGGATTATATAAATTTTATCTCAACTCAATAATATTGCTAGCGCAAAGGCCTCTAAAATTATCGTTATTTCCATTATAATGTATAACATTATAGTCAAATATCAATAACTTTAAGTTAGCACAGTATAAGACTGTTTCTAAGAGTAATCTTGATTTGTATTCAGTATGTCTATGCATATATGTTCATACAAATATCTAGTGCCCCTTGAGTCAAGAGATAAAAATTCAGACATGTGACAAGTCATTAAACAAAGACAATCTATATTTACTTCAAGACTGGAGGAAGCTCCATATATGCAGTTGGACATATAAGTAGAGCTGCTTGTAACACTGAAATTAACATGACTGTAGACATTCAGATATTCAAAAATCCCATGTGTGTATGGACATACTGAATGCAAGTCAACATTTGTCTCATGAAGGGCCAGGCTAGATGTGCCTTGTCCAGCAGCAAGAAGAAGAAAATAGTGAAGGTCAGCTGGGGGTGGCAGTGGAGATGGAGTGGCCAAAAGGACAGAGATTGGAGCAGAAGATAGGTGGGGATGGATTGTTGAAGCAGGATAAACATGACAGGACAGCAGAAGCATTGTCTATCAGGTAAACAATTTCTGAATCCCTCCCTCCCTTTATCTTTGTCTCTCATTCTTTCTCTTGCTGTTGCCAGAATTTCATTGACTCGGTTGGGCAAAAAATGATTTTTATTTGTTCCACCGACCTTCTGCAAAATTAGTTTATGAACCATTTTTAGAGGTAGGCTCAAAGCACACACTGCTTTGGCAGTCAGGATTGTTGTCTGAATGTCTTCAGAGTGGAAAGACTGAATTTATTGTACAAAACAAGTCACAGTGATGTGAAGGTGTGCAGTCCTGCTCATTATCTTTGTAAAAATGGGGAACCAAAAAGCACAGTAAAAAATTAAATTTTAATAATGCTAGTGATATTTTCTAAATCCTTTTTGACAGAAAGGTTCTCATTATTTTTATCTGTCTCATAGTAGGGTTCTTTAATGCCATTCTCACAAATGGCCTTAGCCATGATTGTTTTCTTTTTTTTTTTCTCGTAGCATTCAAGGAAGGGAGTAGAGGATGGATATTGTGTATGTGTGTGTGTGTGTGTGTGTGTGCGTGCGTGTGCATGTTTCTATCAGACAAAAAATGACATAAAGTACTAACATTTTGGAGAGTGCATTTTCAGGAACAATTGCTGCAAATGTGTATGAGAGGAGTATCTTTTTCCTTTCTTGACTGAAAAGAGGTCAACATGGTTAAGGCACCTGTAGACAACATCATATAGAAAAAGACATACATCCAAAGACGGAAAAGGGAATATATCTAAATGATGTTCATGATCTAATCATTTAGATATTTTGAAACAATTCGTTGATTGAAGTCACAGTTAAGGTTGAAGTTTTTGCCTCTGTATTACAGGAATTGGAATTGTACTATTTGGGGATTATTCATTTTGTTTTCTTAAATTTGTGAAATATAAATGAAACCAGTGTTACAACTGGTTATTTTCTTCCTGTATTCATTTTGTTTTCTTAAATTTGTGAAATATAAATGAAACCAGTGTTACAACTGGTTATTTTCTTCCTGTTATCTTTTTTTCTGTGTACTGTATGCTATGACTAGTGAAATAAAGCAGATGACTTTTTTTTCTTCCTAAATTCAAAATCTAGGTTCTGAAATCTAATCCAATTAGATTTTTATTATAATCAAAGATCAGCATAAAGTCAATGAAAAACAAAAATAATATATCAAAATCAAAAAAATAATCATAATTATAAAAAACTACAAGTTGTAAAATAAACAGTATATACATAAAACGGACATCTAAATGACTCTAAAAAGAGGGATAAGAGCATTAGAGAATGTAGGAAAAGATAGAAGTTAGCATGTAGCAGGCTGAATCTATCATACCGTGTTTCTCTAACAATACGGCCTCCACCAATAGGAAGACCCAGCATCTTTTTTAGGCATGAAATGAAATTAAGCCCCTCCCCCCAAATTTAGGCCTAATTTAAAACATGCTGGGGGGGAGGGCGGGGGTTAAAATATGCTGGGGGAGAGGGCAGGGAGGAAACTTGCTTTTAACAGTGCCCTGCGCGGCGCTGCCGCTGTTCTCGCGCCAGCAGGAAATGCAGAAGCGTTTCTGCTGCTTCTCGGGCGGGGGAGCTGCCTCCATGGCTTCCACAATTCCTGCCGACATGACAACAGCAGCAGCGCCGGTAGGAACATGGAAGCGTTTCTGCTGCTGCTCGGGTGTGTGCAGAAGCCTTCTGTGCACAAGAAGCTTCTGCACACACCCGAGCAGCAGCAGAAACGCTTCCACCTTCCCACCGGGAGACTTCTACACACACCCAAGCAGCAGCAGAAACGCTTCCACTTCCCGCCAGGAGACTTCCGCACACACCCAAGCAGCAGCAGAAACGCTTCAACCTTCCCGCCGGGAGACTTCCGCACATACCCGAGCAGCAGCAGAAACGCTTCCACGTTCCCGCCGGCGCTGCTGCTGTTCTCGAGCCAGCGCCGGTGGGAACTGTGGAGATAAGCGAGGGAAAAGCAAGAGCGGCAGAGGAAGCAGCAGTGGCAGGCGCCGAAGGTCTTGCAATTTAAAATGCCCTGCCAAAGCCGACATCCACACCGCTGCCGCCCACCCGCTGATGGGGGGGAGAGAAATTAATTCACCCCTGAAAAGACGGCCTAGCCGTTTTTTCGGGGCTCAAAAAAAAATAAGGCCCTGCATTATTTTGTGAGAAACACGGTAGTACAGAGCACTCTAACTAGGTGCTCATTGAGATTAATTTATGGCACAGCTCAAGATCTTATGGATTTTAAGCCCTGCTGCAAACAACATGGCAACATTATAAGTTATAGCAGGGTTTATATCTGAAAGCAACAGGGAGATATAGAATTGTCCTGTGCACCCTGGATATTTATGTAATAATGGTGAGATGAAGCTTGTACAAAATGTCTCTGTAATGCAGGCACTGGAGAACATATGATGTGTTGTTTCTAGTGTCCTGAGTTTCAGTGGTATTATCTCGCCAGGTATGGAATCTTCATGTATCAGCTTTCAAGGACAACCGATGGGTGGGCATGACATTGTGCCAGAGTAAAGGCCCTTAGGGCTATGTACTTGGAATTTAGTTTGTTGTAGGGTATTTGTTGGATTTACTGGCAATAAATGTTGGGTAGATACAATTGGCACTCTGTGTCTGTTAGATGCTGAATAATGAGTGTTTTGGCCTGATCATACCTTATGCTGAGTAGAAAGCCTGGAGAGGAACTCCAGGATGAAATTTTGGTTGCCGCTGGTTTTTTCCATGTGGACTGAAAGTCATCACTAATGGTTAATGGGGCAAGGCTAAGGAGAAAGAAGGATAGTTTGAGTCAATAGTTGAGCATGGTCACCCAAATTCTAGATATTCATTTTCACAAGGCCTGTCTTTAATCTCAGAGTGGTATTAAAAACATCTTTGGGGGGGTTGAAAAGCCGGTCTTAGGAATTTGGACAGAACAAGTTTCAGTAATGCAAAATTGAAGAAATTATACAATTTGATAATTTCAGTGCTGCAAAAATGTACTGACTACCTTTTCTCTTGAGTAATTTACGGATAGCAGATGTGCTTCGCTGTACATTTCAGTGGTGTAGTTTCCATGGAATTTCATAGTTTTGGCCGAATAAGACTATTCCTATGTACTTTAAACAAGGACCCCCAACCATCTTATCACAATTGTGCTCCAGAAATGGCACTTGATCTTTTTGGCAAATGTTCCTCTTACGCGAGTAGAGAAAAGAGCAGAGAACCAAAGGCCTCTTTGCCAAACAAGGAAGTAAATCTCTTGATTAGTGCCACCTGGATGAAACTTTATTTAAAAAGCAGCTTTGAGCTTGTTTCGCTTTGCTAGAAACAATGTCTGACTTCCAGCTCTTGTTCAATGTTTCTGTTTGTGAAGAAACTTTGAATCTCTATCTGGCTGACAACCCTGACCTGGCTCTTGGAACACTAGACTGGGTTGTATTGAGGGGAATTATTGAAAAGCTGACCTATTTGGCGGTTGTATTCTGCTATGGTTGATGGCTCTACTTTTTTGTCTTCAGTCAACCATTTCTTCCCCTGAAGAAATGACTTGTCTTTTCATATATTGGCCAAGTTTGTTTTTACAGCTGACAACATGTATCAAATTTTGGAATTAGTAAATTTTCTGGATTTGTACATATAGTAATAATTATAATTGATACCCAATATACCTAATTTGTCTGTTCAAATTTCATTTTCAGGATTTTCTGAATGTGATGTATTTATTTCTAATATTTTTGGGGGCAGGCTTACATAACCATAACATATCGTCCTATTTTGTTCCTGTATTTCCAACATAAAAAACTAAGTTTGTCATGCCAGGCTGTAATTCTAGTGGAATATTGTTCTGTTCTGCTTTCTCAATATTCTTCCCTCCCTGGACTATTGACTATGCTTTCAATCACCATATTAGCATGGTTGCCTAGGTATAATTTTCTGCCCACAATATGATACAAAACTTTATTCCTTTCAGCAAAGTAATATCCCTTATTAAATCTGAATTAGTCTTCATTGTGATTTTTGTGGTCTCTCCATTTTAGAATAGCTATAGAAACTAAATGCTTGGACAGCCATAAAAATGTAGAACATTCAGACATACATGCATTGTAATCCAGATTGTATTTTATGAGCATCTTTCTGAAATTCCAGTACAAACAGATTTGAGAATGGATAGGATGATAAGAATGAAAACCAATTCCTGCCTTTGATCCTAAATAATTCAATCTACAATTACTTTCGATGTTTAAGATTCCATTTTTTCTATTGTTAATTTTTAACAATAAATTTAAAATATTTTTATTTAATTTGCATTTTGTCAGTTGTTTTGTTTTGTATATGAGTATATTTTCCTTAACAGTCCATTTATGTTCCTGGTATAGCATAGCATAACATAGCATAGATCTAGTCTAGTCTATTTAGGCTCAGTTGTGGTCATAAATCAAGGATTACCTGTATTGCACTAAATGATGTAGAAGATTTTAACCTGGAATCTCAATTGTTAATGTTTTTCCCCTTAATGAATGCAACTTTGTTTCCTTGTAAGTATTTTACTGAACGTTTAACATAAGAATAGTTTAAGCATATCATACGATGATAGGAACGGTATACTATATTTTGAAATTTCTGCAACTATAGCCAAACTGAAAAATTCATCACATAATGGATGCATAAATTGTAAATATGTAATTTTGTCACATTAAATTCATGCAAAGCAATAGCATTGGCAAGACTATAAAATATAAGCTTGATATATCTTGGCCTGGAGTTTATTTTGAAATTATCTTCCTTTATACTTGAAGGATTGATGTTTTATGTACAGAGTTTATCTGCACCCTAATACAGCATACCAGGAGTTATCTTTTCTAGTGTCAATTCAGAAGTCAAGCCAATACTGCCCATTTTTCTGTATGGTGGTTTCCGACAAATTTACACTAAAAATGTGTAGACAGGATTCTAATAAGAATGACCTATGATTTAATTATTATGATTAATAGTAGATCAAGAAATTATAGAAATTATAGATAAAACCCAGGTTCTGCTTAGTGCTATTTGGATGAATGTATAATTAATTAAAGATACATTCATTGAAATCAAGCTTTATAAATCCGGTTCTTTCCTCAGAATAATAAAAAATAAATAATTATCACAATAGCCCAATCTTTCCTATAGATTGTAGAAATCTGGAATAGATTTTGTCCAGCACAGTTTATTTGGAAAAGTTTTTCCCTATCATTTTTGGTGGCACATTTATTCAGAGACCTTAATGTATGATTTAATTCCCATAGATACACAAGTCCTGTTACCCAAGTCTCTGAAAAACTTTTAAAAAATAATAATTTGAATTTGTTGCCCGGCTTTATTATAAGAGCAGTTTGTGGGTCTGTAGGAAAAACTTTGTGAATTCTATATGTAGGCTGCACAGAATCAACAGATAATTCATCTTAATATCAGCAATACTGTGATTCATAATGCAAACTGGGACCATCCTTGAAGTTTTAGTCACACATTCCTTTTAATTTGGCCATGCACTCTTTTAAAGCTACAGTGTGCTAACTTAATAACATACGGCATGCAAATGCACAAGTTTTTGCCTTCAGGCATTTAGCCATGATGTTTCTGTGGTGTCTCCTTTCAAGTATATATTCTTTCTTAAATTATTTACCCTGTAAACATGCTTTGCATTTTCAAAGGAGGCTCTGGCTTCCCTGTCTGAGGGAGTTTGCTGAGGTTTTTTAGGTGAAACAATCCAAAGTTACAGATAGCATTTGGGGGTTTTTTTTGTTAGTAAATAAGCTATGTGTTTTTTTTTTTGCAGATAATGGTGATCCTTACTTTTTTTCTTTCCCTCCTCCACTTGAAATTTCTTGTTGCTTTGCCTGGAGCTATACCCACTGGCAGTGTCTGGCTGTGACAGTATTAGAAACCTCTTTACAGATGGGCCCTGTCAATGCCAACTCCATTGTTCTGCCATCTGAGCTGGTTTGATTACAGAATGTTACTGAAATCCCACTCAGTGCCCCCAATTCGTTTCTTTAGTGCTCTGGGTTGTTGACTTGCAGTCTGAAATGTGCTACTGGCAGAATCAAAGTTTTTCATTGTCTATTCTCTCCTGTTGCCCTCCGAAGTGGAGCTTTACTGTTCCAACAATATTTCCAAGATGTTATTTGCTCTGCTTCCCTAGTATGGAGCCAACATAACTTTTACAACAATGGAAAAAGAATCTGATTATTGAGTAAAATATAAAGAATAGCGAAAGGAGTTACCTAATTCAAATTCCTCAAAGTTAATCTTTGATATACATATCCTACATTTGCACTTTAATGGAACATTTAATTAGCAGATATAGGTGGGGGTCTGCAAAGATTTGTCTTATGAGGAGGATTTTAAAGACAAGTTTGCTGATTAACTGATCTTGCAATCAAGTGTGCAGCCAGAAAATCAGAACTGAAACATGTGAAGAGATAATTTCATTTATTCTTCCTCCTGTTTAATTTAAGAGTACTGAAACACCAATAACTAGGTCAGATATGAGGCAATGGCTTAAGAACGCTAGTGTCTTAGATATATGCATTTGTCCAAATATGTGCTCAAATGAGGAAATATCATCCATGCTTAATACTCTGCACATCAACATTCTGGATGCCTTGGAGCTCTCACCCCATACATACAACAGTTATCAGCCACAGTTGTATTAGAGGCATATTACTCTATTTTATTTAAGACTGAATTTAAAAGACCCTTCATGTTTCCAATGTTTTTTTGCCCAGTTTCAATTTTCCTAAGGTATTTTTCCCCCCACAGGATCGATGAGACCGAGCAGACAAATCTGCAGGCTGCTTTTCATGCAGTTAGTTACTTTGGGTAAATAGTTGTCTCTCAGGTGTTGTTTTAGAGAATACCCTATATGTAAAGATAAAATAACAAAGAGAATGAATGAAAAAAGAGAGAGAGAGAGAGCTCTAAGCTCAGGTGTTAATCCACATTGCAAACGAATAAGAAGCAGAAGTCCCTTTAATTAGCTTTAGTTTGTTAGTCCATTAAACATGTATTTTCCTCTTCGAAGAAAGACAGAGAACTCTGCTCCTTTTGGCAGAGTAAATATTGCCTGTTAAGTTTGAATTAGCTGTCATCGTGGGAGAATTAATGCTGTGCTATCCTTTCTAGTGAGGAAAGGAAAAATAAACGAGACAGATCTTAGTTTAGCTTTAAGTGATAAATGAGGACAAAGCAGGCCATTCATCTCCTGCTAGCAAAGTGGACACAAGCACTAAAGCAGTTTTGCGGAAGACGTGTCAGCAAATGTGATCATTTTGTAACCTGTCAGGAGGATAGAGAGCTGGTCTTTTTAAAGTGTCACAGGGGAGTGTGTTTGTCTGATGTGACAGTTTTCATCCATCCATTTAGGTTTTTTTTTTAAGGTAAATGTTGGAGCAAGAGGGAACACTGTGTAAAAAACAGGGAGTGATCTGAAATTGATTTAAGACTTTCTCTTACTTTCCAAAGCATCTTGACCTATCTCCATTTCTTTGTATGTGTGTGTTGGGGGAGAATGAAAGAAATTACAATTTATAGAGTTTACAATTTGCAATCTTTAAAAAAAACTTAGTTTTTTTTTTTTGACAAATATATCAGTTTAACTAACTGATAACTAAGTTTAATAAATTTATAACAGCCAATCTCATTGAAACCTTCAATAAAACTTTCTAATATTTATTTTCATTTTGTGTCTGACTCTGATTATATTATTATATAGCCAAAATATTCCTGACTAATATCTTATTTGAGGCATATAGATTAAAGCACTATATTGGATTATTACAAATATCTCTTACAAACAGTCCATAATGTTCAATCAAAATTATTGTGTTTGATATGATTTATACTTATTCTGTTTTAAGAGCTCTTAAATTACTCATTGTCCTTTAAACAGTGATGAATGATTGCTTGTATGCTAACAAAATAAGATATTCATCTCTGCAAATGGTGAATAACACAAAGTGTTATTGCTTCTTGAACTTTTTCTTGCTCTCTCTTTACTGTACAGCAGGATAAAGCTTGCCTTATTACTCTGTCTATGCTCCTGAGACAAAGATGGCTTTTAGAGCCTGAAATCCATAGTTTGACACTTGCTTCTTTATAATACATTATCCTTTTCCTCAAAACTAACTTGGTATTTGATAACAGTAATTGCATCATATTTCCATCCTGGTAATTCTTATTTCATGGCAAACTATGGATGAAATGGCAAAATTATTCCAGGAGGTACATAATGGTTTGTGGTATTTGTAGGTAATATGACAAAATCCATTTTCCTATGCAGTCCAATAGTCAGGATAGATGTAGATATATACAGGTATTCCTTGACTTACAACCACAATTGAGCTCAAAATTTCTGTTGTTAAGTGAGTTTTGCCCCATTTTACAACCTGTCTTGCCACAATTGCTGCTACTATTGTTATGTTAGTAATATAGTTGTTAAATGGATATGGTTTCCCCATTGACTTTGCTTGTCAGAAGGCTGCAAAAGGTGATCAAATGACCCCAGATTATGTCAATGGTCATAAATATGAGTCAGATGCCAAGCCTCTGGATTTTGACCATATGACCATGGGGATGTCACAACAGTCGTAAGTGTGAAAAATGGTCATAAGTCACATTTTTCAGTGCAATTGTAACTTCGAATGGTCACTAAATGAACTGTTGTAAGTCGACACACCCATACCTGTATATGGGTGTTTGTAAGAATGTGTGTGTCTAGGTGTATCGTATGGACACAGAGAAAGTTTAGATAACTAATTAAATAATGATTTATATCATTCATATATATGTTTTATAGGCTAATCCATTAAGGAACTGATAGCCAAATTAAAATTAAAATTTCTTTAAAAGTTATATCTGGAAAGAGGACTGATCAAGAACTGTGGCAAAGACAAAAGAAAAAAGGTAGAAGTGTTTGTGTGTACATCACTTTGTTTCATTTGGGGGTAATCATCCTTTTATAAAATGCAGAAAAGAAGGAAAAAGTAGTATTCCAAAGAAAATAAAGGTAATGAAGAGGAAAAAAAAGTGGAATTTAGTTTATTCCAACACCAGCAAATTCATCTTCCATTAATTTTCTATTCACTTTCTATTCATTTAAAAATCTAAGAGATGAAATTACGTACTCATTCCTTGGAAGCAAAAGTAAGCAAAATCAATATAGCAAATAGTCTTAAAGACTGCTTATCTATGTTTTGTGGGAAATGTGCATAGAAAATCAGTTGAAGCGCGCATCTTTTATTGTCTTTTACCCTTTTCTCTTTTTTTTCCTCCTAGAATCATCCAGAACCGGATTTTGCTTGTTATCTTGGCAGTCATCATCATATTTGCAGTCCTGATCGTTATTTTTTTTTCTGTCAGGGGACATTGATATCTTTGTTCTTTGCTAACCAGCAGCAAACAGCTTCAGAGTCATGAAGACAAAGTGGTCACACAAATTATTCTCTTGCACTGAAATGGCTCTCCTTCTCAAAGCCCTCAGTCGATCCCTGGTGCAAATAGCAGAAGGGTATGTGTCTTTATTAGCTGCATGTTGATTAAATAATTGTCTTTGGTTTAGCAATAGTTCATAATAGGAATTTCCATATTTAACATATGGAATGGCAAACATAATTATCAGATATGAAGACTGCCATCATAATTACTGAACTAAATTTAAGAGCAAATAGTTTACACTGATAATGACAACAATTGACACACACAATTTGTACTGAATTTGTACGGTATTTAAATCTTTATCAAAACCCCCTTTTATAATCCTGGAAATAGAGGCAAATAAATAAATAAATAAATCCATACCTATCCCTTGTCATTCTCCTAACTATTTAATATAATTCTAAAAGCAAAAAAGCTAATAAATATACAACTTTTTTTGAAAGTATGATTTCATGTCCATGTGAACTTAGTATTTCAAGGTTTAGCACTTTTCTTATCCTGTATTTCCATCTGCCGCATGTTCCGAATTGTCTAGTTTATTTTGCAGTTTTCCCTATGACCATGACATTACATAGTTAGTTTTGCTTTGTATTATTGTTGCTTTAATGTATATCTAGTTCAAATCAAGAACATACTGTTTAATATATTTAGGAGATCACTTTATGGATCTTAATGTAAGAAAATAATGGCATTTAAAAATCTGCGAATTGTGCTAGAATCAATGTGCTGATACTGTGATTGAATGAATATTCTGAATGAAATTGTATCCAAAGATAATGTTCATTTGTTTTAAAAAAATGTCTTAAATTAATGTTTTTGGATAAAATCTATCCACATCAGGCTCTGTAAAATAAATTAAGCCAGATTTCACTTATCTCCCCTTAGCCTTGTTTTGATAATGATTTTGCCCTTTCATCTCCAACCCAGTTTTCATCATCTGTATACAACATTGTAAGTCAAGCCCTCATCCATGTATACTTTGTATAGCCAAGGAAA
Source organism: Bungarus multicinctus (assembly GCA_023653725.1). Taxonomy (NCBI): domain Eukaryota; kingdom Metazoa; phylum Chordata; class Lepidosauria; order Squamata; family Elapidae; genus Bungarus; species Bungarus multicinctus. The sequence continues at coordinate 56,735,234 of CM042844.1, forward strand.
GTTTATTGTCTAGTCTGTGCATGAATATTGTCCAATATTCCTGCATAAACTAGATAATTTAGATAGGATACTCAAAATCATATTATCAATGAGCACACATATTGCTTGAACACTCCTATTACTTTATTTAGTATTATGTGAAAAGATTTTTTTATGTTTGTGCACTTTTAATATGTATGAAATAATGGTTCTGCAGTCTCACATGTATTCACACCATCCATTAGACATAACTGGAAATAAAATCTAGTGTTAAAACTGAAGTTTATGTGATTTTCCCTACTCATCCATATAATTCAAATAAGCAGCTTCCTCCACTGCCCCTAATAATTGTCAAGCCCACCATCTGTGAACATATAACATAGTATCCACACTTACTAGTGAATTTACTTTATTTAGTTCCCAATTTTCTGAATGTTGGTAACTATGGAAACAATGGTTTTCCAATGTTCCTTGAATTCATTGCGCGAGCAGGAAGTTTTCATGATAACTTTTAAAAGTTCAATATTTATTTCCAAAGATTTAAAATTGTTATGGAGCAAACTAAACCATAATATATTACAGAGGCACAAAATATTGGCAATCACACGAAGGTCATAAGAATCTAATAGCTTTATTCTACCTAGTATTTAAAAGAACACTTCCATGATATTCTTATTCAAACACTCTGGAATGGAATTTGGTCCTAAACATGTTTACTATACCCAGAAACAAAGAACCGAATGAATTTTATGTTGATGTAGCTGAGTCAAATAAAACTAGTGTAGCTTAGTAAAAAAATTCAAGATGAAGAGATTCACAAGAAAAAATTTGTTTATGGAAAGGGTTAGGCATGTATGTCTTCAGATAAATCATTTAAGTAGTGTAAACAGAACTATAGCTTTTACCTTCTTAATAATAGGGAAGGGTTGAGTTCATGGGTTCCGGGCAAAAAGGGATAAAGCAGATGCTTTCCAGTGTTAAAAGTATGTATCAAAGCAGGTCAGAAGATGGACATTTTCACAAATCCTTTGTTCTGAAAACAGCTACTGTAAATATAAAGTTCAAAGAAAATATATTAAATTGTGTTTACAGGCTATTTGTTATTGCTTGTTATTTTTATGCCCCTTAATACCAGTGGTGAAATCTGCACTTAATCCTGGTGTTTCAGAAACTTTTTCCAAAAAGATTTCTTCTGTTTTATTTCAAAAATATAACTATAACAGTCCCTTGTAGAAATGCAAAATAGTCCTGAGCCTTTATTTAAAGAACTCATGGCACTTTTAATTCCAACTATTTATATCTTTGCTAAGCAGTTATACTCCATAGGCTTCATAAAACAAATCTATCACAGCAATATTCTTGTGTTTGATGATCTGATAATCAAGTGCCTCAGGATATAGACCTTTTATGATGTGTTTAGATGTGCTGATTTCTAAACATCTTACAGAAGCCATAGAAACAGTTTGTGTATGAATGTATCCTAAGAATATGTAGGACTAATCCAACAATTTAGCATAACTGATTTACTGATGCTGTGCTTCACCCAAACTAATGAATACACGGTAAAGTCATGCATGTTATGTAAACCCACAAAGAAAAAATCTCATTCTCTCAAGTATCAGTTTAGATATCAGATGTAGATTACATGCTTAGGCATCACCTGGTTAAAAAGTAAGTCAGACTGACTGTAAATACAGCACTCCTTTGCTGTTCATTAAAACAGCCTGGTTTTTTTTCCCCGGGCTTTTATACAACCATGAAAAGATGCCACTACTTTAATGTGACATTTATGCAGTCCAATTTTTTCAGAACTCTACTGTGGCCTAAGAAAAAAAATCAAGCTGCTTATTGAATAGCAGAGAGGTGCTGTGCTCCTGCTTGGCCTGGAGCACTTCTTCTAAATTATTTTCAAAGTATGTAAGCCACTGCATATTGTACATTCCCTAAGTAGTTGCACTGACTATAAATTGACTATTACACTATGTTCCATCCCATCAGCTGAAGATTTGGCTAGGCATAGTTTAATATTTTCTATGTAATAAACATCTCATTAACAGGAAGAAATAGGTATAAGAAGAATTTCTAGGTTCACTGTCAAACTTGACTGAAAGAAAATAAGCACCCATAGCTAGGCAATCACTGTTTTCATTTCTTCAAATGAGATCTTTGAGTTACTTTTATCCTCAACTGAATACTTAGGGTCATTATGAAAGTTACCCTAAGTAAGCTGCTTCTAGTACCTCAGCAATTAAACCTCACTTCAGGAAAATTATGCCTGCCAACTCTACTACCACACACAGGTTCTGACTACCATTGAATCTATCTGCCGTCTGACTTCAGTCAACGAATGCATCAAATGGACGCAAGCATCACCATTGAAAAGCAAATGGTTCTAACATTGCAAAGCTATTACTGAATTATGCCAAATTAAGACATCTTAATGTTAATTTAGTTTTCTAGTGTGCATATTTCTATTTGCTAAACAATTTCACAAAGCAAAACACTAATTCTGTAGTGAGGCAGAATCAAACAGTTTAAATAAAGATGCTTGAGTTTTAAAGAGTTTTTAAATGTTCTACATTTGGGGAAAATATCAAAAAAATGTAGCTGGACTGACGTCAGTTCCCATCTCAGGGATACAAGACCATTTGGTATTCTGTTTAAGGCAGTCTGGATTGTCTTATTTTTGCAGCCAGCTTAGTGGGGGGTTTTCTTTGCTGCTGCTTCAGAGCATGGAGCTTCAAAGACTGAAATTAATGGTGAACAAAATTGTGCGGCTCTGACCATCCCATGCGGGGCAAACCCATTGAGGGTTGTCATTAAGGAAAGAAATAAGGGGGAAAAAATCTTGCCAGTGCCTTTAAAAAAATTCCTCATCAGATAATGACCTCAGTGATTGGGTTTTCATTACCAAACAGCACCCTGAGATTGTCCCACAAAAAGAGAGAGGGGAGAGGGAGAGCCTCCTCTCTCTCTCTCTCTCTCTCTCCTTCTCTCTCTCTCTCTTTTGCACATCTTTTCTTTAAACCTGTCAGATCATTTCAGTATTTCAAATCCGAGGAAAACAGCCTGCCTGCTGCTGTATTTGAAGTTGTAATGGTGTCAAAAAGTCACGACTGACTGACAGCCGTCAGTCCCAGAGGAGCTCATTAAATCATAAAAACTTGACAAGGAAATAATTGAGCATCACTGGCAGCTTGGCGCCTGTTTAGACATTTTTATTTTCTTTCATTATCAGTCCCCACCATTATGTTCATTAACAAATTGCACTAAACAAATGTCCAGGGCTAATGATTTGTTTATCATGTTATTATTGTTATTATTACATCTATTATTATTTTCATTATTTAAACATTAGCTGTGTCATCTGGTATCTCAGCAGCCTCATGTTATCATCTGACTGAATATTTTTCCACTCAGAGCTCTGGGTACTGTTGGAATATGGAATAGATTATTCATTACCCTCCTCTTTGCCACTGATTTGGTTTCATGTAGCGTCTTCCACAGAGAAAGATGAAAACTTGTCAAAAATAGGTTATATCTTATTCTAAGGGCAACAATAGCAGCAGGTACAGGCACACTTTAATATTTAATTAAGGTTGATGTTAACCCCTTTAAATGACTTTTGCTGTGAGTTATATTCAAGTGCAGAACACAAAAATAATTGTATTTAATTTGCAACCAGCAACTGTAGGATTCATTTTAGACTTTCTGGAAATGTTCAAGAATAATTTTAAATAATAAAATTTTGAAGCATAAATATTTATATATTTTCTCTACCCTTGGATTAAACACTTCAAGACTACATGTATACTCGCTTTTATATTTAAACCTCCCACTAGAAATCTAGAGAGCTCTCGTGACAGAAAGAGTTACATGTGAATCCCTGAAAACTTTTGTGGCAGTCATAATAAAATTATGTTATTCATAACAGACGAACTGCTGGTTTTTGAACAAGGAAAGTTTTGTTTCAAACAGCTGCAATTAAATGTGTCTTATTGGGAGGGGGAACAAAAGATTTATTTTTAATTGTGTATCTTGCATTGCCTGCTGATGGTAGTATTAATTCCTGTGGTGAAACAGAAAGAGTTGGGTGGATGAACAGATCTAGCTAAAATCTATCATATCATTTGAAAAGGAGGGGTAGTTTATAAATCAAATTCTAAGTTAAGTAGAATTACATATGTACCTGGTTTCAGCAGAATCATATCACTGATTGTCCTTGGTCTGTTAATCCTTCTCAACAAACTTTGGTCTATCTAGCAACAACAATTGTGCAGTGTATACCTGCATTCTACCTGCATACTACCATTCAAGGCCAAGCAGACTCCATAATTTTGTCATCCTTCATGCACCTACTCAATCAAACATGCTTCATAGTTCCCTGTGGGATATTAGAGAGATGCCAAGGACCAGTGATGCTCATTTATTAATTAGCTGCATTTTCAAAGCATCAGCGGAAAGCAATTCAGAAAAATGATGGCCTCAGAGAACAACCCACAGTGGGGGAGAGACTGGTAGAAATCGGTTACCTTGTTCATTGGTTTAATGATAAAATTTGTCTTTTGCAAAATGTATCAGTACAATGTATTTGTGGAGATATAGGTCCCAACCCAACCAACTATTCTAAACTAGGTCTTTTAAAAAACTGAGAAAAAAATGCCATTGTTAAAGCCTCCTTTGGTTTTGAAAGTATTTTGCCGTGTTGTGCCAAAGACTTCTTCAATGAAAGTTAGTCCAAAATGTTCTTGGAAATGTCAGGTTAGTCAAATGGATCTTTAGATTTAGTTGTTGAATGTGATTCTGAAGGTCTTGCTTTTTTTTCATTCTGTGAGAGCATCACTTTTATCATCAGTCCCTTCGGCCGCTCCACAAATCGCTTTTAAAGATTTTTCTAAACTTCAGTTTCGAGAGAATTATACTCATACCAAAATTCCAAATGAATTTTAAAGTAAAAAGATTAAAAAGACTTTAAAAAGAAATTGATATGAGGAAAATATATATTTAGATGCTTTTTAGAGATATATATTTGAAGGATTTATTTTTTATTTCCCCCATTAAGATTGGATAGAGTGCAAATGGTGATGCAATAAAATCCATATTTAAATACACAGAAAGAATAAAAGCAATGCATACTGTTTATTGAATTTGCTGATAAAATACAATTCCTTTATCAACACTCACTGACTCGCCGAAGGCATTTTTTAGATACTAGCCACAGGTCACTGGATGCCCAGTAATGGGGCCAACGACTTTACCAGAAGTAACTAAGTATTGATCAAGTACTTTATGTGTTGAATGTGCAAGTCCATGTAGATTAATTTGTGAAAAACTTTCAGAGCCAGCCAACATTCAGAGTAGTGCAGTTAACCTCAACGCTATTAATTTACAAAGCTATGAATGGTTAGGCTACCTCAGTTCACTTAAGAAATCAAATTAAGCACCCCTGGAGTTTACAGGTCCGTAAAGAAAACAACAACTAGCAGGTTCAGAATATCTTAACATTTCGTTGGTTGCCACCAGGAGATGATACTATGTTACATCACATAGCTGGAACATAATGGTGACTGGAGGCTGGGTTACACCTGGTTAAAAATCATGTTTGTGTTCTGAAAATCCACTCAAGCACCTGAAAATGCAGATCACAAATTGGTGATTTTTGTTTTTACAAGAATAAAAGGATTGCAAACTGAAATACAGTGTAATTATATCTTCCCTGATTTTTCTAATCAGCTAGAGTGCTTTCATTACTTACACGTATGAGTTAGTTTTCACAAGTTATTAAATATGCATGTAGTACATGCAGTAAAAATAATTATAAACTTGCAATACTTATCACAATATTGGCAGTGCATAAACATTCTACTCTTAGCCAGAAATAAAGAAAATGGATATGTCTTGAGAAATGGAAAACAATTACATTTTTCCAAATAATTCATAACTGGATCTCTCTCTCTCTCTCTCTCTGTGTGTGTGTGTGTGTGTGATTTAAAGTTGAACATATAAATAGGTACTCAACCTTGATGCTAAACAGAACAAATTTTATATCAAGTATGTTCAGAATATAGCTGAACTGAAGTTGTTGTATTTGTTACCTATAAATAATGAAGGCATCTAGAGGAGTTTTTTCTTTAAAAAAATCCTGTAGACTATGATACAGTGAACTTGTGCACTCAGTCATTCCCTTCATCGAAACAACTGCCTTTGGCGTGAATAACAGCTTGGCTGATATGAAGCACAATATTGATCTGTTGCTCGAGAAAGTCCACTGATAGTTCTTTGGACTTTTCCTGAGGTATGGCTATAACAGCTGAACACAAGAGGGATCTGCTGCTTCTATCTCCAGTCCATCCCAATGAATTCAACAGGAGACCAATCCAGAGAGGGTAAAACTGCTCTCAGTTTGTTTATTCTCTTTCACTTAGACATAAACATGTATGTACATGTTCACTATTTTCTTCTCACCATGAATCAGAACCAATTCATCTCAGTTGAAAATAGTAAATGGATTTAACTTTCCAGGTGAAATATATGAATGGCCAACAGGGAACACTGAAGTCTTCTTTTGTTCTTTTGTTCTTTTTTGTTCTATCTGTTTAAAAGTAAACTCTAAGTCTAGAGTTAAATGGTATGGAGGTACAGTAAATAAAGTTTGTTTATGGTCAATGACTTTTATTATTCTAAAAAATTATAAATATAAAAATCAATGAAGCATGTCTTTTCTGGACTGTAGATAGTAGAATCAAAACAGGTATTTTTGTTCATATGAGAATGGCATTCTTTTCTTACATAGTCTGAATTTATTAATTTTTGTAATAGATGGCAGAAGCTATCTCATTTTATCCCTAATGGGTATTGAGGTAACCAGTAGAGGATATCCTTGAGATCCACAATGGACTTGCATCGCACTGTTCTCATGAAGTTTCAAGTCAGAGCAAGAAGATATTGGTCAATAGAAAAGGGAAACAATTTTTCCCATAAATCCTCCCCACTCCCCGAAATTATATACAACCCTTCATATGGTTTTCTTCCAGGATTATCATAATTTCCTAGTCTGACCATCATTAAAATTCACAAAACTCATTTTATAAAACGTGTTATGGTATCAGAGTAACCATAAATCATCTTTTATAATGATTGTCTTAAATGTTCCTTCTAAAATCTTGAAGCTTGTCAGATGTAGATTTGATCAAAAATCACAGAATCTGTAATTCTGACTTGTCAAATATTTTTTGGAAGAAGCTTGCAAAAGGGCTTATTCAGTTGTCCTTTCATCAATTGCCTATTGGCATCTGGGACCCAATTCTTCTATATGCCATTTATTATGCCAAAATCTTTGAAATATTCAGTACTATCATACAACATTATTTAAGATCTTTACAGTGAACTCACCAATAGTTTGCAAAATTTGACAATTTCACAAAATTTCAGCAATTTATTTAATTTCTGGCACAATCAAAATCATGCTAGCCCTTAATCCATAATGTGAAGAGAGATTACTCCCTTATACTTGGAAACAACGACCAGTTTATTGCTTGAATGCCCAAACATTTTAATTGAGGCAAAATATGTATAAATGGTTAATGAATGATATTGCATAATACTTTCAGTCCATTTCTGTAATCTATAAAGATTGTTTTACATTTTTATTTCATTTTTTCTTTCAGAGTATTAATTGTCCCATCCAGTTTTGTTTCACCTAAAAACTTTATAATATTTGAAAGCTTTGGAGAGTGGAATGAATTCAATTCACATTGAAATCAATAATAGATTTTGAAATATTTGGCAAACATGCTCACAGATAGCCCTAGCTTGACTAAGCAATTTTCCTTTCTATTGTTTCTTTTTAAAGCAGATTTTTAAAGTTATTTCAAGCGGAATTGTCTCTTTCTTACCTGTGATGCATTCTTTACCCAGACACAGTAACATAAATAATTATGCTTGACCATTCTACCAATCATTCCTACAGCTTTAGAAGTTAGTTATTAGGTTGTCTTGAAACAATTTCCACCACCACCCTCCTCATTTAAAGTTCAAATCCATCTTCACAATTCATTCATGGCAGTCTCAGTGTAAGCTAAAATTATTGGTGTGTATTGAGGGTTTTGGAATTAATGGAACAACTTTGTTAGTTGTTCTCCATCCCCAATCTCTTTTTATGATTCTAAAAAATGTGTTTTTATCTTTTAAACTACAGTGTGTAAGATAAGTGGATGGGAGGAATCAGGAAACCATTCAAGATCAATGTAATCCAACCACAGAGTAATCTGGGTGATTTTGCGACAGTTATCTTATGGCCAGAGGTTGTATTCAGCAGGTTCTGACCAATTCTGGAGAACCAGTAGCAGAAATTTTGAGTAGTTCTGAGAACCGGCAAATATCACCTCTGACTGGAGATTTTACAGTATCCTTCCTCTGCCACACCCACCAAGCCACGCCCATAGAACTGGTAGTAAAAAAATTTGAATCCCACCACTGCTTTTGGCACTAGGAAGAAAATAATGGCAAAGATTCCCAGTTCCTATCTGATTATAATCCATTCTGATGATGCTTCCTACCCACTTCATCTGAGCTCTGATCAGGGACTCAATACTGGTGGATTCTGACATGGTCTTGTCAATGAATTCTGAGGAGGGTGGAAAAGTGAACATGTGAAATTTGTCCAGTTATTTGATATGCCGTTTGTGTACAGAACCCAGGCCTCATATCCATATAGGGATAATCACAGCTCAGTAGACTTTCAACTTTATGGAGATATGGATTTTGTGCTGATTAGGCATTTTAGTATGCAATCACTTCAGGTTAGCCTTGGTGACCTCAGAATAGAGATGATACTTTGCATGTATTTCAAGCTATTTACATTTGTCAGCTAGGAGTTGTCAATAGTGATGTTTGGTTCTGTAGTTTTGGTACTTGGCATGAACTGGTAAAAGACTTCAGTAATGTTCTGAAGAATAAAGAAAGTGTGAGTGTTTACTCAGCATCAACTGCAGATCATTGTCTTTTGTTCTGTTTGATGTATTTTTCCTAGACTTACCTCATAGAAACTATGGTTTTCCATTCTGGACAAAAGCCACATTGTACCTCTAGGAGATTCCTTTCTGAGACAAGGACAAGGAAAATGTCGGCAAAGATCTTACCTGTGATGGACATCTGAGAGACACCTCTATAGTTTCTGCAGTCTGATTTTCTTCCTTTATTTTTATGGAGAGCCACAATCCTCTGTTGATCAAGTATCTTCCAAGACGTCTTGAAATGTTCTCTAAGTTGTATGTGTCTATTGCTTTGTAGATCTCAACTGGAATTGCCCCGTTGCTTTACTTGAGTTCATCTGCAAGATTGATTTCTTGTTCTCATCAGTAGAGGGAGGTATGTGTAGAGTATTCAAATCTGGAGCTAAGCTTTATAAAACATTGTCATCAACTGTGGATGGCCTGTTAAGTAGTTCTGGCATCCAGAATACATGTAGGCAATCTCCCCTCCTCTCTTTTTCTATTTCTTTCTGTAAAACTTATATGAATATAACAAATTAAATTAAATATCCAATAAAGATTGTACAAGATGACAAGATGTTTCTAAATTAAAATGAATGTAGAAGTTGGTACGGTCATAAAAACAAAACAAAATGAATTTTGAACCTAGTTAAGAACAAAATTACAAGGAAAAATATATCTTCTCAGACCAGGTCACTTGAAAGATTTTAGAGAAAGAGTCCAATAACTCTGAATTATGCTCAGATGTGAAGGGCAGCCTAGTAAAAACAAAATGGATACTGTGAATGTTTCAAGTCTGGTGATTCTTACTTATTTGCTACAAAATGGTAAATCCTCAGAAGCAGATGGACTAATTCAACTTTAATATAAGAATCTGTAATTAGAAAGGCAATGTAAAATTATATTATGTCTCAGGAAAATTGCCCAAAAATGTCTTTAATTATGGAATGCTCATGTGTCTCTTTAATGCAATAATGAGAACGTTTTTGAACAATCATGTGTTTCTTTCTGGTAATTCTATCAACCTCTCCAAGTTGGCTTGCCGTTCCAGAATAAGTCTGTCTCAAGAATTTGAATAATGGCTGAAATGTAAAATATCCAAATGCTGTATGAAGGGAGACAACTAACATATCTGATGTCCTTTATAATGATGTTCTATGAGAAACATAAGTCTGCTAGACTTGTCAGAGTACATTTGATAAGCTGTTTTCTGCAGGTTAACAATTTCAGGCCATCAATATTTGGTTTATGGTGTTTGATTCACAAATTACTTTCTGATTTGAAGAAGTTTACATGAATAACTAAAAACTCTGATTAATAGCATTTGTCTGCTTAGTGAGTAGAGTAACAGTTCCACCTTTTTCAGAACCAATCTTGTTTAGGTTGAGGGGAGAATTCTCTGATTTTGAACAGTTTAGGAATACCTCAGTATCAAATAAATGTATAACAGCCGTAAGGCCAGAAAACGATAATACAGGAATGCCAGTTTATGATGATTATAGAGACATTTCCACCCAATAAACATGACTGATAATAGACCAAGATTTTAGAAAACATAATGCATAATTTATGTATAGTATTTACAGTATTTATATAATGTATTTATATAGCAGTATTTACAGTTATATAATAGTTGTAGTATCATATAGCTTTGAAGAGGGATAATATAAATGCACATTATTAATTTGGAAGGTGGAATCCGCAACAGCAGGATGCCTGTCTCCTTTATGCCCTAATGGAGGGCTTTCTGGTAAGATATGTTTAGCTTTTATGGCAATAGGATGTTCTTCTGTTCCCAGATCCTAGATGATTTCACAGTCTTCTTTCAATCCACTCCAGATCCAAGACAACAAAACTTTTTCTCCTATCTATAGCTTTTTTCAAGTAAAAAATTATATAAAGATCCTCTTTTCTTCAAAATAGCTTTAGTGCATTTATAATAGATCAATATAATTCTGAGTATCTATATGAAGAAAAGACAAGTTTTAGCACAATAATATCAATATTGGAATGATATGCACAATTCTAAACTTAGATTCCTTTTTTAACAATATAGCCAACAGAGAAATCTCACCATTGTTCAAATGTGACTGTCTGTCTGTCTGTATACATAAATACACACACACACACACATATACATATATATCTCTTATGAATTTACATGTTACAGATTAGAAAGGCAGCCAGAAGAGAGCAGCATATGCACAACACATCTCTCAATAAAGAGAATTAAAAATCGTTGTTGACAAATCAAAAAAGACACCCCCTAGTTTTAAAAATGTTGTTCTTTAGCTCAGTAACTGAAAGCGCTTCTTGCCTTATTTGGCCAAGTATGTGTATCCTGAGGCGTTAAAAGTCTAATGCATTTTTTTGAATAACAAAGGGATTTTGTCAATGAACTGAATTGTCTTTACACAGAAATAAATAATCATGCCATGACAGCTGAAGATATTATTTACTCACTATGATTTGTATGAAAATGGATAAAATATTACTTTCCAAGTCTATTTCAAAATGTAAAGATTTTTTGCCTGCTTTATATGCTATAAAGAGTTTGTTTGGTGAGAGTTGGGAGCACCAGTGCTGCTTTAAGCATAATAAGATGCTCGGAACTGCTGCAGATAGCATTTACTTACTATGTTTATTAGTGACCATGAAAAATTGTAACGGTTGGGGGAAAAAAACCGTAACCAATCCTCACATTTACAGGAATTGTAGCATCCTGCAAGCATCACAATTGGGTTCATGGAGAACATGGAAGTGAAATTGCAAGTTATGGTCACATATTGTCTTACATCATGATTAACAATGGAAACAGAAGTGAGGTTGTAAGTCTGGTATAGTAATGTGATTTTTCATTTAATGACCGTCGCCCTTAATGACAGAATAGTAGGTCCCAGTGATGGTTGGTAATGGGTAAGCAAAGACAAAGAATATTTGAATGTGTTTCTCAAAATAATACTAAAGGATACTTTGGCCATCCCCTTTTCTGACTGAAAGAACAGATGTTTCTTTTTCTTTTTGTCATTCATCAGAAAGATTGAGAATTTTTTTATGACAACAATAATCACTTGCTATTTATCATTACACAATCAGGTGAGTATTTCACTAATAGTAGGAAATTACGTTAAGATGCAAAAGTAGTAGAGATTCCGTCCGTCAGATTTTTTTTCCTTAAAAGAAGCAGCAATAAATGGCTGTTGCTAGCAGGCATCAGAACTTGAGTATCTGCCCAGGGATGGCAGGTATTAAAATATTTTATGCTAAAATTCTATTGTGATTGAAAACTTTAGCCCCATTAATGAAATAAGCAATGCCGTAACTTGGCTTAATGAATAGGTTTCAATCAAGAGCATCTTTGCAATTCTTGACATCACCCAAGTGAAATAAATGTTCTCACTTATTCTCTCTCTCAAAGACATATTTATGATTACCTTTTCCCATATACTGTATATTAAAAAACAACATAGTGGCTGGAAATGGTATCGTGTATGCACAATGAACTTCAATCATTAATACTTCTGAAAATAAGATTGATCTACAAGTTTTTTGAAGTGGCATTTGGGAACTGTAGTAAAGGCAAATGAAGTAAGCTGTTGGAATCAATATGGAAACTGAAAATAGCAATCATTCTGAGAATATAAAGAAATGTCTGTGAAATTATAGTTTTATTATATATAAACTATAGTTTTTAGTATTGCATGAAGTATATAGTCTTTGAGTATTTTTTTTCTTTAGATAAGCACCATGATGCATATTTCCTAAATGTATTTTGGAAGTTTTTTTTTTTTTAGGAATAGCAGCTAAAAATGTTTAGGAATATGGTAAATTAAATAAATACAACTTGTCACTTAATAAGTTGTTCCAAACCAGGTAGTCTTCAACTTATGATCCCAACTGAGCCTCTTGTTAAGTAAGACATTTGTTAAGTGAATTTAGCTCCACTGCTCTATTTTATGACATTTCTTGCCTCTGCTGTTAAGTGAATCACTTCAGTTGATAAGTGAGTACCCTGTTGTTAAATGAACCTGGCTTTCCCATTGACTTTACTTATTTAAAGGTCGCAAAAGGATGACCTTGGGACACAGCGATGATCATAAATGAGAACCAGTTGCCAAGCATCTAAATTTTGATCGTATGATCATGGGGATGCTGCAAAGTTTGTAGCTGCGAAAAACAGCCATAAGTCACTTTTTTCAGTGCTACTGTAACTTTGAACAGTCACTAAATGAACTGTTGTTAGTCAAGGACTACCTGTAATACGTTTTAACTTTTTTAAAAATACATACTTTAAATACCTCTCCCCCCTCCCTTTCTAATATTTCATAATGAAAAAAAATTGATTGGTGAAGACAGAATTACTGAAGTGACTGAGAGGGTTTTTTTTTTGTTTAATAAGTTACAGAAAATGTATGTTTAAGTAAAAATCAGCTATAAAAATGAATTATTGAAATGTTATTAAAGATGTCCTACCCTGCACGATTCTTATCCTCTTGTAATCATGGCTGCTGGTTGAGAGAGAGCAACAGTATCATACATCACTGAGAAGTTCAAATTTGGGTTTATGATAATATTAGGGAAACACCTGGGGAGGCAGGAGGAAAACCCACAGCATATGCAAAGCCTGATAAGAGGCATATCAGGCCACAGGTGAGGCAACATTTCAGAGTGCACTCTCCTTAACCTTCCAAAGACTAAAAAGGGAGGAAGACACAAATACTTTTACAATAAAGGTAGTGAGTGTTAATGCTCTTGGTTGTGCTTTTTGTCTGGACTATCTCAAAGACCTTATATCAGTTTCAAGATCCAGCTTAAATACATATAAATGGTATATAAATGACCTTTGGGCTTTTACATAACTTGCTTTTTAAAATAAAATGTTTATGGATTTGTGCAATATATATGGCTCCCAATCACAAATATAATGACACTGAGTGGCTAACCACACTTAAAAACCAAGGTTAAAAACAATCTAATAAAATCATAAATACATATATAGTAACAACTGAAACATAAACAACCAACAACAATTAGCACAACTATGATCATGTTTCAGCCAGGGGTGGGATTCGAAATTTTTAACAACGGGTTCTGTGGGCATGGCTTAGGTGGTGGGCATGGTTTGGTGGTCATGTGACTGGGTGGACATGGCTTGGTGGTAATATTATTGGCTGGGTGTGGCCAACTCAATATCACTCACATCGAGGCATGCATCTCCTCACCTGGCCTGTCATACTGTGGGGATGCTGCAACAGTCGTAAGTGTGAAAAATAGTCATAAGTCACTTATCCACACAAGCAAAGTACCAGCAAAGGAGGGAAAAAAAACTCCAGAGAAGTTCCTGAGACAAGAAGTCTAGTTCTGCCAAGAATGTAATAAGAGTTAATGGAGTGGCAGTTTCTGTAAACAACACCAGAATGTTTCCTTTCTGCCTTCCTTACAGGATTAGGCCAGTAATTTCTTCTAACAACTGGTTCTCCGAACTACTTAGAATGTTAACAACCGGTTCTAGCAAATAGTTGCGAACTGGTAGAATCCCACCCCTGGTTTCAGCCACACATTTCAACTACAGCTGGTGAATGAAATGGACAATGGTGAATTTGGATAGCTTGATGTTCACATTTTATAGTTTACATTTTATAGCAATTCAGCATATAATGTTATAGTATATGGTCCACATGCCAAACAAGGGCAATGCTTTAGCTAATACATCAAGCCCAAGCTCCACTTCGTTGCACAAATGGATGTTCAAACTATGAGTAATTTGTCAACTGTCTTCATGTTGAAGCAGTCTTCAAAAGATCTGTTTGCAGCTACAAGTTCATGCAGTTAGCATTGCTGACAAACAAGTGGTTAGTTCAGTTGTGTATTTTCCTATATGGGATTGGGGGATCCTCTTTACACTATTTTCCAGTTTTTATTCATCACCAGTGCCATAGAATGTCAGGCCTCACCTTGTCAGGCTGGAGTAAAACCAATTAAAACAAGCCACTCAAGAACCCAAAGATTCCAGATGTGACATTTTTTTTTTACAAAAGCTAAGAAGCAAGAATGAAAAAATTCAAGAAACAATTGTGTCTCTAATTCAAGATTATTAATAGTGAGATTTAGTTCAAATCTTTGTATTTTTTCCCCTGCAAATGATATGCTAATAGCCAGATGCACAATTCTTTTAGATTGAAGGCTAGTTTTTCATTTCTCCCTTGTTTTGATAATGGAAAGATTTGATATCAAAATGTTTTACTCTAACTATATGATAACTAATCTTAATAGAGACAAATTATACCTCAGCTGTATAGATTCCACATTCAGGATTTCATGCTGGTACATGACTCCACCTCACCTATTAAATTGGAACTTTTAGCATTTATGTCTCATTTCTGGAATGTTATATCCAGAGTGCTTAACTACCAACTTGGTATTTCAGCTCCTAACTACAGAGGAAACTATTCTTTTTTCTGGTTTCAATGCCATGAAGGTAATCATTGGGAATAGAACAAAGTGGCAAGGCTATCAGATGATAGGGATAGCGTGCTATTGTGACTGTGTAGGACCATATATTTTATAAATGTATAAATGGTGACAGCAATTAATCAAACAAGGCATTTGAAGGGCTCCATCCCACTCTGGGTTCCCAGGCCTATTGGCAAACCAGGCCTTCAGGCCTTGCAAAAGAGTGGGGCAGTCTAATGCTTAATGTTATAGGGAGAGAGCCACCACAGAGAAGGATCTTCCTCTGGGTCCCACCAGATGTACCTCCTTAGGAAATGAGACCCACAACATTCCCTGCCTTCCCACTCTGATGGGTTGAATGGATGAAACTAGGGAGAAGACAGTTCTTCAGATAACCTGGTCAAGATCTTATGGCATGTATTGTTCTCACCATAGACCATAGACACAACTCATGCACTTTGGGATGAATACTCTTTGAATGGTGCAGGAATATGATTTCCAGGGAAATTCAGACTACAGGATTCAGGTGATCTTGAGGGCACAGATAAACCTCCAGTTGCCTTAACAACCAATCCTTCCATTTTCCACCATTCAGTCAGAACTGAAGAAGCTTCTTGGATGAGAAGCAAAATGTCTTCAAGCAAAACAAGAAAGTCCAGTTGCCTTTTAAAGGAAAGCACCTTTGGGATTTCACAGAGGAGTTGTGGATAAAATAGGAAAAGGAAATATTATTAGGTATGTTTCATTCTCTGATTTATTTATAAAATAACATGTGAAATTAAAAAAATAAAAACTTTACAGCTGTGATGACCCAGGCCAAGGCACAAAGGTCATACAGCCAGCTGAGAGTTCAAATTCCCCTTTAATGCTCCAAATGTCTCCTCAAACACTCCCATGTTCTTGGCAAGTCCAAGAGCAAAGCACCCAGTCAAGCAAAACGAACAGGGGAAAGAGTCTACCAAACGAACAAACAATGAGTCCACAAAGTCAGGAAGAAGGCATTGAGTCCACAAGTAGGGAAGAAGCAAGCAGTCCTGCAAATTCCAAATGTCTGTACTGGCACACCAAACTACCAATTCAGTGTTTATTCATGACAAATGCCCCTTTCCACAGCATCCTTAAATCTCAGTCCTCAGTATGCCTTGTGAAGAGGGATGGGGTGCTCTCCTCTGGGTCGGCCTGCGCTGTTCCCACCTTCTCTTTATTCTTTGTGTTCAGGGATCATCAGGGGGCGGCCCTTGCTCATTGCCTGAGCTCTATCAGTCCTCATGTCCACTGTTTGCCCTCTCAGTCATTCTGCCCCCATTCCTCCTGCTAACAAGCTGTGGGCAGCCTCAGCTTGCTCCTCCCCACATTCCTCCGAAGCCAGTGAAGTTGCTGCCTCAATCTCTGTTGGCTCTAGCTCTGGCTTGACATCCTCCAAGATTCAGGCTCCAACGGGCATGACAAAAGCTCAACCATTGGTATAGCTTACTGTGTGACATCTTATTCCACTGAGGAGCATCTATTTTGCTGCATAGGCCAAATCTAGGACTATTTCAGTCCTGTGAAGTCTTCCAAATCACTGTTTGTAATGAAATCTTTGATTTCCATGGTAGCTAAAAAAAAATCTCTTTGATTTAAAGCAATTAAGGTTTCTCCCACAATTCTGTTTTTCAAGAGTGTTTGTAAGGCTGTCATTCTAATAATTTTTGGTACTGAAGAGGAAGTTGGAGACAAATTAATATTCATAGCAATAAAAATGAGCAACATTCTTTATTGAAGATGCTCTTTTTGGCTAAAATTATATTTCAATTGATTATTAGTCAACCAATTCAACTGTGGCTTCAATTACCTTTTAATCAATACTAGTATATGGAAATGTTAACTGCTGAAAGAGCTATTAACTAATTACCTTAGGTATGTAACAAAGAGATAAATATCCATTCTAAGTAATGATAATTTCATGGTTTGTAATGATAAAGAGATTACATTTATCTGGTAATTTTGGTGTGGAAACAGAGAATACCATAAGATATTTATATTCCATTTAAAGTGTTTATCTGCCTAGCTTTCAATAAATAGTACAATTTCTCCACTTTTAGTTAAAACTAATTACTGGCCTACTCATATGTGTGTCTATGTCAGATGGCAAAGAAAAGTTTGTTTAATTTCATTTATCTCTTTCATTCCATCAGAAGCAACATTTACGAATCTTTGTGCCATTATATTTTATATCAGAGGCCATAGTTTTTGACTTGCTAAGTATTGCTGCATTACTTGGAAAGCTTAATTTTTTCTCAAACTTAAGTGTGCATTTGATGTTTGCCAGGTCTAACATGTCTAAAGTGATGCTTTTAGATATCTCTGAGAACTAAATGGAATATGTAGTTATGTATTGGTCCTTGTTTAAGTGTATCAGATGAAGAATTGCCTTTCATTGAATTTATCTGTGTATAATATGTTTTTGATTTAAAAAAAAAAACCACACAATGTGTATTTTTTTTATCTTAGTTTCCTGGGGGTATATAGTTATCTTATATAAAACAAGTTCTGAAAGAAATGCATCATATACAGAACCAATGATTTTATCTCATTCTGATTTACTATTAAGAGATAAACATCAGTTTATTAATGGCCTCGTTAGCTGGAAAGAATGGGATTTGTAGCTCAACATATCGTGAGGACTATTTGCAAAGGCTGAGATTCAGAATTTTCTGTATCCCTGTTCTGACCAAGGGTTATTGAGACACTAACAAACACATGTTGGTCCCAAAACCCTTTTTAAAAATTTCAATGGCTGTGAATTTTAGTCACTCACAGCCCATAATGAGTCTCAGTTTGTAAACAGTCCCATGGAAATCTACCAAAGTCCTTAAGGATAAGTCTGATAAGCACACACCTTTATCTTCCTTGAAATACTGCCAATGACTAAATTTCCAATTAGTTATGCAAGGCAAAACGGAGCACAAATTCAACACAGAGCTTCAGGTTTCAAACTAGTGGTGGTATGTTATCGGTTCAGCCCGGTTCTGCTGGTAGCAGCGATGAGCAGATTGAACTGGTTCTCTCCACCGCTCTGCTGTTGGGCCCACCTGCTCACCTGGACTCCCATACCTATCTTTATCTTCTGCGTTTGAAGCATAGCTACTTTGTGCGGCACAGAAGAGTGCTGCGTGGCAGCTGCTGAAGTGACGGGGAGAGTGCAGATTTGCAGGAGTTGAGTTGTAACACCTCTGTGCCTGTGCAAATGCCTCTGTGCCTGCGTAAAGTGTGTATTTGGCACACACATGCACGCAAAATGTATGCACGCGTACAAAGCATGCCCACCAAGCCATGCCCACTGAACCGGTGGTAAAAGTTTTTGAATCCCACCACTGTTTCAAACCGATCCATATGAACAAAGTTGCTTCCTGCAAAGGTTCATGTTCCTTTGCTCCTCCTTTATGTCTTATGGGAGGGGTCAATCATCTCCAAGCCTTACTCCTGAATCATCCCTTTTGTCTTAACTGTTCTTGCTTTCTGGCAGCTTTGCGCATGTACACACTGGGAACAGGCTCCCCTTATTCTGCTGCTGTCAGATTCTGGAGGCTCCAAAGTCAGCACATAACTCCCAGATGGTCCTGGCCTATCTCCGTATCAGATGCAGGACTCTCACCGAGTACTCCCTAGACTCCCTGACTGGCCCATGTTCCTTCTCACTGTCTGACTCTGCTGCTGTTTCCACAGACTGCCAGCAGACCACAACAATCCCATTGCCTGCAGAATGAAAGCAGAGTTTGGTATTTGGGAATAAGATCACAAAATTCAAAAAGTAGTGTTGATAATCATTTCCTTCCTGTGTATATGTATATGGAAGTATGTACATCATACCTAGCAACATATATAAAAGGAAAGGCTATGAACATAAGAAAATTATTCTTGTTCTGTCTTCTTCTGATAGCTAAACTCACAAAATAAAAATTATATTAAAAAGCCTACCATTGCTTTGAATATCTGTATTATAGCAGGCAGTCAATTGAAATCAGAATTATTCACACTTGCTCATTTTCTACTTTTTTTGTTTTTTTATAGTTTTTAATGTTTTGATAATTAATGATAATAGTAATTTTACATATTCATTCAATATTCTTAGATTGTACGTTGCCCAGAGTTGCTTTTGGTGAGATGGGCGATAATATAAATTAGATAAATAAATAAATAAGAAATGTTACCAATTCTATCATTTCTATACTCTGTTTTTTGTCTTTTGCTGCAGAAATGAGAAATTTATCATATATCTTTATTTTAAAGGGCAGCATATGAGTGTACTTATGTGGCAATATACAGAAATAAACATAGACTGATATAATCAGAGGAGGGTGAAATTATGAATATATTTTCAATGGGAAATTTCTAATCAACAAGCTAAAATTGCTGCTGAAGTTTCATTGGAAACTGTTTTACAAATCTAATTTAGTAGCTAATATCTAGTACTAAGAAGTAAAAACTACATTCTTTAAAAGTTGCTCCATCTTGTTTGAATGCACAGCACAATGAATTTGTATCCGCTGAGCATTCCATACTTACATTTCAAAACCTATAGCACACTAAACGTGAAACTTTTGTTCAAATTTCAAGGATTTTGATCGCCCAAGTGAATAGACACTGCCTATTGATTTTTCCCTTACAATGACTCTTGGTTAACCTATTTTCTCATTTATTTTTAACGACAGCTCATGAGATTTTACAGCAATTCTGCCCAACCTCCTAATATCAAAATCCCTCCTTGACCCTGAAAATTGTAATTCTGCTATAGATCACAGCTGCTGAATATTACCTTTTACTAAGCCAGTTAAATAAAATATGTCCAAATCACTAGATCCCACAGGCCATGCCTGAAATTCTAATTATGCTGGGTCTGCATTTTTATACTGTACTGCTGCACAGAAAAAAGCACCACACTTATTCAAATCCACAACGAAGTGAGAGAATCTAGAATGTACTTCTAGTTTTGAAAAAGTAAGGGAAAAATTGTTATGCAGCTCTTCAATGATTTTCCAGAACAACCTTTCCAAAAAGAAAAACCAAATGCTTTTCAACTACTGAATATAATAAAATCTAGCAATTGTGGTTTTGGTGCATCAGTGTTTGAGAGAAAGATAGGGTGGATGGGTACATTTGATTTGGATTTGTTTCAAAAAGTTAAACTCAAAAGGAGACTAGATAAATCAAGCAGAGATTTGTAGTATCCTAGAGAAAACTGAAGTGAAAAATTGAGAGGCTTGGCATTGTCAAAATGGTAAGGAGAAAGAAAAGAAGGATAACATGTATTTCATTTGCCCCGTGATTGGACACTTAAGCAACTGAGCATCTGTGTATTCTTTTTGCCTGATGTTCAAATATATGAACTGTCTCACCAAGAACATCTATATCTCACCAGGGATGGATAGTGCGCTTTCCAGGAGAATCACAAAACACAACAAGGCATCAATGTTTTCTAGTTCTTTCATTTCATTTCTCTCAAAATATCTCCAACTTCTTTTAACTAGTAAAATCAACACGAAAGGATACATGTCATCATCGAGTTTCTGAGTACGATCTCTTGTGACTTAGTCATCAGAATTATATACATTTCTTTAAAAAAAATTGTAGGTTTTAACTTCTGTGCATATTAAATTATATGTGTTGTTTTAATTGGACACTTTTCCCAGTACTATGATCCTTTTTCTACAGAATTGTATTAGATTTTTTTCTTGTTGTATATAAAGTGCATTTTAATGAGCTTAATCTATTTTCTAATAGCATTATCAAATAGATGCAAACTGAATCCCCAGCCAACTTAACAACTCATCTGTGCTTCAAGTTTTTGCCGTGATGGGAAAACAGAAATCTTGCAACAGTAGCAGTAGGAAACTGAGACCTGGAATGGTGGAAATGACTCAAAGATATCATCTTTTAATTGCAGAAGAGTCACTGAGCTAATGTACTAGGAATATTACAATAAGGGGATTGGGGGAACTGTCCTTCGATGGTTCTCCTCCTTCCTCTCCGACCGTTCGCAATTTGTGTTGGCGGGAGGGGAGAGGTCCACCTCTAGGCCCCTGGTTTGTGGGGTGCCTCAGGGGTCGGTCCTCTCCCCTCTTTTGTTCAACATTTATGTGAAGCCGTTGGGCGAGATCATCCGTGGTCTTGGGGTGCGGTGTCACCTGTACGCAGATGACACCCAACTATACATCTCCACCCCGGACCACCCCAACGATGCTGTGGAGGCTATGTCCCGGTGCCTGGAGGCCGTGCGGAATTGGATGGGCGGGAACAGGCTCCGGCTCAACCCATCCAAGACCGAGTGGCTGTGGTTCCCGGCACCCTGATATAGCCAGCTGACACCTTCGCTGTCTATTGGGGGGGAGATCTTGCCCCCCACAGAGAGGGCTCGCAATCTGGGCATCCTCCTGGATGTACGGCTGTCCTTAGAACATCATATTGCAGCCGTCTCCAGGGGGACGTTTTATCAGGTTCGCCTGATTTACCGGTTGCGGCCCTTCCTGGATCGGGACGCCCTGCGCACGGTCACTTATGCCCTTGTCACCTCTCGCCTGGATTATTGTAATGCTCTCTACATGGGGCTCCCTGTGGGGAGCACCCGGAGACTCCAACTGGTACAAAATGCGGCCGCGTGGGTGATTATGGGGGCATCGCGTAGCTCCCATGTGACGCCTCTCCTGCGCGAGCTGCATTGGTTGCCGGTGGCTTTCCAGGTTCGCTTTAAGGTTCTAGTTTTGACCTTTAAGGCGATCCATGGCATTGGGCCAGGATACCTGCAGGACCGCGTTCTGCCGGTGATCTCCAACAGACTGTGCGTTCCCACAGGGAGGGCCTTCTCCCGGTGCCGTCGGCCTCTATGTGTCGTCTGGCGGCCCCCAGGAATAGGGCCTTCTCTGTGGGGGCCCCTGCCCTCTGGAATAGTCTGCCACCTGAGATACGCAGCAGCACGGACCTGAGGGCCTTCAGGCGTGCGTTGAAGACCTGGCTTTTTGAGCAGGCTGGCCTGGGCTGAGATAGTTTTAATTGTCTCCTTAATTCGGTTTTAACCTGGGTTTTAAATTTTTGGGGGAGGGTTGTTTTAGTTTAAACAGCCATTATTTAATTTCTTTTTAACTTTTGTATTGTTTTGGGTTTGATTCGGCTGTACACCGCCCTGAGTCCCTAGGGAGAAGGGCAGTATATAAATGTTATAAATAAATATAAATAAATAAATAAGACATAGAAAATACAGATATTTTATCCTGTGATTATTTTCTTTTACTGCTCAGGGATAAAATATTGGCTGAAGAGTCCGGATGAATTACAAAAAAATTAAAAGAGGCTCAGTGACTCTAACATCCAGTTAACTAAACCCCTAATACAGATGTTTTGAACTTTGGCCACATCAGCCCAGTCAGAATTCAGATTCAAGAGAATTGTAGTCCAAATCATTTGGAGATTACCAGAAAGTCTACTCTAAATGTAGAATGTCAGCTGTTAAATTTAAATATAGGAAACTCAGGTGGAACATTTAATCAGTCACGAAGCTTACTGGTTTGCATTGGTCAAGTATCATTTATTTAGTTTCGGGTTATTGCGTTGCATTACAAATTCTTGTGATTTATCAAACATGGATTTTGAAGGGAGGGAGGCAGGGAGGTACAAGCTTTTGTAGCCAGGAGGCTTATTGGTGTTCACAATCAGCAAAATGTTTATTTTTATTTATTAAAAATTGTCTGTTGTGATCTTGTCACAAGGTGATCTGGATTTGGCATTTTTATCCACCTATCGAATCCTTCCCAAGGATGTGGGATAGAAGTGCTCAATAAGTGGATAAAAATGTTATATCTAACCTAAACATTTGGCTGACTGTGAGACAAACTATAATACATTATTATTATCTCTTTTATTCACTAAACATGAAACTCAGTCAACTGGACATTTAAAAATGTATCATAAATACCAGTGGCTGGTGCTAATGGTTGATATGAGTTGCTGCCAACATCCTAGGTATCAACCAAGTATCTTCTTAAAATATATGATGTTCCAAGTAGCACAGTTTTTTGCAGTTCCACTAGTTCCACTAGTGTTATTGCAGGAAGCTGCAATTTTTTGATGTGTTTTGTAAAATTCTTGGACATGGTACCAAGTGCCCTGATGGGTATCACTGTTATATGTTTCATCCATAACTGTGTAGTTTCGATGTCCAGGTCGCAATATTTCATGATTTTTTCCAGTTCTTTTTCTTCGACTCTGGCGTTTCCTGGTACAGCAATATCAATAAATTGTATGCTTTGGCCCTCGGCAACCATAATATCTGGCATGTTGTGTTCCAAATGGCGATCCGTTTGCATTCGAAAGTTCCACAAGATCTTCACTGTTTCATTTTCAACAACTTTTTCCATTTTATGTTCCCATGACTTTTCGGATATAGGTAGGGTGTATTTTTTACACAATGACCAATTGATTAATTTAGCAACTCAATCATGTCTGGCTTTTGAGTCAGTTTATGTGATTTTGCTGCACTCACATATTAAGTGTGAAACAGTTTCAACTTTGTCATTGTAAAGTCAGCAGTTTGGATTGTCAATTGATTTTTGTATCTTTGCTTTCATGGCATTAGTTTGTAGTGGTTGTTCTTGAGCAGCAAGTATTAAACCTTCCGTTTCTTTCTTGATAGTTCCTCTCTTAAGCCATGCCCATGTCAAGTTGTTATCACATTTTCCTTCAATGTTTTTCAAGTGTTATCCATACAAAGCTTTGGTTTTTCATCCATTTAATCTGTCATTCAGCTGTTTTTCCTTATATTCTGCATTTGTTTCTGTTGTTTTTGCAATGTTCTCCATTTTCACAGCCTGCAGCAATTTTTCTGTACTTTGGTTCACATAATCATTATTATGTGAATTATTATTATTATTATTATTATTATTGGTTCATTACAGTCAGCCAGGTGTTAAGACCAGGTTTAGCATTTTTATCCACCTATCAATTTTTTCCCAAGAACTTGGGATAGGGAGAGGTTTGTTGTTTGGTGGTAGTGAAGATATCATTGCTGGATGTATGCTGTTCCAAGTAAAGCTGCCTTTTGCAATTGACCAGTGATGATTTTGATGGTATTTAAATGGTTCTCTAGATGTTTTGGAAATTTTGGAAACTACTTCTGCTGCAAATCTTTGTATTATGTCATTTTCCACAGTTCTTTCTCTTCTATTCTGCAGTCTTCAGACAGTGCAATGTCTATGACCTAGACTTTGTCTTTCTTATTAACAGTTGTTAAATCTGGGTTATTGTGTGGCAGGTACTTGTCTGTTTGAATTCAAAAGTTTATCTATTTTGCAGTTATACCAGTTCTTTCCAGCAGGCAAATAGTATTTCTTGCAGATATTCCAATGCACCATTGTTGCTAATTTTTCGGGTTGTTGTTTGTAGTAATCCTGTGTGATCTTCTTGCAGTAACTAGCTAGATAATCAATTTTTTCTTCTGCTTCTTCACTGAGATAGCATTTGCTGTCTGTTGCTGCTGTTTCGATTCTGGATTTGTATTATTATTAATTATTGTATTGCTTTTATATCATGGATATTCCTCATACAATTTATAGACCCAAATAGATTATCATAGGATAGTGTTTA
This sequence comes from Bungarus multicinctus, assembly GCA_023653725.1. Taxonomy (NCBI): domain Eukaryota; kingdom Metazoa; phylum Chordata; class Lepidosauria; order Squamata; family Elapidae; genus Bungarus; species Bungarus multicinctus. The sequence goes on from CM042844.1 coordinate 56,760,274, forward strand.
TGGCATTATAATGACAGGAGTTCAACTCATCTGGAAAGCTTTAGAAAGGCTGCAATATAAATGGATTGAAGTGAGAGATACCAATTGCAATGAACAGCTGACACTAGAGATGCAGCTTGATAGGGGTTTTGGGTATGTGTGTAAATAACTGATTCTGATCTGTTACAATCTGGCTTTTTGTTTGATAATTCAGTTTTCACTTCTACTTGTAAAATAGATACATTCTTCTAGTTTTGCCCTGCATTTCCCTTCTTTGATCATGCAATTCTGGAGGTAGAGAAAGAAAGAAAAATCTTCCATTAGAACAATGCGTATTCCTGAATATCTGTGCAAGATTTGGGAAATATCACATTTCTTCATTTAATGTTTCTGTGTTAACATCACCGCATTGTCTTTGGGTCTTTGCTTGGCCTACAATGAATTATGTTAGCATTTCTTCCAGTAATACTTTTTCTATTGCTATTGTTCAAGATTTTTAAAAAGAAGGTCAAAAAGACAAACACAAAGAGAGAAACGATGCATAGAAAAATAAATTTTGACAAAGGGGAAGGAGAAAGGTATAGAGGGAATATTTAAGTGTGCTTTGTGCTTTTGCGATCTATTGTATCTCATCCTATTCCAGATGATGTTTAATTGCTTGTAAATGTATTATGTGCTGGCTGGTATTTTGGCAGTAAGCATATTTTAATTTGGATATTATAGAGTAATATACAGGGAGAATTTATTGTGCCACAATCTAACTTACTGTTACAGAGTATTTAATGACCCTTGGGTCTGGTCTGTCTTTTATCTGATTTGCTCATTCTTTGCCAATATCATGCCACAGAAGACAAATGTAAGATAGCAGGAATGATCTTTGTATATTTTCCTTCCTGGACATAAAATAAAATGATAATAGGTGGTGAGTAACGTAAGGTTGGTTCTTAATTGTGTGATGGGGGAGTTTTCAGGGCAACACAAAGGAAATTATATGCACAATTACTGTTGTTAACAGAGTCTTGGCATGTAACTCCCAGCACTGCAGGCTGGGAAAACCTCCCTATGCATGTTTAATGGGGTTTGGGTTACTCTGGTCCTAAGGCTGTATCTCTTTTCTAAAATGTCCTACATGACACAAAGGCGGAACTGAATACAGGAGCAGTTTATTTCCTATCATTTCTTTGACCAGCATGCTTTTTTCCCCCCTTTTAAAGTCTTTTTGGCCACATTGTAGGAAATCATTTCTGGCAATTGCTGCTGTAGTCAAGCGGTGCATTATTTATTTTGCATACATTTAAGTAAAAGAAACCACAGTGATGGACACGTTTACATAGGTGAATAACAAAGAGTTTTAAGTCTGAGCAATGCCTATATAGTATAGCAAAGTAATCCAGAGAAAATCGTGCATAAATGTTTCAATAATCATGTCCTTTTTTTTCAGGGTTGCTAAGATAAGTTTGAAGTCTGCTCCAGTAACTAGGTCACTAATATTTCAAATTGTCATATCCTTTGCTATTTCTTAGTCATTGTATATATAGTGATTTTTTTCTTTTTTCTCTTTACTAAAGAAACTTATCTCAAGCATGGAAAACCTTTAATTACAGTATCTTGGAGCCTCTGTGGTGCAGTGGTTAGAGTGCAGTACTGCAAGCTACCTCTGCAGCCAGCTGCCTACAATTTGGCAGTTCAAATCCCACCAGGTTCAAGGTTGACTCAGCCTTCCATCCTTCTGAGGTAGGTAAAATGAAGACCCAAATTGTTGGGGGCAATAAGCTTACTCTGTAAACCGCTTAGAGAGTGCTGTAAAGCACTATAAAGCGATATATAAGTCTAAGTGCTATTGCTATTGCTATCTTAAATAAAACTAAAGTCTAATCACAATTAATAGTTTGGCAAATAAAGAGTTTAAATTTATAGCTACATGATGCTATTGATTAAAGTGTATTATATTCGGTTTTGCCATCTCTTTTAAAAAAACATTCTACCCAGGGAAATGTTTTAATTGTTCTATTGTGGAGAGTTTGGTATGAATAAAAAGAAGCATTGTAAACTGAAAATAGAAGTAATAGTGGGTTGTTGTTTTTTAAAAAAAAACTATTTTTAAGTGGACAATGAGATTGAGAGCATGTACCAAATACACATACAAATTTTGAAAAGGTTTATAGAACTGCATTCTATCTTCTCCAGATATTTTTATCTGTCTGGAGATAATGTGTAATCTTTAAAAGCAATCATTATGCCTAACAGATTTCTATAACATTGTACTTGGTTTCATAGAACATAACTTTTTTGTTCTCCATAGTAAGCATCTTGAAATCATAAACATATGTGTCCCAAGATGACCCCTAGATGATGCACCTGGAATAAATGGAAAAAAAGTTCAAAACTGAGAGAAATTCCCCAGGATTAAGGAAGCCAAATATCCATAGCCACTCAGTCTTTTCAGAATTGAACGTAAATCCCTCTCCAGCCAGACCTACCCACTTTTCAGCCACTGGAACAGAAGACTTATGGCATTACTTGAATGGTCTGGAATGGAGTTGGTATCATCAGCATATCAATGATACCAGATCTCAAACTAACAGGATATCCAGTATTTTCATATAGATGTTATGAACAGGAGTGGGAGAGGGAGGGGAGATATTTTGTGATATTTGTAAACAGCACGGAGACGGCGTTGGTCGCGTTGGTGGATGATCTCTGGAGGGCCCGTGACAGGGGTTGTTCCTCTGTCTTGGTCCTGTTAGATCTCTCAGCGGCTTTTGATACTATTGACCATAGTATCTTATTACAGTGGTTGGGGGGGTTGGGAGTGGGGGGCACTGTGTTATGGTGGTTCTCCTCCTTCCTCTCCGACCGTTCGCAATTTGTGTTGGTAGGGGGGCAGAGGTCGACCCTGAGGCCCTTGATTTGCGGGGTACCTCAGGGGTCTTGCTCTTACCCCTGCTGTTCAACATTTATGTGAAGCCGCTGGGTGAGATCATCCGTGGTTTTGGGGTAGAGTTCCATCAGTATGCTGATGATACTCAGTTATACATTTCTACCCCAGGCCACCCCAATGAAGCTGTTGAAGTGATGACCCGGTGCCTGGAGGCTGTGCGGAGTTGGATGGGTTTAAACAGGCTCCGACTCAACTCGACTAAGACCGAGTGGCTGTGGTTTCCTGCGCCCAGATACAGCCGGCTTATTCCATCGCTGGCTGTGGGGGGAGAAATTTTGACCCCCACGGAGAGGGCACGCAATCTTGGTGTCCTCCTGGATGTACGGCTGTTGTTGGAAGATCACATAACAGCCGTCGCCAGGGGGGCTTTTTATCAGGTCCGATGGATCTGCCAGTTGCAGCCCTTTCTGGATCTGGATGCGCTTTGCACAGTCACTTCTGCCCTCGTCATTTCCCATCTAGACTATTGCAATGCTCTCTACATGGAGCTCCCTTTGAAGAGCATCCGGAAGCTCCAGCTGGTGCAGAATGCGGCCGTGTGGGTGATTCTGGGGGCTTCTCAGAGCTCCCATGTTACACCGCTTCTGCGCGAGCTGCATTGGCTTCCAGTAGCCTTCCGGGTGCGATTCAAGGTGTTGGTGGTCATCTTTAAAGTGCTCCATGGCTTGGGACCCGGGTACTTACGGGACTGCCTTCTGCCACCATTGGCCTCCCGCCAGCCTGTGCGCTCTCACACGGTGGGCCTCCTTGGAGTGCCATCAGCTGGTCGATGCCGGCTGGCGGCCCTGAGGGTATGGGCCTTCTCTGTGGGAGCACCCTCCCTTTGGAATGAGCTATCCCTAGAGATGCGGACTATCCCTGACCTGCGAACCTTCCGGCATGCATTGAAGACTCATCTTTTCCAACAAGCCGGTCTGGCCTAGTAATATTGGAAGGTTTTAATTTTGTTATTTTTTAGCCTGTTTTTATTATTTTATTGTTGTTTTAATTTCTCAGCCATAGATTTAATCCATTTTTAATCTGTTTTTAAATTTTATATTTGGTATTGTATTGTTTTTAGTTGGGCTGTGCACCACCCCGAGTCCCAATTTGGGAGAGGGGGCAGTATATAAATTAAATAAAACTCTAAAACTCTAAACTCTAAACTAAGTGAACACTCTGAATTGCAAGTAGCAAAAGTAAATATCATACATGTAGAAAGTAAAATAGTTTCAAAGATGTAAATCAGCTTACAAGAAGTTATGATAAGGAGGAAATGTTATGGTTTCATCAACTACTTTTATTAAAGCTACAAATGTCATTTGATAAAGCAAACATTTTACTTTATTTTTTTAGTATGTTTGTCAAATAGATTTTATGTTTTCATTACATAGAATGTATTTTTATAGAACAAAGATTTCTCTTGCATAGCTATTGTCTGAACTGCTGTTATTCTCAGTTCTGTGGATCATTTTATTTTTAGCTGTTTCATAATTTGTTCAGTATTCACTTCTTGATTGATTTTGAACCAGATTTAATAAGAACATGTCCAGTTCTCCAACATATTTACTTAAAAGTCAGCCATTGAGTTCAATAGCATTTGTTTGTGATTTAAACTTGCGGTCCTATGTTATTTTCTTGAAATAAATTCCAAGAACAAAATGAAACTTATTTTCATCAAGCTTGCACACAAGGCCCTTGTGTATACATCCAGCTGCATGTGCATACAAAACCATTTTCTTTGATATGATCCTATGTGCTGCAGATGCTTCCCCATGAGGGTTCTCAAAGTTATGAGGCACTGATTTATTTTCTTTCAGCTAGAGAAGAATTAAGTGGTTGTTGCACACTGAAAACCACATACACTTACATTATCCAACCACAGAAAATATTTTCTATAACATTTATTAAAAGTCATATTTGACCAAAAAAAATCACCTTTTTATTTGCAGTGACTACTATTCATTGTTATGATTACCATTATGGACTTAATTATTAATTAAGCTCCCGTTATTTGTTTCTTGTTACTCCAGTCTTACACCAATTTGTTCATTTTTAATTGTAGAATTGTCATTATTACAATTAGATGACAGAAGCTATAGCTGTAGCTTCCCTATAGAATAGCATCCCCTTGAGTTCTGTATGGTCCTGTTGGCTTTTTTAGCATATCCTGGGGTACAGTGAAGTGATCTTCTTCTAAATATTCCTTGATACTCCTCTATTCCTGTTTTTTTAAAAAATATAATTATTGTTTTGACTTGGTTATCCTGTGTGTTTATGCATTATTAAGCATTTTGTTTTGTATGATTTCTAACAGTGGAATTGTCATCTTTCCCTAAATCAGATGAAATCACTGCCAACCAATAGTGTCAATACCACCATCTCTTTTATTTCCTTAACATGTAAGCTGCATAATTTCAATAAATAATGTGGCACACATTATAATAAATATATAAATTAATAAATAAAAAGGATGTCAGTCAATAAAGTCATCTTATAATAGAAAATAACAACTAAGCAACTGTAAAACATCCTTAACAAGCCACCATCCAAACAGCAATTTTAAAGAGAAGTTACAAAGAGGAAAGATTTTAAATAAAAGTATGATGTCCTTTAGAAGCCCAAATAATACAATGCCAACCAATTGTAGTCCAGTTCAAACATAATGCTAAATCAAAAACAAATAAACCACAATGTACTTGGGAGAGAGGTGAACTAGGTTAGTCTACCCACAATTGCGTTTTTAATTATATAAGTAAATTAGGTTTGGAAAAAGAGATGGTAACATTGACATAATCTATTGGCAGTGATATCATCTGGTTTGTTCCTAAAACTGTATGAGAAAAGAATGACAATTCCAGAGAGAAGATAATGTTCTAGTTATCTGTATTTCTTCTTCACAAAGTATAGACCATCCAGTAAATGGCTACCCAGTAAAATTATAATGAAGGAAAGATAGTATCTTAATTAAAACGGAGAAAACCAAGCTGGGAAAAACATTTACAAGTGGAGCATAATTTATGGACAGGTAATCCTGAACTGGAATGAAACATTTAGAACACCTTTATATAATAACTACAGTAGTTCAATTTACCCTAATTTATTGAAGATAGGTATAAATTTTAAAGCTTCAGTATAATACACACTTGGATGGAGGCAAATCTCTCCAACCAAAACAAGACTCAAAACTCAGTGCTTTAACTCATTAAGGCAGAAAATGAAAGATAACTGCCATATAATATTCATTTAGAAGAAAGAGTAGGGAAAAGGAAAGAAACCTTCAAAGCAAAACCATGGGCTTTAGTCAGATCCTAAGGCCACTTATAGAAATAAGGACTCTCTTTCACAAAGATTAGAGGTCCATATCAGGAGGGAGATCAGTTTGATGTCTGGTTTTGTTAAAGCTGTATGTTACAATGTCCAGCACTGTCTTATATTTCTTTCTTCATATAATTTGTTCAGGGAGGATAAAGAAGAAGGAGGCCAGATCCAGTGTGACCACTGCATGAGTGTGAATATACATTAGTTTAAGGGGATGGTTGTAAAACTTTGCATCGCCCTTTGATAAGTATTAACATGGTTCTTGTCACTTTAAATTAACTTTAGATAAGAGGGAGTGACAGAAACATGAAGCTGTATGAACTATATTTAACTGATATTCTGTCAAATATTGCATGGGGTTATGATCCACAACTTATTCCATCTGCTGCTCAAACCTGAACCCTTGAATGCACAGTGGATTAATTATCATATTTTGTTCAGATTTCACTTAGTGTAAAGACTTTGAATGTTAAACGTACTCTCAGAAATGAAAGGCAGGCAAGAGCGACTTGTAGGTGTGAATATGGAGATTTTCTATGCAGTGACTATATTTTTAAACCAATACATTTAATAAAATAAGTAAATAAATAATACCAAACTCAAATTTTCAACTATCCTGATGTAGTCAGAAGAGCATGCAAAATTTTTATATATTGAAATATAAGTTTCATTGTTTGCGGCCATAGTGAGAGCTTTTCTTATGAATTTCATTGCTATAAAGCATAGCTGGGCAGTCTTTTAGTGTTGGAAACTGTTCTTAAAATTTGACAGGTAGTGCAATGTTGGCATCTCTAAAGGGTGATGATGGCATTAAGAATATGCAAGTTTCTTTCCTTTTACATTTTGTTTAGCCTATTTTAAGGCTTACATAATATTATTACGATTCAAATGATGGGTGACTTTTAGGTCCTTGACTGCACAGTATTTCAGTAACTGCAAATTAAAGGAAAGATTGAAGTTCAGGTTACCTGGGTCCTCTTGGAGAACATAAGGAAATCTCATGTATATCAAGGGAATAAGTGAAATTACCTCAATATGGATGTTTATCACCAGGAATGTAGAGAGATATGATATGATGGCTCTTGGAATGATTCTCAAAAAGCTTTCAAAACTGTTTTGATCAACAAAACACTACATTTGTTCTATTCCTAATTCTGTCATTGAGATATGATAAGAGAAGAGTTGAAAGCATTAAGGCACAAAATGGTCAATATCTAAATCTGAGTTCTATATCCAGAAGCGTTCAAGGGAGTTGAATATTGCAGAAAAGATTCTGCTAGGTAGAAGCAAAAAACACTTGTTGAAAGCATTAAGACACAAAATGGCCAATATCTAAATCTGAGTTCTATATCCAGATGCGTTCAAGGGAGTTGAATATTGCAGAAAAGATTCTGCTAGGTAGAAGCAAAAAACACTTTAATTTCGCTAAAAAGGCCTATAAGGCCTATTCTGAACATGAATCCAACATTTTTATGGCTTTTGCTTCTAGATTAGGCTAAACCAGATATTTGTCCTAAGTATAGAGTTTCAGAGTCATCAGTTGAAAAACAGTCAGAAGTGAGGATTCCCCACCACCACGGCAGAGGTGGTATTCGTAGGTTCTGACCAGTTCTGGAGAACTGGTAGTGGAAATTTTGAGTAGTTTGGAGTACAGGCAAATACCACCCCTGACTGGTCCTGCCCCCATCTATCCTCTGCCTTCCAAGTCCCAGCTAATCGGCCGGGTCTTCTTTTGTTACCCTGCACAGGAGAACGGAGCTGGAAAGCAGGTTAGTGGGGTGGGGAGGGAATGGAGATTTTATAGTATCCTTCCCTTGCCACGTCCACTAAGCCATACCCACACTATGCCCACCAAGCCATGCCCACAGAACCGATAGTAAAAATTTTTGAATCCCACCACTGGCCCACGGGCTAAATACAAACTTCACTATATTTCAAATATGAAAATAGACACCCAAATTTTGAAAAAACAAAACATTTTTTTCAGTCCTATGTGAGATACATGGCTGCATATTCTACTCAAAAGAGGTTGCAGACCATTCACTTTGAAATATTGTTATTTAATTGTCTTCAAAATGTTCATTGATTTATTCATTATGTATTTATTTAAGAGAAAAGAGTTGCTATTATCTGAAAGGTCACCAATTTTGAGGGAACCTATAGAAGATTTTAGATCAATATAAATTATGTTTTGGTTCGAAGTGGAAGAAATATAACAGACATTTTATCCCTTTGATTCCCAAACATGACAATTTTATTTAATCTCGTTACTTAAGAAAGAAAATCCTTTATATTAAAAACTGAATTGGTATTTAAAGTGAATTGCTAATGGGTTCATTTGTTGAAAAATATGGAGATAATGATGAGGAAGTATTTTTCATTTGTATATGCTACCACTTGGAATTGCACATCCAAGTTTTAATATTTTGATGGAAATTGCAATGTGCACATATGCTATATGTTAATTGAAAAACCAAAAGGATACAAATTTTACCATTTAATATAATAATTCAATTCAATTCAAGGTAGCACTATCTGACTTCAAACTGTCTCTTTACATCTCACAGTATAATAAACAATAAAAACACAATACAGAACAAAACAAGATGGGATTCAGTTGCTCAGTTCAAAAACAGGAAAACAACAACAACCATATTGCACTAGTTGCTCCATCCATCCAAACTCAAAGTCTAGGAGAATAACCAGTTCTTCCAAGCCCCATGGAATGCCAACAGGGTAGATTTAAGGGGGAATCTCATTTCAGATGAGTTTATATACATATATTCTTATCTGAAAATAGACATTTTGGGACCTCTCCAGAATATATTGTTATACAAATCTGCAAGAATTGTATTTAATCACTTAAATATTCTTCCTATCTGAGTTCACTATTTGATCCAAATAAGGAAGTTATACTTGTGTTTCAAATAACTAAGAAACTGTTGTTTAAATTTATACAAAATTTCTGGGTCTGATTAAATGAGAACTTATGTTTTGTTAGTTGGTTGGGTTAGTTGGATTGCTTTTCGCTTTCTTGACAACTTTCTAGTTTAAAGGTGATAGCTGAGGAAAGGTATTATGCATAGTGCTTCCCATTGTAGTCTGGAGCCCCACACTTTTCCTGATGCATTGAACAAGTGAAAACATTTACAGTCAATAGGTATGCTTTTCAGTAAAACTAGGAACAACTGGTCTCTTTTATGCAAACAGTCCACGGTGGGACTTGCTTTTGTTGTGCTGAAAAGGGTTTATACTTTTTCTTGCTCTACCTCTTACTTTGCTTCCATTATTACATAATATACACTTGTAAAATATACTTTTCACCTCACTGTCTCTAAGTAGCATCCCAAAGTGATTTTCAGCAAAGATGCTATGAAAAAGGGAAAGAATAATGATGAGAAAACCAACTTAATTCATTTATGAATAATTTAGCTGACTGGAGACAGTTTGCATTGTATATCATATTTAATATTAACTAAGAGAAAACTAAATATATATATATATATAAAAGTAATATGGATTATTTGGAAACGGGTCATGTCATTATATCCAAAGGCTTTAAACAACAATGAAAAAAGGCAAATCGCCTTAGAAAGATACTGATTGAAAGCAACTCCAGTTAGGACAATGGTTTAGAGGGAGATATTATTGCTCAGATACTAAATAAACCCTGCTTTGCCCTGCTCAGCCTCCAGCAAGCTCCTGGTCTTTCCTGCTCTTTCTTTCTCACACTGCTCCTCTATTTTCCCTTATAATCTCAGTCCTGATTCTCTTTTTCCTGCTCTTGTGAATGTTGGAGTCATGACCTTTGTGGTTTATAGGCCACCAGAGACTGAACTAAATGTGTTAGCACAGAGTCAAAACAAGTAATAGCTGGCCAATTAAATTAATAATCCATATTGTTACAATGTTTAACCATGGCTATTTCCTCAGTGGTCTGTTTAAATCACAGCCAAGTCCTGACCTATTTAAATGAATAACTAGAATTATGAGAAATTCCATTTAATAAACACAGCAAGGAATGCAATACAGTCAAGTATGAAATATTTATTACCTCTTTTAACCAGCAGTTATCAGAGACTGGGCTAATGGAGATTTAATTCCTGGTGAAGGCTTGGCAAAAATTTAAATCCTGAATCTCCTACAGAACTGAGCGAGACATAAGGCAGAATCAGGAGTTTCTCAATTCCTATGATAAAGCTCTCCAGGGCAACAGAAGATCAAAGCCAGCAGCTCCAGACAAGCAGCTCTAGAGTGGAGCTGATCCAACCATCACACCTTCTGCCAGTTGCCATCATGTTGGAAGGAATGATACTATATTTTGCCAAGGAATATATTTTAAATCATTGGGTTTTTTTTTAATAAAACAAAAACAATTTTTATTTGTTTGTGTCTTAAAAGAGTTAAGTAGAACAGATACTTTGTGTTTTTAAGACATGAAACCCATCCGCTGAGGAGGCCATTTTCCAATCAAGTTCTTCCAATAATTAATTTTTTAAAATTAACATAAATGCAAGATTAATCAAAGCATAATACAGCATAATACCACTCTAAGTGGTGTAACTTACAATCAGAACTGAGCCTAAAATTTTTGTTGTTAAGTGAGAAATTTATTAAGTAAGTTTTGCCCCATTTTATGACTTGTCTTGCCCCATTTGCTAAGTGAAACACTACAGTTGTTAAATTAGTAACATGGCTGTTAAGTGAATCTGGTTTCCTCATTGACTTTGTTTGTCAGAAGGTCACAAAAGGGGATCACATAACTCTGGGACACTACAACCATCATAAATGTGAGTCAGTTTTCAAGCATCTGAATGTAAATCATGGTCATAAGCATGAAAAATGGTCGTAAGTCTTTTTTTCAGTGTCATTGCAACTTTGAATGGTCACTATGTGAACTGTTGTAAATTGGGAATATATGTATACATAAGTAGCGAAAGAATCCATTGACCAGTAAATTACTCAAAGCTCAAGCTGCCCTAAAACTCTCTAGAACATGAATATTTAAGTATGTGCATGCAGATGCACATTTGCACCTTGTATCTGAGACCAATCCAAACAAGCTTTGTTAGCAATTTAACAGGTTACTAAATATAGTGCTTTCAATTTTCCTGTAATGTTGAAAAATAAATCTTAAAGGATATACTCCAGCATATCATCGAGATTGTCAAATGTTTTGTTTCCTTCCTAGATACTAGCTGAGGAGTGAACACTTGCTTATCTTGTTATTCATTTGTGCACATCAACAACAGTGTCAGACATGAGTTCACACATCACACTAAATCCAAAATGTGCAGTTTAGCATGTTTTGTCAATCTTGACATCTGTGGTTTATTTAATTAACCATAAGTTGACAGGTGTGTGAACCTTTTGTAATCCACAGAATCACACAAAAAAACCCAAGAAATTAGAAAGAACAGATCAAGGCTGTAGTCATAACTGTAAAGAAAGCTAAAGGGTCATAAACAACAGATTAAGCTAAGATCTGAAAAAAAGCAAGCAAAAAGATAGCCTGTGTTTTACTGATTTGATCATTAGCAGAAGCAAAGTTTTACTAGAAAATTATTCTGACTGCTCGGATTCTTTACAGTGGTTTTGATTTAACTGGAGGTTTTAGTTCCAGAACTAAACATGTTAATATGTTTTTTCAAGAGAATTTTTGTGAACTCTGGGGCTAGGCATGGAGAAAAATGTCTCCAGGGAGATACTATGAAGTGAGATTAACAAGACATTTACTAGTTAAGGACCTACAATATTTGATTTCACATGCATAACCTACCAGAGAACTTTATCTCCAGCTTGCTTAATATTCTTTCTCAGCAGCACTGGAGAGTACAATATGAAGCCTCGTCTTTTAGTGACTGTACTGATTTAACATTCCAGAAACATTCTAGCTCACACACTTGCCTATTGTCTTTTCAATAGGATTCCTTGTTCTAGTTATGTAGATTCCCTTGCAATTGGTTGATCTATTACAGGGGTGTCAAACTTGCAGCGTCCCATTGTCATCACATGATGTATTGCAACATTTCCCCCTTCACTAAACCGAGGGTGGTCATGGCCAGCACGTGATGCATCCATCCTAAGGGCCGTGAATTTGACACCCCTGATCTAGTAGAATAGATGGAAATTATATCTATTTTTCATTATCAGACTACTGCTCTGGAAAATCATTACATACATTTTTATCCATCACCATGGCATTACTTCACAACTTGTTTGAACAAACCTACAATTTTCCATTTTTTAACAATGTCTATTTTCCTTTTTTCCTTGTGCCAAGATTGAATTTGGAAGGTTCTTCTTATGGAAAAGCTTCCTACAAAATCTGAAGTTCACAGATCTCTTCCCAAGCAATCTTCACAAGCAGCTGATCTATAGAAAGAATTTCACTTTGGCAGTGCTGTTTTCTAATTAATCTATCAGTCTGGTATGGTTCACTCATTTTGCTAACGCAGCATGTATTTCCTTTTGATTTTAGTTTAACACATGTGAGCTCAGCCAATTGTGGTTTATTCAATAAGCAGAGTTAAGCAAGTCCTGGCTTCTTTTATTATTTATTGTTTTGAAGGGCTGATTGATTTACTTTTCTGCCTTCATGTTTGAAATCAATATCCCAAGTGACTTGTAATTGAAACAACACATACCGCACACCACAAAATGCAAAATATAGAAGCAAATTAAAACATTAATGATAAAGCATTAGTAGTTAAGGGCCTGGTAAAAGAGACATATGCCTTTGCTATTTAAAAAAAAAAGATAAATTAAAACAGGGGCCAAAGGCAACTCCCAATTTCATTTGCCCATACAGACAAAGTTGGGCTAACTTCATAAGATAAAAGTATGAATCAGGGTGTTCCACTTTCAGATCTGATTTCATTTTTCATATTGACAGAAAGAACTTGGAATAAAATTTGTTTTTTCAGTTTATGAAGGTAGGTCAATATTCTTACTGATTTTTGGGAAATACAAAAATACATCCTTTCATTTGTGTGCAGAGCATTCCCAAGAGTTTCACTTAATATGCTTAATGTTAATAAATTGATCTCTTTAAAAACACAATTGCTAGGTCATTCCAGTAAAGATTTGATACAAAGTATAGGAAACAATAAATGTTGGTAATAATGGAGGCTTTTTCAAAATTACTGAAATGGTATTGTATCACAGTATTTGATACTGTGGCCTGGTGGTACAGTGGTTAGAATGCAGTATTGCAGGTAAATTCACTATCAGGAGTTCGATCCTGACTGGCTCAAGTTTGACTCAGCATTTCATCCTTCCGAGGTTGGTAAAATGAGGAACTAGATTGTTGGGGCAATATGCTGACTCTGTAAACCACTTAGAGAGGGCTAAGTAAAGCACTCTGAAACAGTATATAAATGCTATTGCTATTTTAGCTCTGTCCTTTTGTAAAAGTCGGGATATCATGATGCAGATATGAGAGGGAGAGAATCTGTATTACAGCAGTGCACAAATGTGACTTTACAGCCCTGTCCCTAGAGTCGATGGTCTTTTCTGTGCAAGATTGGGAGACAAAAATAATAATGATGAAAAAATAATCAAATACTTAATTTAAAAAATATATTTAAACCATTTATAGAATGCAGAGGTGCTATATATAAAACAGTTTGCTTTCTTGCCAAATTTACTATTTTGCTTTCTTGCCTTATTGTTGGTTTTTGATGACTGCATTCAGAAGGTTATATGAATGTGTGAATTAGTGATTCTTTGTAGCTATTTGTGACTAATCCAATGGAAGACAATTAAATTTATTTTGGAGAAAAGACAGACAGAATTGCATTATTAATATACTCCCAAACAAGACAATCTGCTTCTTTAAATGCAGCCTGACAGAGTGGGGTGGAGTGGGGAGAAAAAAATTGCAGATCAAGGATCAAAGAGCACAGTGCTCCACCTTAAATCCCTCCCATCCTATTAATTCTTTCTTACCTTTAGATAAAGCTCTGAAACTAATTTCTCACATCAATGATACCTCCATAATCAATTTCAAATAGCCTTTTGCCAAGGGATGCAAATCTTAGCTTTGCCTTAATAAAGCATTTTGGAAGATGGATGTAGTGATCTGCTATTATTAAATGAAAAGTGGTCTCTTTTTAATCTGGAGATATGGGGGCATTTGTAACAGAGTAAATCAAAGGTTTGGTCTCTTTCTCTTCCTAATTATCAATAGTGTTTTATAATCCTATTAATATTGATACACAGTATACTGGAGATCTGTTAACGTATAATGTATGTGGAGGATAATTAACAAGATCCAAGTCAGATCAATCGCCTATTTGACAGCAAACAGTGTGTGGCTTATAAATTATACATATGCAAGGTATGGTTAGAAATGTTTAAAGTTTCAGTCCAATCCTTCCACCATGAGCACTGTGGGAAAATGCTGAACTTAAAGACACAATCTCTTGCCTGCTAGGTTTATACTGTAGGTCAGAGGAAGGAGCCTTATTTAAAAATCAAAAGAGCACCATTAACTGCCAAGATCTCAAAGCAGCCTGGAAAACATGTCTCCTTGTGAAGTATAGAAAAACAAAAGACAAACTCTTGTAAGAAAATGGCTGATTAATGAAACTGAGGAGAATCTTTTTTTTTCTACCCCTTTGATTTAAGAGAAGAGACAGCAGGTGGGAAGTTCCAGATGGCAGATCTCGTCCCATGTCTTTACATTGGCTATTAATGAGGTCAGACTTTGCTAGGGCAGTAAATATAATTAATAATTCCAATTAATATTGCATGCTTTGCTACGTCTGAGAGCGCAAAAGCTTTTTTTTTCTTTACAGATTACAGTACATTTCCCAAAGCACCTTGTAGACTGGGAAGAAGGAAAATAGTAAAATACAGCTTCCCTTTGGGTGCATTGGGGATAGCAGTTACTGAGGTAAATGGGGATGAGATGAAAGGAATTGTCAAATTAAACAACAATAATATTATTACTATTAATAATTACCTAAGGGATATGACCCAATGTGTTAAGAACACTTGAAAAATGTTTCTGATTTCCTCTGATGATGAACATCAAATATAAATGGTCCAAGGAGTGTATGCCAGATACTGATTCAAGTTAACTGGCTGAATTCTACATAACAGCTTTTCAAATATTAAGTACTGAAATGTTGAAGAAGAGAAGTGCTTCATGTCTCATATTTGGCTCCAGAATACATTTTAAGAGGTTTCCAGTATCCCCAATATTAATTAATCTAAGGGAATGGGTTGATCATGGTAATTAAAATCACTGAAAAAGTTTTGGCAACATAGGTAACTTTTATTTCCACGGCATCTTTATCATCTGGTGGTTTGAAATCTTTTTAGATAGAATATTTATATAATGTGAACAGTGTGACCCATATATCTGCCTCTGCAGGTATAATTTAGATGAATTTGGATTGGCACAGAAAAGTATACGGTATACAATATATTCTTACATTGTCCCAAATTAGAAATTGTATGATAAGTTTCTTTCAAATTAGATGGCTTTTTAAAAGTCTGCAGCACCTCCTTGATTCTCAAAAGCTGTAGCTGCTATCCTATTATTTTCAGATGGAATTTTATTCCAGTAAGTCTGAACACCATATAACTGGATAAGAATTATTTTTATAGAAGAGAAAAAAATGTAACATTTCATAATTCCTGCATAAGTGAATGAGAGAGAAAGAGAGAAAGATTTTTTTTTAAAGGAAAAATTTGTAGGGTGTGATTCAAGTGAAAATATTGTTACTGTATATACTGTCCATCAAATGTAATTGTAAAACAATACAGGAATAACATTATGACAATTGATTTTGGGGGAAAAACAAGAATGGAGACTTATTTGTATAATAACAATATAAATATAGATATTGTAGAAGAAAGCAAAAGAGAGTTAGTTTGGTGTAGGTGATAAGCCACCAGACTAGAAACTGAGAAACCAGGAATTCTAGTCCTGCTTTAGGCACAAAGCCAGCTGTATGATCTTGGGCAGATATTGTCTTTCAGCCCTAGGAAGGAGACAAACTTTGCCAAGAAAACTGCAGGGAATTTTCCAAGAAGTTGCCATGAGTCAGCACGTCCTCAAAGGCAAAAAGAAAAGAGAAAAAGAAATAAAAGAGTAAAAGAAGGAAAAAGCACATAGTATTGACAAAAAATGTTATCTTGAAAGCAAAATCTTCTTTATATCAGCTTGCAATGACAACTGCTCACAGCATCTGGTCCCTTGCTTCTTCCATGGATACATCCATACATGTTATTTACCTTCTGGTTTGTTCATTTTTTTTTATCTGGCACTAACATTTTTTTAGAAAAATGACACTTATATCCACATCAGTTGTGAGTGAATATCCATCACAGGATAAAAATCTTGGAATAAAACAATTAGTAAACTTCCCACAAACCAATCATTGAAGGCAGGTTAGACCAGGGATCGGCAACCTTTTGGAGCTCAGGGACCACCAAACTCGTAATTTTAAATCCTGAGGACCACTAATATGAATTTTGATTGACGGTGGCTTGCTGATGGTGGGAGAGAGAGAGATCTGATCTAACCTCTCTCTCTTCCTCCCCCCCAATCACTCACACACACACACACACACACAAACACACAGAGCCAGGGATGGGATTCAAATTTCTTAACAACCGTTTCTGTGGGCATTTCTGGTTTCTAGTGAATCTAAATCTTCCGGCACAGCAGAACAGCTGATGGTTGGAAAAAGGAAAAATAGCAACTTAGCAGGCAAGTTTGCCAGGTAAGGAGTGGGTGGGTGGGGAGGGTGGGCGCAGCCTTGTGTTCCTGCACAACCTGGATTAATTGCTTTTGGGGTGCTCTGGGGGTAACATTTCTCTTTGGACCACCAAAATTTTCTCACGTACCATCAGTGGGCCATGGCCTACCGGTTGGTGATCGCTGGGTTATACAACCTGCAGATTCACTGATAAATGTAAATGGAACTCCGAGGACTTTATTTTTTGGCCTGTAGAGAATAACTCAGCTAATTTTCGATGGCCCCGAATCAAGAATGTGATTTTTATCATTTTGAAATGGAAAGCAGATAAACACACTATTGTAAGCCAAAGCCAAAGCCAAGGGAAGGGAAGGGAAAGGAAAGGAAAGGAAAGGAAAGGAAAGGAAAGGAAAGGAAAGGAAAGGAAAGGAAAGGAAAGGAAAGGAAAGGAAAGGAAAGGAGGACATCCTAATCATACATATACTTAAGGCATGGCTTTTTGTTTGTCTCACTGCATCTCCCAAAACATTGTGTATAACCTCATACATGTGAACTGCTTGTTCTTCAAAATTCCATAATTGGATAGTGATATTTGAATTAACATATACCTACAAACTAATGAAAAAGAAGGAGATATACCTCATATGCTAAAAATTAAATGCAATGACAGAGTTTATTCAGAGCTAGACTGGTAACCTTCTTACTAGCTAGGATTGAACTATGGACAAAGTTCAGTTGACCTGAAGGCTGCTTTTCACTGCTTTAATGACTCCACCCTTTCAATTAGATAGTCAAAATATGCCCTATTCTTCGTTGTTACCAAATTTGGCTGGATGCTTAGTACTTAAAAAGAAACCCCATGTCTTTTATTAACTCATCTAAACAAATCCTGTGGTTTTCCAAAATGTATAAGACAAAAACTGGAATATTTTTTTAAAAAAACTCATTTCTCCATTGTATTGGGTCTCTTCTTCTTTAATTGTAAACTGTTTGGTTCTTTTTAATCAGCCTTCCACATCTTCTCTTATCATATATTTATTTCCAATCAGCAAAACTTTACCATGGAAGTATTTCTTACAATTAATTTCAAAATCACCATACATTCTTTTATAAAGTTTTAAATACCATACAGGAAATATTATTTCAACTTTATCTAGCTCTTTAACTGTCTAAAATCAACATTATGCCCCCCCTTTTGTTGTTTCCCCAAATTTAATTGTTTTTCTTCTTAACCCTTAAATTTATATAAACCTTCTTTTATCTGGGTTAGAAGAAAATTCTTCTGGCATGCCGAAACTTGCTTTTCAGAAGGGTCTTTATATGCAGAAAATAATTAACATTCAATTTGCTAACACAGTTAAGTCTCCTTTGGAGTTTGGAAGTTCGTTTAATGCAACTGATAACATTAAATGTTTTTTTTTTAATCGAGAGGGTTATAGCTAGTAGTTGCAGGATAGAGAAGGGCCAAATGTACATCTCACAGGACATATCCCTTCATAAATTCTGCCAGTCTTTTCAGGTGCCAATAAGCAAAATTAGCAAGAGTGTTCTTAATTTCTTATCCAAAGCAGTGACCTTCAATAGTTATGAAACAGCAATAGCACTTACATTTATATACCGCTTTATAGTGCTTTCCAGCCCTCTCTAAGCGGTTTACAGAATCAGCATTATTGCCCCCAACAATCTGGGTCCTCATTTTACCCATCTCGGAAGGATGGAAGTCTGAGACAACCTGGAGCCTGATGGGATTTGAACTGCCAAATTGTAGGCAGCTGGCTGCAGAAGTAGCTTGCAGTACTACACTAACCACTGCGCCACAGAGGCTCCTTAATATATAGTTACTATATAAATCATGTATCAAATAAATGGCACCCAAAAACTCAGAGACACTGTCTTGAAAAAACATATGACTAATATCCCTCTCTGTGCAAAATATATCTGCAGAATGTTTTGTGCTATAGGTGAAAAATACTAGCTGCTATAAGCATTGTGGATTAAGCTCTGAAATGTTCTATTTATATTGTGGTTTCCTTAAACAGTAGCACCAGCATTTTTTCTTTGTTTTGCTAAATGAATCATATCTTTCCCTCTTGTTCTTCCCCATGCCCAAAACTGCGTCCTATGAGAGTTATTCTAGAGCCCTTTCTTCCTTCAGCCCTCTTCAAAATCTGTTTACATGCTTCAAGCTCTCATCTGCTGCTGCAAATAAACCAATGTACTTTTATTTGAATCTTTATGACTCAGAGACCTCAAGAGAAGTTTAATTCCTTTTACTGGGCAGCAAAACAGAGTCTTAAATAATTAAACGAATATCATAAATATCAATACATGCTTATCATACCATTCCCTTTTGGGGTAAGCAATGTTATACAATCCGAAAATGCATTGAAGTTTTCAGGAGCAGCAATATTAGTTGTTGTTTTCCATAGAGAATTCCTGTTACTGGGTAGCATAAAAGTAACTTAAGTTAATAAATGTCAATACATGCCCATCATGCTACTTGTTTTTGGAGTACGTAAGGTAACACACACAAACACAAACACACACACACAAAAGACCAATAAGAAACATTAAGCAAAATAAATTAAGGCAACAGAGGAAATAAATGAAAAGTGAAGTCTTGACTAAGTTTTTCCCCCAGGAGGCCTCTGTTACTACCCTCACAAAAGGTCTTGAATAAATAAATAACCATACATATCCATGCTTTAATGCCTTTTGGGATAAGCAACATTAGGTCAATAAAAGAATTAAAGAGTAAGCAAAATATATTAAATGCAGTAAGATCTCAATTCATTAGATCTTGTACAAGAAACTTAACACGTCATAGTCCCAGTTTCCATGGTGGTTTATGCCACTTGCATAATTACATTAATTTACAAATGACACAAATGATATCATTTGCCTCATCTGTGCATACCTTTACATCATTTACACGATACCATTATATAAAGCATTGCAGAAATGACTTAGAATGAGATAAATATGCCATCATAGAAATGATGTTGATCACCACAATTATGTATTTTCCAATTTAAATAATAATTTTCCCTCCTCTCATCCCAAATTCTTTGGTATAACACATCTAGTTTCCACCAAGACCATTCACTATTTCTCTGCAAAAATCATTGAATTGAAATGAAATATAGGGCATGTCCAGTCTAAACCACTACTGCAGCATATCTGACTGAGGATCATATCTGACTGATGATTATTTTGGAAGACCTCCAATGAAGGAGAATTCACTGTTTCTTGTGGCAGTCTATTCTACTGGCTAACAATTCATACATTCCTCCTGCTGTCTAGTCTGCACTTTCTTCCTTGTCATTTTAACTCAATTATACTGGTTCTGCTTTCTGGGATAATATAAAAGACATCCATTTTGTCTCTATAGAGTGGAAGACTGTTATCAGCCCTCCATTGTCTTGACAAGATCAGCATGCCCAGATCCTTCAACTGTTTTTCACATGGTTTTCAGCCTCTTTGTGTATTAATATTCTTCCTCTAAACTTGCTTCAACTTGTCACTGTACTATTTCAACTGTGATAACCAGAATTTTTAAGCAAGCTTTTATTTCAAATCCACATTACTTTGGAAGCTTTTTTATTTAGTTCTATTTTCAATTATTTTTTTAAAAAAATAATTTCATCAATATTTATTTATTTTATTTTTCTTATATGTATCCATGTATTCATAACTATGTTTTTACTTATACCTATTATCTTGTAAGCAATTGACAAATTGACAAATAAAAATAAAAATATCAGAAACTTAGTTTCTGGGATTCTCCAGATGGCTCGCTACAGAATGTAAAGCAGTAGCTATGGCGTCGTCTGTCAACCTTTTCCCACTGTAGGCAAACTGATGTTTGTCAAGGTTTAGTGGAAGGCATGTCCCAAGGTGTTGGAGAACCAGTCTTTTGAAGCATTTTATCACTACTGATGTTAACGCGATAGGTCTGTAGTCATTTAGACAGTTAATTGCTGCTTTCTTGGGGACTGGGACAATAGTGGCTATTTTAAAAGAACTGTTGGAGAAAATATCACTTTAACCAGAGACTATAGAAACAGCATCTAGATGTATATACCACTTCATAGTCCTATACAGCCCTAAATGGTTTACAGAGTCAACATATTGCCCCTAACAATCAGGATCCTCCTTTTACTGACTTCAGAAGGATAGAAGGCTGAGTCAACTATAAGCCAGTGAGTATTGAACTCCTGACAGTGAGCTAAATTAGCCTGTAATACTGCATTCTAATCACCACACCACCACAGCTAAATGTAGATTGGCGAATAGTGGTTTTGACTTTCACTAAACCAGGCTTCAAATATAGACCTACATTTGAAACACAACTGGGCATTTGAAATGTGAAAGTTACTCTGTTTATACATAGATTTTTAAGATTCCTGACACTCAGCAATTTTGGGTTCTATACGCTATAAAAAGTGGGAACAATCAAATTAGAGAATAAAGAAATATACATCCAAAGGAAGAAAAATAAGCATGCCAAACAAAATCAGATCTTTTGAGGGACACACCCTCATCCTACTCCAAGACCTGGGGATATGACTAAGTTTTCACTGCCTCCTAGAACATCATCATGATGTTCTGAAAGTGTGCAGGGAGTGTGCACACTTCATTTATTTAACTTTAACCTTTAAACTGATAATTAAACAAAAAAAAGTTAAATATTTAATTAATACACTTTACAAATAAAATCTAAACTTAAAGATGACAGTTACTGCTTTCAGAAAATAAAAAAGCTGTAAATTAATTCAGACCTTTCCTCCCTGATGAAGTCCTGTTTCTTGATCCTTCAACTGCAGTTTCTTAATGAGGCAAAGCAAGATTATTGAGATCATTTTTAATGAGAATTCAGGAACGTTACTGGATTATATGAGGAGTATGAAAGTACTTAACCCCAATTCAGTGGGCTGCCCTTTATTAACATTTTCTTCCTACAGATATTCATTTAATTGCAGTTCCTTAAACTTCATCTTAGCCATTTGGCCCTTATATTTAATCAGAAGATACAATATCAACCCAGAATATCAATCAATCACAAGTATCTTTTTTTTTCTTAAAGGGAGATGTGCCCTGATTGAGACAGCCATTTCTGAATAAAAAGATTTTGATGGAATATCTGGTGAAGTAATAAAGACCTTGGGCTGTCAGAGAATGTTGATATAGCATGTAGCCCTGTGGATATAACATCAAATGGCCGAACAAACTATCCTGAGAACATCAGATCAGGAAAAGCTGCTTCAGAAAGAGATGTGCAAGCATTTGCAGAGGTCCTGGAATTTACCTTGTCTGATTGCCCAAAGTTTGGCACCAAAGCTTGTGGAAGGAATTGGTTTTTTTAAAAAATCTTTTACATTATTGGAACATTAAGTCAGAAAAAATCTGCTTCAGAAGTCTCCTTGCATCTTTGCAATAGTCTGTCTAATAATAACAATAGCACTTAGACTTATATATCACTTCATAGTGCTTTACAACTGTTTCTCCAAGCAGTTTAGAGAGTCATCATATTGGCCTCAACAATCTGGGTTCCCATTTTCCTGCCTTGGAAGGATGGAAGGCTAAGTTACTCCTGAGCAGCTGAGAATCGAATTGCTGCTGGCAGTCAGCAGAATTAGCCTAAAATACTGCATTATAACCACTATACCACCAAGATTCTTATACTATTGTATGTGGTTGAAATACATTTCTCAGACATATAGAATATCAATATATTATACAAAGGAGCTTTTCTTAGACTTTGGCCATAATTGGCCTTTGAATGGCATGCCAGTTGCACCAGACTGAAGTGATTAAATGTGATTAATTTAAACATCATTAACATTTAAATTCATTACACCTAATTAACATTATTTTCCATTACGGAATAATTTCCCATTCCTTATAATTTTTGAAAATGTTCTGGGAACCACACCCATAGCTTAGGGTCACACACATGGCTTGAGCTGGACTTTGCATTTCATTTTGACGTAGCCTAACATATTTGAGAATAATATGGTAAAATGGATGAGGATCTGCTAAAAATACTATAATCTGGAATATTTTGAATAAATGAATGAACTCTATTACTTGAATAATTATCTATGGAAATAAGATTATATTCATGTTTCCTATAGTTTAAGAATAGTGATAAAGCATTTCTTAGCTGATCTTGTCATCAGGATATTACTTCAAGAAATGCAAGTTATGAAATCCAGAAAAATTATTCTAACTTCAATATTGGATTTTAATTATTATGATGGCAGAAAGGTTGAGAAGCAATCATAGAAAGGTGAGAAGCAAAGTGTAGTTATCAATAGAACCTGTTGAGGCACTTCCAGGTGGGTGGGTTTTTTTTTAGTTCTACCAGACCAAAGATTATGCATTTATTTTTAACAGATTTCCTGTAAAAACAAAGAAGATGGATGAACAAAACATTGGATGATAAAAGCCATCTGTGCCCTCCCATGAATGAAGCCAAGCAGTTATATAATAAAGTTCTAATTTAAAAGCTTCCAATGCGTTTATTAATGAAAGAAATATCTGATAGACATTTAATGAACCTTTACAGTGAGTAACTCTGTTCTTATTTATTTCTCATAAATTGCCTTTGAATCTTATAGAAGGAAAGTTCATGGCAACTGAAATGTATGCTCCTCTTTTCCCTAACTACTTCTCCACCATTTAGAATTAGACACCATTTCTTTAAACAGGGCCTTAGATGAAGCATATGTGGTGGTGTGAAAAGAACAAGAAGAAAGAAAGAAGAGTTGGAGGCAAAGAAAGAGCAAAGCAGGATGAAAACAGAAAACCAAGGTGGCAGCCAGAATGGGGTGATAAATCAGTACCAATGTGGAGTTGCTGAGGTAAGCATTGGCTGCAGCAGAGATTCAAAGTTGCCAGCTTAGCACCTTCAGCAACTTGAAAGCCCCGGAACTGAAAAAAGACCTTCGCCCTGTCATCTTGAAAATCAGGGAGGCAAGGTTGCAGAATCCAGGCCAAGGCAATGCCATTGCAGAGGGCCCAGGCAGAGCTTTCTAGTAGTGGTCTATATTGTCTTCCACCAGACTCTTGCTCACTGGATAGGCTGTTCAAGTTACTTTAGTGACATTCTGAGCTATGAAAGCCTGGAAGGAAAGGGAAAGCTAAATACTAAAGAGTTTCTTTAAGAAACTCTTTAGTATTTAGTATTTATGGGGGAAAAATATATAAAAAGGACTGCAGAATACAGAATTGCAGCTTGTACAAAATAGAATAAAAATGATTTGAGTATTCAATTATAAACAATATAGCAGTGGATAAATTAGGAAAGAAATAAGATAAAATAACAGGCAATAGTTAAGTCAAAACAGGAAGCAGGAAATTAGGATAAGACTTCAAGTAATAAGTAAATAGTAAAAACTTCTAAGAATAAAAACATACCAAAACAAAAAAATACTATTTTCTAATAAATCTTTATTTAACCAGCTTTCCTAATAACATTTATATGACAATTGTTTGTCTCCCTGACTGGTGCCATCCCACAACCAAACATTAGGTACAGCTGCTACATGACTGAAAGCTACATCCTGTAGTTTTCACAAATAAAGTATTTAAAAAAACAGGCATTTCGATATAACTTTACTGAAGGAAAAATACCAAATTGCAAGCTTTTCCATTTGCCATTCAACCTGTGCATGATATCTTTTTTGAGGGAAGGAGTTTTGTCATACGCTTTTTATGAAGGGAATAAGATATGTTCTCTAAATATCCTAGCAAAATCTGCTCTTCTCAATGTAAAACAAAAGTCATCGTTCAGTCCCTTAGTAAAATCACATATCAAAATAGTATAATACCCGTCTAGAACTGCTGCCCACTTTCATGCAGGGGGTAATTTAATATGCTCTCCAAAGTCCCTGATGTTATTCAGGTCCAGCAAGATGTTCATGCCCAGCCTTTCTGGTATCAAAGTGAAGTCTGCCATTCCTTGACTGTGAGCCTGCTGTGAGAGCTTTCTTTTTTCCTTCCAGTTTCTGGCAAAGAGAGATCTGGCTCAACTACATGCCAAAATGATACTCTTTGTGACAGATCCCTTAATAATATTCAAGTCTCTAAGGCTTGGAACAGAAATGCTCATGAGCAGTAGAGATTCTATCTCTAGGATTTTGCTGATACATGAAAAATACTGTGTTGCTTTTCTTCCTCATCAACAAGCTGACAAAATAGAATCACACACCCAAGCTCTTAGGTTTTATATAAGATTATTGCATGGCTGCAAGACAAGTAACAAAATATTATTTTAATTTTTTTCAAATGTACAAACAGCAGGCGAAAGTTTACCTTTGGAGTAAATTGCATCAGTGCAATATTTTCTAATATATATATTTAGATACAATACATATCTCTAGGGGCGTCTTAGTGACAATTGCAGATGCAATCCAGTTTTGTATGTGGATATCAAACACCCAAATGGTCAAGTGTTGTAAAGAATATGCTGAAAAGAATATAAAATATTTCTGAATAATGCAAACTACCTAATAACAGCCCTCACCACCCCCAATCCCCTGGGTAGTCTTTCTCTTCTTTTCATCTGCCTGTTATTTAGTCTTTGTGGGATGTACACAATTTCTTTGAAACTCATGAAAAGCAAACAGAATGGGGCCAGGGCATCTTTTTCATAGATGGTTGCTATTCTAAAGTTCTTTAGCAGTCTAGATCCATCTATATATTTGATTTTAGTTATTTGATAGAAAAACTCAGAATCTAGATCTGAAACACATTTCATTGACTGGGAATATAAATGTGCTGCTGCCTGTGATTGACAAGCTGCTGTGTATAACACAGCAGTGGGTTTTTTTTCACTGTATTTATTCATACTCCTTGGGATGACCAAAAATATCTGCATCTACATCATTATAGCTTTTTACTCTTGACTCCGGAATCCTGATAAGGCCCTGCATTTTAAAACAAATTCATGCAATTGTATGAATAACATTGCTTCTGGACTATGACTTGGATAAAGAAATTGGCTGCCAACTTCTCTTTTCAAAGCCTTTTTCTTTCATTCAGTGAAATTTATTTAGCTTTGGTTGAAGGATGATTCCGTAGCGTACTTAACATTTGCACTTACTATAGGTTCTATCTATTTCAAGATACCATATTAGATAAACTGTGAAGGAGTTCCATTGAACTTCTGGTAGTTGAGTTAAGGATTGCACTGTCAAACAGATGTCTATGGATAGCACTTCAAACCTTATGTAATGTATAGGTAATGAATGTTTTAAATGGCCTTTTTAATTTTGTTCTGTGATTTGTTTAAAATCTTTTAGAAGTTGCTTACAAAAAATATATTAATACATGAACAAATAAAACTCACCATGCACTTGAAGACCTGAAACGTTCCACTGCATTGCACAGGAAATACTTCTGACAACACAATCGCCAACATGACTTTTTGAAGTAAGTGCCACTTTGCAGCTAAGTGAATTACTTGAATGCTAATTTCAGATGGCTCTGAATATATGCACCAGCTTTCTGAATTCAGAATGAACCAGTATTGCAAGTTGGCTTCAAGCTAACAATACTAATCAGGCCTGGAAAGTATTTTGAAGTAATATTTTGTGTTTCTTCATCTTGTGATTCAACCATTTCATTAATTTTGGTCTATTAATTAATAATATTTTGAGACTATCTCAAGGGCAGAAGCCCACCCTAGACTGATCTCAACAATAAAGCTATTCTATTATTAAAAACTTAGAATAATAAAAGTACCCAACAATAATAAATCGGCCAAACCCCTAGAGGTGTTAACATTCCTTACCTTATTTGATCTTCAAATCCAGTATACTCTTATTTGTGTAAGCCTTGCTGAAATAAATATACTTACTTTTAAGCAACCATACATAGTACTGTACTCTAAAACTACTTTTGTCCTACTGCATTAATCACCACTATTAAACTCAATTGAATAATGCTTCCTTGTGAACGACACCTTTGTGAAAGTTTAAAAAGCCTCACCCTTTAATTTATCATACACATTAGTAATATGTCTAGACAAGGCTCTTTCTCCCATTTAAAGCACATTACTTAAGATGCTCTAATTAACATATTCTAAGCTTCAAAATTAAATGCTTTTCAATAGCGAAGTATTTCTTTTCAAGCATTCATTACAGAGCAATAATGCAAAATGTAATTATTTTCATTTCATTTTTCTTATGAAGTATAGTTTTAACAGTTTAAATCAATAAATAATTTTAGCAAGTGTCAGTGATTTAAATGTTTTTTGTCTTATATTTAGTACACTAAAACAGTAGTTTTCTATATGTGCCACATGTATATTATGAACCACACAATGCATTTTATTTGAAAAGAAAACAATTCTTAGTGTCATGCAATTATTATTCTGTATCATTGTCCCCTTGCCACATTTTTCTGATTAGTGTCTTCTCTAGACTTTATTGACTGATAAAATAAAAACATAAAAAATGATAAAAAACATAAAAATGATAAAACACTCAGTTTAACATGCATTTTGCAGCACACAGAAGCTTGTATATTAAGAACCAGAGATGCACAGAAGTAGTATTGGTGGCTGCAAAGAACCAGATAAAAATGTGGATTGTTGAGGTCCTCGGTCTTTTTTCTCCTAGTCTTCTACAACATGATACATTACTTTATTATGTAATATGCTTAAATTTGCCAGAAAAGTACTAATTAAAATAAACAAAGTTTATCTTGCTGTCCTAATTCTCATTAAACTGTTTCATCCTAGAAATAAAGCATAGTCATAATTATGATATTTAGTTAATTGGAGATAAAGTAATGTGTGGTTGATTCTGATTCACAGAAGAAAGAATGTTTCGTTCCCACTATTATAAGAGTGATATATTCGGAAGACTGTGGTAGCCAATTGTTCTAGATCTAGGACAGTGATGTTATTTATATAAATACACTATATTTAATGCTATGCCATATATCATATATCATGTCAAACTCGATCACATCATGTGACGTATTGTGATGTATCAAGACATTTTTTGCCTTTGTGGAGCAAGGGTGGGCGTGACCTAAGCATAACACATCTGGCTCACGGGCCGCCAGTTTGACACCCCTGCTATATGAGGTGAGTAGTAATGGAGAGTAATGACAACATTATTTCCCCCCAAGACTCAATTTGCCCTTGTTCAGAGGTATCAAGTCAGTTTTTCTTGTTCTGCTGCACTTCCATGTGGCAACCCTGGCATACACTGCTACTGATGCTCCTGCTAATTAACTGCCAATTCCCAGATAAAGAAAATATATACTTTCTGCTATCAGATCTCTCTTTAGAAATAATTGAGGATATCAATTCTGTTAAATAATAATTACTATAAGGAAAATGTGGATCTAATTTTGGAATTGTTTATATGATTGTTTATATTATTTAATTGGGTTTTGATTAATTATGCACCATCATCAGTGTTGATTCTTAGTAACCACATAGATTTTCTCCAAATTGATTAGTCCTGAATTTGTCTTCAGATTTTTTAAAAGGGCACCGATTGCCACTATAAGTAAGTTTATCTATCTTGCTGCTGATCATTTTCTTGTTTTTTCTCTATTTTTTCAGCATTAGAAACTTCTCAAGAGAACTCGGTCTTCTCATAATGGACTCATAGTAGGGTTATTTGAGTATGATCATTTGTGCCTCATGTGAAAACTCTGGATTGATTTGTTTGATGATCCATTTATATATTTTCTTGAATACCCATGGTATTTTCAGGCATTTCCTTCAAATGTTCAAGTTCAAAAGCATCAATAATCTTTCTATCCTGATTCTTTGAAGTCCAATTTTCACTTTTTCAGATATCAGAGAAAAGAATTGCTTGCATGATCTAGGCATTTATAGCACATCATGGCATCTGAATATCTTTTCCAAGAACTTCATAGTTGTTCTGTCAAGAGCTGGTCTGTGGTATTTTTTTTGACAGCTGATTTATTTAATTTTGATAGTTAATTTTAAATAGCAGAAGCTATTCATGATTGGAATGCTGGGATTATATATTATTAGGATTCTTTGCTCATCTCTCCATCATTCTTTCCTTCAACCCCACCCTTCTCCCAAACCCACAATAAGACAATACAGTAAGTATTGGGGTTGATTATAGTAGGTACTGCTACACTTTACTAGTATTTTTATTTGCAACAGTTAGTACTTGCTAACAGTTAGCACTTCTGTAATCAAGTTGGTCTTTGATTAATTAAAAGTTAGGCAGACTAATAATATGTGGTTGGGTAAATTGTGGTTTAGCATGCTTGGAAAAACTAGCTATGTGTTAGCATAATATGTGAACCATGTATCTTGTTAAGTCAAAATGTGTTTATTATGTATTATGTTATATTAACACAGCAGTTGTATTTTATTGGTCTGGATTTAAGGTTATTTATATTACTGGATTTAGTAAGAATTACAGTAGTAATATCTGTCTTGTTAAATTAATCTTAGTTTTTTTTTAAATTTCATTTTGTTTTACTTAAAAATATATGTTTTATATCTACAATCTAATCCATTACAGTAAGAAATCTTTAGATTAATAGATGATCTATAAATAAATATAAATAGATAATGTATAAATATCCTAGTAAACAAACAACAAAGTAAAGCAAAGTAAAATATTTTTGCTTATATAGTGGGTATAATAAGTCCTTAATATCTGAACTAGACTGTGTTATTTCTCTGTGATATATGTGGATATATGCATAATTTTGTATGTATTTATTTATTTTGCCATATTAATGTAGTATATATTGGAGGTGGTGACCCTTTGAGAGTTGTATGCAATAGAAATTCATTTGAATGTAAGCCGAGTAGTATACATTCAAAGTGACAATAAAGTTATTATTCTACTTCTATTATACTACTTAATATGGCCAAAGCTATTAAGATCATTCCATGGAAATCATCCTAAGAAGCAAACCATTGTTCATGTTTAAACAGTAATAATGTGAAAAGGATCATATCTGAAGATTTAGTCTCATAGCAGTAACATATACATACATGCATGCAGTATACACAAAAGTACAGTGAAAGTTTTGTTTTCCAATTTGGTCTTTATGTATTGTAGCTTGTAGCAGGCTATTCATTAAAAATTGGGTAGAATCAGTTGCTGAAGAAAGTAGAAGGGTTTTAAATAAAAATTAAACATGACTTCAATTAACATTAACTGAATAGTGGATATGATGACTCATCCCAATAAACATTACAGTTTAGTTATAATTTACAAGGAGTAGGTTTCAGAGTATACTTTCCCATTCTAAATTATTACCAAACCAAAACTCAGGAACTTTATACATAAAAAAGACAAATGGTGTGCCTCAGAAATAATGTTTGAAGAATGGATTCAAGTAGAAACATACACTAATGAATACCAGAATAATCCTGCTTGTATTTAATCTGACAGAATTCATGCTGCCATCTGTGTATTCTATAGCTTGTTTGGAAATATAATGTTTATTTAATAATGTGAAATATTTCTGCTCAAGCAATCCTGTCTTTCTTAGCATTACTTCCATGTACATATTTTTAAACTATTACCTCAATGAGGTCAGATACTTTATCTCTGACTTCTTGTGGTGTAAGAAAGCAATAGCAAGATGCTTATTCTGATTAATTTCATTATTATTCATACATAAGATATTGTTTGATATGGAAATCAGCTACTGTAATTGAAATCTCATTTGTAATAAGAGTATATATATATATATATATATATATATATATTCTCAATTTCTCTACCCCTGGGTCTACACTGTTTTTTGAATGCACCCTATTTTTCGTTCTGATTTCAGCCACAGTATTCTCTTAAGATATCAATCTTAAAAAACATTAATTCTCAGAAGTATTCTTGATATTGATCTCTCTGGGAATACTCCGAGTGTTCATACTGTACATACTACTTGGAAAGCAGATTGACACTTAACTTTATTACAGGGAGACCTGTCCATTCTATCTCCTCTGCTTACTTATGCCCTCAGGCGACACACATACTGAATGTGCCAGAGACAACAGCAGAAGCCAGACAACGTCTCCCTTGCCACTTCTTTTTTGGTATGCAGAAGCCTCATTTCCCTGCTGCAAAGAGAAACCTGTATTTGAACATACTGGTGACAGTCTTACTTTATGAAAGTAAATTATGCTCAATTGCTTCTGCAGAATTCTCTATCACATATTTTAGCTGACTAGCATTTATGAAAGTTTGATCCACCACTGGCAGAGAATGTACATAGTATCACTTGCCTTTATTTAAAAAAGGGGGGGAGGGAATGAGTAGAGAAATAGCACTGTGTGTTAATCAAAATTAATTAGTTTAGCTACATTGCAAGGCAATTGGTCAAAATTAGGCTATTGTTGGTCAAAATATTTGTCCTTCAATTTTGGAGTTTTTTTTCCCTCTCTTCTTTAATAGGGACAAATCTAACATTGCCCCGCCCCCGTCTGCTTATCAACCTCTGCAGATAGTAAATAAATAAAAAAAGGATTCCTTCTTGCAGCTAATACTAGTCATTAGGATTCATTGAAATCAATGGGACTACATTTAATAATTAATTTGAACCATTGGTTTTATTGGATATAAAGTTATTTGATTTAGAGCCTGTCTGAGGAACTCATGATTTTCCTTTTTTCTCCATAATAACAATCCTGTCTGGGGGTTGGGCTGAGAGATTGGCCCCAGACCCAAACTCATCTGGCTTTCAAGACTCACGGAAGAACAGCATTAATAGTATCCCAAATTCTAGTCTAGCACCTGAATCGCTACACTAAACTTCTAGGTTTTTTTCAGAGCTCCCACACACAGAATTCTCGGTGTTATCCTTCACTAGTGGCATTGTGCCACTATTCTGTTCTTACTACTATTTTTGTTAAACAATTTTTTGTTAAACAGGAAAGCAGAGAAATTCCACAAAAGGAAAAACAGTATCTGAATCTCTTTTACAATGTTGGGAAGTAGACAAAATGATGGCAAAGCCTTCTATTGAAGGAAGCATCATGGTATTCTCATTGGAAAACCATTTATCTGAAATGGTATAGGATTTTCTGCCTGAGCAGAGGGTTGGATTAGAAAACCCCCAATGTCCCTTCCAATCCTGTTATGCTGTATTTAAATCAGGAATAACGCATTCTTATTATCATAATGCAAATAGATCTTCCTTTAGTGTACTGTCTTATTTATTTATAATTTTAGACATGACAGCTGATTCTCACAGTACAGTCTAGTTAATTGTATTTAAAATTACTGACGTATTTATGGTAAACCAGTGCAAGTGACTTTCCAGTAGCAGTTTTACTTTTGAATTGTAACATTTAGCAGACACTCTTCCAACATTTACCAATATTGCCAGCTAAAGTGCACCTCAACTCATCTGTGTTTGTCAGATGAATATTCCTTGCTTAACTGATGAATGTAGCTTTCTTTATATTTTACTTGTAGGGATTTTCTTCCCCTGGTTGTGATACATAATCTTTTTGTATATGTTTTTCTATTTGTGTTTTGTGTTTTATTTTGTTGTATATACAACTGGATGAAGCATTGTGGGTCTGCCTGTCCCGGGATATCTGCTGGTCCTATCAGGTTATGTATGATGGATGCACTTCAGGTTCCCTCCCTTGCATGTTGTCATCTGATGGTACATTGGAGGAGTGCCTTCTCAGTAGCCACCCCAGTTCTTAAAAAAAAACCCAAAAGCCTCCCACTGGAGATCAGAAGGATTGTCGCGTTGTCGCGGTTTGCTCGTTGTCCTTAGGTTCTCTGATCAGTCCGTAGAGCCCCCGCAGGGGTGAAATTTAGAGGGACCCTCGCGAGGGTGAGTACTTAAGTACTAGAATCAATAATTGACACAGACACCATAGTTTCTCAGGGTGAGAGAGCACGTTGTGCCCGGGGTAGATGAAGAAGTCCCCCGATTGCAACGCACCACCCTCTTTTATTTTGCAGTTTTATCAGGGCGGGGGGAGCGAGACATATGTGAAGAGGAGCAAGGAAGTATAATTCTAATGGCGCCATGGCAGGATGCGACCACTGTTGTGTGCTAAGATAGCGTGATTATCTATTAACAAGATATTTGTGGTCAGCTAGTTCCTGTAACTATTTGCCTACTTGTCGTGCCAAGCTGAGCTTATCATGCAATTCCTAACTTGAGAAGGTCATTCTTACGGCCTTATGTCAAGAGGACTCTCGAGGTTTACTACAAGTCCTCTTTTCTTTGTTTTTAAGGTGCCGCGATATCCGATTCAAAATATAAGCCTTTCTCCTTTGGAGTATCATAGTGCTTGGATAAGGACATACCCTCCGGGACATCCCGATCCGATTGCACAACCTCGTTCAAGGGCAGGTTATCAGTGTCAGAGTCGTCATCGGAACATAAGTGCAAAAGCGGAGCCTTGCACTCCTCAGTTGGGATTGCCATATATACATGATTTTGCATTAAGAGATTAAGTTGCGCAGCAGCTTTAGCTTCGGCAATAGCATTTAAACTACGTTTGATCATTGAAATAAAGATAGGTAATAAACAGGGTAGCAGAAAACATCCTATAGCAATTATAGCCACCAAAATAAAAATAGCCTTTAAACCGGGAAACTTGGGGAGAAACTCGTCAAACATTCCCCCTATGTCCACTCCCTTCCATGTTTGCACAGGTACATGCGCCAGTTTTATCATTTTTATGGCAGCCTCATCTACAGCCTTCATGCTGTTATCAATTTCAATGCAACAATCGGTAAGGTTAAACTTTCCACATACCCCCCCTTCTTTTGCTAACAGGTAATCTAGTGCCAGACGATTTTGCATTATGTAAGTACGAGATTTTACTGACTCTCTCGCAAGGGATCGCATGGTGGCCAATGTTTCATCAGTGATTAGCTCTACTACCGCTTGAAGACGGATAATGCGGTTAAGCATGTAGATGGGTGATATAGAGTTTTTAAAGGTTATCCCTCTTGGGTATGGTGTCGGGTCGCACTGTGAGCCCTCTGGATTGAAAGTCCACACATTTCCATTCATTGCAGTAGGTGCCTTTGCCACAGGGGTTGTGTTGATTTGAAGGTCTGGCACAGATGTACTTTTCGTTGCTGGAATATATCCGTCGCCAGACAAGTGAGCTGCATTCGTTTGTACCATAGTCCATGGCTTCGCAGGCATCAAAAGTGACCGATTGGGATACCTTCGGATTATAAAAGTCATGATTGACCAGTGTCTTTTTTGATGAGCCGGCTCCGATAGTGATGAGGATGTTGTAGCGATGAGTGGGGCCTGTGGGGTCATAACAGGTTTGTTTGTTGTTATCTTCACAAATACTATACGTCGTGCTATTCCACACACAGGTGTGCGTGGATGGTTTGGTGCAAATAAAATGGGTGTGATATATTAATGTAGGTCTGATGGTCTGCCCCTGTTAAGTTTTTTGCAAGCAGGGGGTGCAATGTTTGGCATCTTGGGAGGTGAGTGCACTTCGTGTCCTCCGTTGGGGGGGGATAAACTTCAGTCGTAGGGATAATGTCAGCCGAGAAGAAGTGGCAAAGCCTCGTACCATTTTTGTAATTTCACATTGGTATAGACCAAAGTCTGAGAGGGTCAGATCAGTTACTGAAAGATGAGTTGCTCTAAAATGATAATTGATGGTATATTTGGGTGAGTCTTGTAGATATATGGTATTGTTGAAAAACCAGCGCCAGATGATTCCCTTTTTCTTGATTGGAGACATCTGGTAACAGGAGAGGGCCTGAGAGCGAAGATGCAGTGCTCCCTCATTGTTGTAACGGTGCGTGTGAATCAAGGAGTTGAATTTAGGATGTGGAGAGGACTCGAGAAGCTGTCTACGAATTCGTTGTCCCCGGAGCGGTGACCAGGAACCAGGATAGCGGTCAGGGAGATGGTAGCCAGGTGCATCCCATAGGCAGCTGGTGGTATCACAGGGAGGTTGGCAGCAGGAGAAGTGGCGCACCAGGGTATGGGAAAAAGATTGAGGAGAAGATTGAGACAAAAGGAGCCAAGAAAGAAACATAGAGGGTAGTGGGGGGCGAGTTACAGAGAAAATGGAAAAGAGATAAACTGTATGATTGAAGGATTGACGGGAAGTAAGAAAGCCTAAGCAGGAATAAGGTCCCACCGTATTCGCGGTGACATAGACATGTAGGTAGACCCGACAGGGTTGGTAGCCATACAGAAGAGAGACGTGAGGTGAGGGACGCAAGGCACGGCCTTGATGTTGAAAGGCATAATTACAGGCGGAAAGAGAGATGTCTTCAAAGGCAAAGGTAACGCGTGTGAACGGAGGGGCGAAGATAACAGCAGGATCAGCCCGAAACTGAGAAAAGACAGGAGATATCAGAATCAGAAGGGCTAGGAGAGGAACACTTGTCCTTAGCCTCCCCATGATAAGGTCGAACACAGCGCGCAGGCACCCAAAGAACACGATCAGGAAGTTGAACAGCAGCGTATCCTTTGCCCCAAGTGATCAGTTGCACAGGTCCCTTCCACTTCGGATCTGGAAGTTGCCTGAAATAAACAAGAGGTCTGGAGGTAGGGACAGGAGGTGTGGTAAAGTGACGAGAAGCAGCCGTAGAAGAAGGAGAGCCAGTAAGATTCAGAAAGTTCAAGGTATATAAACATACATTTAACACATTCTGTAACGCTGGGAGGTTCGGGGGGGGCGTACGCCTTTTTTCCCCATGTATCGATCAAGGGCCATTTTGAGTGTTAAATTTGCTCTTTCCACAATAGCTTGGCCTTGGCTATTGAATGGAATTCCAAATTTCTGTACAATGGACCAATGATGACAGAACTCCGAGAAGGAGGAGCTCGTGTATGCAGGACCATTGTCTGTTTTTAAAATTTTTGGACATCCCAGTGTTACAAAGGTCCAAATGCAATGATTGATAGTGTTTTTAGTAGTCTGCCCCCTTTGCAGTGTGGCCATGATGAACCCAGAGTAAGTGTCTACAGACACGTGAATATACTTCCAGGACGCAAAGGATGGATACTGAGTAACGTCCATTTGTCATGTGTCACAGGCCTCGGTGCCTCTAGGATTTACTCCTTCTGGGACACTTCGTGCCTGCAGACTACATGTAGGACATTGTTGAACAATTGCCGTGGCTTCTTGATGAGTAATTCCAAATTGTCTCACCAGAGCCTTTCTATTTTGATGAAAATAATCATGACTTTCTCCTGCTGTTAAGGTGTTATTCTGCAGGATTGGTAACAAATGCAACTTGCAGGCCTCATCTGCCATGTGATTGCCTTCTGAAAGAAATCCGGGCAGATGCTGATGGCTTCTGATGTGGGCCACAAACAGAGATTCCTTCCTTTCCTTCAATAGGTCTTGTAACTGTAAAAAAAGCGTCATTAAAGGAGAAGGGGTTGCAGGAGAAATGTAGGCATCAAATATATTCAAGGCCAATTGTGCCACATACAGACTATCAGATATTACATTAATTGGCTGGTTGGGAAAAAGTGTGAGTGCCATATTGAAGGCAGACAGTTCAGCCTGTTGAGCAGAAGGTTGTGGTGTGGTAAGTTTTTTATGCCATTGATTGTCAGTTTGCCACACACAAGCCCCGATGGTTTTAGAACCATCAGTGAATACAGTAAGACAATCTTTCACTGGTTGTTGTACTAAAGGAGTCTCTAGAGTGAGCGGAATTGTTTTCAGCACTTGTATGCGTGGGTCTGGTGGTAGATGGCAGGAGACATTCCCTTGCCACCCTTCCAACGCATCTTGTAACGCATCAGAATTTTGGAAGAGTGGTTCCCATTGTGTTAGTCTGCAGGGAGTGTAAAGCGTGCAGATATCCACACCCATCAAGGCTCTAGCTCTTTTCCTCCCCCGTTCTATAAGAAGGGCCATTTGTGCAGCTCTTGTGGTGATTGATGCTTTTGGGGTATGAGGAAGGTGAATCCACTCTAAAATGTGTAGCCTCTTTGAAGTCGAGATTTGAACGATGATTGCTGTAAGGAGTGTGGGTGTGGGAAGAAGCGCCAATGAGAGTGCATGATTGTGTAATGAGCGGTCCACCCAATGGGTATGCAAGGCGCTGTTGATTTCTTTAAGAGCATTAAGCTGTTGCTCATTCAGCCAAATGAGATCCGCTGGATGCTTAAGGCCGACCAATGCTTGAAATAATGGCGAGAGAGTATGAGTTGAAATGGAAAGATATGGGCGTGCCCAATTGAGCGTGCCCAGGCATTGCTGTAACTGTACCAAGGTTGCAGGTTGAGGGAGTGTGAGAACAGGAAGGTGAGGTGAAGCTGTGGAGGCTAAAACCTTGTGTCCTAAATATTGTAACAGATAATGAGACTGCACCTTTTCTGGTGCTACATGCAGTCCTGCAAGAGCAAGGAGAGAGAGAAGACATGGAAAAGTTTTACATACTGTACCTTTAGGACCATCAGCTGCAATCAGGATGTCATCCATGTAATGATACACTAAAAATTCAGGAAATTTGTCCCGATAGGGTTGTAAAGCTTTATTTACAAAATATTGACACATCGTAGGAGAATTGAGCATTCCTTGGGGAAGAACTTTCCATTGATATCTAGCTGTAGGTTTAGAATTATTAAACTCAGGAACGGTGAAGGCAAATAGTATCCTGTCCTCTGGTATCAGCGGGATGGAGAAAAAACAATCTTTGAGGTCAATGATTATGAGATCAAATTGTACAGGAATTAAATTTGGATATGGAAGGCCGCATTGCAATGGGCCCATAGGTTGCAATATAGCGTTCAGAACACGGAGATCCTGTAGGAGGCGCCATTTGCCACTTTTCTTTTTAATTACAAACACTGGTGTGTTATATGGGCTGGTAGATGGTTCAATGTGACCTTCTGCCAATTGCTGTTGAATGAGAGTGTGAAGTGCGCTTAATTTTTCTTTTGTAAGAGGCCATTGATCAATCCAAACAGGAATATTTGATTTGAGAGTGAGAGAAAGAGGAGAAATAGCCATAATTCAAGGTATGTAGAGAGAAGTGTGGAGTTGAGATAGCAGGTCACGGCCCCACAAATTGCAATGTAATGGAAGGACAAAGGGTTTAAGATAAGCAGTCACAGAGGAATGAGGCGTAGAGGCAGTAAGCCAAAGTGAGCTAACCTTTGCTGCCTGCGCTCCACCGACGCCTTGTACTGAAGTTGTTTCAGCAAGGGGCCAAGAGGATGGCCACTCAGAGGACCGAATGACAGAGACGTCAGCTCCGGTGTCAATCAGGCCAGCAAAAGATTGGCCATTCAGCAATATGGTTAACATAGGTTTGGAGGCTCGAACAGATTGCTGTAGAGCAAACAAAGAAGGGGGTTCAGGAGAGGGAAGAAGAATGAGAGTAGCCACAATCGTTCCCGCTTTCAGGGAAAAGCACCGGTCGCCAATGGCAGCGAGAGAGAGATTTTTCAGAGAAGAGGAGTCGTACAAAAAGGGTGCAGCGACTACGCCTTCAATGGTAAGGGAGGAGTTCGGTATGAGCAAAACAGGCAAGGAAGGCGGAAGTGGCTTCAGAACAGTGATAGAAAGAGGGAGAGTGAAGACCGAACCAGGATCATCATAAACGATGTCCTCTGTCAGCTGTACAGGGAAAGAAGTAGGTTGTAAAAAGGAAAGAGAAGAGGAAAGAGAAGTTTCAGCCTTTGTAGCGGGGTTAGCTGAAGACCCCGTGCCTAGTTTTCCGATTGCTGAGCAGGAGGAGGGTTAGAGCGACATTGGGAAGCCCAATGAAAACCTTTTCTGCAACGAGGGCAAACAGTTTTTGGCTTGGCAGCATAGGGTGCAGTACCCCGAGACTGGCCACGAGGCGTTCCCCCCCCCACCCGGCATTCTACACTGATTTTTAAAATGGCCAGGCTTCCCACAATTAAAACAATTGCCAGAGCGAGACACGGCAAGGGCGTCGGACGACGGAGGGGAGGTGGGGAGGGATGCAGAAATGGAGGTAAAGATGGCAGCGGCAAGGGCGCTCATTTTGTGAGAAGTAGTTCCCACAATCCTACAAAGCTGCAGGAACTCAGCCAAGGTTACACCAGGTTTATTAGCAACAGGTTGAAGTATTTTTTGACAATCTTCATTCGCATTGGTGTAAGCCAGTTTAATAAGAAGTTCTTGTCTGGCCGCCTCATTGTCAATTTGGCGTTCCAGAGCGGTTTGCAAATGGTTAACGAATGAAGAGTAAGACTCGTCAACCTCCTGCACTACCTTCAAAAAGGTGTGTGTGGATTTAGAGTCTGAATCATCCACACGTTTCAGGGCAGTCATCGCACAAAGATGAATGATTGCAAAGGCACGGCGAGGGCAAGTTTGTTGCTGAATCAGGGTGGAGTATAATCCGGTTCCCTTTAAGTGATCAGCAATGACCAGATTAGGGAGGCCTCATCTTATTTCAGCATCTACTAATTTTTCATATTCAGACTGCCAAACAACATACTGGGCAGGAGTCATAAGCATAGAAAACAACATCTTCCAATCATATAACAGCATTACAGTGTTAGCAGACACGAGAGAATCAAGCATGCCACGAGTGTAAGTGGATTGCAGTCCATACATATTTACAGCCTCTTTTAAATTTTTCAACACTCTTAACTCTATGTTGGTATGAACAGGAGCGCTAGGGGCTCCCGGAACAAGAGTCATAGGGTAAGCAGAAGGTATATCACAAGATTCTAAAGTGAAGGAAGGAGAAGCCAGGATAGCAGTAATATTTCCCCCCGAGGGATGTGGGGACGGAGGATCAGTAGGAATGGGAGAGACAGAAGGAGAGGAGGGCTGCAGACGATTGTGCGGAGTGTCAGAGTGAAAAGGAGGGGCATAGGCAAGCTGAGGAATATCATCCGAAGAGTCGGCAGATTGGTAAGGTGGGGGAGAAGAATCAAGGTGAGCAGCAAGAGGCTCAGCAGTTTTAGAGGCAAGAGATAAAGACTCGGGGAGAGTGGTGGAGGGGTAGATAGTATTGAGCGCAGCCATTATCGCACGCCAGGACATAAGAATGTCCGGTGGAGCTCTGGGGACATCATACAGATATTTTCCCAAGCGTTCCCACGAAGTGCGACGCAGCGTGCCCTCAGCCGGATAAGCAGGACAGTGCTGCTCCACATAAAGCAAGAAGGAGGTGATAGATTTTCTAGACAAGGTATATACAGTGGTGCCGTTAATTTTCTGCAAACAATTAGCCTTCTTCACTAATTGGTAAAGTTCGTCCCTATGAACTGACGAAACTTTGGAGAGTGAGGAGCCCATTACTTACGATTGTACAGAGCCTTTGCCAGGTGCGTAGCAACGGGAGTGAAGGCAGCGCACCTCTAGACAGAAGTCACGCCGTGGAGCTGAAGAAGTGAGAGATCCCGGACGAGCCCCCAGTTGTCGCGTTGTCGCGGTTTGCTCGTTGTCCTTAGGTTCTCTGATCAGCTTGTAGAGCCCCCGCAGGGGTGAAATTTAGAGGGACCCTCGCGAGGGTGAGTACTTAAGTACTAGAATCAATAATTGACACAGACACCATAGTTTCTCAAGGTGAGAGAGCACGTTGTGCCCGGGGTAGATGAAGAAGTCCCCCGATTGCAACGCACCACCCTCTTTTATTTTGCAGTTTTATCAGGGCGGGGGGAGCGAGACATATGTGAAGAGGAGCAAGGAAGTATAATTCTAATGGCGCCATGGCAGGATGTGACCACTGTTGTGTGCTAAGATAGCGTGATTATCTATTAACAAGATATTTGTGGTCAGCTAGTTCCTGTAACTATTTGCCTACGTGTCGTGCCAAGCTGAGCTTATCATGCAATTCCTAACTTGAGAAGGTCATTCTTACGGCCTTATGTCAAGAGGACTCTCGAGGTTTACTACAAAGGATTCTTACACTTTTAGCCTTCCTTTGGAGTATAAAGATCTGGCTCTTAACTCAAGCAATAGGCTAG
Organism: Bungarus multicinctus; assembly: GCA_023653725.1. Lineage (NCBI taxonomy): Eukaryota > Metazoa > Chordata > Lepidosauria > Squamata > Elapidae > Bungarus > Bungarus multicinctus. The sequence goes on from CM042844.1 coordinate 56,801,110, forward strand.
GATAAGGAGTGGGAGGGATGGTTGCATATTTAGTCTGAGGCCTAAAGGAAGGATATGTTTTTAATAATGCTTTATGGATTGTTATGAAGCCCCTGGAATCATTGTAACAGATAGGTAACTATATAAGTCTTGTAAATAAAAAAGTAAATAAATTATAATGGCATGGAGGTTAGCCTGGTTTTATCCACAGAGAGAAATCAGTGAATGTCTGAAAGCATGCAAATCATGCACCAGGTGGAGTACACATAAATCAAACTACTGTAGTCCAATGATTGTAGATTGGCATTAGGATAAGTATATCTTAAGAAAGTTCTTATTCAGACTTGGCTTCAGGCAATAAAACGTCATAGATGTAGAACTCTAGCGAGTGAAATTTCTAGGGAGCAAATTAGGCTAAAAACATCTTCTGGAGACAGCTAGAAAGGAATCACATACTGCTTGAAAATATGGCAAGTTATTCAGTAAATGTTTCATTTATTGGGCTTCTTCCATTGCTGTTATGGTTAAAAGACATGCTGTCAATAAAAATGATAAATTTATGGATGCTTTGGTTTTTCAGAATCTCTTTTCTTGTTACATACATGTATAAGAATTGAAACAATTTCATGATAGCATGACATTAGACACTAGTCTCTGTCTATGAACTATTAACACTTTTTACCATCTAGGAGAAAAAGACTATCAGAATCTAGAAATGTAACAGAATTTAAGTTCAAATGAGTGCTGGTATAATTAATACAGTAGAGAAGTCAGGGATCAGAAATGACCAAGTTTTTTTAATTAATAAATAAATAATTTCATTCTTTTAATAACATTCTGACATAAATAATCTTCATAAAAGTGGCATCTTCAATATCCCAAATAATAGAGATAGCATCTTGAAGAAATATTTCTTAGCTATGGCATCTGATCGCTGAAAACTTCTAAGTAGAAAGAATTTCTATTTAGAATCCTCTCATTTGTTTTTTTGCTGCTATTTTCTTTGTAGTTGTCATACTGTATCAAAGTTTCAGGAATTTTTTGCCACAACCAACTTTTCAGAGGGAAAACAACCAGAGATCGATCAGACAATCTAAAATAATCTTCTCCACCTATTTTCCAATGTACCTATTGAAGTCACCTTTGCCTTTTTTCCCCCATATGCCTTTTCCCACTATGTTATAATGGACCTGTACCAGGAAAGGGTCTGTCCCATCGTTTTTTTTCTCCTTCAACCACCCATCTTGCTGGTGTTGTCACAACCAAAATTCAAATACTTTTAAAACTTTGGAGTTTTAAATTTTACGTTGGCTTTATCATTGTGTTTCCATGTCTTTTGTTCTTGATTTCAAGTTTATAAACTGCTCTTGTGGTATCTTCCCTCCTGGTGATTTTTAAAATAAGTATGCTTTATGTACTAAAGCAATGTTTTAAAATAAAGATGAATAAAGAACAAGTTTGCCAATTCTACCAGGAGGAGGAAGAGCTGTGGTTGATGCATTTTATATGTTATTATCATGAGTAGACCAATATCACAGATTCAGAATCACAACAGAACAGTATTCTGTTAAGGTACTGAAGTTTGCAGATGCTACAAACAAGCATTGGTTTCATTCAAAACAGTGATGAACAACTGATCCTGTGGTGCAGCTGGAAGAATCTGGAGCTGAACACATTTAAAACTGTAAAGATGAGAATGGATTTTATGAGGAGCTCTCCTATTCTACGATGCCTTACTATATCAGACTATACAGTATCAACAGTAGTGTCCTTCAAGTTTTGGGGTTATATAATCTCCCAGGATTTGAAATAAACATGCAACATTAGAACCGTCATTAAAAAAGCACAATAAAGAATGTTCTTCCTGAGTCAACTTAGAAAGTTTACGCAGCCTCAGGAGCTGTTGATACAGTTCTACAGAGGGATTATTGAATTTGTCATTGGTTCTTCTATAAATGTCTGGTTTGATGCATAAACCAAATAGGACAGGTACAGACTTCAACAGATAGTTAGGACTGCAGAAAAAACAATTGCAACCAGCTTGCCTTCCATAGAGAACCTGTATATTGTACAGGTCAAAAGGAGGGTGAGAAAATATTTGTAGACCTCTCTTATCCTGGACATAAACTGATTCAACTCTTACCTTTGGATGCCGCTATAGAGCATTGCATGCCAAAACAACTAGACACAAAGACAGTTTTTCCATCATGCCATCACTTTGCTGAACACCTAATTCCCACAGTATTGTCTTATATCACAGTATGTTTACCCATGTGGTATGGCTGCATTACTATACTTCTCATTTTTTCTACTACCTTCTCTTATTGGTATCATTATTATGATTATTACTCTGTTGTTTTGAATGTACACTGAGAGCTTCTGCACTAGAGACAAATTCCTTGTTTGTCTAATCACACTTGGACAAATAAAGTATTCTACTCTGTTCAGTTTTATTCCATTCCATTCCATTCTAAAATACAGATGAAGCTGTGGTGCCAAGATGACTTCCACATATGACATGATCTTGAGTGGAACAAGACTGAGGATCCAGCCAGGTCTCTAAGAATAATATAGTTGACCATCTTTACTCTATGTCTTGATATTATTATAAATCATGCTACTTCATGGATATCTAACATCAACCTGATAAAGCAGATAACAGGAAAAGAGTTTAGCAGTAGCCAAACAAAGTTGGTCATTATCAGGCAAGTAATAGAATGCTTATACACTACATGAAGCAATGATTTGCTTTAACTTTGGTTTGCTAAATTACACCTGATACTTCTATGAAGCAATAAACTATTGTTTACAGACCACAAAGTTATATTCACAGAAAATATTAAACTGTTATCAAACAAACTACAGTGACTTGGAAAATTACAAGTAACTACCTGGATATACAAGGAGACAAGTAGCTACCTGGATAGGTAGCTAAGAAATATGTAGAAGCCCTGCTATGTAGCTTCATAGTCTGTTCAAAGTGTCATATAAATTATTAAATAAATAAAACATATTTTAATGTTTTATATCTTTAAAGGATTAAAAATGTAACATTAAGAATGCACACATAATAAAATGATACAATTAATAAAGAGTCTGTTAGATATCTTCATGTGATGTTTTTAAACAACTATTTTTGTTGTCTTCTAATGGAACCTAGTTCTGGAGGCTATCTAAAACACTTTAGATACATAACTAAACAGAATTGTTTCTACTTGTGCTATACAGTATATCTTCGTATTTAATGACAGTCAAGGCCAATATTTTCAATAGTTTTACTGAAACCAACTGAAGACAATAGAATCATTCTTGAGTAAATGAAACAAATGCTCAAAAAAAAAAAAAAAAAAAAGGAGCCTTGGTAGTGCAGGCTGTTAATCATGTAGCACTTAGTGCAAGCTGCCTGCAATTATGCAGGTTTGAATCCCACCAGGCTCAAGGTTGACTCAGCCTTCCATCCTTTCGGGATAGGTAAACTGAGGACCCAAGATTGTTGGGGGCAATAAGTTGACTTTGTAAAAATGCCGCTTGGGGGGGCCAAAAGCCCTAGTAATAAGCAGGCATATACAATGGAATGAAGACTATTGTCGAGCACTTAGCATGGTGCTCCTTAGACTGTAAGCCACCTGAGTCTCTGGAGAAAGGCGGCATATAAATGTAATTAAAAAAAAAGTTGCTGTGTAACAATAGTCCCAAAGAAGTCTATTTTGAATCGATTAGTTTAGAATAGATGCTTCAAGGACTGAAAATGTGTTGCCTAAATCCACTGAGAATATGATCATTTCTGTAAAAATGGTTTCATTGATAGAAATGCAACTTTCTTGTAAGATGATATAGGCTCATACAGTTTTATATAGGAATTTATGACAAGTTATAGATCTGCTTGACCCTTCTCTTCTGAGAAAATTAGATGGTAAATTTTACCACTCACTGTAAAAGTTAACGATCAGGTATCCTGGGGAATCCCAAGCAAATTTACTATAAATAAAGAAGACGTTAAACTTTCTGTTATAAAATAGCAATAAGTATACAGTACATTGCCAAATAATGTTAAAAGAAATTCTGTTTTAACTGGTAGAGTACTTTTCCTATAACTTAATGTGATTCTCCTCAGTCACTTACACAAAATATAGTACAATACAGTTTGTAAGTGCAAATGTTTAGCAGCAAGATACATATGTTTCAGAACTGTATCCTTTCCTTATTTTCAAGGAGATACCACACATTGTATCTTCTTTTTAGCTTTAGAGGTCTATAAAAGAGATTATCCAAGACTACATGCTGATCCCAAGTCTCTCTGTGAGCTACACAATCAAGTAGGGATTTAACTCAAGTCCCTTGAACTTTCTCTGTCTACTCTATCAAATGTACAGGTTCATATGTCATGCTAAATAATAATGAACCGAGCCAACTGTAGGGCAGTTGTTGATATTTAAAACCAGGAATAGGAAAAACCAAGTCTATTCTCAGGCATGGAAGCTGTCCTGGTGACTTTTGGGCCAGTCTTGTGTTCTAAGGGTATCTTTTTCTGACAGAGCAATAGCTGTAATAATAACAGATTTTCATGAAGTTACCTTGAACTCATGTGATAAAAATAGAATCTAAATCTAATAAACCCATGATTAAAACAAATTTAACTTAATGCCAAGATAGCACATTCAGCTTAAGAGTAGCACACACATATATGGATAATGTCATTCATATGGGATACATTCCTTTGGCAACAATGTGTAGGTTTTGAAAGAACACCAACAAAATAAACATTGTTGTGAGATTCTATATTGCTATGCACATATATCATTCAAGTAGTATGTATCTGAGATTATAGATTATATCTGAACAACAGATGGAAAACAGCATTTTTAAATGTTACCCTTTGTAAAAGAACTTTTGAAAAATCGAACATCAGGAAGAAGGCTGAAGTAAAAACCATTCACTTTTGGTATTTCTAATTGCTTGCATTTTAAAAGTTTAGTTTCATTATGTTGGCTATAGCTCCAGGTAGTGCTTTAGTGGCAAACATTAAGGTATATACATTTAAAAACAAACGAATAAATGAACACTACTTTTCCTCTGTCAGGAAGTCTGATATAAGAGAACAGTTTAAAATGCTGTACCATAATTGCAATCTAAACATTTATAATTTTCTCTACATGTTTTTTCAATTGATTATATAAGGTGGCATTTTAAAATGGTTTTGTAAAAACAAAAATACATTATCATTTGATACTTCACCTAAATGGCCCTCTGAGTTGCTTAACAGAATAAGAAAACCAAGGCAGTTTCTTCTAACCAGCAGGAGAAACAGAAAAAGAACAACATAGAACATTCATTCTTGTATTAAATAGTATTTGAAACTGATCATATATTTATAATTATTTCATATTACAATGTTTGAACACTACCGTTGCAAATTATGCCAGTGTTACCATCTCTAGATTGTAGTTACAGATGTACTAGGCATGCTCTGAATTATTTATCTAAGAGGCCTTCCAAGAAGTTGATAGTAGAACTTAATTTTGACTAAAAGATTTTCTGGCCATGAATGTCCTATGTCTCCATATATGTCACAAGGCCGAGAAAGGAGGAATTCAACTCAGCAAGTTTCCAGAACAGCCATCAACTGATCTTCCTCCCTATTTCATCTTACTACTATGGGCTTTTGGTTTTACTTCTATGTATCATTTTGTTTTTACTTTGTGTATTTGCTGCTTAGCAATTTTAATATTTGCTAACTTTTCAGTTTTACACAGTTAGAGAGAGAGAGAGAGAGAAAGAGAGAGAGAGAAACTATGCCCATGTGCCAGCTCCACTTGCAGTATACCTTTGTTATGTATTCAACTATTTCTACTTGAAACAGTGTAATAACTAAAATGTTTATATTATGTACAGTATTTTGAACTTACTGGCTCTATCAATTTTGGTTAGAACTGTGAATAATGTGGTCAAGTCTTAGGGTAATTTTCAGTTCCCATTAAAGTTAAAGAAATTTCCTTCTCATCAAGATCCAATCAATTGAGATAGTATGTTACTTACTATATCTATAACAATTAATTATAACAATACAACAATTATCTATAACAAGACATTGATATAGAAGGTGCACCATCATCCTATCTTATCATCAGAGAATTATTATGTATATTATTCCAACATTAAGGAAGCACTGCAGAAAAGCAGACTTTTCTTTAGCGTTAGAAGACAACAATCCAGCCTAAAATTATTTGGAAGCCCATGCTCCAAGCACTTGCTTTAGACAAAACAGCAGCTGTTAGTTAAAATTTGGCAACAGACCATAAATCACAAGTCACATAAAGGATCAGACTGAATTTTCCCTTGAATATTGTATTACTTTAGCTGTAGCAAACTCTGCATTTGTTTTCATTCAAGATACAACCTGAGAACCCTAGTGCAAACAGGTGTTTATGATTTATAGTCAAGTTCCTGTTTCTTAAAAAAAAACAATTAAAAATGCTGTTGAACCTAGTATATTCACTTCTAAATTATTTCCAGTGAACTCAGTGAAGGATTGCAGAATTGTCAAAGTTATGTATGTGCATTTCTTTGTAAACGTAAATATTTGATTTTAAAAAGTTGACACTAATCAGAAAATTATCACTGAAGGCTTATCTTCTAGGAGTTTGCATTGGATTATACTATGTCAGATCCTGACATAGTGGCGTTCATAATTTGGAAAGTTTTAAATTTGATGTGGTTAGGTAGGTGGTTGGTTAATCTGAACCTGATCATTTCAGTTCTGATACCCATAAAATTATAATTTTTATCTATTTCTCTGAAGTTTTAAGCAGAGGTTCTGACCAGTTCTGGAGAACCAGTAATGGAAATTTTGAGTAGTTTGGAGAACCGACAAATACCACTTCTGACTGGAGATTTTACAGTATCCTTCCTTGCCAATGCCCACAGAACTGGTAGTAAAAAATTTTTGAACCCACCACTGGTTTCAAGGTACATACTGCCAAGGAAGAATTTTGTATTACACACACAAAATGCCAGGCTAGTGAAGGGGGCACATCCATGGATGAATTTACTCATATATATGTCCTACTATAAAAACGATCCTTGAGATTGGACCACCAATGGTTATCCAAATCAGCATAGGAGCATGGCAGACCACTTGAAAATCCATATTTCTTGATACCATTTGACTGTTGCATGGTCTGTAATTCTGATTATGTGGTAGCATAATACTTTAGTGGCTTTATTTCAATGCCCCTCCCTTAATGACTAAAGAGAAATCATTTAAATTACTGTCACATGCCTTAATAATTAGCTCTATCACATTCCTTTAATAGCTGTAATTTTGGACAAGCTTTCCACAGGCGGTCCACAAGAACTTTTAACTTTGCCAATTATATTATATTTAGTGTCAGAATAATATATTATCCAATACTTTGTTAAATGTAAGATTTATCAAACACCCTTCATAAAACTGTATTTTGCCTATGAATATTACCTCAGCCAGATAACAAAAATAAAAATAAAATGAAAATAGCACCATTCATTTTTCAGGATAGATAAGAATCTGGCTTTGATTTTCAAAATCTCATATCAGAACCAGACATTAAGTTATGTGGAATGTCCAATACTAAAAAGAGCACTGTTTGGAATTCAAGTTTGCGCTGCCCAGCACCAAGGAAATCAGGGACTCCATGAAGTTTAAATTGGTATAAAGATTTATTGCAAGCTTAAGCTCTATAAAAGAATCTGAACTACGAATACCCAAGCAAATTGCTGGTAGATAAGAGTCACAGGAATTCAAGGGGGACTGCACTTAGATCTCTTGTGATCACAAAGGGACTCATGACTGATAACACATTTGACCCGTCCCTTGGGTTCAGCTGGTAATGTCCTACATGGGCTCTTGAATGATATAGGGTTATCCAGAAATTGCTCCAAATGTCCCAGTATTTATCACCCAACATTGGTAGACATATGTACTATATACATCTGCTTAAACATTAAATTCTATTTTATTGAGTTGCTTATTTTATGAAAATCTAGTTATTAACCTTTCTTATAATTTTCTTCTATCACAAGATCTTATATCATAACTGTGCATGCTTTTATCATATTTCATCTGAATTTACTTATTGCTTATTTACTGTATTTACTTAAGTCTATTATTGAATAATAGATCTAAGTAAATACAAACTTTCAGAAATTTGCAGACTATTCTGATTTTTTAAATAAATCAATAAATAAACCATGTTTTATTTAATGATATTATAATACAATTCATTAATAATTGTAATGGCATAAATAAAAGAAATAGACAACATGGGATATCTTAATGAAAACTGGTAGCCAATCCATATATTAACTATCTGCATTCTCAGTGAAATCAGTGCAACTTAAATCATTAAATGATTCCTCAGATTTCAATGGAATCAAAGCTTGATGAACTTAAGAATGTGTCCTGCTGAATAAGTCCGTCCATTTCTGCCATGAAAATAAGTAACCAGATATAAGTTCAAATACAATCTGAATGGCATAAATGGAATAAATAAATGTGTATTTGTTTACTGTGAAATTTCCACATTCAACTTCATTGGATTACTCCTATTAAAGTACTTTAAAATAAAACTGATTAATAATAAACAGTAAGTTTAAATTTTAAATTATTTATGAATTTGGTCACCAGTCATTGATAAACAAGTTCTAAAAAGTGATACCATTAAAGAATTTGTAGCATCACCACTATTCACATTTTTCCATTGTAAGAATTTCCTTTGGATCCAATCTAAATATGTTGTTTATATTTAAAGCTTGCTGAAAGAAGAGTCCTTTGTGATTTATAAATCAATAATAATCAAAGAATTCCTTTTTGTAGCTTTAGTCTAAAAGGCATGGCACAAAATGAAGTAAAAAAAAAGGTTTAGGAAAGAAAAAATAAGACAAAATATATATCAGTTCTTACTCAAAACCTGTATGAAAACAGTTCAGGAAGTGACAAAATCTCAACAAACTTGTGAAGTGGGTTTGTCTTCCCCCTTCTCAATCGAGCAGTCTGAAGGAATGGCTGCTACAAGCTCACTAAGAGTGGAATGTACATAATAAAGGAAAAGAGAGATCACTGAAGATTTTTGATAGGGCTCTTTATATACTGGAATATAAGATCTTTACAGTAGTGCTAAACTTTGATATCGTAACATTGAAATCACTGACACCACCATATTTTAAAACTCACAAAGCAAACTGTTTAAATTATGGCATAATTCTGTAATAACACCAGACTTAGCCCAATAAAGATCAACCAGACTTTCAATAAATATAAATAAATGCTTTAAATAGATACCAAATCGAAAGTGGTCTCACCTGAAAAGCGTAAGACAGTCAAAGGCTACTCATATCTTATGGAAATGTTATGGTATTTTTGGCCATCCTATACAAGATCTTGCAAATATTTTTTCCAGGAATCATCTTGCCATGTCACTGAAATCAGATAATGAATAATTTCAGGGTGTTTGTGTGATTGGAGATTGTTCTAAATTGTAGTGTTTATTTGATTATCAGTACCTGTTCTTATGAATTTTGACCTATTTATTTCTCTGGTGGCTGGATCTAAACCTCCAACCTTTAACAAATTGACTCACAAATATTTTAGATAACAAGATTTCACTTTCTTGGCTAGAATTCATAATTCCATCAAACAATTCTCTCTTTTTAAAAACAAGCCTATTAGGAACACTATTGTTGATCAGGGCAAATTGATGTCCTAAGAAGAAATTCTTGCATCCATATGTAGAGAAGTGTTTTTTTCTCCTCCTCCTTTGTGTGTGTGTGTGTCTTCAGTAATCCTTTTCTGTCTCCATCTTCCCACTTATTGTTCACTGATTTACTTATTTATGAAGTCTGAAGGTTAGTTCCTACCTGCTGAGAGTAATTAGCCCCTTTCTTTGTGTCCTCTGCAATCCAGTCTGATTAAACATACACATTTATTTTACCTCTTTTTATGTTCCTCCTCTGGTTTTCCTTAAGTTGCAAATTTTTTAAAAAATTAATATTATAGCCCGATTTTTTTCTTTAAAATGGAAATGATTATGTGATTTTCTACAATGGCTTAGTGGTAGTATAGCTATGTCAATCTCTGCATTATTTTTTATTTTTCTTTCCCAGAACAGATAGTTTACTGAGTGTCTTCCCTCTAAACTCTGTAAATATTGCATGACCTATCAGCTTTGTTTTGGAAATCTTGAGAGCTCAGAAGGCTCTTAGGGAGCAGCAAGCTATATGCTTTTTGGGAAATGCTTGTTTGTTTAAACAGCCCCTCCTTTGCTTTTTGACACCATTTCTATTAGGCAATTTACTAATTCCCCTTGAACATGCTCAGTGTGTGTCTTTTCCTCTTGCCTCCCTCTCTCCCATTGCTACTTTTGTTCCTTGGTCATGTTAAAGTTTCCATTTGACTCCTCCATTGTTACAATTTGTCACTCTGGAAGATCAATTTGTTTTACTCCACTCATCAACAGAGTAGAATCGGGTGCCAGATGTCATTTTTAGCAGCCACGTCCGTCTGCTGTTGCCGCTGCTGCTTCTCCCAAGTTTAAGCTGATCACTCACTGCAGAAGAGTATGTCGTGTTGCACATTCCTGAGCTACACGACCCAGCCTCCGTCCCCTCCCCCAATAATCTATATTTGGCAATTCATTTACTAGCCAGCTACGGGACCACACAGTTGGATCTCTCTCACACACACACGCAGCAGTGTTTCTTCTGAAGAGCCATTCTGGCTTCGTTTGGAGTTTTTCTAATGGCGGGAAGCCAAAGGAAAACTGTAGTGCAGAAGAGAAAGAAAACAAGAAGTTTGCACTTCTTTCTAAAAAGTCCCACTGTTTTCGACTTTCCCGTGGGATGATTAACTAGTCCCATCCATCCATCCTCTTCCTACCGGTCTACTGTACCAAATTATCCCAAGAAAAGGAGAATTCATAAAGGTCTTTCTCCTTGTTTTTGGTCTTTGACATCCTGCTCTTAGAAAGCCAGACTTGGTGCACTTTGCCTGCGGGCTCTTAAGGCTACGGGCTTGGGCGCTTACTTGGGAATAAGCCCGGTGAAACTCACGCCCGAGGAAACGCGCGGTAGACTCGAATACCGGAGACCTTCCTGGGAAAACCCACCGCGGAAATCGCGGGGCTTCTTTTCGAGCTATGCTATGCAGGTTGGAGCTGGACTCAAGCACCAGGAGTCTCCCCCACCACCCAGCCCTTTCAAATCCGATACAAAAGTATTTGGAAGCCGCGCCACCACCGCAGTTCTCTTCGCTTTCTTCTTCTCTTTCAGCCATAAAACAGGGGGAAAATATTTATATTTTAATTTATATATAGAGTGGCCAAAAGACTTTATATATATAAAGGCTTTTGGCCACTCTTCTGGCCGCAGATGAAGATCGAAACCATTGCACGGCCGTTAAAAAAAAAAGCACCCCACTATCCCAGCAAAATAAAAACGCGAAACGATCTCAGTGACTGGAACACCAGCCCGTGCTTGGTTATTCGGAAAGAAAGTCCCAGAGGACCGAATTCACTTCCTGGTAAAAGTGCATCGGATGCAACTCTTAAAAAAATTTCACTACACCACGCCGGAAAGTTGAGTGCGCAACCAAGTGCGAGCACGAAGGCACCGAGAGGTACTTTCATTGCCTTGACGGTTGTGCAAACGGCTGAACCGCCTGCCTTGCCCCTTCCCTGTTTTGTTTGATGCTCCCCGAGTTTTGTTCGCTTTGGCCCGCTGGGTTAGGACTGACAGGTTCGCCTCCTCGCCCATCTGCATTGTCTCCCTTCGCCTACTCCTGCCTGCCTGCCTGCGCCACGAACCCCCCTTCCTGCTCTCTCCAAAAGGGATCATTGTTAGTTTCTCCGTTACCCCCTCCTCCTGTTTATTTATGCACACGTCACAAGGGATCCCCCGCCCTTCCTGCATCTCATTAAGTATCCAGTGTTTCTTTCTCCCTGTCAATAATCCTGGATCCCAGACTTCTCCGTTCCTCTGGATTTCGATCCCCCTTTTTCTATCTGTCAATCAGCGCCGCCTTTGAACTGAAAAGCTCTCAGTCTAACTTCAACTCACTCAAATCCGACCGGCACAGGCTTCCTATATCTGCAGCTTCTACCCCCTCCCATTTTTACAGCTGATTTGTTTGGTTTGTTTGCTACCATTTTTTTAAAGTAATTCCCCTCCCCCGTTTTAACCCTCCCTCGTTATATAATTTTTTTTTCTTATTAATTTTTTGTGTCTCTGCCCGCGTGTCTTTACATGCTGATCTGATCATCGGAAGAAAAGAGAGAGAGAGAAAATCCAGAAGAAGGAAAAGAAGAAACCCAAAGTCACTGGTGCAAAAAGAAAGGAGCAGGGACACTGCCCTCCCCTCCTTCTCCTCCTCCTCCTCCTCCCCCTCTGTTCCCCTCCCCAAGAGGAAAGAAAAAGAGAAAAGAACTTTCACCTGGGACTCTTCTTAAAATTACAAACTTCTCCCTTTTCTTTCTGTCTTGTTTTTTTTAAAAAAAAAATATCCTTCCCCCTTTTTCTTTCCTTATTTTTTTCCCCTTTTGCCTCTCTCTCGCTCCGTCCTTGCAAAATTGCTGCTGGTGGGGGTAAGGCAGGAAGAAGATGCCGCAACTCAATGGCGGTGGAGGGGACGATTTGGGGGCGAACGACGAATTGATCTCTTTTAAAGACGAAGGGGAGCAAGAAGAGAAGATCTCGGAGAACTCTTCGGCAGAGAGGGATTTAGCGGACGTCAAGTCGTCTCTGGTCAATGAATCAGAAACTAATCAAAACAGCTCCTCTGACTCGGAGGTAAGAAACGTTCCCCCCTTTGAAACACACCTGCCTCGCTCAACTTTGGCGGGAGGATTGTCGGACAAGAGATTGGGGAGGGGGGGGAGTAGGAAAAGAGGCAGAACACAACTAACTTCGTTTCCCCCCCGTCGTAAATTGCCTTGTTGCTGTATGTTTCTCCTTATGTTTTGCACAAACTTTTAACTCGTTCTCGTTTTCTTTCTCCCCCACCAACCTATCTCTCCCATGCACTCTTCACTGTCCCCCCCTTTTTGTTATCTTGACCCCCCCTCCAAAACCCCGTTCTTGTTTTAAGGCGGAGAGGCGGCCTCCACCTAGGTCCGAAAGTTTCAGAGATAAATCCAGAGAAAGTTTAGAGGAAGGTAAGTTGTTTTTCTTTTGCAGCCACCCCTTGTTTTCTGCCCCTTTAGTGGGGAGGAGGCGGCTGCGTTTTCTGTAGATTCGAGTACGTTAAAGTTTTCGTTGGATTTTTTAATGAAACGATTTCTAACTGATTTCCCTTCCCTTCTTTTATTTTTCTGGCTCCTCGTTTCCCGCCATGTTAGCTGCGAAAAGGCAAGATGGAGGGTTGTTTAAGGGCCCACCATATCCTGGGTATCCCTTTATTATGATTCCCGACCTGAGCGGCCCCTACCTCCCCAATGGATCCCTTTCGCCCACGGCGAGAACGGTGAGTGACTTTTTTTTAATGGTTTCCTTTCCCGGTTTTTCTGCTACGATTCTGCGTTTCCCTCCTCTTTTTTCCCCCTTCCCAAAGTCCCCAATGGCTCCTGCGTGTCCCGCCCGTTCCTTCCCATGGCACGGCCAGAAACTTTCCAAAACTTTTGTGCGTTCCGCAGACCAGGGGAGGGGAAGGGAGACGGGTAAGGGAGGAGAGCGGTTTGTTTATACTTCGCCATGTTTATTCCTTTACTTTCAGTTTGAGGGGGTGTGTGTGTGGATTCAGCCGCGGTGACTTAAAGAAAGAAGCTCCCTCTTGGTTCTCAGCGCTAGAGCCCGCGCTCGCTCTAAGTTCCCCAAACTCGGAAATTTCTATAGCGCTCTGTTTTCTCCGGCTGTCTTGAGTGGCGAACTGGGTTTGCTTTCTCTCCCCTCCCCCTTTACTTTGCCTCCCACTTAACCCTTTATTTGCTGTCCTAACCCTCACCGAGTTACATACTAATTTACTGGGATAGTTGCCATTGAATGATTAATTGGTGTTAAATTGTATCTTTTATGTGCACCCTTTTACGGGGACTCTTGTTTTTAAATTTATTGTGGATGACAGTTTAACTGCAAGCATCTTGCTTTATTGTGTTTCCCCCCCCCCCTTCTATTTTTCTTTTTTTCTTTTTTGGTTTGATTTCTGAGGGTTTCTTGAGAAGAGCGTGTTGTCCTTTCAGAGTGGGAAAATGTTATTTGCATTCCTTTGCAAGGCGACATTTTCAAAAAGGCACAGTTGGTTTTTCATGAAGGCTAGAGATGTCATAATCATTGTATAACTATAATATAATATGTATATTATCATTTCTATGATCCTGTCTTGCCTTAGGAGTACCAACTGCTTTTTTTAATTTACAAAAGAAAAAATCTCAAGGAATCTATCCCCCCCTTATTCTCTGTGGCTTCAGTAAGAGTCAGCAGGATTATTAAAATATAGACTATCTTTTTCTTCTTAAAAACAATTAAATTTTAGCAAAAGAATTAAATAAAAGAACAAGCCTTTACATGAATGGAATATTTTAAATCACAAGCAACACACATTACTCTTACTGAAGGATATATACTTTTATGGGTGTGGCAGAAAGTCCAGAAGGCGTGGCAGAAAATAAGTTGCTATAATCATTACCGTAGATTGTTGCTTTACTAAACTCTTCATAGTTTGATTCATGTTGGCTACTATTTTATATTACTTTATAGATTATAGATTGATTCCACCTCTACTTGCTCTTCTAAGAAATGAAGTAAACTTTTTATAATGTTATTTCTAAATTGATTTACAATACCCTCAGGGATTGCAGAATTCATACACATCTGTTGTTAGGTTTTCTGTTTAATCTTTAAATTAACATAAGTTTTCTATCCTATTTCCCTTTCTTTTGGTTTCTCCAAATTACCTTTTTCTCTTATAGTGGCAGTATCAGACATAAATGTTGAGTAATACATTCACTAATAAATGCTTGTGGGATTCCTGATAACACCAGTCTGAATAGGAGATATTTTTGATGCATTATAAAATATCAGGGTCAGACTTGTTTTTATTCAGATCCCAAATACAGATTACAAATTATAGAGATCAAGGATGTCCAAATCATGTTTACATGTGTATTTTTAAGTATTTTGAAGGATGAGATTAACTTAGTGAATATATTTTATAATTTGCTGCATTTTTAGGTCATAATCAAAGCAAGTATATATTTTATAACTACAGTTTGGTATAATGGAAAGAAAGGATGACTAAATACAGTATTGGCAAGGTAGTGTGACAGGTAAAGGATATGCTATATGTTGGCAAAATTGTGGCTATTTTGTGGCTATTTAAATGTAAACTATGACAGTATAAATTTACTCACCAAGGAATTTCTAGAAATAATTTGGAAAAATTAAATTTGTCTATGAAGGTTCTCTCTTATATTTGTTTGGCTACAGACCTGAGACACAAATTCCTTTTTCCATATAATAAAGGTATTTTGTGGTTTAAAATATATTGCATTTTTTCTGGTCGTACTTTTGTTCTGGATTAGATACATCATCTTTTGAAATGAATGGGGACTATTTATGTGAATGTTTGAATAGACTTTGGATCAGGCCCTAAATAGTTATCTTTAGTAGAAAAAAATCACTTAGTAATAAAGCCCTTTCTGAGGAGTCAGTGCTTTGTATAAAATCTGTTATTTTATTGTTGGTATAACAGGTGACCTTGTTCTTTGCCATCACATGATTCAAAAAGCATTTTCCATCCTCAATAGACAATTTTATTATTTGCATGACAGCCAGCTGTATATTTCAGTTTCTTTTTTCTTTTTGTCATGCAACTTAAATCATAGCTATAAAGAAAATCCATTTTTTACTTTGTTGCAAAGCTAAAACTATTTAAAAATCGATTTTATATTGTACTGTTCAGAATATATTCAAACAATTAGGATATTGTTTTTGCAATTCAGAGTGTAAGTAAATAACTAATAGTTACTTACATAAGTAGCACTACCCTTCCAATTTGAATGTACTATTGTTTTTAGAAGTTTATCTAAATTATTGTCTTTTTTCCAACTGTAGACATGGGGTTTTATTTTTATTTAGAAAAATCTTTGTCCTTTGATAATTTAAAATTGATTTATAGAAATACTGATCTATGATTTTGTTCTTGCTGTATAAATATAAATAGTTTAAAGCAATCATTAACAGTCCAATCCTAGATAATATTGATTTAGACGCAAGCTCTTACTTTCAGGTAAGAATGAAGGGATTAAAGTCTAAATTTTCTTATGACAAGTAATAGTTCAGTTACTGAAAATTGTTCAAAATTGATAGCAGTAGTTGTATTTTTCAGAGAACAAAGATTCCTCTGCATCATACTAATTCTGCTTTTCACAGAATAATATACCTGGCTGTTAAGAGAACCAATATACATTAAGGAGGGCTCTATTATAGATTTTAAAAAAGGATTTAGAACTAACTTGTGTGAAAATGGATGTCATGAGAACTTCATGACATGAAATTTAATTTCAGAAATCAGTGATAAAGCAATTAAGTAGCAAGACTTTTTCTGGTTATCGAAATAATTTTACAGTTAATATTTCAAAATATTCCTATTTCATTAAAGGTTGTTCAATATATTCCTACATTTTTTGCTTTTTTGATAGATTTTATTTCTCTGAGTATTTTTTTATTACTAAGCATAAAGAAAGGGAATTATTTGTGATTTTAAAAAATAAGCATAAAGGAGGGGAATAGTTCTATATTTAAAATTTTAATAATTCCTTTTTTAATGCTCTGACCCACCCTCCTTAATCTTCAGTTGAAGAATCTAGATGTAAGGGGGTAAAGAGTTAATAGGATTCCTCTACCTTTTCCCCCTGCTATGAATTGTTTTGACAACAGTTTTCAAAAGTGTGACAATCTGAGCTACTGCAGTTCAATGTAATATTACTGTAATTATGCAGGTCATTACATTTTAAGTAGAGAACAATGAAATGCTTATCATGCTCAAAAAAAGAACAGGTGTTCCTGCCCTTCTTTGGTATTTATGCTAATTTGTTGTTCGGGTCCTTTAGAAATATTTATAGCTTTGCATAGTTCAAAATTCTGTTTTAAGTGTGAAGGTTTGGTTCACTGCTAATCTGTAGGCTGAAATTTGATTTCTGAAATAAGGATGATGGTGGTAGTTGAATATTAACCATTTACATCTAGTTTTCAAATTTTAGTGAGTTTGGGGCTCACTGGTAGAGACAAGCTGTTTACTAAATTGTACCATTCATTTAATTAATGGTTTTAATGAAAAAAAAGTGTTCTCTTGAACTGTGCAAAAATAACCAGTAAAATTAAGCACATTGTCTGTGGCTCTCAGTTCTTAGCATGCTGCTTCTGTATCAGAAATAGTTTTGTAAACTTCATATGAGTAATGTCCTTTCAGCCTCTCTTGTATGAATTCTTTTTAAAGTCAGACTGGAGGAGAGAACCAATGCATTATCTTGCTTCTCACTTAGAAAAACTCTGGAAGGCTAGAGTTTATGTTTAAAGAAGGCAAAATGTAACCACATTTTCATTTTCATGTGTCTAATGTTACTTTTTGGGGGGAGACTAATCTAAAATATAGATTATTGGCTTGTCAAGCTTGGCGTTTTACTTTAAAGAGCTCTAGGGTTCATGCATTAGGAAGATTATTACTTTTCTTTCTATTTTTTAAAGACAGTAGAAAAAAGACAGCTGCAGAATTCTCTTTCTTTACTTTTGCATAGTTGTATACCATGACTAAAATTGCTCAACCCCCATTTACAGCTGTCTGGCAGTTATGTGGAAGCTGGGTTATGGCTGTTAAGCACGAGACAACCTGGATTTAACAAATGTTTCCCTAAATAGAGAAGAGGGGTTTGCTGGACGGATGGGGGTAGAAGTTGAAAAAAACACCAAGGCAACAAATCATGCCTTTCTTGAAGCATACTTGCTAGCTTTAATGGAAGAACAGAATAGTCATTATTTGAGACGAAGTGCATATAGTTGCCAACAAAAGAAGAAGATAAAAGAAGATTAAAAAACTTTTTTTTTTGTTTTGATTTAGAGATATAGGTAGAAGTAGAGTGTTCTGTCTGTGATGGGATCTTTTTGTCTTTTGCTATTGCAGAACTTTTAGCTGTTGCTTTATTGTTTGCATAATATGCATTCTCCCAAACCAGTTTTTTAAATTTACATCATCGTTTCTGTACTGAGCCATGACAAATATTGTTGGCCAGCAACTGATAATTGGGTGTGTTTGTGAAGGAAATGGTTAACTTTACAACCAAAAGCAAACTTGTACCTCCACAGGTCTGCTGAAAGAAATGTGCCACATTCATTTGCTGGCAGGCACTGAAGGGTCATAAATCTACAGGATTTATTTACAGCCCATAACACTTATGAATGTTAAGATATTTGACGCCACGCTGGCCTTATAATATCCAAGGTCCATAGACACTGGCAGTGGGTCAGGTTTCTTTCACTAATTATAAGCAATAAGAGATGGGAGAGATGGAGGGGGGGAGGAATTAGGAAAATCAGCCCATGAAAAGCTTGGATTGTTTTGGGGAGAGTGGGAGGTTAGTACTTGTTCTGCTTAAATGTGGGGCAGCCTTTTCATAGGATTCAGAGTTAACTCTTACAATGCTGAAGAACAATTTGAAGATCATGAAGCAAGATCTCCAATATGAGATACCTTCTTTCTTACAATATTGTGAGAGATCTCCAGGTGGAAATCTCTCAATCACTTTTCAAAGAACACCTTCCAAGAAATGTACAATAGTCTTCAATGTTTGGTGTTCCATGTTTAGAAAAATAAATTGTATAAGAAAAATAATTTGTATAAAAAAATTCTGTGTGTGATACTATATTTTTATGGAATGTTTAGCTGTGCATTTTCTTTAACAAAAGCTTTGATACAAAATACTCAGAAAACAAATATTGCTGATTTCAAAAATAAATTATAAAATTAACCCACTTATTCCATTTTTTCAAAACTGAAATATAATCATATTTTGTTAAGAAGTAATGAGTTAAACAGAATATATTTTTCCAACTGGGTCTCGAAAGTAATCAAAATCTAGTTGACTTATATGATTATCTAATGAGAAATATTAATATGGTGAATAAGCAGAGATGTTTGGAAAATATATGTATGCTTGATAACCGTTACTAAAACAGAATCCGAAGATGCAAGGTTCGCCATGTTTTATATATCAGAAAAGTCTTGGAAAGCAAGAAGAATATTACTTTAGAGGGCCCTTCAAAACTATATTTCTTTAATTGGTATCTTGATGTTTCTCTCTCTCTATTTTAACATTTATAAGCAGTCTTAAGAGCACAGCTGTTTTAAAGAAAGTTCTAGAAATGACTATATACATACATCTTTTATGCATTTTATTTAATCCAAGGCATTTTATAAATTAGTTTGAGGAAAGGAATCTGAGAAGAAATAAACATCTTTCTTCCCATATGTATGTAATTTTTTTAAGTAGCACTTTTTAAATAGTAAATTCTCAATGTATCTAGGACAGTGGTTTATGATGATTCCCATTCAATAGGATTCTGTAATGTATTAATTTTTTAAGCTAACTCTACATCTCTTAACAGAATAGTCATTAGTTTACAGTAAGATGATACAGTAGTATATTCTAGCAGGTTATCATTTTTTGTTGTTGATGAAAATTCAGGTTGCCACTCTTTTTAATATTTCATTTCCTTGATTCACATTCTTTTACTGTATAGTCAGACCAACAGGCATGAATGAGTTAATTTACTAACTTTAGTGCAATTTGGGAGCCTCGTTGGCTTTAACAGGGTGTAGCATATTTCAGGGTTTAATTAGTACATAATTGTTCTTAGTCTGCCAGAAGGGATAATATGCCGAAAAAGTGGCGTTGTTCTACAGTCTTCAGTTTTAAAATGATAAATCACTTGCATATTTGTGCAGTGATTCAAATGAAGCTGAGATCTCTCCAGCTCAACATGTGGTAAATTGTAAAGTCAATGAATTGCAGATGTAGGCTATAGTCCAATTGGGGTCTTGTTTGTGGATATGTGTGTGTGTGTGTGTGTGTGTGTGTGTACAGAGGGAAAAAAGAGGATCAGTATAAATATTATGAAACACAAAGTATATCCATAGATGTTGGTTTTAGCTATTATTTTGTCTTTCAATACTGTGCATTAACTTGAGGGTAATGGTACAGTTAATCTTAATAATGTGAAAAAATGGCTTTTTTGCACATAACAATTAGATCATCACTCTGCTATTAAGTAAGAAAGATATTCCATAAATATTTTTATAGGAACATTTTTAATGAAAGTTATAACCAGATTGTGTATGTCTTCGAGAATTTGCTGCCAGTTCCATAAGAGATGCATTTTTAAAATCCCTGCATAGCCAGAAGTTTCATCAACTTCACTAAAACTTACTGCTAGAATAAGTGAGGCATAAAAGCCATGTTGTTGCTCAATGACCCCCATTGTTTGCCACTTAGTTATCTAGAACTACTTGTTAGGTTGCTGTAGACCCTGTTTTAAATAGCCAAGCATTGAAGCACCATTGTATTTTTCTTCCTGAATGGATTATGTAGATATAGTTACATAATTTAAGACTGTTAGAATATAAATTTTCTTGACATGTAACATCATTTCTAGTTTTAACTATATCACAGTGGTATCTTGATTATTTTAGTAATGTAAACTAAGGCAAAGTACAAAGGATGCTTAATTGTGTGTTTTCAGATGACAAGTAACAATGGATTAATTTAGATGACTTTTTTAAAATAAAAGCTTCTGTATCTTATTTTATTATTGGACTTTTTGCATTGTAATCATTTGTTATAAATTATATCATTATATATTTCTTCTAACTTTTTTCTAAAGTATACACTAAACATTTGAACTTGTAATTCTCGATATATAACATTTTGGCTATGATCAGTACAACCACAGTTAATAAATCCATTGTGGACTGAGTTTTCAAAATCAGGTTTAGAAATAATCCATACTTTATGCAAATTAGAAGTAATTATGTGTATCTTGGTACTTATGGTTACACTAAACCACATAATAGGAAAGATAATATTCATCTTCACTTATAGCATATCACCCCTTGAAAGTCAATTGAAATATCCAAAAATAGCTTGAAAACCAGGAAATATTTGAACCATTGATATAAGAGATACCATATGCAATAAAACCTCATGATGATATCCCTTGAGATAACTCTGTAAATCCACATTTTAGATCAAGATAACTGACATCATTTGGATTTAAATTGGGACTTGTACTGCTGCTGACTTTTGGAAAATAAGATATGAATTATTTCCAGTCAGACAATGTATTCTTATTTAAATTGAAATTTTCTTTCACTTAGTTATTAAACTTATTTTTGGCCTCTGCCAATCGAATAATGGAGGGTGATATGGCTGAAAATTATTGCCTTATTAAAAAAATGAGGATTTCAGAAAGACTACTTCAAATTTCCGTGTGAATGTGCTTTGGGTTTTTGTTTTGATTTTTTAAAAAAGTAGGACAGACAGATTAAGGTTTAATATCTTAATAAATGTATGTCCAGGATCATACCTTTCAGATTATGGCATATTACTATATTGCAGAAAATTAAATGCCAAAATATTAATAACAATAGCACTTAGATTTATATACGTCTTGATAGTACTTTTATAGCCTCTGTAAGAGGTTTACAGAGTTAGCATATTGCCTCCAACAATCTAGGTACTCACTGTACCTACTTCAGAAGGATGGAAGGCTGAGTCAACCTTGAGCTGGTCTGAACTGAATTCCTGGCAGTGAGCTGTGAGTTAGGGAAAGAATAAATAATTAATAAAATTAAAAATAAATAAAGTAAGGAAAAGAATAAAGAATAGGGAAGAACAGATCTACATTTCTGGAGCGTAAACCAAGCATCAATGACAATATGTGAATTTGCATTTAATTTAGCTTCTTTTGGCTTTTCTTATATAATTAACTGTCAAATCTTTAGTATTCTGTCAAATTATTAGTTAGAGATTAAAGGTATTCAGTAAGATTAAAATGTTATTCTTTCACTCACTGGCACTATTAACTTTTACTTCTAAATATAGATGGCCACAGTGTCCAAATCAACAAGCTACCGTGTTTCTCCAACAATACGGCCTCCACCAATAGGAAGACCCAGCATGTTTTCTAGGCATGAAATGAAATTAAGCCCCTCCCCCCAAATTTAGGCCTAATTTAAAACATGCTGGGGGGGAGGGCAGGGGTTAAAACATGCTGGGGGGAGGGTGGGGGGAAACTTGCCTTTAACAGTGCCCTGCGCGGCGCTGCCGCTGTTCTCGCGCCAGCAGGAAGTGTAGAAGCATTTCTGCTGCTTCTTGGGTGGGGGGAGCTTCCACAGTTCCTGCCGGCGCTGCTGCTGTTGTTGTGCCGGCGGGAATGTGGAAGACACACAGGAGGCTTCTGCACACACCTGAGCAGCAGGAGAAACGCTTCCATGTTCCCACCGGCGCTGTTGCTGTTCTCGCGCCAGCACTGGCGGGAACTGTGGAGGTAAGCGAAGGAAAAGCAAGAGCGGCAGAGGAAGCAGCAGTGGGAGGCGCCGAAGGTCTTGCAATTTAAAATGCCCTGCCAAAGTCGACATCCACACCGCTGCTGCCCACCCGCTGATGGGGGGGAGAGAAATTAATTCACCCCCAAAAAGATGGCCTAGCCGTTTTTTCGGGGCTCAAAAAAAAAGAAGGCCCTGCCTTATTTTGTGTGAAACACGGTAGTAACTTTTCTCATAATACATAATTAGATTTGTGAAATTTGACTTAGAGCATTGATTATTATTAATATTAGGATTGGATGGGATTGAGGATACTAATCATGGCTAATATTTAAATGGATGATTAGGATCTTAACATTATGTCAACTAATTAATACAGCTATTTCCAGAATGAACTGATGAACTTTTGATGAAGTACCAACATGTTAGCCAGTGACAGACTTACCATTAATAAGAATTTTGTTTTAGTATTTAAACATTGTGCAGGGCTATGTTATGATAAAGATGTTGTAAGGCAGCCAGGATTGTTGTTACATGCAGTTGTTTCAAGATAGATAGCTATACAAATCTTTTAAATAAATAAATGAAATGATATCTTATGAAGATAGCTATTTTTTCTATCAGTTTATGTTTTGTCAGTTCTTATTAGTGATATAAATAATTTTTATTCAATAAAGTGAACTGCAGGTCACAAAACTATATATGCCTTATGATTTTTTGGGCGTCTTCCTGACTCACAACATTTATAATATAAATAATCTACATACAACTGAAGTTTAGGTCAAACTTTATAATGTGGGCCATATAGTCAAAAAAATTACATGTTGAAGTGTGTTCCATTGACCTATACTGGTAAACAAATGTAACAATTGATCCACTTTCAGAGTCCAAAGCCTAACTAACTCCATTTTATGTTCATACAATTATTGATAACCTGCCCATTCCCACAGCCCTCCCACATGGGCTAACATTTGATTGGATCTTGCTTACTACCTCAACCATGCATCTCCTCATGCATTGAGGTTCACCTGGTAAAAGCTTGCTTACTAGGTCAGCCTCATCTCCTGAATGCATGGACAATAACCTGCCTCATGAGAATGGATCAGTGGCTGAAAACTAGCTCCTTGAAGTATTCAAGCAGCTACACAAGTGGTAACACGAGCAGTTGATATTCAGAAAACTGATAATAGTGATTAAGTCTTATGTTATCAACCTTGGATGTGTATATGCTGTGTTAAATGGAAGTGTTATCATATAGTCAGCCTGAAAAGAAAAGTTGAAACAATGATGAATGTCTAAAAATTGGATTTTGTGAGACTAGCAATCCACTTGTCAACATGGCAGAATCAGAAATTTCTGTTGAAGAAATGAAATAATTCAGCTGGTAAATACTTAATTTTTGTCACATTTTGGCTTGAAATTTTATTTTTAAAAAGCTTTCACATTGGAGAAGATGAGAGGATATAAACAAATTCAACTAATTTCTACACTGCAAAAATTGACATGTTTATTTATGTAGTGAGTTTTCCCCCAAACATTTATTTAATGGTTGAAAAAAAGTATGATAGAGGCTAATGGAGTTGATCTAAACAGGTTAACCATAAAATAACATTCTAGTGCTGCCTGATGAGCAATTGTGCTTCAAAACAGTTTATTTGTAATATTGATTTATATAGCCATCCATATCACACTTGTACAGATGTTCCTGTTATGCTTGTAAACTTGGATCACTATACAGAGAGCTCATTTTGACTTGGTCCCTGATTTGGTACTCTAGCAATGACTTTTTGAGCAAGAAATTTTTGTCCTATTCTTTTGTTCCACTTATGTTGAACTTTATAGCTCCCTTTATAAATATCTGGTTTACAAATAATGTTAAGTTGTATTAATTGGTTAAAATATCTCAGTTTGCATAAGACTAACCAAAGTCTTATACAAACTAGGTCATTATTGGTTGAAAGAGAAATTTGAAATACCATTTTTCCAGAGATCTGGTTGACCCTCTTTCTTAAAGTATAAAAGGCCTGATTGTTCCTACAGGTAGTTAGGCCTGGATTTTAATCAACCACCATTTTTTTTTATTGTTTTGACTTAGTGTTGAAAAGGGAATATTTTTTTTGACCCAGGGATGCATTGTAGTATGAAATTATAGTGTTTTATTAACACTATAAGTTCTTGACTTTAAGACTACAATTGACCCAACATTTCTGTAGCTAAACAACACTTAACAAAATTTCTGTTGTTAAGTGAATTTTGCCCAACTTTGCAACCTTACTTGCCACAGTTGTTAAGTGAATCACTGCAGTTGTTAAGTTAGTAACACAGTTGTTATGTAAATCTGACTTCCCATTGACTTTGCTTGTCAGGTCGCAAAATGGGATCACATGGCCCTGGTACACCACAGTTATTATAAATATCAGACAGTTGCCAAGCATCTGACTTTTGATCATGTGACCACGTGCTGCAAGAGTCATAAATGTGAATCAAATAACCATATGCTGCAACAGTCATTAATAGTCATAAGTGTTATGAAAAATGGTCATAAGTCACTTTTTTCAGTGCCATTGCAACTTCACTAAATGAACTGTCATGAGAACTACCTGCATTATATTTTCATGTGACCAGCTTAATGAAATGGGCAATTATTTAAATAAATAAATAACTTATTGGACATGCAAACAAAGAAAATTATGTCCATGTAGCTCCACATTTATAAACTTTAATTGTCTAGTTCTGCTCAGTGCTCAAATTTGGATATTAACACTAGAAATAGCAACAAGGCTTTATTCCTATGTCTGTATATAGAGGGAGAATTTTCAGAATTGTTGCTTTAGTAAACCACATTCTGGTTTGGGGTACAAACCAGCCACCACATTCATAAAAATTAACTTGAAAGCATTTTTAGTTTTTTGTTCTAGGTTGGATACTAGATACAAATCTTACAAGTCTTTTGCTTTGAACATGACATTAAATGTAAAAGAAAAAGTGAAAATATTTTAGTGTAAGATTAGGAATGAACCATACTCTGATGTCAGTCTGTGATAAACTAATATTTTACTTGATTTGAAATAAGCCTTTTGTAAGATGGATCGGTATATAAATTCGATTAATAAATAAATAAATATGACATGTTACTAATGCTAATAATATTAATTTAGTTTTAAATGTTTTGCCCAATTCACTCACTGAAATTATTTCTTAAACTGATTCATTTAGCACAGCTATATCACAGTGCAGACCAGAACTCATAATTAATATAATTGTGAATATAGTTAGGTTTGTTTTCTGTTAAGCCAGAATCTTTCCTGGTCCTTTTCTGAAATTAGAAGTCAGAATATAGTTACACAAATATGTCTATCCCTAAAAGTGTTTGCTCAAAACTCTGTATTACCAATACAATGCTAGCAGTGCATTCTGACAGAACAACCAGACCATAATATGATATGCTTCTTTTGAGCTTCAAGTGTAAGAAAAGATGGATCCGTAAATAATCTTGGTTTGTTTAAAGAAAATAAAATATTGTTTAAAGTAGGGGTGGGATTCTACCAGTTCGCACCTATTCACTAGAACCGGTTGTTAACATTCTAAGTAGTTCGGAGAACTGGTTGTTAGAAGAAATTACTGGCCTAATCCTGTAAGAAAGGTAGGAAGGAAACATTCTGGTGTTGCTTACAGAAACTGCCTCTCCGTTAACCCTTATTACATTCTTGACAGGACTAGACTTCATGTCTCAGGAATTTCTCTGGAGTTTTTTTCCTCTCCTTTGCTAGTACTTTGCTTGTGTGGAGTGACCATTCAAAGTTACAAGGGCACTGAAAAAAGTGACTTATGAACAATTTTCACACTTACACTGTTGCAGCATCCCCATAGTCATGAGAGACCAGGCGAGGAGATGTGTGCCTCGATGTGAGTGCTATTGAGTTGGCCACACCCAGCCCATAACATGACCACCAAGCCACACCCACCAACCAAGCCACGCCCACAGAACCGGTTGTTTAAAAATTTGAATCCCACCCCTGGTTTAAAGCTACCATTTTTGCTGACATGCGGATTTCAGCTATTGTTTAGCATGATGTTTAAAAAGTAATGGTGATCTATGGTTTCTTGGGATATTGCTGGTTTGTTTTTGTGTTGTCCTCAACCCTCTAATCAAGTCTTTGATATGTAGAATAGAAACAGTTTAGAAAATAGAGTTTAAAAACCAGAAAAAGATCTAGAAAAAGATTTGGATCATGTTCAATAAAAAGGCCTAGACAAGCTTTTATTTAGCTTGAATCTGGCAGCTGAAAAAAAAGGAAAATAAAAGAAGCTCTATGGAAGGGCTGTTTGTTACTGTGGCCTTCTTGGTTCCAAAGAGAAGTATCTTTTTAAGGCAAAAGTGGTTTTCAGGCTAAGAAACTCAATCTTGCAGAGAATCCTGTCAAGAACACGCAAGTTGTTTGAACCTTATGTGGAATTGTCACAATAATTAGAGCAATCTCTATTAACTGAATGGCAACTTTTTAAAATAAAAGACAGAAGATAAAGCTTCAGATTTTGTTCTCCCTGTCTTTATGTCTTGTTCTATGATTCATTCCTGATCAACTGCTGCTCCTATTGATACATACTTGGGAACGAGGGCATGGGGTGAAAAAGGCCAGGCATGTTTTGTGCTACTTATTCATCATTAACTCCTTATTTTTTGATGAACTCTGGGTTGATACTTTTGGGTGGGTTTTTTTTGTTTTGCTCCTCTATGTGACATGTCACTATAGTTTGTCATTTAGTTCTTTTTGTGTGTTAAAACTGTTGCTGCTTTGAGCAGCCGACCGTTGCTTATGTATTAAATTTAATATTGGGGTGTCTGATAAGTTTATAAAAAATGGAAATTTCCTGAGTTGGTAAAAAGATCTCAGGTATGGCAAGAATGCCATTCTCATAAGAAAAAGCTTTGGGGATTAAATTCTGTAATTTTCTGGTTTGTTATTCTGAGTCTAGATAACATTGCTGTGTGACAAAAGAGCTTTCTTATTGCAAATATATTTATTTTAAATTGGTTTACTGTTGGGTTACAGTATCTTTCCTCTGGACTTCCTACTCCTTGACCAATTACAAGTACAGAGTCAGCGTGCAAAATATTTCTAGCTATTATGATGTTGTGAGTTGGGCAGGCAAACTTCATCTCTTTCACTCTGCCTTTCATGAAACTCTGAACTATTTTGCCAGTCACAAAGGAAGTGCTTTTATCACTCACTCCCATTTCTCCCCCTTTTGGAATTACTTCATTTGCTATTTTGTTACTTAGAGTGATTTTTTTTGCTTGAGATAAATTAACTCAAGACACTTCACTGAAACTTCCTGAATCTAATTTTTCCCTACTCATTTTGTAACAACTCTGCCATCAACTCATTCTTGAAGAGATGAGAACTATAGGTGTAGGGGAAAAACAGTAAATGAGGTACTGTACAGGAACTTCTGGAGAGTGAGGAATTGCCCCATAGGAACTTCAGTCCAATAATTTTATATCCCCTTCTCCCTATCTCAGCATTCCCTAAACCCTACTGCATGCTGTTCAAGAGAACAATGAGGACTGAAAAAGAGAGGAAGCTGCTACTCTTGAAAAGACTTCCTGCAATTACTGAAGGTTGTTGAGTGAGAAGCTGTCACTGATACCTTTTTTTTAGCCAGGCTTTACTGAATGTTAGTATCACAGAATCCAGAGTGGTCATTTCTTACATTATGTGGAAGGTTTCTGCACCTAAGTAAACCCAACAGGACATTTCAAGGTAAAAGGGAAAACAATTTTATTCCTTAATTTCACTCATAGCATAGTTTCAATATTAGTTTTACTTTTCCTGTCATTTGAAAATTAAATTTTTTTTTATCCCTTCCAGTGATAGATCCTTAATTTCTTTAGCTAATGAAGCCGTTAATTATTAGTATATCATATATTGTGGGAATATTACATACTTATAAAACATTTTAAAAACAAGTCACAACAATACACTTCCACTGTAAGGTCCATTATTTCAGTTTAAAATGAGTACTTAAAATCTATAAAAGATAGAAGTGTTTCCTGATAAAGGTACAGTTCAGTAAAGTTTGAAGTAATTTCCTCAGATTGGGTAGATGGACTATTTTTATTGTGGGAAGTGGGAAGTCTTTCAAGATCAAAGTTAAGGAACATATTTTATTAAATTTGTACACCTTTGTGATAAATTGATCACTTGTTGAACAGATTAGTTAGATCTGTTAGAATTTGCTTTATGAATCATATTCTTAGTACATTCCAAGACTGAGACACACCTGTAAATGAAGGTGTGTATAATATTTGTAACAAGATATAAAGCTACTTGAAATTACATTTTGAAATAATGTTCTTAAACATCATAGTTATAAATTTATAAATCATATGAACAATAACAATAATACTGCTTGATAAACAATACCTCTATAAGCGTAGCTTTTTAAATGGTAAATCTGAATGGTTTCCAAGGCAAATGTAGAACTATATTTTAGCAAAATAAAATGGATGATTTCAAAAATCTTAACTCCTATAGAACAAAGAATAAGAACTAACTGGGAAAATGCAATACAAGAAAATTGAAGTCTGTCATTATGTCAATTAAGTTAGAAATTAATTTAAAAAAAAACCCACACCCTTTAGAATCTGTCTTATTTCTTTTCAGTTTAATAATTACCTTTGTATAAGACTAAAAGGTGTTGAAAGCTCAGAAATAATATATTCTACCACTTGCAAATCAGTAATAAACATTCTTCAGTTTAAACAGCAAAATATTTGGAATTAACTAGGTTGATTTTAACAGATTGTTTCCTGTAAATGCTCCTATCAAAAGTAATAATTTAGTAATGGATTTTATACAAGTTGTCATTGAAAGCGTTGGAACCTTTAATTTTCCATCAGATATTTGATATGAAGTAACATATATCGGCTTATGTATGTGTCTTTTTCAGGCTTGTATGACTACTTAATTAGCTGTTTCTGGCTGCCTTTGCAGTTGTATGCACACATTCAACCACATTGTTTTATTACTCTATATTTTGAAAAAAAATGTTTTCAAAACTTTGCATTGCCTTAATAAAAAAGTATCCAATATGCTAGGCAGTTTTTGTAAAATTAGGACTGGTAGACATTTTACTTTTAAAGTCTGGCAATAGTCTAATTATTATTACAAGAAGTCCTTGAATTATGACCACAATTGAGCCAAAATATATATTGCTAAGTGAGACAGTTGCTATTTTATTACCTTTCTTGCCAAAGTTAAGTGAATTGCTGCAGTTGTTAAGTTAGTAGCATGGTTGTTAAATGAATCTGGCTTCCTCATTGAGTTCGCTTGCCAGAAAGTGGCAAAAGATGATCAAATGACTCTGGGACACTGCAGCCATCATAAATGAGTCAGTTTCCAAGTGTTTTAGTCGTATGACCATGGGGATGGTGTAATGGTCGTAAAAAAATGGTCATGTCACTTTTGTCAGTGCCATTGTAACTTTGGTTACTAAATGAACTGTTGTAAGTTGAGGACTACCTATATTTATTAAATTTCAATGGCACTAGTTCCCAACAACTCTCCATCTAAGCATCTTGATGAGATCTTTGCAATTATAGTTGCTGTCTATATTTTGGTAGCAGACCTTTTCTGACATTTTTCTGTACTTCACTGGTTAATGAGATGATTCTTGCATCCATCCTTCTGCATTATATTTGGAATATGGAGATGGCATAAAACGTAATAGGAAAATTTTTGAATAAGCATATTGGATTAATATTCATAATTCTGAAATAGATGTATAGTAGTGCTTAAAAGTATGTGAAATCTTTTGAATTTTCAATATTTTTCATAAATGTGACCTAACTGTTGATATGTTCTCCATACAAGTCCTAAAACTGGGCAGAACCCAGTTGAGTAAAAAACATAGTTGTTCACTGATTTGATGAAAATGATTCAAAATTATATATGTGTGTGGAAAAAGTATATGAAACTGTAGGATTATCAGTTCATTGAAGGGGATATAGTCTTTCAACCAATGGCATAATAAATATGTCTGATAAAACAAGTCTACTTTATTTAAAGAACAGAATTCATTGTCTTCACTACACAGTTATGTAGACATGTGTCATGATTTGAACAAGGAAGATTTCTGAGGATGGCCAAATTGTTGGTTCTTACCAGGCTGAAAACAGTAGAAAACATTTTCTAAAGAGTTTGGATTCCACCAGTCCTTTGTCAGGTAGATCCTGTACAATTGGTGGCAATATAGCACTATTGTTACCTTCCTTAGAAGAGGTTAATTAACCAAGGTCATATCAAGAGCAAGTTGGGTAAAATAATCTGGGAAGTCTCAAAATTCAGACACACCACTAAGGAACTGAGGCTTTTTTTGCTTGCATTGGCAAATGTCAGCATTTATGAGACCACTATCAGGAGAACAATGAACAACAATTATGTATCTATTACAATATTTTAAAGTAGGTTATCAAAGCATACAAATATTCATTTTACAGTAATAGATGCATAGACAAAAATTATCTTTAACAGAAGCTGTGAGAGGAGGAGCTGATTTGATGGACTGAATTTCCCAAAAAAGAGGGAATATATTCCAAAATGGGGGTGGGGAGATAAAGGCAGCATGGCCTGGAGCTGGATAGAAGACATAGAAACAGAGTAAGCATAACCACTTCCTAGAATGTCCCAGGGTATATTTGTTAGAGTGAGAGTAGTATAGATTTGGTCTGTGGAGATTCTGTTGTGTGTAAGCAAATAACTGAACTCTTGCTAAATTGTTCTACATCATTCATGGCCTTAACCTGACAGAAGCCATCTAAAAGGAAATAGGTTAAAAATAAAATCCTATGAATTTTGTTTAAATAGGCAGCAACAGGATCATAGCTTGAGAAGGTCCTTGCTCATGTGATTGTGGAGGCAAGGAAGAAGAGGCTTGGAATCTCCCTATACTTTATTGCTGATAACTATCAGTCATGTGTGGCTGTTCATTTTGTGGCAAAGAAAATTACAGTATGAATAAGCTCACCACAAGCTGAAATGCCTTTGTGCAGTAAGCTCAAACGAGTTCACATAAGGTCTGTTTACATCTCCTCATCTATTAACCTACCTAAATCCATAGACATTTTGAAGAGTCATTCAAATATATAGAATGCCAGGACCTATCTCTCCTTTTTACTTTCTCTTTCCTAAATGGCTGGGTTAGGTATTTGGAAAGTTTATTGGTTTCCAATCTCTGTTAGTAGCTCTTCAAGCTATGTGTAAGCACATGTAAGCATATAGTATGGAAAAGAAATGCTTGTTGCTTGGTATTTCAATGCTTTGAAATAAAGAAAAGTGTGGTATAAATGTTTAAAAATTTAATGAATGTAACAGAAACAGGACCAAATATATGGTTGCTTGTATGGTTTGTATTTATAACAAAAGAGTGTTTTAGCTGAATGAAAAATATAGATGTTGACTGTTGAATATCATATGTTGCAATGTGGTCAGTTACCTATAAACTCCTAACATTATTTGTGGCACTTCCTTTCTCTTGCCTTTTTCTGTGATATTTTATATAATTAGACTGCTTTTCTTCTGGGGAAGAAAACTTGGATTAACCATCCTGGTTGGGTTAATGTTTTTTTCCTGTTCTCTTATTGCAGGATAATTATGACTTGAATTGTGTAGGTTATGTGGGATATATGATATGTGGAGGATATAGCCTTGGGTGTTCACACAGGTTTTTCAGGTCCTTTTCAATTCTAGGATTGAATAATATATCTTGTATGAGGCATTTCTTACAGAGATGTCATTTGCAGTGATTGCATGAATAGTTTCCATGTTAGTTAAATTACCCTAAGCTATTGTGCTTTCACATCATTAGTAACTTTAGATTATTTGCACCATATTCAATTAAATTGCTGTGCACCTTCAGTAGCCTCATGCAACTTTCAGCTATGTGAAAATTATACTACAAGTATTTGATAATTATCAGATACTTTAGATGTGTAGCTTAATTTTGTAGGAAGCTACAAACTGATCAGCAGAACTTTGTCCAAACTCCAGTCAGTGTGTGATGAGTTTGTGTTTCTAACATAATCTTGATGTCCAATAAATGTTTAGGGATGATGTTCTATACTCATGTTGGTTCCAAATTTAGGTGAATTTACTTAATCTCATCACGCAAGTTCCAAAATGCTTCTGATATATAAAGAATGTTAACATGGATTTTAGTAATTATTCCCATTAGGAAGCTTTCCTGTCATCAAAAACAAAATTGAGAAAACAGTAACTGGATATGATATGTACCAAGTTTGTATTTTTTATACTTTCAGTTAAATTACTTTTGCAGAAAGTAATATCAGCAGAATCATAAATCATATATTATAAAAGAACCTTTGGTGACTAGCAGACATATAAATATATTTTAGAAGCCATCTTTATCAAACTATTGTGTCCCATTTAAGAAGAAAACCTTTGTTTTGTACATAACAGTAGAATACGGTATAAAGATTAACAGTTTAACTTCGAGAAATTGTGATGGATTTGTAATCTTTAGCATAGAGACTTTTACAGTTGATTTGATTAAGGTACACTAGCTTTGAAAGCAGGTTTACACTTCTGTACTGTGATTTGATCTTCAATTTAGGGTGAGTAACTTATGAAATGGCAGATCTGGACAACTTTAGAGAGAAAAAGCCCACATTGATAAATTAAAAATAATTTAGGTTTACAAAGGAATACTTGGTGTGTTGATCAGCTGTCTTTCAAGGAGTCCTGGTGAACTCAAAAACATATCTTTTGGGGTACTAGCAGCAAATTTACTGACTTTATGAGATGTACAATTCTGTTTGTCAGGCCAGATGTTGTGCAGGGCAGTTTTATACTAAATAGACTGATCCCATATTGATGTAAAATTGAAGGATCACAAAATATATGCATAGAGCTCCTGGATGTGAGTGGTAATCCTACTGAACTCAAGGTCATCTTTTGTATGGAACAGCTCCACACTTATGTCTACTAATGGCTGTATTGGGACCCTTCAGATACATTACAGAAAATGTAACCAACAGTAATGGTGGTTGTGGCAAGGTACCATATGTTCATAATGGGTTCATTCACTTTCCTATATTAATAAAAGAAAGGAAGAAAGAAAAGAGTTCTAGAAATGTAGAAACTAAATTTTAGGTCTTTCATCCTCCTGTGCTTGTAGATAGCATTATCTCTTATATCTTTCATCTACAGAGTCAGTGCAAAATAACATTTTCTGTTTAGTATCAATCTTTGACTTGATTTCTGTGTTAAGAAGCCAAACAAAAGAAAATAAAACCAGGGAGGTCTTAATCTAGATTGGATCCTTAAGTACCTGCCTTTTTGTAAAGAGGATCCTTATGTACCTGCCTTTTTGTAAATTCTTGTAAACTCAGAATACACATAGAGTTTTTCTCCCAATTCAGTGAGTGGGATGGTTGTCTTACAGTTTCTAGAATTCCAGATCAGAGTAGAGAAGGCATTATGCTTTTTTTATGACTTCATGTTTAAAAATTGCCATTCTAAAACTGCAATATTAACTAACTCTTTTGAATGCAGATATTTTTATCTCTGAGATAGGATACTTCACAATCAAAATCTATCCTCATTAATGACTTTTTGTGGACATGGAACATTGTTTCCGTGCTTTCTGTTTACTAAGACTTATAATTTACCAGTGGCTTAGTGTTCAAAATTAATACATTCATTCTTTTAAAAAAGTCCTCAGATTTTGAATTTAATGGAATTATCAGGTAAGAAATCTGCAATTAAGGATTTATTGGCGCATTTATCAGGAATGCCAAAATACTTATTTTTTTAATTTATTTTTTAAGGCCAAAATAGGGTTTGTTCTTCCTTTGAGAAAGGAAATTACTCTTCAATTTAGATTACTATATTGCTCTTTATGGCTTCACTTTGTCATTTTGTTTTATTTTGTACATTCCCAAGCTAATATTTAACAAGGCTACACCTTGTAGTTTTGTAATAAATGGCCTTAGGAATCTATTGTGTAAAAAGCATTTGTTGCCGTTTTATAAAGGAGTGTCCTTGCTCCTAATTTACGAGTAGTGGAGCTGGAGTCAATCAGTGATGTTATAGTCTGCTAGAACAAAATTCTGACGTTTCAAGTCCCCTATATGTGAAACATTTTTCCTAAGAAGATAAACCTCAGTACATCATTTCTGATGTATATGATGGCACAATTAAGGCTTTTCTGCAATTTTATAAAACATTGCCATCTTGAAACCAGGGAAGAAAACCTGTTTTGCTTCCTTTTGGAAAAAAATGGACCCTTTTTCCTATTTCTTGAATGATAATCATTGGCAGGACAATCTAGCGAAGTCTGACAATATGTAAAAGATACTGCAAAAACATAGAATGATCAACAAAAAAGAAAACTTGCATGAGGAGAGAGAATGTAGAATATAATATAGGAAATAAATAGAACATGGATTACTTTTTTTTGAGGCAGAAGAATTTACTATCTTTCATTTTCATATAGTTTTAACTAGCATATTCTTATCTTGGTAATGGGACTAACTTGTAGGCATGTGTATTGTTTTATGGACTGATTCAAGATTGACACAAAAGATGGGTGTGTTCTTATTTAATTACTTTCTGCAAGAAAGAACCTAAATCCTTGGGTGTACAGAGGTTAGGAAATGCTTCAGCCAAAAATTGTAAATGTTACATCATGTACCTTTTTCCTAGCCTTTCTCTTAATTGACCAAGATGTGTTTTAACAGCATTTTCAAATCTAGATAATTTTACTTTGATTAAATTTAGATTAGACATACATTCCTTAATATTTCTTTCCCCTGAACTATTGTAAGGAAAATTTTGCTTCAGAGTTTACAAAGAAGAAAAAAAATCATGCATAGCAAGAGAAATGTAAAATGAGCAGAGAGGTTTCAGAAAAGGTAGAGAGACATGAGATCGGATGGCAAACATCAAATGAATAATTGCAGCAGCAAGAACATTTAAGCACAAATTTTACCATTGCCTAATTGACTATAGCAAGGCTTTGATTGCCTAGATTTTGTCAGAATATGATTTATATTAATACTTTAAAATATGCCCAAACTTCTGATATTTTTCCTGAATAGGTTACTGTAAAATTGTATTGGCAAATTAGGATGATTTGAAATAGGAAAATGATTGAGACAAGAACGCATACTGCCCATACATCTGTTTAACATACATCACTTCTAAGAATGAAAAGATTAAAATAAGTGGTGGCTGTAATAAAATCTGGAGATTAAAACACTAGTAATTTGTGGCTCATAAGCATTAAAACTTGCTCACCAAACTTAAGGAAGAATTTTATAACTCTTTTTAAAGATAAAGATGAAAAATTAAAGTTAATATTAAATAATAAGACAAAGGTAATGTTTGTGAACTCAGCAGTTGAAAGCAAAAGTGGAACTGTTTGAGGAATGGCTCAAATAATAAAATAGTGTGGTAAAATAAAGATTAATTCTTGGAAGAGGAAGCAATGTCAAATTTAAGGAAAAGCTTGAAGTAAAATTTTATTTTTGTGACAAAAAAAGATTGGAATAGCTTAAGCAATTAATTTTCCAGCTGTAATGGACATCTTTTAAAGCTAGAGCTTTTTAAAAAGAATACAATGTATAGCAAGAAAAATCAGTCAGTTGGCTCTGGAAAAAATAGACTGATCAACAAGAAAATAAAAGAGAATTATCAGCAAGAGAAATTAATATACTTTGGACATATGAAGAAAGAGTTGATTGACAAGAAAAAGCTCTGTGTGGCAACATTGTGGGAAAGTAATGAATGGAAAAAAACCTGACTGCTGTAATGTTTTCAGAAAAACCATGGATTTTCAGCAGGAACATGCTGAGGTAGACATTGGTCACCAGGATCCTTTCTGATTCATTGACACTTAACTAATTTTAGAAAGCTTAAACCTTGATAAATGGATTCTCTTGCCATTTGATATTACATTTGAAGCACATGATCCTGACTTTTTAGAAGGTCAGAATTTCATTTTTTAAACTTTAGCAATATAGGCAGTCCTCGACTTACGACCATAATTGAGCTTTCTGCTGCTAAGTGAAACCATTGTTAAAGTGAATTTTGCCACAGTTGTTAAATGAATCACTGCAGTGGTTAAGTTAGTATCCCGGTTGTTAAGTGAATATGGCTTCTCCATTTGCTTGTTAGAAGGTGCAAAGGGTGATCTCATAGTTTGGGACACAGCAACTTTCATAAATATGAGTCAGTTGCCAAGTGTGCAAATTTTGATCATGCGACCATGGGAATGCTGCAGCAGTCCTCAGTGTAAAAAAGAGTCCTAAGTCCCTTTTTTTTTCAGTGTTGTAAGTTTGAACAGCTTCTAAATGAACTGCTGTAAGTCAAGGACTACCTGAACTTATCATATGCTTTTTAGCATTCATACTTTTCCCTATTGATCATACAACCTGCAATAGATATGGCCTCATATCATAGTAGCTTAGACAGCAATTGTAAATTGCAGATATTTTTGTTGATTTATCTAATTATAAGACTCAGTTTTAATGTTATTACTTTAAACTTGTCATACATTAATTAGCTTGAAATCATATTTTATATTTTAAATGATTGAATAGTAAAATCTTTATCTGTCATGGAAAAACAGAATTATGTTTCATAAATTCAGTATTAGTAGTATTCTCATAACTAACTTTAAGTTTTCCAGACTAGGTATATACATTTTCAGGGACTGAACGATAGTAGAAAAATATGGCTCAAGAAGTATTTGCTGCTAATTTTTCAAATGTAAGGCTCTGTAAACCTAATTTTTTTGGCTATTTTTCCTTTTTTGTATATGATATTTTTTTAACATTTTGATTACAATAATAAAAACATGTAAGCTAACCATAATGAAAAGAAAATATAAATAAAAAATAAAAAATGCAAGAGAAGAGAAAAGAGAAGAAAGAAATGTATAAAGCGATTTCCAACCTTCATTGCAACATATATAAACAAATTTAGTAATTCTTCACTCCCTATAATGTTACAAGCATGTATCTTTTCCTTCCATATCCCTCATTTATCTATAAGCAAATGAATTAACATGTCAACTTTCCAATCCTAGTGTTAGCTAAAAGTCCATAACAAGTCGCCAGAAATTTGCAAAACCAATGTCTTATTCAAACCTTGATCAAATAAACCAAATTTACCCAATAAACCCAAATCCTTTGAGTTATAACAGTCTTAATTTTTGTTCATTCAAATATAGATAGTCCTTGACAATGATTCAAATTAATAACAGCCTCCAAAAAACCCAGTTATGACCTAAATTCAAAATTATTACTGTTTCCCTGCTATCACGGTTATGTTGTCCCACTTTGCATGCTTGGCAGCTAGCTTGTATTTTGACTGGTTGCACCATCCCACATTCATGTGATTGGGATCTGCAGCATTTTTGCTGGTTTCTGTCAAAAAACACCATTGACTAAAGTGGATTTACAATTGTAACAGTTTGACTTACGACTATAATTTTACTTACAAACGTAATGACTTGACTTATGACTGCAGTAAAATGATCATAAAATCAGGTCCAGTGTTATAATATTTTACAAATGCAGTGACCTTTGAAGGAAATTCTGGTCTCAATTGTGGTTGTAAGTTGAAAATTATTTCTATTGTTGTAGGCACATATGCCATTTCTTTATTAATATCATTGAGATCTACTGTGTTTAATAGATTCAGACATAATTGATGTCACACTGTTGATATTATTCTAATCATTCTTAAATGTTCTCCTTTAACATTTCCATTGTTATGACATTTTGGGTCATTTGTAAGTAAAGTACTCATGCATTTCCCCCCTTCCACTACCTTTGGTCCAATTTTTAAAAACTTAAGTTGCTTATCTTTGTTGTGACATACAATAACCTAAGTCAAAATAAACCTGATTCCATGAAAAGTTACTTATTTTATAATTAGTTTCAAAATCTTACAGTAAAAGGCAATATTGCAAATTTAACGGGATCCTTAATCTATTTCTAACTTCCTTAGAAATTTGATTTGCTTAATAAAATTTAGCCAAAAATTTATTTAGCAAATAAAATTTGCAAATAAAAAAGCAAAAAAAAAGATATTTTGCTAAATAAAAGTTATTTCAAAATTTTAAATTTCTTTAGCATCTATCTATCTATCTATCTATCTATCTATCTATCTATCTATCTATCTATCTATCTATCTATCTGTATGCAGGTCTTGGTATGTTCAGGTCTTTTTCCGTGTAAGATTGAGACTATCTGGTCAACGTTTTGATGAGATCTCACTTGCCATCTTCAGGCTGGTGCTTTTGGCTTTGTGCTTGTGCAAGCAAAGCACAAAGCTTTTTTTTTTTGCCCAGATAGTCTCAATCTTACACGGGAAAAGACCCGAACACACCAAGACCTGCATACCTGTACCCGTGAAAATCTAGGAAAAAATATGTATATGTAAATGTGTATGTGTGTGTGTGTGTGTGTGTATGTATGTACATACGTATGTACTTTGGGATAAGATAAAACAACTCACAACTTGGAAAGCTGAAACAGAAACCACTTACAAAAAATGATAAACTCCTAAAGAAATTAGAACATAACAAGGAAGCCCCCAACAATCCACAACGCTTAAAACAATTAGTACCCAACCTTTCCAATAGAGAACTCACTAAAACCGAAACAGATGTCCTAACCAAAGGATTCAACTATGTAATAGCACCCCAAAAAATCCCCATAGAATCCATCATATGCGGAGTAGAATCCAGCCTAACTAAACTAAATACAGATGAAGCTGACACAATAACACAACAAATCACTAATATCCTATGCACAAGCAAAGCACCCAAAAGCAACTTAGACAAAGAAGAAAAAAATGCCCTACAAGCTCTAAAAAATGACAGCAACATTATCATATTTCCAGCAGATAAAGGTAATGCCACAGTAGTAATGAACAAAAAAGACTAGAAACCAAAATGGCAGATCTACTATAAGACTCCACATATAAATCCATAAACACTGACCCAATCACATATCTAGAAAAAATAACCAAGAAGAAAATCATAACCAGCAACATTAGCAAAGAGATCCAACAGAAGATCATCCCAAGAGAAAAATCTTCCAGATGCCCCAAATTATATGGCCTCCCAAAATACACAAAGAAGGCATACCTCTAAGACCCATAGTCAGCTCCATAGGAGCACCACTACAAAATCTGGCCAAATACCTAGCAAAACAGCTACAGCCCCATCCTGAAGCAGCAGCTTCACATGTATAAAACTCATACCACTTTTTAGAAATGATCAAAAATCTACACGTAGAACAAAGAGATCTGCTAGTAAGCTTCGATGTGGTATCACTATTTACCCAAGTCCCAGTGAAAGAAACCCTACAAATCATCAAAAACAAATATAAACCGCCCAAGCATCTCATGGAACTAACAGAACACTGCTTAACCAACACATATTTCATATACAAAGGACAGAGATACAAACAGATAGAAGGAGCCCCCATGGGATCCCCACTATCACGGATTATTGCAAATCTGTTCATGGAAGAATTCAAATCCAGAGCCCTGGCAAATGCCACCCACAAAACCAAAATATGGCTAAGATACATAGACGACATATTTGTTATTTGGCCCCATGGAAAAGAAAACCTAAACAATTTCTTAACACAACTAAACAATATACACCCCAAAATCAAATTCACCATGGAAATAGAAACAAACAACTACCATTCCTAGATGCACTAATTTACAAAAAAACAGATGGCACACTAGGACACACCATATATCAGAAGAAAATGCACACCAACCACTACCTAAATGCTCAATCCTACCACTACCCAGCACAAATAATTCTGTAGCCCAAACACTAATTACCAGAACCAAACGCCTGGCAGACGAAGAACACATAAACACTGAAATATGCACCCTGACCAAAATACTGATAGCTAATGGCTTCCACAAAAATAAAACCACGAAACCTGATCCACAAAAACATACTAAAACACAATAGAGACCCAAAAGATGAACAAACCTGTGGAATAGCTGCCCTACATAAGAGGAACAACAGACAAAATAAGCAAGATACTACACAGGCACCACATCAAGACTGCCTTCAAAATGAACAAAAAAATAGCAGCCATCCTAAGAAACCCCAAAGATAAAATTGACCTAGAAAACCAAGGCATATATGAAGTACCCATGCATCATGTCCTGCCACATACATAGGACAAACCAACAGAAGGATAAGTACCCGCCTTGAAGAACACAAAATGCAATAAAAAAGCTGGAACACACTTCCTCACTAGTCCAACATATGAAGGTCACAGGTCACAGCATCAACATCAATGGCACCAAAACCCTAGCTGCTATAGAAAACCCCAGCTACAGAATCATCAGAGAAGCCATAGAAATTGATAAAAGACCTAATAGTATGAAGAAAAGTGATGACTCCACTAGACTATCAATCATCTGGAAGTCTGCACTCACCAACAAAAAAATATCTATACCACAATCCAGGCAAACACCTGGACACAAACAGATCTCCCCTAATACCTCCAGCCCAAACATGCCCCAGCCAGCTACCCAAATAAAACTTAACTTCCTAATAAATAATTATCGGCCATTTACAAGAAACCAAGCTGCACTAAGAAACCCTAATGCACAAAACACAATGTTGCCAACCAATCAAAAACACAGCAACTCGAAGACCAATAAAAACAAACCTAGACTCCTAGCCAATCAAGATGAGGAAAAAACCATTCAAATATAACAGAAAGCCAGCACCAAATTCAAACAAAAAATGATTGCCAAGCCTGGCACACAAAAATTAAAAAGCCTGAAGATGGCAGATGAGATTCTGCTGAAACGTCGCTATAATAAAAACACAAATATTATGTTGGAAAATACCCGAAGAAACCTAAATATCACACATATATATATATAAAGAATATATATATATTCTTTAGAAACCAAACCCAGCCAGTGAGTTTTCAGACCTTCCATTTTGAAGGTCTTTAATAGCTTTAAGGTGATAAAGTGACAATTTCAGAAAATGATTAGAAATTGAGACTTGCAAACTTAGTGCCTTTTGAAAGGTTCCATCAAGATTGAGAGTAAGATGGCTAATCACTTTGTCTCCTGGCACTCAAGTGCATGGAAGACCACTGGTCTGTGATTTCCTTGTGAGAGGCAGCCATCAAGAGTATATGTGGGTGATCTCTCTTTTTTTTTGTCTGAAGAGGTTTTGAAGAACCACTAGTTCTTTGGTCTTTGCCTCAATTATCAGCTCCACTTTTGTGGAGACTTTTTCAGTTTGTCATGTCTCCTTGGAAGCACGCGCGCGCGCGCGCGCACACACACACACACACACACACACACACACACGTATTATTCCTAGGTGAATAATAGAAGTAAAACTGAATCTTACTCAAGAAGAGAGAACAATGCCAGTAAAACTAAGGTTTTCCATGTCTTTTTAAATTTTCTTGTTAATTAGCAGATGTAATTAATACATAATTTGAGTGCTATCTTTTCATTTATGTAACGATTACATTTTTAACCTATCTTACTTAAAGGAATTTGTATTTCATTATTTTTGTCTGCAAACAATTCGGTGTGGTAGCTTAGCTTGATAGTGCTTAAAGTCTGATTCACACAAATTGTTTCCTTGTTCAGCAAAATAAGAACTTTGGCCCTTCTGCCCATAATACAGACAGATTTAATGGATTAGGTTAACTTAGGTAGATATTGTTTTTGTGAAATTCTCAAGTTATTTTAAAAAATGACAGGAAAAAAGATCTAGCTCTCAAATTAATATGGTCTCAGTACCATATTAGGTAAATGAGGACTGTTAAGTTGGGTGGTTAGAATAGATAGTTAGAAGTTATTTTTTTTTAACTTCAAAGATATTTATAATTGTCCAAAATTGGTAAATGACATATAAAATATGTAAATTTTTATTCCGAAAAATATATAGTGGAAGTTCTTGCTGAATAACTGCCATAATAAAACCCATCTTTCTTAGATCCTTTCTACAAAACTTTCACTGATTTGCAGATCATCTGGAGAATTCACTGGTTTTTACGATTGATTATTTTGGTAATGGTTCAAAAGGGCAGAATATGCTTTTACTCCTATCCTTCTGTGGTTCATTTTTTAAAATCTTCTTTTGAAAAACATGTCATTTTTAAGGCAATACAGTGTGGATGTTTCAAAAATAATCTTCTCCACCAATCTGGTGCCCTCCAATTTGCTGGCATTGCAACTGCCAGAATTTCTAATATATCTAGATTTTGGCTGGTTGGGAATTCTGGGAGATGCAACATATATAGAGTGGACAATATGTTTTTGAAAGCAGTTATAAGTATTGTTGTTGATTGAAAGCAAAAAAAAAAAACCCTATAGGAACAATTCATCTTAGGAACACTGGGTGTGAGTAATACCGACTAGGGCTAGACATTGACATACGGGCCGTCATCAAACTAATTGTTGTTTGAATTACCTGTTATGATCCGATGACAAATCTCCTTCGCTCCTGCCACTGGAGCAGAAAATGTAGCTTGAATTGTCGTGATGTTAGCAAGTGTAAACTGTACTTCAACAAGATGGATAAACCCAATTATAGGGCAGACCTGTAGAGAGAAAATCCATTTAAATCTCGTAATGTTAAGCAGAGCCGTGTTTAATTCATTTGGGCCAATTTGGGAATGATGTATGAGTCTTGGCAAACATTAGTCAAAACATAGGAAAAGAGATGCTCTGCAGGCTGAAAGAACGTGGAGTCAGAGTGGTAGGAGAGCACTATGCCGTTTCAGAACATAACACTAATGATTCTGGAAAGCTGAAATGACAAAAAGATGTACTAACGCCACTCAGAGAGCAGCGCTGTGTTGATGAACCAAGTGGAAAACTGATGTGTGGAT
The DNA here is from genome assembly GCA_023653725.1 of Bungarus multicinctus. NCBI lineage: Eukaryota > Metazoa > Chordata > Lepidosauria > Squamata > Elapidae > Bungarus > Bungarus multicinctus. The sequence goes on from CM042844.1 coordinate 56,844,591, forward strand.
GATGTGGGCAAATGTTAGGTACTATTTTTATTGGACTATTTATCTTTCAAATGAAGAGGGATTTTCCCTCCCCTCCCCTCCAGGGTCAGTAATGACTGTCATTTATTAAGTTTTTTAAAATTTTAGTTATAATTGTTTTAAAAATGAAAACATTTAGAACTAAACAAATACTATTTAGAGAAGCTAAACAAAATATTTCAAAGAGCCCTAATACTATCGTCCGTTGTATTCCCCTTTTTAGAGTAACCTGAACATTGTATTTTTAATCCAGTATGGTTTGGTTAGGGGCATTGATTAAAAAAGTCATATTCTTAGAAACGTCTTGATTACTGCAAGTTAATGCTTAGTAAGGGGGAAATATATAAGAAGAATTACATAACCAAATATTTGCCAAACATGTAACATTTATATGGGAACCATATAAAAAAAATCATGTTAGCAAGAATATAATATCTGTGATGTACATCTTAACCAAGTAATCTGATCTAGGTTGATTGATTGAATGGATATCTTCACAAACTCTTTTTTGTATTTCTTGTTTCAATTGTTTATGGGGCCATTCAGGTTTGGTCTACTTCATCTTCCATTGCTGTCTAGCTAGAACAAGTTTAAAAAAAAAAACATATTGTCTTGGAACGTCAGTGAAGTGGTATACAACATATATTGGATGTCACTAAGATTTGAAAGTAAATATTTTTTATGAGCAATTAATAACAATAGTTATATTGTTTAATAAAGTTTAATGTTTGTTTTTTCATCACAAGCATTTCCCATCTTTAGTTACTTTCAGTATACGAAAGAGATCAGAGAGTTTGGGAGAATAATTTTTTACCAGTCCAAATCTAAAAATTGGATTTAGAAATATTCTAAGGATTTGTTAACATAATTTCACTGTTCACTTTGCTATAGGTTATTTGCATGTTACACTGAGGTCTAGGTAATACTTTGCAAATTAGCTTTATCAGCTAATTCAAAGTTAACTGTACCGAGAATGTAATGCAATTGATATTTAAATATTCTGTTTTCTGAAAAATACTTTGTGAAATAGAAGTACTGCAGTAATTGTCCTTAAAATCATTTTAGTGTTTCCAATTTTTTTTGTAAAATGAAAGAGTTTTTATCTTAGCTGCTATGTAAAAACAACAATCTCCATAAAGTTGTTTGATTTAATATGCTGGGAGACTTTTTATTTTTTTTATTTCTTTTTTGCCAATTGAAGAAAAACGTGGCTTGAAGTGCCACCCTTTAAAAGAAGTTGCAACTTTTGCTATTATATTTTTCCTGGATGATGCTTTCCTCTTCAACATTTGGAAATTCTTTACATACTGTGCTAAATATATCAGGCTTTATTTCTTTTATTCATTATTTTTTTTAATCCATCTTTAATTTTAGTTGCTGAAGTCAGCCTTCATTTTTCCCAACAATAGATATATTGGTCTTAATGATTTCTTCAACATCACCCAGCAAGCTTTAGAGCTGATGTAGATTAACTGGAGATTTTACAATATCCTTCCCCTGCTATATCCACCAAGCCACGCCCACAGAACCAGTAGTAAAAAAAATTGAATTCCACCACTGATATACACATCTCACATATACAAGACATATACATACAACCAGTGATGAACTGTAACAAATCCCTATAGTTTCTTAGGGATCCAAAGAGGGGTGTGCAGAATTTGCAGCTGTCACAAACTTAGGGATTGATAGCGATATGGCACAAAATTCAGCAGGCAGCAGCAGCAGTTTTGAATTCATTTTTATGGGGTACTTTTGGTTCTAGGTTTAAAGTAAAACTAGAACTTGCAAGAATTGGAATCTAACATGTAGATCCTCTAGTGGGATTTGAATTCAAAGTGGCAAACATACCTAATTGTGCTCCCTTCTATTTTCCTCCTAACAACAATAGCCCTGTGAGGTGGGCTGAGAGATAGAGACTAGCAGAAGATCATTCCCTGATTTTCATGCCTAAGTAGGATTAAAACTTAGATTCCTAGCTTCTAGTTTGGTGCTTTAACCTATTCTAGTTTTATTCACTGTTGCATTTTTAAAATAAAGTTATATTTGATAATACCATAAGAACTTCACTTTTTGGAAATGACTTCCAACAAGGATTTTAACTGCATTAACTCATAAATCTGTTCATTTTGAACAGTCTGAAAACCACACTTTAAATCATAACTTGCATAAAATGACACTTTTAATTATAACTCATTTTGAAATATTTAATTCTACTAAATATCAATATTTAGTCACAGTATTGTATTAGTTATTTTTCTTCAACAACTGCATATAATTATTGAGAATTTTAAAAGTGGTCAAACGAAAATGTTCCTGTGGTTTAGTGAGTGGTTTTGCTTTTTTTCTTTTTCTTTAGCGGTTCAGTTACATTGTAAGGTATGTAGAAGTGGCTTTTTATGTTGAATATTTTATGCCCTTTTAAGCTACTTTCCAATTCATGGGTTGTGGTTTTACTTGCAACATTCTTGTGAGTCAAACAGGTCTTAGGCATATCTTTTAAGATTTGTTGTAAACATAGTAATTCAATTTTTTATTCCCCCAGTTCTTCTTTTACAGTTACATATGAAGCTCAGAAATGGTCACTTTATAACTGCAAAAGAAGAACTTGTATTTATGCTTCACATTGGAAAGAGAACATTGTCATTCCAAACCAAAATAGTTGTCATTTTCTAGCATAATTCCTAAATAATTAAAAACCTGTGCTTGCTTTGAAGAGTGATATATAGTTCACTTTCCTGAGATGAATGAACTTCCCAAGCAAAATGGCATAAAAGTATGAATGAAATTCTCAAACACCTCCAGCAAACCTATCATCTAATAATGTCTTCTTTTATATCTTATCCAGTCAAAGCAATAGCAAGACTTTATTTTAAGCAATGAAATTTTCCAAAAACCTGCAACTGTATTAATCTCACTAAAATTGGATAAATTAGTGACTTACTAGCCTATTAATCAATTAATGATAATTAGTAGTATATTTGACTAACGTATCCATTCCATTAATTTTTGGAGAGTCCCTCTGTGAGGCAGATGGACAGTGTAAAGATGTAATTCAATGAATGTCTGTGTTTAGAAAAAGGTGAGTTAACATAAAGGTAGCCCCAAAATGTGCTGAAAATGGCAGTTAGAAAGCATGCTATTTCCTTTGAAGGGTTGGCCACTTTTAGAACTAGTATGATAAAATAATGAGTTTCAGCCTGCATTTTCTTCCTCCATTTTTTAATTGCATCCTTTGGAAGAATATTAGGCTACTAAACATTCAATTGTGTCTTTAATTTCTTCATATTCAAGTAGTATCGTTTTAATTAATCCTGAAACTATTAAAATGTTCATGGATTCTTTGCTGTTTGGCTTCCAAACACTGGGAAAAATCAACTTCTTAAATTGTCTGTATTTAAAATTTTCAATTATTACAAGCATTATCATTCATTACGTATTTGTCCTTGCATATTTTTATTTTTAATTGTTAATTCTTTTTCTTGTTTGTGTGAAATATGGTTAATTTTAATAATCAAATAATAAATAGCATATGCTTCTGGTATTGGCTGGTGTGATCCATGTGGTTTGTATTCAGTTAACAAGAGCTGGGAGGGAAAGGGGCAATAACGTATGGCCTAATTTATCTCCCTGGTGTGTTGGGACAAAGAGTTCCAGAGGAGAAGGATTTTGGAATTCTCCAGCCCATTGATAGGCATGAAATTAGTGCCAGTAAGAAAAGGAATCTGTTGCCAGTTACGCTATTTTCTTCCATGTCAGCTTCTTTTATCTACAAGGAATTCCTGTCATGGAAGTCTTTATTTCTGTTTTACATTCTTCAGCCAACTTGTTACAATACTAGACTTTGGCCTTTTGAGGTAAAAGATTCTGCTTTATTAATGGCAGGAGCATATTTTTATGGGCTCAGTAAACAGCTAAAAATTACTGCCTGCTAATAAGTACGTAATATCCACCCTAGTATTAGTATTATGAAGTGAACTATAATTCCTACCAATCTGAGTTAGCATAGTTGGCTGAATCTATTGGAATATTGGGAGTTGTAATTTAAAAACGATGGGGAGTTACTTTTTGCCAATACCTATTCTCAGACACAAATAATTAAGGAACAGTTAATTTAATGTGTGTTTTTTTTTCTATGAAACTTAGACAACCCTTTTAAGTCCTTCCAATTTTTGAAATATAGATGAATGACTTAGGATGCATTGATTTTATAATAATAATTAATTTTTAGTGCTGAGGTAACCTATCCACCATTGTTACATACTCATAAATGTAAGCTGTCTTCAATCTCTGAAGAAGACCATTTTCCTGTCTTTCCTCTTTCTGTCCCTCTGTTTAGTTTCAAATGTGTTGACATCAGAGGTAGTATTCAGTAGGTTGTGACCAGTTCTGGAGAACCAATAGTGGAAATTTTGAGTAGTTCGGAGAACTGGCAAATACCACCTCTGACTGTAGATTTTACAGCATCCTTCCCCTGCTATGTCCACCAAGCCATGCCCACAGAACCGGTAGTAAAAAAATTTGAATCCCACCACTGGTTGATACCCTTCAGATGTGCTGATCTTCAGTTACCATCTCCAGTGAATGGCAAATGGAGTTTATACTTTAGTGCATCTAGTTGTTCTGACTTGACAAAATACTATAATAAATTGTTTTTGTAGATCAAAATATAGAGTGGGAGAGATAAACTGTAACAACCAACAATGAAAAGGAATTTATTGTTTTGATTCTAAATATATTTCCTTTTGTTCAGAAAAAAATTCTTGATTAAAAAGGGATAGAGTATGAAAATTAAATGATTGTAAAATGGAGAATTACCCTAATTTTTGAGGGTTTCACTCCCCATTGTGATTATTTAAAAAAAATGTAAATAAAATGCCAATGTATTTTTGTTGTGGTAGAATTGCATTATTTCTTTATTTGATGTTCACTTAGGAGAAGTTTGGTGCTTTACCACACAAATGAACAACTGTGGTACCAGGTAAAGTGAGTTTTTTTTTTTGAAGAATGTACTTTGTAATAGAATACCATGAAGTAGGCATTTGAGAGATTTCTGTAGTATATATGCTATTTGAATCTATAATATATTTCCTTTTATTCAGTACTTGAGGAAGTGTATATTAAAACACAGTCCTTAAGAAGCTTTTGTTTGTGTTGAATTTGTGTTGCAGAAGCCTAATATTTGACTGAACTTGACTGAAATTTGAGGACTGAAAAGCATTTCTAATCAATGGGCTCTTAACTCTGAAGACTTGGGTAACATGTATTTATTGTTTAGAGGGATAAATAATTGATTAGGTTGGGATGACAACTTTTATTTATTATTTATTACATATTTTTTTAGCCTGCTTCCCACTCACAGAAGGTCTCTGGAGCAATTTTCAGCAAGATAGAATATATATAAAAATTGTATTTAAGCAGAGCACAAAATAAAACAATAATGGGAACTGATTGACAAAAAAGATCTTGATCAACTTGACTAAGCGAAGGGTATATATTCTCCTGGGAGGGTATTTTAGGAGTAGGTGTCATTGAGAGAAAGTCTTCAATCTTGTTGGCAGCCCAAAACATCAGAGAATAGAAATTCCCATAATGAAATCTTTCTGTCAGATCTTAAAAGAATGAGGGAAAATACACGGGATGAGATTCTTACTTCAGCTATTGCATATTAACATTTTAAACTGGGTTCAAACATTTTGTATAGTTGTTCTGTCTTTTATTAGTCAGCAATGTTATCCCCAGTGTCCTAAACAAGCTGTAAATTGGAATAGATTTCAGAGTACCATAATTCCATAGAAAGTGGGTAATACCATTTCAGTGTAGAACTAGAAGAAAAAGGCAATCCAAAAATTTCTTTGTAGAAGGATCAGCTCTTGCATCAGCAAAAATTCAAGAATATGGGAAGAAAGCAAAAAAGAATTGAGAAGCATAGTAGGATCAATTAGAACCCAAACTATAATCTTGATATTATAATCTAGTCATGGGCAGACAGTATAATCTAGTCATGGGCAGTTTGGCTACCTGCTAGAAGAACAATATGATTAACTACTGCTGGTTCATACATTTGTATCAACCTTTTGTTCAATCTTGCTTGCATGTTAAGAAACAGAAAATAATGAAATTTATTAGACACCATGTGCTTTCAAAAGAAGTTTAGGAGGCAATTACTGATTCTAGGTCTTACTAAGCCAGAATGTATGTTACTGCAGGGTTCCTCAAACCCCAGTCTGCGGTTTGTTGGGAATTGGACTGTGCAAATGACAGGCAAGCGCACAAAGCTGCATTTGCACATGCATAAAACCACCCCATCTCCCTCCTCCAGCCATCACCAGTCTGCAGGGCCGGAAAGGTTGGGGATTACTGTATTAGTAGAGAAAAATGGATGCACATGGTCATTTGAAATAAGCAGTTGCACTGCTTATTTATAAAATAGTATTTTATTTTGGGTCCTTATCTATAAAATAGTATTTTATAGGACCGTGAGCAATTTACAAAGTTAGTATATTGTTTCCAGCAATTTGGGTCCTCATTTTACCAATGGAAGGATGGAAGGCTGAGTCAACTTTGAGGCCGTCAGATAACTCCAGGCTGTAGGCAGAGTTAGCCTTCAGTACTACGTTCTAACCACTGTGTCACTAGGGCTTGTAGAAACAGACTTAATTCTCCATTTTAAAATGTTTATACATTTAATGTAGGTGTTTTTATACCACTTTTTGGGATCAAAGGCCTTCCTGAAAGTAATTCAAAATGAAAATATTATTGACATTCTTGATATTAAGATAATTAAAGGTGTGAAACAATAATTATCTAAATATCCACATAGTCTTAAAACCAGATGTTTATACTGTGAGATATATTCATGTTAATCCTTCTAAGATTTTAAAGTAATCAATAGGATTTCAAACTACACTCAAAACCATATGGAATTACAGGTTTTGATTGGCCCATATAATGAACCTGACAACATTTTGCTTGCGACTATTATCAGTAATGCTAATGAGTATGACAAATATAGTGTTTTCAGTGGTGGCTTCTGTTCTATAAACACATCTGACATGTGTCATCTATTTCTTCCTATGTTTTAACTGCAATTACTTCCAATGGATCATTCAGAGTAGTCTTTTCAGACAAATATTTATATTTTATGGTTTTTTTGTAATATTTGTTGAATTAGTGATATGTTTAAAGCCTTACAAATTAACAGCAAATTTAATAATATTTTTTTTAAAAATTGCTTTGCAATAATTATGATCTTTAAATACAATTAAAATAGATTTGGTAAATGATAATATTAACTCAGTAAATTGATATGATCTTCCCCTTCCCCCATGTTTGGATTACCATTCCATTCTTCAGAGAAAATTATCACATAAGATTAGCAATTATATTCTGTCTCAAAACCAAGCATGAAACGGTATATTATTATTGAAAATATATGTCAGAATAGTAGCAAAAATCTATCCACACGAGTCCTGATTGTCACTTTGTTTGGCTACCAGGTTTTAACTTGCTTGAAACGACTTTTTTTTAAAAATCCATCTCTCCTTCTTCCCAAGTCCTTTATTCTTATAGAAGGATAATTATTATGGAGTTTCCAATTTTTGCTGGCCTTATTCCAGTAACAACATCCTTTTTTTCACTGCTAAGCAAAAGCAATCTGAAGGCTTCATAATTCTTTAAATTGGATTTTAATTCTGCTCCTCTTGTGCTTTGTAAACAAAGCATTTTTTTTGAAAACTTGCTTTTTTTGAATAGCAAGCCAATGATAGCCATTTGTTTTCTAAGAGAAAATATATGCCAGTTTTCCACTGGTGTTTAGAGCTTTTAGTGTATTCAGAAAGACTATATGCAATGGATGATGAAATGATCACAGAAAAAAGAAAGGTTCCATATAGGAAAGGTAAGATTGGAATGAGGCACAAATCAGCAAACATGCTGTGAGACAAAGACTATATAATTATACCTTTACAACTTTGGAACACTATATTTTGACTTCTCTGAGAACATGACTGTAGAGACCAATAAAATACAATCATTTATCTCACTGATGCCAAAGCTACCTATCTACTTTTTTCAAACTGGCTTTATATTTTATCCAGAATAATCTTGTAGGTAAGATGGGCAGTATTAAATAATAATAAATAAAACCAAGAAGCAAATCAAAAGCTCTTTATGTAGAGCTTACCAAAAACACCAGTGGGTCATTGAACTTGTCCATTTTTGCTAATGTTCAAAATTTTATTTCCTTTGATTTAAAAAATAGTTACCACCCTAAATATAAATAAATTTCTATAAGCAATTCATATTATTCATTCATATCATTGTCTTTCAAAAACAATTTACAGTTAAATTGTTTTAGTTTGAATTCTTAGCCTTATTTTCATGAATTTTAAGAATAAAGAAATGCTGAAGTTCTTCTATAAATCACATACATTGCTTTCTCCAGAGAGGACTTCAAAGTTCCTCAGCTAGCCAACTAGCCAGCCTTTTGAATCTAATCTATTTCCTCCCCAGAAGGTCTACAAAGATAAATGAGAACTCTCTCCAATTATGTTAAACAACATATCCTGATATAAATAAGAGAACTGATATAAATATGAAAAATGATGAATTAGATTAGAATAGAATACTTTATTGGCCAAGTGTGATTGGACACACAAGGAATTTGTCTTGGTGTAAATACTCTCAGTATACATAAAAGAAAAGATACATTCATTAAGAATCAAGAATCATAATGAACAACACTTAATAATAGTCATAGGGTACAATCAGCAATCAAATCATATTAGGAAACAGTCAATATAAATCGTAAGGATACAAGCGACAAAGTTACAGTCCTACAATCACAAGTGGGAGGAGATGGGTGATAAGGAGTGATGAGAAGATTAACAGTAATAGTAGTGTAGGCTTTGTAATAGTTGAACAGTGGTGAAGGAATTATTTGTTTATCAGTGTGATGGCTTTCGGTAAAGAACTGTTCTTGTGTATAGTTGTTCTGGTGTGCAGTGCTCTATAGCGTCGTTTTGAGGGAAGGAGTTGAAACAGTTTATATCCGGGATGTGAGGGGTCTGTAAATATTTTCACAGCCTCTTTTTGACTCATGCAGTATACAGGTCCTTGATTGAAGGCAGGTGGGTAGTAATTGTTTTTTCTGCAGTCCTAATTATTCTCTGAAGTCTGTGTCTGTCCTGTTGGGTTGCAGAACCAAACCAGACAGTTATAGAGGTGCAGATGATAGACTAAATAATTCCTCTATAGAATGTAGTTATTATAATATCTGGTTGGAACAATAGCCAAAATTATCCCGTTAGCCTTGACAACCAAAATATGTGCCAAGTGAACTGGGGAGGAAGAATTCATTTATTTTATGTGGAGGAAGACACATTGAAATAATTACTATTTATTTATTATTACTACCATCTTTATTATTTTTACAAATACTCCAAGCATTGAACATATCCAACACATGTTCTTGGCCTATTTTTCCCATTTCAACAATTCTGTGAGGTGAGTTGTTCTGACAGTAACCAGCTCAAAATCACTCAGCTGGCTTTCATGGCTAAAGTGGAACTTGAATTCATGGTCTCCTGTTTTTTAACCTGGTGCCTTAATCTCTAGACCAAACTGGCTTCTATATGTCTGTATTATTGATTCCGAATTATTGACAGATTTGTTCCCTTTGATATATAAAGAAAAGTTCATTATAAAGTACAGACTTACAATATTGATTAACTAAAAATAATGGAAAGAACAGTTTGTGGCAGAAAATAGAACACATTTTCATTTCTAGGCAGCTAATGTTGGTGCTTATAGTGAAAAATGAAAGCACAGATTTAGTGCTGTAGATAATCTTTTTGATAACATTATTTGTAAACAGTGGATCTCATTTGGAACACCAGAATCAGGAATTCATTTGAAACCTATCTATATAAACTGATAGACATAGAAGGTTGAAAGGAATGTAGCATAACTAGTTATGGCTCTGCACTACATCCTACAATAGCTTGAATCTCCAAATACTTACGCAAGGGTCCTCTTTGTAGACTTCAGTTCAACATTCAATACCATCATTCCAGACACTCTTCTAAGTAAATTAAACCAACTAGCTGTACCTGAACACACTTGTAAGCTTCATAAGCTTCATAAGCTTCCTAACAGACAGGAAGCAGCAGGTGAAGCTAGGCAGAATCATATCTGATACCTGTACAATTAGCACAGGCCCTCCCAAGGCTGTGTGCTTTCTCCACTTCTCTTCTCCCTATATACCAATGACTGCATCTCAAACAATCCATCTGTTAAAATCCTGAAGTTTGCAGATGATACAACAGTGATTGGTCCCATTTGAGATAACGATGAATTCGCATACAGACAGGAGGTTCTTCAACTTGCCTCGTGGTAACCGGAACGATCTGGAACTGAACACACTCAAAACCATAGAAATGATGGTAGACTTTAGAAGAAACCCTCTCATACTACAATGCTAGACAACACAGTATCAACAGTAGAGACCTTCAATTTTCTAGGTTCTATCATATCACAAGACCTAAAATGGACATCTAACATCAAAAATGTCATCAAAAAAGCAAAACAAAGAATGTTCTTTCTGCACCAATTCAGAAAGCTCAATCTGCTCAAGGAACTGTTGATACAGTTCTACAAAGGAATTATTGAGTCTGTCACCTGCACCTCTATAACTGTCTGGTTTGGTTCTGCAACTCAACAGGACAGACACAGACTTCAGAGGATAATTAGTACTGCAGAAAAAACAATTACTACCCACCTGCCTTCAGTCGAGGACCTGTATACTGCACGAGTCAAAAAGAGGTCTGTGAAAATATATACAGACCCTTCACATCCTGGACATAAACCGTTTCAACTGCTACTCTCAAAATGACTATAGAGCACTAGACACCAGAACAATTAGACACAAGGATAGTATTTTCCCGAAAGCCATCATTCTGCTAAACAAATAATTCCCTCAACACTGTTCAACTATTTACAAGCTCTGCACTACTATTGCTATTAATCTTCTCATCACTCCTTATCACTCATTCCTTCCCACTTGTGACTGTAGGACTATAACTTTGTCACTTGTATCCTTACAATTTATATTGACTGTTTCCTAATATGATTTAATTGCTTCTTTGTATCCTATGATTATTATCAACTGTAGTACTTTATGATTCTTGATTTATGTATTTTTTATGTACACCGAGAGCATTTGTACCAAGATAAATTCCTTGTGTGTCCAATCACACTTGGCTAAAAAAAGAATTCTATCTATCTTCTATTTATCTATTTCATGGGTGTATTCTAAGATTACAATTTAGTGGATCAGATTCATTGATGCTGTTATCTTGCGGCAAATACCACAGCTGAAAGTTTTTCTCTTCATATGAAGTGACTTAAGAAAAATTAATTTCAGTGAAATTAACTTCCTTTTTCATATACATACACTCTCACTATTCATTTGTTCTTTAAGCTTATTTGGCTCTGAGAGTAAAAAAGTGAGATTTACAGGATTTTGATTTTTTTCATGTTACAAAGTACCAGTTAAAATGTTGAAACAGAGTTAAAGATACAAATTATTCCTTCAGTGGCTTGATTTAAACATTAATTACAAAGCTTTCAAATTTAATACCAAAACAAAACTGAAAAGCATTCAGTTTTTCAGAGATATTGTCTAAAGCCTAGGTAAATCTTCTGAAAATTCCATAACCAAGATGTCTTAAGTATATCTGCTAAGAATTCTTGTGGTATAAAATTTACATATATAAATATCTGTACAATTTGGAGTAGGGTACTTTACATAGTAACTTGAGAGATCGTTATAGGGCAGTGATGGCGAACCTTTTCAGCACATGTGAATGTGTGGATGCTGGAGCACCGCGTGCATGCCTATTTTTGGTCATTTCATGCTGTTCTTTGGACCATTTTCAAGCCCTTTTGGGGCCATTTTCAGGCAATTTTCCAGGGTGTTTTGGGGCTGTTTTGGGTCCATTTTTCAGGGTGTTTTTCAGATTGTTTTTGGCCCAGAAACAGCCCAGAAAATGGCCTGAAAAAAGCCCGAAAAGCGGCCTGAAAAAGGGCCTGAAAACGGTCCAAACAAGGCCCCCCAAACGGCCTGTTTTTTGGGCCATTTTCCAGCGCTCTAGCACTTACAAAGACCAGCTAGCTGGCATGCCAGAAACCAGAAGAACAGCTGGTTATGGTGTGCATGCCCACAGAGAGGGTTCTGCGTGCCACCTCTGGCACGCATGCCATAGGTTCGCCATCATGGCTATAGGGTATGTAAAAATAGATCCGCTTGTTAAAACAGCACTTTTTCTTAAATATGTACTCATAGTCTCTACGTTATGATTTATAAATGAGAAAACATTATTAAATAGAAGTAAAGTCTTTCTATTTGTCTTTCAAATCTCTTCTCATTCTTATAGTTTTCATATTCAATCTTTTTAATCACTTCTGAAGGAAGGTTATTTGGGTTGCCTTAAGCTTTATTTTATACATACATACATACATACATACATACGTACTTACGTACAAACATAATGTTTGATGAAACTACCAAAGTTTTTCCTTCCTCATGGAGAAAATAGAAAAAAACAAAGTTGTCTGGTTTTGCTGATTGATGTTTAACAGATTTGTCTCTACCCTTTTGTTCTTACCTTATCAATTCTCTAGTCAAATTGATCAACAGAATTTACCACTATGATAAAGGAAAACTTTCAAAAGAACTTTCAAAGGAAAGTTCTTAATAAGGATAGAGAAAATGTTATATTACTTGATGCAAGTTCATCATTTCGAAGGAATGTTTACAAATGAGAGAGACTGTTGTGTTTATTATTAGGCTTGAATTTTTCATGCTTTATTTTTCTAACAACTAGTTCAATTATCATTTGTTTTGGATCCAACTAAGGGATTATATCCATTCTCAAGTCAGTCTAGTTTGATTTAGAAAGATCAATTAGATCTTATTTGAAAGTAAAGCTGTAATCAGCCTATACATTCTGCATTATTATGGTTTTTGTTTTAGTGAAAAAAAGCAGGCTATAGCTACTAAAATATATTTCAGTGATATTTTGCATATATTTCACAGTTTATTAGAGGTTATTTTTTTGAGGAAATAAATGTTGTAATTCATCTGGCTTCTGTTTTGAAATATTTATGCCTTTCTGCTATATTATTTTTATTTAATTTTAGTTTCCCTGATGTTTGTTCATGAAATGAATCTTAATTCTAGATACAAAATGCATTTTAGATATGGTTTTTAATTGAAATACAAGGATATTTAGCACCATTGTTTCTTTCATATAAATTAGAAAATAAATCTAGCAAATTGAGTATAACTAAAGCATTTTTAAACCATAGCAAACCTAATTGTACACAAACAGATTTAACGGAATACATTGTTTACAGGATATTCGAAAGAAAAAAATGCATTTATGTAATTTTGGTCTTAGAGCAAAACTCATAGCCCACAGGCCAGATGCGTCAAGTTCTGGTCCCGCCCTCGCCCAGTTTAGCGAAGGGGAAAGTCATGATATGTTACGTGATGATGTGAGTTTGAAACCCTGTCTAGAATAAGGTCATCTAGATTTGGTGAAGTAGGGGAATGGGTTTCAGCATCCAGTTGCATTGGCAGAAACAACTTGGGTGAAGTATGCTACTAGAAAAAAAGTAAACCTTATTTTTTGGTGCAAGTTGAAATGTGCACAATTTTTTTTAAAAAAAACTATTTGGTTTGAATAGAAGGTATAGTATAACTTACCTCCTTACTTGTTCCTGACTAAACCAAATGCAATGCCCTGACTGTAAGAGAGGACTGGAAAAAGTGAACTTATATTACGTGTAACCCTACAATTCTGTGGTTTTGTGTTACTATATAATGAGAAACTAAACACAGGATTCCCATTGCAATACAAAGAAATGATTCACTCTGTTATTTGGATGCTACATCATTTCAAGATACATGGTGGAATAAAGCCAGTTCATAAGATTAGAGTATATAAGATCTATCATGCCACAATACAACTAATTAAAATTAATGCAATGTTGTTATTGCATAGGTACTGCATGGGTTAAACTTAATATACCAAGACGTTTGACAAGAGCAGCTATAGAACTGGAACTGATTTAAAGTTTGTAACAATTGGACGTCAGAAGCACTAAAATTTTAGTACCAGATGAAATTATTATCTGTCTCTTGCTAAAAAAGAAAGATAGATGTACAGTATACTTCCTGGTAAGAATTTTTTTTTTGAAAAGCCACTTGAATAAGAGCATACAGTCAGTGCATCTTAATAATGTTATTAGTACTTCTTTCTAACTTTTGTCTGAAATGAAGTTTAATTGGCCCCACCTAATTTATTATGTTGGTCTATCACTGTAATAAAAATTTGAGTGATAGATTTGATTGATTGATTGATTACTGTATCTATCTGTATGTATTTTCTGACTGGAGAAGGAGGTTATGAAATCTAGCTTTCATAACAGATTTAAGCAGATTTTATAGAACAACTAAGAATTATATACAAATCAGGAAACAGTGTGTTCTAGGCTTCCCTTAGGTATGAAACCCACCTAGGTGACTTTGGATACAACCCAACCCACCTCACAGGGGCCCCTTGAGAATTGGCAGCTGTGATTTTACATTGTTGTGAACAAATAATAAAATAATAACAATGTATCTTATTCATAACATGCCTGATGAAATAGTAACTAAAGGTGAATCTAGTTCGTTATTGTTGCTATTCTGGGTAAAATTAGGATTGAGGAAAAAACATTGGGAAACAGACCAAAGTATCATGATTTGCAGTTTACAGCTGTATTCTTGTGGAAAAATAAATCTGTTATTATAAATGATTATGATTGGATCCATCAGAGCAATATCTAAAGGAATTCCTCAATATTGAGAAATATTGAATTCATCAGACCTCAACACTCTTAATTTTACCAAATCAATCTCCCCCCTCTCTCACACACACTCACACTTACTCACACACATGCTCACTCTCTCTCTTTTTCTCTCACGCACGCACCCACCCACCCACGCACACACACACACAAACACCTTGGAATTGCCTATATTCTTAGATGCTACCTTCATACTTTTTAGGTCCTTTGGTTAGGACTTGAATTATTAAGTTTCTACAGCTTTAGATTGTGAATCTAACTGTTGATTACCCACACATAATAACCATTTGAGCAGCATTGGCATTGACAAAATCACCATCAGTCAATTGCAAGAGGCGGCTTTGTTTGGAACATCTTACATCCTATGATAATACGTATACTATTATGAAACAACATGTGTCTGTTACAACTAAACAAAAATGCCAAATTCAATCTAAACATTTGATTCAACATTTGTGACTAATCAAAATAATATTCAATGTTATCACTACTTTTGGCATTCAAGATGCCTGTAAGATTCCATAGAGGGTATCTTTAAAGAGTTTAATTTTTTGTTAAAGATTAGCAATAGAAGATTGTGCATCTACTAATATCCAGGACAGTTTGTCCTCATTTTCCAATGTTCATTTATTATAAGGATTGTTTATAGATTATTATCATTCAGCTAAGAAAAAGAACTGTTGGGCATTTCAAATTTATCTGATCATGACTTATCACAAACTTTCTTGAATAAGCTTGACTAAGGAAAAGTTTCAGTCAAAAATTGCATAATTGCAAAAATTTCATAATTAGAACTTATATTTGAAATTCTGGAAGTTCAATACAGATTTCAGTTCTGGAATCTAAATCAGTGCTTACTATTTGAACATTACCCCTCCAGACGTGTATGACTTCAACTCTCAGTGTCAATCCAACAAAAGTCTTAATGGTATAGAGATACGAGTTGTCACCTAACCCATATAACAGATTGTAGTTGAGAGAGACTTTATTTATTTATTTATTTATTTATTTATTTATATATTTATTTATATATTTTATTTACAAGATTTATATACCGCCCCATTTCCCTGCGGGACTCGGGGCGGTATACAGCCATTAAAAAATACAATAACAACACAATAATTAAAAACAATTAAAAAGATTAAATATCGTGGCTGAATAATAAAAACGAGACAAGGGTTTAAAAATAAGGACTAAAACCAATTAAAACCAAATTTAAAACCCTATAAAACCCTAGGCCAGACCGGCTTGATAAAATAAATGAGTTTTCAACGTGCGCCGGAAAGTCAAAATGTCAGGGATAATCCTCATCTCTGGGGGTAATTCATTCCAGAGGGAGGGTGCCCCCAACGAAAAAGCCCGCACCCTCGGGGTCACCAGCTGTCCAGCTGGTGGCATCCCGAGAAGACCCACTCTATGGGAGCGCACTGGCTGACGGGAGATTGATGGTGGCAGTAGGCGGTCCCGTAAATACCCACTTGTCCATTCTGTATCCTATCTTTGTATCCACCTTTCTATCCCTGTTGACCATCTCTTATATCTTGCCTCTATTTCTGAACTTATTCAGTAATAACAAGCATGCTAAAAAGGTTTTCTTGCCTTTGATGCTGTTGTGTACTCAAACCTTTAATAATTATTTTTCTCCTTATTACTTTTACTGGGCTAAAAAAGAGAAACACTATCCAGGAGTAAATGTTAATAACTATGCCTATAATTTAATTTACATGCTTATACAGGGCATCTTCATCTGAGTACTTGAATCTACCACTACACTTTTATTTATCTTCTTATTGCTGGCTTTGATGAAGGTAGAGCTATATTATGAATAAGCTGGTTGCCATGGTAAAAATCTGAGTCCTTGTCTTTTGTATACAACCTTTCCCATCATTTAGGATGCTGTAGAAGAAGAGTGTGTGTCTATGTATGTGTGTAATATGTGTCTATTCAATAATAATGGCAATAAATAGAAATGAAATGACATTGTATCCATTTTTAAATATATCTTAAATTCTATACGTCATCACCTTCAAATTTATTTTAAATCATATTAAATCTCAATGACTATAATGATGGGATTTTTATTTTGAGTAATTGGAACCATACAATCCAGATAATTGGCTTTGAAGCTATAAGATCTGTGTATCCTCAGACTAATTCTTTAGATTGGAATACCTCTATAAGACTATATTTAACTAATCAAAGAACCAGTCAAAAGCAGCTGATTTCCAGAGATTATGCATGTGGATGTTAATTTTAATTATATAGTGATGTGGATACATAGATAAAAAGTTCTTCACTGCCTTTTTGAAGCTATTTTGCTCATGAAACCATGAAAACTGTTGTCTTCTCTATTGCTCTGTTTGTTTTACCTAAGTATGTTTGCAAAAGAAGAACTGGACAAACTTCGTAATTTGACATTGGAATAAAAAAGCATTGTCAGCTTCCATAGACTAATAGAGCTAATATTTAGTATTTCTTTTAAACTAATGTTTGGATAGATGATGGTCTCAGTAAATGGGCAGTAATATATTGATAGTTCTGAGTCAAGAAGGATAGAATTTTAGGATGGAAACGACTTCTCCCCATGGTTTTTAAACTGCTGTTCGCCATAAAGTGAGGAAGAGGGAGGGAAAACATCCTGCCCTTCTCTCTCCACCCCTCCACCCCCCCCCACAAAGCTCGTAAGTTTCCTATGGAAAACTGATGCTGGTCATTTGCAGCTCTTGTGACCCTTCCATGCCCACCTCCAATGTGCCACCCCTTCTTTTGGTGGTCCCCACCCCCAACCCATTCCCTCCCTCTCCGACCCCCTTTCCTTTCCTTTGATAAAGAGAATCGCCACTGCCTCTTCTTCCCACATCCACCATCTTCTTCTTCCTCATCATGTGAACGTATAGAGTTTTATTACTGCAATAAAAATGCTTGATGCTGAAAAAAAATAGGATGGGTTTTGTAACACTTTTAGTTCTATTTTTTAAAGTGATTACAGTTGGGCCGCTGAACACATCTTTGGAGTGGGAAAAGTGGAAAAAATGTAGAAATTGTACCTCCCTTTCCTGCAAGTTTACCTCTGATATTTTATCCTTATGATTTTTAAGCATCAATAGGACAATCTTAGTCTTAAGGCATGTAGGTCAATATCATCTATTTTAATGTAGTGTTTGGCTTATAGAATTATTTTATGGGTGGCCTAGATTTGGGGGTATAAAAATATCATTTTGCAGCTAGGTAGCAAAGCAGTTATATTTCTTATGTATTTTTGCAGTTTTTTATGTTGGTTTTGTTTTCTAAGCTGCAGTTGTAGTTCCAGGGGGTTCAAGCTGATCAGATGTTAAATTTACATATGCTTCGCTGAACTGGTTGTTGAACCGACTGGCTGGCCCAGCCCATGCAGCCCGTTTTGGATGCAGATAAGTGCAGGGCCCGTGCGGATACTCTGGGAGGGCAAAAATTCCCCTCCTGGAAGTTTTGAAAGTCCAGAAATGGGCCTGTTTCTAACTTCTGGAAAGCCTCTGGAGCCTGGCGGAAGCCATTTTCATCATCTCAGAAGCCTGAGGGAAGCCCCTGGAATCTGGGGAAGGTAAAAAATGGCCCTCCTGGAAGTTCCAGAAATCCAGAAGCAGGCCTGTTTCAGGCTTCCGATGGGCCTCCGGGGCCCAGGGGAAATAATTTTCGCTGGAGGGAAGCCTTTGGACTCTGGGGAAGGCAAAAAGTTCTGGTAGGTCACACCCACCATGGCTACACCCATTCAACAACCAGGCAGAGAACTGGTTGGTGGGATTTTTTAATCCCACCTCTACCTAGTTCCCTACTTGAGTCCTCAAAGACATCTATGTTTTGTATAAAAATGAGAGTGGATGCTTCTCTCCTACTGCAAAAATGAATAGAAGAGAGTGCAAGTTTGGAGTTTGCCACATCTTCATTAGCAGAGAAACTTATTTCCCACTATTTGAAATTTGGTCAATAACCTTTTTAGCTTTTATGCTTTGCCCTCTTATATATTATTGCACTTTTATGCATAGCTCAGAACAGGTCTCGAGTATGTGCATTGTCATTTGTTTTACTAATATGGATGTTAATTTCTGCCAATTAACTATGAGTTTGTCACTAATCTTCTACTATATTTAACAATTCATCTCCCTCTGTCTCTCCCTTCCTATCTCTCATTATAGCCGCTCACTCAACTTAAATCAAGTGAGTCTGGGTAGCTTAAAGTTCTAAAAAATATAGAACAATTAACAGAATTAAAAACAACTTAACAGTTAAAACATCCAGAAAATCAATAAAAACAGCAGCTGAGATTATTAATCAGCTAATAGTAAAGCAAAGAAATGGGACCCTTAACAAATTCCAAGCCCCATTCCTGGGTGCTTAGCCAAGTTTTTAAAGCGTTGTGAAAGTTAACCAAGAAGGGGCCATTCGTATCTCTGTGAGGGGAGAAGAGTCTACAAGGCAGAAGCTATTATGAGTACTATGCTACACAGAATGAAGGAATGGTCTGTAAATTTTGTGTAAAAAAGTTCTGCGTTGTTACCTTATCTTTTATATCCTTATAACCATGTCTGTAAGATTGAGAATTGGGAAGCAACCTTTTTTTCACAAAAGTAGGAAAATTGTATCTTGGCTGAAGGAGGCAGCAGGTATGAAAAACTGTAACTCTTTGTTGTTGTTCAATGACTGTGGGTGTCATTTTGGGTGTCTAGTGTTTTTCAGTAAAGCTGTGCAAGATGTGCTACAATATTTAGTGTACTTTGGGAACTTCTCAGCTTTTCAAGAGATCATAACAAAGAAATTCAAGGCAATTTAACATTTTTGTTTACTGGTATAAGATGAATCTATGGAAAAAGCACAGGAAATTTGCAATATTCTGGTTGTTCTATTATATTTAGCTTTCTGCAAACTGTTCTCTTTCTTTGATAAATGGTTAAAGAACAATGTTTATTGTTCTTTATTTTATTGCCTACATATCCAACAGGCTGAAGAGCCTCTTTAAAGGCTATCAGATTTGGGCAGCAAAAATATTAATACAGAAAAGTTCAATTATTTGGTGCTACTAATGATTGTCTGATTTTTGCAACTTAGTCTTGGTGTAGATTGGTTAATAAATACTCATATTTTATGGCATTTTTAATAGATTTTTTTACTCTTCCTTTATAAATTACTCAAGGTCACAAAAATATCTAACACTCCTTCCTCCTTATATTTTCTGCAAAACAACGACTCTGTAAGGTGAGTTGGTTTGAGAGAAAATTATTGGCCCAAAGTTACCCAGCTGCTTTCATGCCTAAAATGGGACTAGAATTCCAAGTCTCTTGGTTTCTAGCCTGATGCCTTAACTATTAGACCAAAGACAAATTCTACCGTGTTTCTCATAAAATAAATCCGGGTCTTATTTTTTTTTGAGCCCCGAAAAAACGGTTAGGATGTCTTTTCAGGGGTGAATTAATTTCTTCCCTCCCTCATGCACCCTCGCCTAGGGCGCCCCACGGGCAGCCACAACTCACCACCAGCCTCTCCTAACGGCCGATCATGGTGTAGCATGGAGGGCTCCCTACCCCTGCCAAGCGTCCTTTGCTGCAGACCCGGGTCAGCGGGTGGGCGGCGGTGGTGCCGTGGAAGTCCGCCAGCAGCGTTTCAGCCACTTCTCAGGCCTCTGTAGCTTGCAAGGTTCCCGCCAGTGCTGGTGCCTCTCTCACCAGCGCAGTCTCCAAAAACAGCATCTGAGTCGCTCCCACTTTTCCCCCATCCCCTTCCCAGCAACAACAGGAAAAAAAAACATTTTGAGGTACCTGGGAGTGCCGTGTGCTGCGTTTTGGTTTAATCCCGAGCAGCTGGTTGGGCGTGAGAAGAGCCAGCCGAGCGAGCGTCTCTGCTGCTGCTACCCTTGGTGCTTCAGCCTCGGGCTCCACAAGTTTCCAAAAGTCCCGGTACGCAGCTCCTTTCTGCATTCCAAGCACACACAGGCTGAGCTGCAGTTGTCCCTCTCTCGCCAGCGCTGTCTCCAAAAACAGTGTCTGAGTCGCTCCCACTTTCCCCCCGTCCCCTTCCCTGTAACAACAGGAAAAAAATATTTTGAGGTACCTGGGAGCACCGTGCACTGTGTTTTGGTTTAATCCTGAGTGGCTGGTTGGGCATGAGAAGAGCCAGCTAAGCGAGCATCTCTGCTGCTGCTACCCTTGGTGCTCCAGCCTCGGGCTCTGCAAGTTTCCAAAAGTCCCTGTGCGCAGCTCATTCCTGCATTCCAAGCACACCCAGGCCGAGCTGCAGCTGTCCCTCTCTCGCCAGCGCCGTTTCCAAAAACAGCAGCAGCAGCGGCAGGAACCGTGGAAGTTACAGAGGTGGCTCCCCTGCCCAAGAAGCAGATGAAACATTTCCACGGTTCCCACTGCTGTTGCCGCTGTTTTTGGAGACAGCGCTGGCAAGAGAGGAACAGCTGCAACTCTGCTGGCGGACATCCACATTCACGCCACCTACCTGCTTACCCGGGTCTGCAGCAAAGGCACTTTGCGGGGGTAGGGAGCCCTCCACGCTCCGCCATGATCGGCCGTTAAGAGCGGCTGATGGCGAGGCATAGCTTCCCGCGGGGCACTCCTAATGGCAAGTTCCCCCCGCCTCCCGCCCAATTTTGCATGTTTTAAACTAGGCCTAAATTTGGGGGGAGGGGCTTAATTTCATTTCATTTCATTTCATGCCTAGAAAACATGCTGGGTTTTCCTATTGGGGGGGCTGTATTTTTGGAGAAACATGGTAGAAATCATCAACTATGAATCAGAAAGATATTTCTTGTCAGGTTAGAAAGATGTTTTTTTAAAAAAAAAAAATCTAGATAATCATTTTTACTTCAGTTGCTTTGTTTTCTTGAAGTTTTGTCCTAGCTTCACTAGGAGATACCCTAAAAACAGCACAATTCCAGCTGAGTTTACCATTAAGCAGGCATTATTTATTGATGTATCAGACTCAGTGGAGAAGGAAACAATGTTGGGTGAACCATGAATGTTAGTCTAAAAAACCACAGTTAAAAGGAAAGGAGCATGGAATGTTTGGCATAAAAAAGGGAAGGCAATATAGGAAGTTATGGTGTGTAAAGCTATATTTCTTCTTGATTGGCCCTATATGTGTGTGTGTGTGTGTGTGTGTGTGTGATGTTTAGGTTTCTTCGGGTATTTTCCCACGTAATATTTGTGTTTTTATTATAGTGACGTTTCAGCAGAATCTCATCTGCCATCTTCAGGCTTTTTAATCTACAAAAACAGATGGCACACTAGGACACACCATATATCAAAAGAAAACACACACCAACCGCTACCTAAACACTCAATCCCACCACCACCCAGCACAAATAAATTCTGTAGCCCAAACACTAATTACCAGAACCAAATGCCTGGCAGACAAAAAACACATAAACACTGAACTATACACCCTGACCAAAATACTGATAGCTAATGGCTTCCACAAAAATAAAACCACGAACCTGATCCACAACAACATAAATAAACAAAATAGAGATCCAAAAGATGAACAAACCTGTGGAATAGCTGTCCTGTCCTACATAAGAGGAACAACAGACAAAATAAGCAAGATACTACACAGGCACCACATCAAGACTGCCTTCAAAATGAACAAAAAAATAGCAGCCATCCTAAGAAACCCCAAAGATAAAATTGACCTAGAAAACCAAGGCATATATGAAGTACCCATGCATCATGTCCTGCCACATACATAGGACAAACCAACAGAAGGATAAGTACCCGCCTTGAAGAACACAAGAATGCAATAAAAAAGCTGGAACACACTTCCTCACTAGTCCAACATATGAAGGCCACAGGTCACAGCATCAACATCAATGGCACCAAAACCCTAGCTGCTATAGAAAACCCTGGCTACAGAATCATCAGAGAAGCCATAGAAATTGATAAAAGACCTAATAGTATGAAGAAAAGAGATGACTCCACCAGACTATCAATCATATGGAAGCCTGCACTCACCAACAAAAAAATCTCTATACCATAATCCAGACAAATACCTGGACACAAACAGATCTCCCTAATACCTCCAACCCAAACATGTCCCAGCCAGCTATCCAAATAAAACCTAACTTCCTAATAAATAATTATCGGCCATTTACAAGAAACCAAGCTGCACTAAAAAAACCCAAAGCACAAAACACAATGATGCCAACCAATCAAAAACTCAGCAACTCAAAGACCAATGAAAACAGACCTAGACTCCCAGCCAATCAAGATGAGGAAAAAAACATTCAAATACAACAGAAAGCCAGCATCAAATTCAAACAAAAAAACGACTGCCTAGCCTGGCACACAAAATAAAAAATTAAAAAGCCTGAAAATGGCAGATGAGATTCTGCTGAAACGTCGCTATAATAAAAACACAAATATTACGTGGAAAAATACCCGAAGAAACCTAAATATCACACATATAACATAAGAAAACAAATATATATATAATAAAAATAATATATATATATGGATCTTTGGTTCTTCGGGTTTTCTCCCACATAGAATTGGAAATATCTAGGCGACGTTTCGATGAAGTCTCATTCATCATCTTCAGGCTTGTGTCTTCGGCCTTGTGCTTCTCAGAGTAATGTGAGCTTGCAGCTGCTTCTTCCTTTTAACTACTAGTGGGGGTGTGATTTGATTGGGTGGGGGCTTGGCTGTGTTCTGATTGGGTGGGGGTGTGTTCTGATTGGTTGGGGATTTGGCTGTGTTCTGATTGGTTGGGAGGTTGGCTGTGTTCTGATTGGCTGGGGGTGTGTTCTGTTCCGGTGGGGGTTTGGTTGTACTCAAGTTGGTCTTAGTTGCTGGGGGATTTGAGCTGGTGAGCTGTGATCCTGTTGTTTGGCTTCGCGTTCGTGGTCGTGTCACATCTTCATGGTGGGCGTCAGTTCCCTTCATGTATGAGTTGGGGGGGTTTGAAGCAGGTAGTGATGCAGCTGTGGTACGGCTTCTGATCTGTGGTCGTGTTTCATCTTCTGTGTGGGTGTGAGTCTGCTTTCTATGTGGAAGTGTGGTGGTAGTTTCTTGTGTGGCCCTCGTGGGTGTGGGTCTGGTGTCCTTCACATTACAAGCTCACATTACTCTGAGAAGCACAAGGCCGAAGACACAAGCCTGAAGATGATGAATGAGACTTCATCAAAACGTCGCCTAGATATTTCCAATTCTACGCGGGAGAAAACCCGAAGAACCAAAGATCCACATACAAATACCTGCGAAAACATATATATGTGTGTGTGTGTGTGTGTGTGTGTGTGTGTGTGTGTGTAAGGTTTTTAAGCTGATAATTTAAATAATAAATAAGGGAGACTAGGATAGATCTATTTCGAGCTAGTTAGCTCTCTTCAGCTAGCCATACCCTGGTCAGCATACCATACCATATGGTCTCTGATGATGAGCTGAAAGACAGAAAAGAAAGCAGTATGCTTTCTCCCTTAATTGGGGCTTAACAGGGTGTTGTAACACTAAGTGTATATATATATATATATATATATACTTTGTATTACAACACCCTGTTAAGCCCCAATTAAGGGAGAAAGCATACTGCTTTCTTTTCTGTCTTTCGGCTCATCACCAGAGACCATACCGACAGAAAGCTATTTGTTTCGTTGCCTTTTGTTTACATGTGTGTAAGGTTTTTAAGCTGATAATTTTTAAATAATAAATAAGGGAGACTAGTATAGATCTATTTCGAGCTAGTTAGCTCTCTTCAGCTAGCCATACCCTTACTGGGATTCGAACCAGGGAAGTATTACATGTGAGGCAGTTGTAATTGCCTCTACACCACTGGCTCTCTCCTTATCAGCTCAGGCAGGGGAATAAGTATATACTTTGTATTACAACACCCTGTTAAGCCCCAATTAAGGGAGAAAGCATACTGCTTTCTTTTCTGTCTTTCGGCTCATCGGGCTTAACAGGGTGTTGTAATACAAAGTATATACTTATTCCCCTGCCTGAGCTGATAAGGAGAGAGCCAGTGGTGTAGAGGCAATTACAACTGCCTCACATGTAATACTTCCCTGGTTCGAATCCCAGTAAGGGTATGGCTAGCTGAAGAGAGCTAACTAGCTCGAAATAGATCTATACTAGTCTCCCTTATTTATTATTTAAAAATTATCAGCTTAAAAACCTTACACACATGTAAACAAAAGGCAACGAAACAAATAGCTTTCTGTCGGTATGGTCTCTGGTGATGAGCCGAAAGACAGAAAAGAAAGCAGTATGCTTTCTCCCTTAATTGGGGCTTAACAGGGTGTTGTAATACAAAGTATATACTTATTCCCCTGCCTGAGCTGATAAGGAGAGAGCCAGTGGTGTAGAGGCAATTACAACTGCCTCACATGTAATACTTCCCTGGTTCGAATCCCAGTAAGGGTATGGCTAGCTGAAGAGAGCTAACTAGCTCGAAATAGATCTATACTAGTCTCCCTTATTTATTATTTAAAAATTATCAGCTTAAAAACCTTACACACACATATATATATATATATATATATATATATATATACACACACACACACACACACACACACACACACACACACACACACACATACATAAAGACATTTTTTAAAGAAACACCTTGTTGTCAAATTATAAAGATACTGCATAAAACAATATTCCAACACTGTTACAACGTATGTTATCATAACAGCATATTTTAAAATATCTGTTGACTTTTGGTTACATCTTTAGGGTCAACTTGTTCACTAGTCTAGAGATTCATTTGGGATTAGGATTTTGTGAAAACCTGATATACCCTTTTGTTTTTCTTTGCTTGTGGTTCTTGGTTCAGACATTGCACATAGTTAGGTAATAATACCCTCCACTGTTTACCACTTTCTTCTTCCTATGAATTTCTAATGTAAAAATGTAATTTTCATAGAAAAGTTAGAAGTCTTGAAAAGAGAATGTTTTGCTCTTTTGATGTTCATTTTCTATCATGGGCTATATTTGGCTTTATTAAAAATAGTTTAAGGAAGTTAAAAACCATTCTTTATGGAAACCCAGTTAGTGATAGTGAGAGAAAACAGTCCGTGACATATATTGTCTCTAATTTAAGGCCATTTATTTTAACATTGGAATTTGATAAGAAATACCTGATTAGAAAGTTATATTGCTTAATATTTCAGGCAGTGAATTACACTTGATTTTACGTATTGTACAGTGACATGTTTGAAATGTAATTCACAGAATGAACCACAATTTGCTGCATTTACATAATATATACAGCATAAACTACAGTTTATGAAGCACAGTGACTGTGTTCGCATCATAAGGTAACGGTAAAAGTTCCACTCACATATATGTGCTAGTCATTTCCATTTCTAGGGGGCGGTGCTCATCTCCGTTACAAAGCCGAAAAGCCAGCGCTGTCCTAAGACGTCTCCATGGTCATGTGGCTGGCATGACTAAATGAGGCACACTGAACACTGTTACCTTCCCACCAAAGTGGTCCCTATTTTTCTACTTGCATTTTTACATGTTTTCAAACTGCTAGCAGAAGCTATGAGAAGTAACGGGAACTCACTCCATTATGTGGTGCTAGGGATTCGAACCACTGAACTGCCGACCTTTCTGATTGACAAGCTCAGTGTCTTAACCACTGAGCCACTGCGTCCCTCATATCATATGCTTTGTCAAATTCAAAAAAGCCATGTTATATGTTTTAAATTTGTGAAGTATATGTTTTAAATCTTTTAGGCTTTCCAAATCTTTCTCAGTACCAGCAGTCTTTTCTCTAAGTGGAAGAATATTTATCTGAATGAAGAGTTTGGCACTCTCACATGCCATCTCATGTACTTATTTTTATAGTTGGATTCTATATAACTTTAAGCTAGAATTCTTTTAAAGTACTTTGAATCTTTCTATTTTATGTTGCATTCTTACCTTTTAAAGTACCTTTAAGTCTTCTATCTGAGTTTCATATTGTAATAATAAGCATTTGGAAAATATTTTCCCCTATTGGATTTGGTACTTCTTTATTTAATTTACTTCTTTTTCTTTCTATAAAAGAGGGGGGGAATTAACTTCATTTTTCTTGTTCTTTATTTACTGCCATGTAGAGAGACTCTAGATTTTGCTTCTGATTCCCTCAGAAATCCCCCAATAAAGGTGGAATGGTGTGTGTTACAATAGAGGTGGTTGTAAGGGCAGCTGACAGATGAAATGTTACAGTGGCATGCATTGTATCCTAAGCAGGGCTGTATATAGACCTCATGATGGGCTGGCTTAGCTATTTACTTAGAAGCATTTCTAGAGGGCAACCTCATTGGGTTAAAAAAGCGTGCCTGAACAAGGAGCCTGTTGTTTGTGCTTGGCTTCTCTCACTCACTGGCAGAAAAAATACAAATGCCTGGCAGTTAGAAAGCTATTCAGTAGACAGAGGTGTCTAGGAGGCCTCGGTCACTCATCAGATGCTGTAAAAGCCTTCACCCTGTTGTAATTCCTGGATAAAAGCAGTGCCGGATCAGCTGTCTTCATTTTCCACTGGAAATGCTAAGAAAATATCTAAAGAGAGTTTGTGGCTTAGAAACTAGATGTGAAAATTATTCTCTCTCTCTGTCCCTTCCTCCCTCCCCCCCCCTCTCTCTCTCACACACACACCACTCAGAAATAGCATCCAGAATACATAGTCTGAGCTAAGTCTTTGCTTATTTGGGGTGACTGTCAGATATTTCTAATACTATATTATCAGTCTCAATTTGTATCAGCTTGTCCGAAATGATTTCAGACTCTGGATTAACAACCTGTTATTTATTCATTTATTTATCTCTATTCCACTTTTATTATTTTTATAAATAAATAAAGGTGGTGAACACATATCATATTCTTTCTTCCTCTTATTTTTCCTACCACCACAACAACAACCCATCCAAATTATTTTCAAAAGTGAAAAAAGTGAACAATTTAAATTTCTGCAGGAACTGTCTTATTTTACAAATTATAAGTATGTAGAAATTTAGAGTTGGATCCAAAGTTTTCCTTCCATTATAGCACAGATGGGTTGGACTGGGTAAGAATTACTGGCTTGTATTAAGTTTTCATTGTACAAATAACACTGGGTAAGGCAGTGAAGACTGAACATATGTATACTTTCTCAAATTATACATCCTTCCTTTTTTCCTTCTACAAATAACAAGTGAAGTCTTCCCTTCCATCCATTGAAGATGTAAAGAAGAAGAAATCAAGTTAGTGAAAACTCTGCAATAAACTTTTCTTTCCCCCTCCCTGCTGTTTTATTCTGGACATGAACCTTGTTCATAAATCATTTGTTTGGTATTTATGGTTTGAAACAGAAAAAAAGATAATATGCAGCTTGCCTCCAATGTGGTATCCCAACAATAGCCCAGCTGTCTGATAATTGCATATTTAGCATAATTGCCTGCAGAAGAGCGGTTACAATTAAGATACCAGGTGATGAGCTATGTTGGTTGACCCATGTGTATGTACGTAATGGTATGTGGGAATAACTTGGAGAAACATGGTGCTGTTCACAGATGGTATTCAGCATGTTCTGACTAGTTCTGGACAACCAGTAATGGAAATTTTGAATAGTTCAGAGAACCAGCAAATACCACCTCTGACTGGTCCCGCCCCATCTATTCTCTGTCTCCCGAGTCCCAGCTGTTTGGCTGGGTTTCTTTTGTTGCCCTGCACAGGAGAACAAAGCTGGAAAGCAGGTTAGTGGGGTGGGGAAAAAATGGGATTTTGCAGTAACCTTCCCCCAGGAGTGGGAAGGGAATGGCGATCTTGTAATAACCTTCTCCCAGGAGTGGGGAAGGAATTGAGATTTTACAGTATCCTTCCCCTGCCATGCCCACCAAGCCATGCCACACCATGCCCACCGAGCCATGCCCACAGAACTGGTAGTAAAAAAAATTGAATCCCACCACAACTGTTCTGTTGCATGTTAGGAATATGAAGCAGTATATTATATGCAATTCTACTAAGACCTTTTGTGTTCTTGAAATATGTCCAGTTGATCAATCCTTATTAAAGTATCTCTCTGTCTCTCTGTCTCTCTCTGTGTGTGTGTGTCTTTTGTAGTACATTTGTTATATGCAGGTTTCAATTTCTTTCACTTGAACATTCATTTTAGTACCATTCAGCTGATGGTATATGATCTATAAAGTCTGCTCTACTTCTTTTTCTCACTTATTCCAATACAGGAAAATAATGAATATTTAGGATGTAAAAACTGTGGATCTGTTACAATAATATTGCATTTTTTTGGATCTGCACCTGAGAAAAACCTAAAAGGAAGAATTCTCCTCCATACTGCAGCGAAAGCTGAGGATGGGTAGACTCAGGGGTGGGATTCAAATTTTTTAACAACCGGTTCTGTGGATGTGGCTAAGTTGGTGGGCGTGGCTTGGTGATCATGTCATTTGCTGGGCGTGGCCAACTCAATATCACTCACTTCGAGGCACACTTCTCCTCGCCTGGCCTCTCAAGATTGTGGGGATGCTGCAACAGTCGTAAGTGTGAAAAACTGTCATAAGTCACTTTTTTCAGTGCCGTTGTAACTTGGAAAGGTCACCCCACACAGGCAAAGTATCAGCAAAGCAGGGGTAAAAAACTCCAGAGATGTTCCTGAGATAGGAAGTCTAGTCCTGCCAAGATTGTAATAAGGGTTAACGGAGAGGCAGTTTCTGTAAGCAACACCAGAATGTTTCCTTCCTGCCTTCCTTACAGGATTAGGCCAGTAATTTATTCTAACAACCGGTTTTCCGAATTACTTAGAATGTTAACAACCGGTTCTAGCGAATAGGTGCAAACTGGTAGAATCCCACCCCTGGGTAGTCTCCTTCTTATGACATCATTAAGCTGAATCTGTTCTTGTATATATAAAAGCTAGCCCCCGGGAGTATCCCCAGCTTTGACTCAGTTCTTTAAGTCACAAGCTGTGTTTCTGAAAGCGTTAGCGATTTGTTTTCAGCAAATTTCAGAAGCTGTCTTTGCTTCACCAGCTCCCGGGGATCTGGGTAGCTGCAACTTCAGGAGAGCGGGGCTCCGTTCTCCTGCAACGTTGGCATCAATGTTGCCTCCATGTTGCGAGGCAAGCAGGGAAGCATCTAAGCTACCTTCCCCATAGCCCATGGTTTGTGCGATCGTAAATCTGATCGGCAAACCGATAACAGTGCCAGCCAGCTGATCACTCAGGCGGCGACTCTTACCTTCTCTGGCTGATCCTATCGCTCGGGGCTTGCAATAGCCTAAGGAGTGACTTCTACTTCTTAGGAGCCCTCGACGAGCAGTGGCCATCTTGGAATGCAGTCTCTTCAGACACGAGGTGAGCAGCCATTTTAAGTGGCCCGGCGGCCATTTTCAGGCTAAAAAAAGACTCAATTGGACTCTCTGCCAGCCTTAAGCTCATATTGAGAGCCATTCTCAAAATGCTTGAGCCTTGGATCAATATGGATCAGGACAGGGCTCATGCAGAGCTTTACCCCCCAGTGGAACAGACCCTCCAACCCACTAAAGGAAAAGACACAGACAGCATACTGCTCAGAGGGAAGTGGCTGCAAAAATCAGAGCTAAGGCTCTAGCCCCCAAGAAGACAACTCAGGCTGAGTTGAGGGCAGAGAAACACAGACATGTGGCTCTAGAAAGGCAGTTTAACAAAACAATTCAACAAATGAGAGGGCAACTGCAACAGGCTTCCCAGCCAGATGAACATCAGGGTTCCCAGGGAAGTCCCCCTAGGGAAGGGGAAGTTATTCATGGAGCCTTTGGACCCCCCCCCCCTTCCTGGTCTCCTGAGGCATTTGACGAACAACTATATCCTCAGGATTTGAACAGGTCTGGGCCCTATTTCCAGTAAGCTTCTGGGCCCTATGCCCCCTCTCTTCCCTCTAAAGTTCAGGTCTCCCAAATCAGGCCAGAAGCCACCTTTACACCCACAGCAGCTGGCCTTCAGCCCTCCAACCCTACCTTTGCTAACAGGCCTAAGGAGATCCAAGATGTCGTTTCCTTGGCCATTAGAAAGGGATTGGCTGAAGGATTTCAACAGATTCTTCAGCCTCTGGAAAGGATTCAGGCCCTTCTCCCTCCTCAGTCCATAGGCTCCTTACCTCCTCAATGAGATTTCCACAGGCCCCAGGACTTCAGGGCCAATTCTTCACAGGCAGAATGAGAGGATTATGAAGGGGAAGAGGGTGCCTCCCCATCTGAACACAGTTGCTCCTCTCGTTCAGAGCATGAAATCTGTGATTGCAATCTTTCAGAGGAAGAAGACTCTCTTCCAGATCAGCCCTCCTCTGCATTGGTGTTTAAACCAGCCCTCTTTAAACCCTTACTTAGCAAGGCCCTGGTCACTGCCAAGCTGTCACCCGAGGAAGTGGCCCCTGAACCACAAGGGGAACCTTCCGGGCAAAGAGACTCCCTCTTCTCCAAGCCTGTAGTACAAACTGAGGTTTTGCCTTCCCCCCTTTTGTTTCTTGACATGGTCAAGGAGCAGTGCACTTCCCCTTTGGCAGGTCCTCATCCATCATCTCTGGACAAGCAGTTCTACAATGTCAGCACATCCCTAGCCAATGCCCTTGCAGTGCCCTCTGTAGACACTCCGATTGTGGCCTCATTGTCTTCTTCTGGCACTCCCACCGAGCCAGAAGATATACTTAAAGCAGAAGACCCTCAAATGCAACCACCAAGCAGCTGCGTGGGCTGTCTGGGCTTTGATTGCTGCATCGTTTTTCACGAGGGCTTCTCTACGATGGCTGCACCAACTGCAGGACCAATTGCCAGCCTCTGACTTCAGATTTCATCAGGATTTTAACAAAATTATAGCAGCTACGGAATTCACTGCGGATGCCATCCTCAATTCCGCCAAATTTGCATCAAGGGCCATGGCATCTTCGGTGGGGGCGAGAAGGCTTTTGTGGCTCCAAAATTGGCAGGTGGAGTCGCACCAAAAATGGAAGCTGCCTTCTGCCCCCTGCGCAGGAGACAAGCTTTTTGGTGAGGCTCTAGAGCCGTATCTCATTGAGACCAGAGATAAACGGAAAATTCTTTCCCCCTCTGGGGAAAAAAGCTGACTATCGCCCAACTCCTTATCGCCCACCTGCTTTCCAGGCAGAGACCACCTCCCACTTTACTCAGCCACAGAGGGCGTATTCTCAATGCCAAGAACAATGCCCAGAAGCACCTGGCAGACAACAACCTTCAGCTGGTAAACGGCCCTTTCGGGGGAGAGGGGGTTGTTCCTTCCATTGCTCTAAGTAATATCTCGTTCTCCCCACCCATCGGAGGTTGTTTAGCCTTCTTTGCCTCCAAAGAGATGGAGTCAACAACGGATGCTTGGGTGCCCAACACTGTTAGGTCAGGACTACAATTGGATTTTCTATCGTCAGCCCCAGAAAATTTTTTTGCCTCCAAAGAAATGGAGTCAACAACGGATGCTTGGGTGCCCAACACTGTTAGGTCAGGGCTACAATTGGATTTTCTATCGTCAGCCCCAGAAAATTTTTTGATTTGTCCCGTTTCACGGGACACTTCAAAGAGAGCCCTTATGAATTCAGCCATTCAACACCTAGTCGACATAAGGGCTATTCAACCAGTCCCCATCTTATAACGGGGACGTGAATTTTACTCTCATCTTTTCGTTGTTCCCAAAGCCTCGGGGAAGGGGGTGGCGAGCCATCCTTGACCTAAAATTTCTCAATCAATTTGTCAAATACAGGCAATTTAAAATGCAGACACTGCATTCTATTCTAGAGAGTGTTCGGGAGGGCAACCTCCTCTCTTCCATTGATCTCACAAAGGCTTACCTCCTCATCTCCATCTAGCCTCATCATGATACATACCAGTATCAGTACTCCCAGTTCATTGCTCAAATAATGAACTTTATTCTTCAATTTGCCTAATATTAGCAATTGCCCCAATAGTACAGATAGAAAAACATAATAGTTTGTTAAACTTCACAGAGAAAGAACTGCTCCATACATCAAATATGTCTTGGTAACAACTCCTTAGAATCAGGATGTTTTGTCAATATTAGTATCCTTTACTAATTAGTATTTTGCCACCATTAGCAAGTCTCCATTTATAGTGCATGCGATATTTGGCAGATTAATGTGCATCTGTCGCAGCAGGGTAATGATACATTATTGGAATGTGTTTATTGCTTTCCCTAGTGTTTTTGCTTGAGTTCTGTCAAAGCAAATTAAAGGAGTTGACAGTGTCTTGGATAGCAATAGCTAACCAAGTCCAAGTCTTAAACAACATACTTAGATAATAAAATATAAATATTGAAACTTTTAGTTTCTATCATTATGGAAAGATTTCCCTTACCTCATCCAAATTTGGTCAAACAGCATAACATTGTTATATAAATCAGCTTCTGCCAATTAAATTAGCCGTGATAATAGCTCCGAAACATGTGTAAGAGTTATTTAAAACAAATCAATATTGTTTATGCTTGTTTTAAAAAGTTCAGCAGATTTAGTAAAATTATTAAATAACAGTGAGTATAGATATATATTTCTATATTCTAGATTTCCATTGTAACCACATAGTTTTGAGTTTTTAATTTTTTTTTTAAAAGACGAGAGAGCATTATAAACTTTAATCACATCCAGGGATTTCAGAATATTATTTTGCAGCTTCTATAAATTGCGGATAGTTGTATTATGACTCTGAGTAGACTATAAACATAATCCCAGAAAGTGTAATGAATAATGTCGATGATTAAAATTTTAACCCGAGCAAAGCATGCAGTATTATTAAAGAAAAGCCAACACAGTCATTTGGAATCTAATGTTACCTTTCTGTTCTATCAGAAGAGAATCTGTGCTGTAATGGAAGGAAACCTTTGAATCCAACTCTAAATTTCTACATACTTATAATTTGTAAAATAAGGTGTTCTCCTACGAGCTGCTCGGAGCATCCATTTGATTGGGTTGGTTCAGTCTTCGTCCTGATAGGCTGAGCTTAAACTTTGGAACGCTCCTCCTCCTCCACGAGACTCCTCCCAGCGTTCCCCAGTTTTAGCTCAGCCCTCGTCTGAATAGGTTGTTTTAAGCGCTTGTTCTGGTCGAAGCAGGTGATTTCTGTATTTTTCCAATCCCTCCTTTATTCTTTTGTGTCCTTTCCCTGTCTTGGGTCCTTTTATTATTCTGTTTTTTTTTACATTTCGATTTACTTCTGTTCTATTTATATTTAATTGGGCACTGAGAGCACAGTCCCTCTGTTCTCCCTTTTGGGTGATCAGGGCTCAAATAATTATTTGAGGGGGGTAGAAGTTTCATCTCCCCCCCCCCTTAGTAAAAGGGGATCCCCTGGAACGTTGCTTTCCAGCCCCCCCCGCTGCCCCCCCCCTGCCGATTTTGCCTTGCTCTGTTTGTTTGCAGCAAGCCAAGCTGCTTTTTCTCTGCATTCCCCGAACGCCATTTGTCTCAGAGGGAGTGGAGTGCGATCGTTTCCCTCCCTCTTTTAACTTGCTTTCTGTGGATTTCTCTTAGGGTCCTCCATTAGCTGGACCCTTGCTGCTAGGGATCGCGCGCGCGCCAAAATTCGGGCGGCCGCCATTTTGTTTTTCCAAAGGCCTCAGAGCCTCATGGCCTTTCCCTGTGCCCTATTTGTTGACTGTGGGGATTAAATTGTGCTCTCTTAGGATATCCTATAAGACAGAAGGCCTTATTATTCTTGTGTGTTCTGAAACTTGTTGGCTAAGCCTCACAGTTTCCCTAGCAGCATACAGCAAGCACCCTAGGCCTGAGTCAGCCTGTGCAGTTATTGCTGTTCTGGGCCTTTTGTTTTCTGAGTAGGCCCCACTGGCGTTCTTAATCTGGCTGATTGGTGATCCCTTCTTTTTCTTCCACTTTTGCAAATTTATAAATCCAATTATTTCATCAAGGGGAATATATATATTAATATCAGGGCTCCCTCCCTACTGGGTACGGTTCCTGGCGTGCCAACCGCCTCATTTACATAGATATCAGCAGATTGTATTATACTGAATTATCATGGCAGGGGGTAGCGGTTCTCGGCCTTCTGCTTCGCATGCCAAGTCAAAATCCAAATGCAAAAATGTGGGGGGGGGTATTTCTAAAGCTTCTGAGCGTGATGCCAGAAGGCGCCATAGGGCCTTAGAGAGACAAATAGATAAGTGTGCTCGTGAGGTTCAGAGACCTTCTCAGCACCTTGCTCCTTCTACTCCTGGGTCCTCTTCTCATGTCTGTTCCCCTCCACTAGATGTTTCCCTCTCCTCCAGGCACAGTCGTGGTTCTGTGGGACACCAGACTCAGTTATCCGACCGGCCAGCCTCTAGGGGTCCTCCTGAGGCCACCTTTACTCCCACTGCTGCAGGCCTTCGCCAGGAATCTTCCTTGCCTGAGGAGATTCCGCCTCAAATGCGATCTTGGATGGAGATGGCAATCAGGAGGGGATTTCTGCCGGTTTACAACATGCTGTTATGACACGACCTCAGCCTGCCCCTGCTGACTCGGAGTCTCAGCCACCCCAGCCTCTAGTCAGGCCGGAATTAACTGCTGCTCAGGTAATACCTTTTGAGGATATTCCGATGCAGGACACTCAGAGAGGGGATCTGGACATGGAGGCTGAGGAGCTGTTTCAAATGCAAGATTCGGAACACAGTGACCAAGAATCCTTTCATGAGGCGGAGCACTCCTTATCCGAACAGGAGCTTTTAGAGGGGGGGATGTCCGAGGATGAGGGTCTTTCCCTGGACCAACCGGCTTTTACTGGCCTGTTTCAGCCTCACCTATTTAAATCCCTCCTATTTAAGGCAACTAACACGGCTGGCATCGATACATCAGCTCCCCCCGTGGGTCCTGTAGAGGAGGGTCCCCAGGATTTATTGTTTCATCAGCCTACTGTTCAGGCTGAAGTGATCCCTGTTCCTCCAAGGTTCATGGAACTAGTTCAAAAACAGTTCCTTTCTCCCGTACCATGTCTGGCTCCTCCTAGTTACGATAGGAGACTCTTTAATATGGCCCCAGAATACCTCAATTTGTTAAATATCCCGGGGGTCGATGAACCCATTGTGGGTATAGCCTCTCCTACTTCTCTTCCAAGCGAGCCACTTGAGATTTTAAAGCCTGAGGATAAGAGGGCCGAGGTAGCGCTACGCAAAGCCCATCACGCTGATGCTTGGGCTATCAGAGCTGCCACAGCGGCCTCATTTTTCAATAGGACTTCACTCAGATGGCTGAAACAACTTCGTGAGCATGTCCCTGCATCTAATCTAAGGGCCCATCAGGACATTGCTAAGCTCACGGCGGCTACTGAATTTTCAGCCGATGCGACCTTTCATGCCGTAAAATTTTCTACCAGAGCCATTGCATCTCATCTTTCAGCCAGACGCCTCCTTTGGCTTAAGCCTTGGCAGGCGGACATCAAGCACAAATCTAAACTGGCTTCTGCTCCTCTCAACAGCGACAAGCTGCTTGGCCCCTCTCTAGATCCGCTTCTCATTGAGACCCGGAACAAGAAAAAGATTCTTCCTTCTCTTTTTAGGAAGTCTGACCCAAGGTATCCCCAGTCCTTTCGGAGGAGTTCCTTTCGGTCTTACTCCCAGAGTCCCTTTCTGTCTCGACCGTCTAGATCCCAGTTTCCTCGCCCGGGATTCTCCTCAGACAGGTTCGACCCTGGGGATCGGTACCGGAGAGGCGGCCAATCCAGGCGATCATTCCGTTCTTCCGGCAATAGATCCTTCAGGCGTCCACGTTAGCCTTGAGGAGTCCTTTCCCATAGGGGGCCGTCTCAGGTTTTATGCGGATAGATGGGACGCTTCTACTTCGGACGCCTGGGTCCGAGATACTGTGAGGTTTGGCCTGGCTTTAAAATTCCAGTCCGCCCCATCTGATTTTTTCAGGGTATCCCCTGTTTCCAAAAATTTGGTTAAACATAGCCTCATGGAAGCAGCCATACTGCATCTTCTACACATACGGGCCATTCAACCGGTTCCCGCAGACCAAAAAGGGCGTGTTTTTTATTCTCTACTCTTTTTAGTTAAGAAAAGTTCTGGTGGGTGGAGAGCTATCTTGGACCTCAAATGACTCAATAAATTTTTAGTCTATCGCAAATTCAAGATGCACACTTTACATTCCATCCTTGCTAGAATCAGAGAGGGAGATTTTCTCACCTCAGTAGATCTCACGGAAGCTTATTTGCATATTCCGATCAGGCCATCACATCATAAGTTTTTAAGATTCTGCTATAACGGTCAACATTTCGAATATTGGGCTCTTCCCTTCGGTCTAGCCTCTGCTCCTCGGGTTTTCACTAAGGTCCTCGCTGCTCTAGCTGCCCATATTCGCACCCTTCCCATCAGGTTGCACTGTTATCTAGATGACATTTTAATTTTGTCCAGCTCTTCTACCCAAGCTGTCCGAGATACTCAGACGACTCTCCGCATTTTGCAAGCGCATGGATTTGCTATTAATCGAGACAAAAGCCAGTTAATTCCTTCTACAAGATTGTTACACTTAGGTGCCATCATTGATACACGGGCATGCAAGGTTTACCTTTCTGACGAAAGACATAAAAGTATTCAACAACTAGTGCAGGTGATCAGGTCACGACATACTGTTTCTTTAGCTGATCTTTCTACCCTTCTTGGGAAAATGATCTCATGTATTTTTATTATTCCTTGGGCTCGTCTTCATTCCAGGTCCCTTCAGTGGTTCCTTCTCCCGTTTCAACGTTCCGGTCTCAGCAATTCCGGTCACAAAGTCAAGGTTCCAACCAAAGTTCTTACATCACTTCTTTGGTGGTCCCGGCCCACAACCAACAAGGGTTGTCTCTTCAAGGAGCCCCGCACACTCATTGTCACCACCGACGCCAGCCTGCTGGGCTGGGGTGCTCACCTTCACTCATCCACAGTTCAAGGTCACTGGTCAGCAAGGGAACAGTCCCACAATATCAATTGGCTGGAACTTCGGGCAATTCATCTGGCTCTTCGGGCTCTGCTGCCACAGGTACGCAACCAACATATCTTAGTTCTCACAGACAATACAGCAGCCAAGGCGCACCTAAACAAGCAAGGGGGCACTCAGTCTCAACCTCTCATGCAGGAGACGGAACGTCTCTGTCGTTGGGCGGAGGCAAATTTACTTTCTATCAGGGCAGAACACATCTCGGGCATCTGCAACACCCAGGCAGATTGGCTCAGCCGGGCCACAGTCGACCCCACGGAGTGGCGTCTTCATCCGTCGCTCTTTCAAGAGGCAGTCACGAGGTTTGGTCTTCCGGAGGTCGATCTTTTCGCCTCCCCTCTCAATGCCCACCTGCCACAGTTCGTGTCCCGATTCCCCTCTCAAGGGGCGGAGGATTTCAACGCCCTTCGCTGCCCGTGGCCCCCGGGGCTCTTGTACGCCTTTCCCCCTCTTCCTTTGATCCCTCAGGTCATACGGAAGATGCTAGAGGAACGAGCAGATCTGCTTTTGGTGGCTCCATACTGGCCCAGACGCCCTTGGTTCGCCGATCTCTGTTGTCTGTCGGTGTTCAAACCATGGAGGATTCCTCTGGACAGGATTGTGCTAACCCAGGGTCCTCTTCAACATCCGAACCCTCAGTGGTTCCACTTGACCGTCTGGAGGTTGAGCGGTCGCGTTTAATCAGCAAGCAATTATCCAACAAGGTTATTTCAACCATCCAGGCTGCAAGGCGCCCCTCAACAAATCGCATTTATAATGCAACTTGGTCCATATTTACCAGCTGGTGTTCCCAATTTCATATTGATCCGCCATCTCCTTCAATTGCGCAAATTTTGGAATTCCTACAAGCTGGTCTCGATAGGGAGCTTTCACCAAATACCTTGAGAAGACAAGTTTCTGCCCTGTCTTCCGTGATTGATTATGAGAATTTCCCATCTCTTTCTCATCACCCTCTCATTCGCGCCTTTCTTAAGGGTGCTACTAATTTGCGACCGCCCATGGTTCATCGTTATCCTACTTGGGATTTGAACAAGGTCCTTCTGGCCCTTACCAAACCTCCTTTCGAACCGATTCGTTCCACATCACTACTATTTCTTACATATAAGGTTGCTTTCTTGGTGGCCATTACTTCAGCTCGGCGCATTTCCGAGTTGGCATCCCTATCTATCAGGTCAGACCTCTGTGTTTTTCATGCAGATAGGGTTGTCCTCCGGCCGGACCCCACGTTTATCCCAAAGATTAATTTGGCTTTTCACAGGGCACAGGAGTTGGTCTTGCCCAATTTCTGTCCTCATCCTTCCCGAGAGTTGGAACATCAGTGGCATAAGTTGGATGTCCGGCGTGCCTTGAAGGTCTATATCCATCGCACGGCATCCTTTAGGAGGACAGAGGCCTTGTTTGTTGTATTTCTGCCTCATAGTCAAGGTACTAGGGCCTCTTCCACCACCATAGGTGGTTGGTTGCGGGCCACTATTGCTAAAGCTTATCAGGCCCAGGCCCTAGCAGTTCCAGGGGCATCACGGCGCACTCCACTCGCAGTGCTGCCACCACAGCGGCTTGGGCTACCCAAGCTCCTATCTCTGACATTTGTCGGGCCGCCACCTGGGCGTCTCCTTCCCCCTTTATCAGACATTATAAGGTCGATGTCTTTGCATCTGCTGATGCGTCTTTTGGTAGGAGGGTACTACAGGGTGTGTGCAGGACAGCAACAGACTCCAGGTCCAGTCAGCATCCCGCCCGTAGTCCAGGCCAAGCTTTGGTATGTCCCAATCAAATGGATGCTCCGAGCAGCTCGTAGGAGAATAGGCGTTGGTTCTTCCTGATACGCCGGTTCTCTCCGAGCTGCGAAGGAGCATCCATCCCCACCCTATGTGTTATTGCTAACTGTGTTTGTTCCTTCCGTCTGTGGGAGTCCTGCTATACGACCAAGCTGAGGCAATAGTTTCTCGGAAGCGACATCTGCCTTTTCACTGCGATCTTCGCTAAAACTGGGGAACGCTGGGAGGAGTCTCGTGGAGGAGGAGGAGCGTTCCAAAGTTTAAGCTCAGCCTATCAGGACGAAGACTGAACCAACCCAATCAAATGGATGCTCCTTCGCAGCTCGGAGAGAACCGGCGTATCAGGAAGAACCAACGCCTAGTTCCTGCAGAAATTTAGACTTTTGAAAATAATTTGAATCTCAGTTTAACTTTCATTTGTTTCATTGGCATCCTGAAATATGACACAGATATAAAGCATCTGATTACTATATAGGATTTTTATATTTTTCTTTATATCAAAGATAACTAAATGCTTAATTTTCATTAAACCATATCAAAAATCTAGTCGCATAAGAGTCGACCTCTTATTTTGGGAAAGGTTTTGTGAATATATCAGCCATTGATGTATTTTAATATTTTCTGAGTACATGTAGCATGTTGCCAATTTTGAAAAGCTACCTAACAACACTTTATGCATGAATAGGATTTAACATTTTTTTCCATAGTCCCCCCTTCCCCTATTTCTTCTATTGGTTTATGAAATTTCATATTGCTGATTTTAGTTAAAGACTTAAGTTCTGTAAATAATTTTTTCTGACTTTTGAAAAGGCAACCTAAAATGATTGAATGGTCCTTCGGAGTTGCTGGGTTGCAGAGGTTTAGAAAATCTCTATTGAAGCACGAATTGGGTTCATGGACATAGATCTGATATTGTTAATTGTTGTGTACAAATCTGTCTTTCTTCAGCAGATTGTGTGTGGATTGGTGAAGCTTATAGATCTGTATCTATATATGTAATTCACTTGTTCATTCGGATAATTAAAGTGAAAAGTGTTGGAAAAAGTGGACTAAATAATATTTTTTACTTTTCAAAAGTTTAATCTGTGTATTTTAGATTGGCCAGCTTTTTTAGTACAGTATGCCTCTCTACTTCATGAGAGTCAATGGTATATGATAATAGCCATATGCATATTATTACAGCTACATCTGTAAGTATTATCAATCTGTAGCTTTTACAAAGCAATGCACTTTGAAAATAACATTTTCTTTGTTCTTCTAATCTAATTACCTGCCAATAACCCTTTCAGGGGTTATTCAGGGAAAGTAAGCTTTCCCTTTCCTTCTCTTACAGAGCAGCAACCAGTGTAGGTTGCCAGAATGGTTTGGCAAAATGCACAGCCACTCTAGCACTGAAGAACATCAAATAAAATTCCATTTATTTAGTTATTGCATGCTTTCTAGCTTGCAGGTGAGCTATTTTGTTCATAGGAAAAACACCAAGTTCATACCTAAATAACTGAATTTTTTAAAAACTTTTTTGTGGGATATTAGAACTGTTTTCAGCCAGTATCATCTGATAATTAACAGTACTGGACATATCAGTAAGATGTTTATATTTTAGGAAGAACAGCTCAATTTAAAAAAAAGACTAATAAATACTAATAACAATTCTCTTTTTCTCTTGTATTTTCATTTTTCTGGACTATTTAGGACTTAATTCATCTTTTTGTTCAAGTATGCTGTGCTGTAGAAATGAACAATCAACCAGTCACTAATCAGAATTAAGTATATAGTGCTATCTCTCTCTCTCAAAGGC
This sequence comes from Bungarus multicinctus, assembly GCA_023653725.1. Lineage (NCBI taxonomy): Eukaryota > Metazoa > Chordata > Lepidosauria > Squamata > Elapidae > Bungarus > Bungarus multicinctus. The sequence continues at coordinate 56,886,016 of CM042844.1, forward strand.
TGAAGGATAGTGGATTCTGCTAGAGGTTTAATTGCAAATGGTTAATATTACATTTTTCATATTTACATATTGGAAACACTGTAAGATTGTTAATAGAATATTTCAGTGTGTGACTTAAGCAAGGTATGGGAGGATAATCTTCTGCACATGTTTAAATAATACAAGCAAGAAAATAAGATCTAATTCACCTCACTGAATTTGATAGCAGCCTTTTCTTTTCTGTTGGTGTAGTTTCATTTTCTTTTACAATTTTCTGCTCATGGTGAAATTGTTCACAATTAGCATACAGCTTAAGACAATATCCAAAAATAAATAATCACCCTATGTGAGGGTGGCCATATTACATTAGATAGGTAGATAGGCAGTAGGTAGGTAGATAAATGATAGATAAATCTTTCTTTGCTACTCATTTTAAATATCATCTGTGATAACTTGAATGCTGAGCAGTGCTGACTGGTCAGCAATACCAGCTATCAAAAATCTAGGGAGGTCTGCATATATAACTGCAATTGAAACTTTTATCACCACCACTGCAGGAGAAAGACTTTCATTTGGCTGTGCCAGTCCATCAAAGTATTTTATTTATGTGCTTCCAAGCCTTTAAAAATTCTTTTAGGGTACATCAGTAGGGAGTTAATAGAAACTTTGAAATAGGAAAAATGCCTGTGGGTTAAGCAGAAAACCCCAGTTGCCTGAGTCAAGCAAAATGCTTGTTCTGTTGTTGATAGGTCATTTGCCGAAGGGAAGTTGAATGGATTGCTCTCTATTCTTCCAATTGTGATCTGCAGTTACTTTTTTTTTTGGAAAAGATTTATCTTCTCATTCTCAGGGCTAGATAAAATATAATTTAGAAGGCTGTACTAAAGATAATGTAGTTCTTAAGCATGAATGTAACAATATTGTCCAGACTCATGTTTTAGGAATTGTCAAGGGACTCATGTTAAATGCATCTATGTTGCATCATGAAACAATTTCCCTTTAGATTTTGAGAAACTAAATAATGAAGTAGAGTTCTCTTTCACCATCTGCTGAATCAACAGCGAGAACTTTAATCTTTTCCCGAGCATTCTTGAAGAGACACAAATTAAAATATTACTTCCTTAAAAGACTAAAATATCTTAAGCACAAATGTGCTGCTCCACCTCTTTTCTGCTAAATGGGATTATAAGATTTAATTCTGGGAGAAATTTTACATTTTGATGGAAGCAACTTTTCATATCTTTAAAATAAATAGAAAAATCAGATGGAATGTGATATCATTAAATTAACATTAGATTGCATACTTTCCTAGATATAATTCAGCTTGTGATTTTGAAGGAAAAAGAGCTATTAGAACAGAATTATAAAACCCCACAGAAGATTGGGATCAGTGCAGGACTATGTATTTAATTCATATACAAAGAAAAAAATCCCAGATATTACAAGTTCTTATTATTGTTGGAGAAGGACCATAATTGTTAAATAATGAATTGAGCTTGGCAAATGGTGACTACATAGATATGTCTATGTGGAATTTATTTGGAAATAGTGATGAAATGGTTTTCATTGTCTTATGGGATGTCTATCCAACTCTGAACTTAAACTGTAACACTGGGATATCTTGGTGTCCTGTCCAAGTACTTATCCAGGTCTAGCCCTGGTTAATTTTTGGGAATCAGGTAAGATCAGTTAGGTGCAGACTTTTGCTGTAGACAATTGTTGCATGTGCAATATTAAATATGCTACATATGTATACATAAAAGCAGCGGAAGGGAATCTAAGGACTACCCAACATCTTTCAAACTTGATAATGTGACCTGGTACTTGATAACGTGACCTGGAGATTGTGGTTCAATAACATCTGAAGGAGTCAAGGTTTCCCACTCCTGTTCCTCAGGTGTTAGGCTTAGGGTTAGGTTATGATCCTAATTTTTTGCTTACCTTGACGAAATAGGTTTGTGGCTAGTTGGAAAATCTGAAGAAAGTAGTATTTTAAGTTAAAAAAAATACTAGATAGAGAAAATAATACTCTAATTATATATATTGAAAATATTTTTTGATACCATTTTAAAAATTCCATTCTTTTCTCTGTCCGGGTGGCTGTGGTAATTTATTATGTTGCAAAATATAGATCAGTTTTCGTCCTATTTTTATTCTTGGTTGTTTCCTTCTGTTGTTTCTATCTTGGTAAAATACATGGCTTTGGTGAGCTATTGATTTATTCTCTTTTCTTAGCTATAAATTCTCAACAATGTTTATTTTATTGACATTGCAGAAATGAATTAGTTCAAACAAACAAACAAAAATTTTACTCTTTGTATATTATTGAGGGAATAGATTCCAAGATAAGATTTAAATTCAGACCTTCCTCCCTTCTTGTTCCCTTCTAGCTTCCCTAGGGGCCTTGGTGGTGCAGGCTGTTAATCATCTAGCACTTAGTGCAAGCTGCCTGCAGTTAGTGCTGGTTCGAATCCCACCAGGCTCAAGGTTGACTCAGCCTTCCATCCTCTCGGGGTAGGTAAATTGAGGACCCAAAATTGTTGGGGGCAATAAGCTGATTTTGTAAAAATGCTGCTTGGGGGGACCAAAAGCCTTAGTAATAAGCAGGCATATACAATGGAATGAAGGCTATTGCCGAGCACTTAGCATGGTGCTCCATAGACTGTAAGCCACCCTAAGTCTCCGGAGAAGGGCGGTATATAAATGCAAATAAATAAAAAAAATAGTACACTTGCTGCAATAGAACTGAAGATATAAATCAGATACACGTTTCTGTTGACCATAGATTAGGACTCAGGTGAAATAGGGCACTTGAACTTGCTTACCTGTGCTGTGAGAAGTATATTTGTTTCAAGTGAGAGTTAGGATCAGAAATTTAAAAAAATGTTATGGGTAAATAAGGTCAACTATGTAGGTGGATAATGTCTTCATATTCTGGGTAACAGGACTGAAACCCCAACCTAATATAGCAGCTTTTTTATTTGCCTGGCATGCAATTCATATGCTTCCGCCACCAAAGCAGGAGCAACTTTCTCATCTGCCTTGAATGACATCTACCAAATTATTAAATGTATAACAGCAGACAGTGTTAATATGTGACTGTGACAGGACTTACAGACTTAAAGATGAAGATGCTATATGCAGTGATAGGTTGTTGTAATGTACAAGGATACACAACTGGTAATAATTTTCATTCCAGTAACATTCAGAGTTGTATACAAAATAGCAATAAAATCCATTGTTTAGGAGTTTACAGCAAATGAAAGGAAGGAATTATAAAAGCACCTTGGCTATAATCTGAATGTGCATATATATGCATGTGAATTAAACAACATTATACTGAACAGACACAAACATGCAATAGATGGTACATATTAAAAAAAAATATTCTACATTCCTTTCCTTTCCCCTCTCTTTGTGTTTTCTTTTTTATTTTTTTGGCTAGCATTTTAACATATATCTCAGGCTGGTAGGCTAAGAGCCTGGGACTTCCCTTCACCACACTTGCAGCCTTTGATCAGTTGCTTTGGAGGTAACATCAAAAGGATGGCTGAAAAAGACAGCCAGGCTGTGAAGTTCAACATTCAAGTTAATAGCTTGACTGAAGGTTGTACTGCACTGCCAGAGCTGCAGTAAACATGGGCAGTTCCACAGCATTTCTTGGAAATTGACCCAAATGTTGTGTACTTAAAAAAAATAAATCTTAATTTGCATTTGGATGAGTGATACATTTTTTTAAAAGTGCTACTTTAAGTCATTTGCAGAATGGAATAAAAGCTCAAATGATATCTACTGTATTGCAGGCAGGCATTTTGTTATAATAGTAATTAGATAATATGCTTCATTACATTCTATTTATGTAGAAGAGTTGTCAGTTTGTATATTTTTCACCTTATCAATACAATCACAGCCAAGAAAATAGTTACACTGAGAAGACAGTAATTAGAGAAATTTCAGAAATCTAGGCTATATCCTATATAAAATCAATAAATCTAGAATCTATTCTTGCAGTCCAAATTCTGATCATTTTCTTGATGTATTATTCCACATCTACATTTCTGCATTTCTTGTGCATGTAGAACAATGAGAAAAGAAGTGGAGAAGCAGGTTTGGTTAGAACTCAAGAAAATGCTCAGGGCCCAGTTTTCCCATTTTAAAGAAATGAGCATAATTTTCTTGTTTCTGAATTTGGTTATTGAGTCAGGCATATCAATATGCCTGAAACACCACCCCATTGGAAGCTCTAATTATTTTTCCAATCTAATTTTAAAGGCATTATTCAATAAAATAAACGGTAAGCCAGCATGCAGCAAAGCCCCAACTAAATATTCTTTTTATTTTCAGTGATGCTTCTGAGTTGACTATAACCCTGTGATTTGTTTAGAAGGCTGTCCATCTTCCAAAGAAAGAGACAGAGAGAAACAGAAGGTAAAATGAGGTGAAAAGGAATATTTTGAAGGTTAGAGATGATGGAGGAAAATAACCTTACCAGGCTGCTTCCTGATAAATGATTTTTATGACTGGTTACACCCATCAAAATAGCTATTTTGTAAGAGCTCCTATTACGCACTCCCAAAATTCCAAATGTGTTAGTAGAAGTCTTTTGTGTTTCCTTTATAACTTGTTTGTGTTTGTAAATCAAAAATAGCACAGACTCAGTGATAATGGTATTATCTATTTTGAATGAGTAGATATCAAGTTCAATATCTGCTATTTCTGCAGGAAAAAAACAGCTATGGGGAAATATATGACAGCAGGTGATGCAAATAGCTGGTATGCTGCTACAAGTCAGGAGCAGACTACTACACTGATGCTATTTATTACTAGTGTAAATGGACTTGGAGAAAGCAATTTCCATATTTCTAAATAAAAACATATATTACCTATAATTTATTGCAACAATCACTTTAACTCACCTTTTCCCAATCTATTGCTGACTCTATATCCACTATTTTTCAATAATCTAATTGTTGGCTATATTGACCAGAAAGTCTGGCTGATCTTTCTATCTACAGAATTTTTTTCAGCATCATGTGCATATCAAATGCTGGCAATATTCAAAGTTTATTTGTCTCTTCTTGATATACAAGTAGCAAGGTAGTTTCTTTAATAATGTTAGTTTTTTTATTTGTGCTGACTGGAATAAACCAGATGTTTGCAAGATAAGTTAAATTATGTCTTGTGGATAACTCTCTAAGAGTGGTATTCAGAAAAAGTATGCTGCTCATTTCCATTCTCATCCCATTAGCAGGATTTTCAAAAAATTAATGTTGAAAACAGATTATTAAATTTTTGAATATATTGTGACAAAATAAAACCTGACAAAATAACATAAGGACACAAGAGATTGTGTTTGCAAGCGTTTGTTTCCAAGAGTCATTGAAGCTAACTGAATCCTAAGGCATTGCCTAAGTAATAGTCTTTGCTACACATATCAGTGGTTCATTAACTTTATATAAGATTAAACAATCCTCTCCTTTCCTCCCTCAACAAATGCCAATAATAAGTCAATATGTACTTCCCTAAATAGGTAAACAGAATGATCATGGGCAGGCATCCTTCCCTCCCTTCTTCCTTTTCCTCTATTTCCTTTATTTATTTCCTTATACTTTACTAATTTTCAGTCCCTGAAGTATACAATTCTGTCATTACCTTAGAAGAATTCACAGTTCCTGCTGGCTTCCCCACTGACTTGGGGAAAACTGGTAGGAAACATTGGAAATGGCAGTTACATGACTGTAGCTGAGTGTAGCAGCACCAAATTTGAATTTCAGTTCAATGGGAAACATGACCCCTGTATTTTAACATTTTGTAAGTTAGCCCATTTAAAGTATGTTTATTCAAAAAGAGCTGCCCTATGAACTATATGGCTTTGCCCAACTGAAGGTTGGGCAGCATAAGAGACAGAGACAGTCGTAAGAGTTTTAGTAGTATATAGTTAGTGCACAATGCAATGATTTATACAGGTGTGCACCAAATTGAATTCTGCTTTCCATTGCTTTAAAATAACCTGAATAGGATTCTTACCTCCCATTCCCAATTTTGGTATTTGGGCTTCTTTGTGAAACAAGGGGAAATTTTATTATTTTAAATTCATGTCCAAGTTATTTTATACTAGATAGATGTTAATAATCTTTCTTTATGCATCATCTAAGAAATTGGATCCTCTGCTTGAACATGGAAATGTTTTGTGGATTCTCATAAAATACGAGATTATAGCATGTGATAAGATTGGAGACATTGCTTTACTGACTGCTTAGTAAATACATTGGTGTCTCTTCGATGTGCCCTGAGGCACTGAAACCTGAGGCCTGCCCACATCTTGAGTTCTACTTTCCTGCTTGCAAAGTGCCTCTGGCTAATAGAGCAGTCGATTTCCCTCTCCCTTTTCCTTTCCTCTGGCCTCCTAATAAAAATAAAAAGATGTTTTTGTGTGTCTGTTTTCTTGTTGCTGCTTAAATAAAAAAAGGTATATAGTTGATGTGAAACTCAGCTCTTATAAATCCAGTTGTAAATCACATTAAAAGTTAATATATTTCATTGACAAAATATTTTAAAGTTAATGCACTTGATTTAGTGCATGCATCTATTTTAAGTGAGAAACAAATGTGCAGCAATGGCTCATGTGCAGAGAATACAGATTTGAAATTAGGGCCAATAGGACCTCATACTATTTCTTTGCTTTTGGTTTCTTAAGTAATCAGCTACTCCTTGCTGCTAAAAGTTAGCTGTGAAATACAAATGTTCTGCTTTCCTCCATTTTTAATTTTTTTTTTGCTGCAGATCTCAAATAAATCCAGAAGCAATAAAAATGGAAAAGTCAGTTTTAGCTGGCTAATCCTTTACACTCTTGAACAATAATGAAATGCATGTACAGTTAAAGGAAATAGAGGCTGGATATTTGCAAATATGGAAAAGCAAGCAGTTTGTATGGGAAATATAATCAGCATTTTCTAGAACTGCTATGGATTTAAATAGTGATAACTGTATGTTAGATCCTTCAGAACACAAGAATAATCTCATGATTATTATTTATTATTATTATGAGATTATAATCTCATTGTCATTAATTGCAAGACTTCTTTACTCTAGGGACCTACATTTTATGTAATTATATAATGCCAAGGAATGCTTTGTTCATTTGTGCGGACGAAGTTGTTGAAAGAGAGATATCTTGAAGAGGGATTGTTTTTGCAAGTATGGGAAGCTGTAGAGATATTAGAAAGACTGAAGTAGCAGAAGGAGGGTATGAGAAATGAATTAGATTAGAGATTACCTCTGCAAGGTAGGAAATACATGGCAGATCATGGAAATGCTGCAAATAAGAAGCAACAGAATCCAATAATATCTTGGATATGAGGAAAAGGGATTAATAAAAATGTTATGGCATAGCATGTTCTGTTGATCAGGCAAATGCTTGGAAGTAGTAGCTTGGAAATATAAGACATACGATCTTTGCGTTAGCAGTAGCATTTAGGCTTACATACTACATCACAGTGCTTTACAGCCCTGTCTAAGTGATTTACAGAGTCAACCTATTGCTACCAATAATCTGGATCCTCATTTTACCAACCTTGGAAGGATGCAAGGCTGAGTCAACCTTAAGCCAGTGAGAATTGAACTGCTGGCAGTCGGCATAATCAGCTTGCAATACTGCATTCTAATCATTGAGCCATCACACTCTTTGGATTATTCAATATTACCTTATTGCCTTAGACCACTGCTTCCCAAACTTGAACAACTACCCGAAATTGGGTAAAAGTGATTTATCTTTGGATAAGACACATGATCCCTTTATCAAATCACAACAGAGACATTTAACTAAGGACTTTCTCATAAGTGGTTTTTGGGTGTTGTGAAATTTAAAACACCTTAAGCACTACCTTAAGAAGTATTTATAGATCAAATGTACTGCATTCCCTTATGTGATCTATAGTATTTGCTGTACTCTTTGTGTATTCAAATTCAATATATTTTCATATTGTGGCTATATGTCCACATCCAACTCCCAACTTCTATGCTGAGCATGAGAAATAGGGTATATTATAAGACACTCAATCTGTCTATCTATCTAGATTTGTATGCAGCTCAGCTCCCAATGACTATGGGTGGCTCATAACAACTAAAAAAAATTACAATAGAAGAAAAGAAAGGAAAGAGAGAGAGAGATAGAGATAGATAGATAGATAGATAGATAGATAGATAGATAGATAGATAGATAGATAGATAGATAGATAGAGATCTCATGAACAGCTTTATGTGATTTGAATTACAGTCTGAATTACATGGAACCCGGATTGTAAACAATTATCTGCTTTCAGTTTAGCATAAAAAGTTGTGAGATGAAGATAATAAATACCATATAATAGAACAATATGGGAAATTTATTGATGAGATGCAGCCAATATATATGTAATTGTCCAATAATGTCCAGATAAATGTCTTTTAGATTCTAGATTCTTTAAGCACAACTGAATCTTTAAAAAACTATTTTGGTGTTTTGTCAAGACCTTTATTTACAAAGTTTGAGACAGAAAATTAAAACCATCTGTTGAAAGCACTATAACATTTGAAAGTTCTTTAGAGTAAACTTTTTAAAAAAAAAAAATTCACAATACTTCCATGGGCTAATATGTTTAGTCAACACATATAGTGAAAAGATAGGCATTTGTATAGATTTTTCTCCAATCAAGATCTGTTTTCAGGATGTGGAGATTATTGGTAGAATTCTCAGTAGAATATTATCTGGATATTATTTTTAGATCTATTAACATAAAATTATTTAGTAAAAGTTCATATTATATTTGTGCATGTTGGAAAGGGAAAGCTAAATATCATCACCAAGAAATATAGAGTCATTTGCTATTTATTATTAAATTAGTTTGCAGTCTTAGCTCCCAATAACTTCAAGTTATTGACAAGAAAACATTAAAAAAATACCATCCAAAAATAAGAAATAAAAGATAGCAGCATAATAGAAATGGATTGAAACATAGGAGGCTTCATTCACCATCCCTAATGACCTGAGAGAAAAGAGCAATTCTGAAAGCCCCTCTGAAACCCCAATATTTATTTATTTATTTATTTATTTATTTATTTATTTATTTATCGTATTTTTATACCGCTCCCTCTCCCAAAAGGGACTCGGGGCGGTGTACAGTCTAAACATATAAAGATACAGTCAACAGTAACAGTAATTAACTCAGAATTGAATATAGATAGATGAAAATAGGATAAATGAGTAAAATAAGTAAGTAAGTAAATGATTGAGTCCCATCAAATAGAATTAAAAGTCTTATTTGAATCTAAAATTTAAAAATCTCAGAAAACCTTTAATTGGCTAGGCCGGCCTGCTTAAAAAGTAAGGTCTTGACTGCACGCCGGAAGGTTAGGATGTCCGATGTGTCTCGTATCTCCGGGGGGAGATAGTTCCAAAGGGAGGGGGCTCCCACAGAGAAAGCACGTAATCTTGGGGTCGCCAGCCGACAACGATCAGGTGGCGGTATCCCAAGCAGGGCGACCCTGTGGGAGCGTACTGGGCGGCGGGAGGTTGTTTGTGGCAGAAAGCGGTCCCGTAAGTAGCCAGGTCCCGAGCCATGGAGCACTTTAAATACTAATAGTACCACCTTGAATCGAATCCGGAAGGCCACAGGAAGCCAGTGCAGTCTGCGGAGAAGTGGTGTTATGTGGGTGTCCTTGGGGGCGCCCATAATCATCCGTGCGGCTGCATTCTGGACTAACTGTAACCTCCGGAGACTCTTCAAGGGGAGCCCCATGTAGAGAGCGTTGCAGTAGTCCAAGCGGAAGATAACGAGGGCGGAAGTGACTGTGCGAAGTGCGTCCAGATCCAGAAAGGGCCGCAACTGGTAGATCAAACGAATCTTATAAAAAGCCCCCCTGGCAACGGCTGCAATATGTTCTTCCAAAGACAGCCGTACATCCAGGAGGACACCCAAATTGCGCGCTCTTTCCACAGGGGTCAGTACCTCTCCCTCTATGGTCAGCGAGGGAACAAGCTGACTGTATCTGGGAGCAGGAAACCACAGCCACTCGGTTTTGGTCGGGTTGAGACGAAGCCTGTTATGACCCATCCAATCCCGCACGGCCTCCAGACATCGGGTCATCACTTTGACGGCTTCGTTGGGGTGGTCTGGGGTGGAGATGTATAGCTGAGTATCATCAGCGTATTGATGGAATTCCACCCAAAGCCACAGATGATCTCACCTAGCGGCTTCACATAAATGTTGAACAATAGGGGCGAGAGTACCGATCCCTGAGGCACCCCATAAAGCAGGGGCCTTGGGGTCGATCTCTGTCCCCCTGTCAACACAAATTGCGAACAGTCGGAGAGGAAGGAGGAGAACCATCGTAGGACAGTGCCTCCAATCCCCAGCCCCTCCAATCGCTGCAATAAGATACTGTGGTCGACAGTATCAAAAGCCGCTGACAGATCTAACAGCACCAGGACAGAGGAACAGCCTCTGTCTCGTGCCCTCCAGAGATCATCCATCAACGCGACCAATGCTGTCTCTGTGCTGTGCCCGGGTCTGAAGCCCGATTGGAGGGGGTCGAGATAACTCGTTTCATCCAGGTACTGCGGGAACTGACGTGCCACCACAGTCTCTACAACCTTTGCAACAAAGCGAAGGTTGGAGACAGGACGGTAATTTGATAACAGTGCTGGATCCAGGGACGGTTTCTTGAGGAGAGGTCGTACCACTGCCTCCTTCAAGGAGGCAGGTAGAAACCCCTCTTTCAAGGAAGCGTTTATAATGCCCTGGAGCCAGCCTCGAGTCACCTCTCGGGTGGCCAAGACCAGCCAGGAGGGACACGGGTCCAACAAACAGGTGGTAGCATTCAGTCCCCTCAGTATTCTGTCCACGTCCTCTATGGTAACAGGATCGAACTCAACCCAGTTGACCTCGCCGATATCCACCCCCGCCTTCCCACCCGGAGATGCCCAGTCGGAGTCCAGTTCATTTCGAATCTGAGTGATTTTGTCCTGCAGAAACTTAGAAAATTCTTCAGCTCGTCCCTGTAAGGGATCTTCCTGTGTCTCTACCTCCAAGAGGGAGCAGGTCACCCTGAACAGTGCGGCTGGGCGGTTTTCTGCAGACGCAATAAGGGTGGAGAGGTAGGTCTTCCTCGCCATCCTCATCATTCATATAGGAACGTAATAGTGTTCGGTCAGATTCAGAGCGGCTGGCCTTCCAACTGCTCTCTAGGCTTCTTTCCAGAGTACAAGCAGTGCTATAGAGCAGGGGTTTCCAACCTTGGCAACTTTAAGCCTGGAGGACTTCAACTCCCAGTTGCTTAAAGTTGCTAAGGTTGGAGACCCCTGCTATAGATAAGGTATACTTTGAAGGTGAGGGGCACATGATTTCATTGAAGAAACCTGGAGCATACCAACCCTGCAGAATCACCAGACAGACAAAATAGTCCCAGGCCTATTACTCACAGGGCTTTATAGGTGAGAATCGGCACCTTGAATAACACCTGGAAGCAAACTGGCACCCAGTGTAGCTCACAAAGTAGAAATCTTACATGGGCATTTATGTGTGAGTGTCTCTTTATATATGTATGTTTGTGTGTGTGTATATTCATTTATTCAGGAGTTAGTTAAAGTAATATGTTAGGGACAGAACCTATAAAAGGCATGTGGTAGGAGGAGGAGTTACAGTTTTGTACTTCTTTGATAAATATTAAACTTCACAGAGAGCTGGCATGGAATGGTGCCTAAGAGACTTTTCTATGAATTGGAAGTGCTCGCTTTGATTTTTATCCCTGCAGTAAACTCAATAACTGATCACAGATCAGCTACTTCTTATTTCTCAGCCTCTGCAGCCCAGAGATAATAACATCGGACTCTTTTACTGGTGGGTTTTAAAAATTAGAATGTGCAAATGTCTTAGAAATGGACAAGACTGCTCTATTGCAAAGTTTCTCTTATTTAACTTAAGATGTGAAAATATGTGTTCTGGTAGGAATTATTATTTGTATTGTGCTAACATCTTTACAATTTCTGAGTTTTATAATGAACTAATTTTTTTTTATTTCCTGGTGCAGCTTATTGAAAAGCCATATCAACTTTCATCTAGTTTCTTTGTAAAGTGAGATTACAGGTCCCGTAATTTGCAGTTTATACAACTGAATTTTGCTTCTGGTTGTGATTAATCCAAGTGTAGTTGATAAGACTGGTTTGAACTCAATGTGGCTAAAAGATCCTGCTTATGGCAATATTTTGGTTAATGAGAGTCTGTGGCTCAACCAGAAAGGAACTCATGGGATAAGAAAACAATGACCCGAGGAATACCAGAAGCAGTATTGACAATCAGGCTAAGGAACTTTAAATGTTTGGTTCAATAGGCATGTTTGGAATTTGGACATTTTCAAATGATTATCACAATGGACAGAATGTGCCCATTTGTGAAATAGTTGTAATAATAGACATGATATGTTATTTACAGAAGGCAAAGTAGTTAGATTAAAAAGGGAAAAAATCCACAGGGCAGAAAAGATGGATATTCATCCCAGAGAAAGCAAATCACATGCATTTTTTACATGCAAAAGCCTTCATAAGTTATGTAATACAGAGTAACTCCCATGCAAACTTCTTTTCATTTTCAGTCTTAATTAGATTTTTATCCTGCCTTTATTATTTATAAGTAACTCAGATATCATAATGCCTCTTCTCTTCCTCTCCCCCCCAACAAAAACACTGCTAGGTGATTGAGCTGAGAGAGTTTAACTGGCCTAATGTCACCCAGTTAGCTTTCATTCATTACCTTGGGACTATAACTCACAGCTTCCTGGCTTCTAGGCCAGCACCTTAACCATTACACAAACTGGTCTTCCATTCCTTGCCATTTTTCCTTAACAATTAAGTATTTCTCAACCACTGAGCAAGTCCAGTGTAGCATAAAGATGTTAATGGTGATAATATTGGCACATCATATTTTTTTTTCAGTTCAAGTTTACTACAGAACCTCCCAAATATTTTTTAAAAAATCTTTAATTAGAAACAAACTATTCATAATGCTTTATTGTATCTTTTTTTTTAAAAAAGTTACATTCTATCTGCAAGTATAATGGTGCTTATTTTTCAGTATTATGATTTTTCTGCTGACAAAAGCTCCAGTAATTTAATCAGACTATATGCAACATGTTTGGACTCACAAAACATTATCTGTTGCATCTTGAAGCTCTGTTTATTTTATTTGATAAACACACTAGTTATGAGTTTATTGCAGTTTGGAGTACTTCTGTACAGCTAAATAGTTTTCATTTTAACTTGAATATGATTAAGTAGTTATTTTAAGTAAAAGTTACTTTAAAAATAAACAGATATATTACAGTTCCATTTCTATTTTGTGTATGTATGTATGTGTTTACGCTGCTGCATTTGTATAATGACAAAGTGAGCCATAGCCAGTTGCATTTCCTACTTCTAGAAACCACAGACCTTTAAATAAAAATTGGTATCAAAAGTAACTTTGTGGGTTAGTTATTTTAAAACACAAACTATGCTTAGTAACAAATGATCACTTTAAGTTATTTAAAGATTGTAATAGTCCAGTGGTTCCTTGGACTTCCTCTTTGTTGATGCCTGGAGGCTAAGGGTGTTTGGTCCTCAGACAGAGATTATGGGATAGTAGAATTGGTGGGCATGGCTTGGTGGTTTGGATGCCTGTGGTGCTGTTTTGTCTACTGGGAAAATTGTGGTGGGAACTTCTCAAGAGTCAACATGCTAAGAATTCTTCAGTCTGGTTACTAGAGAGAAACTATCCCATTGCTTTCTGTCCCACATCCAGTCACACTCTATGAGTATCTTTCTCATCCAGTACCACAGCTATTTGGCACAGTGAGCAAAATGCCCGCAAGACTTGAAATATTAAGGAGTCCAAATTATGCTGCTTAATGTTTTGCTCTCTATTTGCTTATGACATTTGCAGCATTCTAAGCCTGCAAAATGTCACTGTTGCTTTTTAAAAAAGGATACCATGTCTTGTGTTTTGCATAATACTTCAATAAAGCTGGACTCCTTTTTTACAGTATGAAATATTGCCAGCTTTTGCATCAAATACTAATAACATTTCTGTTAATTTTGATGTTAAAATACTATAAAGTTGATTTGTGTCAATTACTAACAACAGATCTCTTATTCAGTAAAACAGCAGTACATAGCTGTATATTTTGTATTTTTGACTGAATATATCTTATGAACTGCTTTTTAATTTTAAAAATATCTTTCTCGGCAATAACCAATCCCTGTTTGAAAAATTCAATTCCCTATCAAAATTCCTTCTGATTTTTATCATTTTGATATGTTAGTTAAATTCCTGCACATTACCCAGTAACTTTTTTCTGTTAACTGTTGTTTCCCCCCCACCCATCCTTATAGCATATTATATTCTAAATGTATATTGATCCAAATCAAATGTTTTTATTTGTATTAATTTGGAGGAATAACAATGGGCTTATGCTGACCTGCAAAACCATTAAATTCTGTTTTGCTTTGCTTTTTATGACTTATATTTTTATAAATCTTATCTTTTCCCCTGCGGTTTACTTTTATTTCTTTGAATTATTTTTCTTTTTTTAAAAAAGAAAAAAAGTATTGTAAAAGAATATACATGAGGGAATCTGTAGGCCCAGTATTGAGTAATTGGATTAGACATTTGTAGTGTCCTCACAAATCACAAGGGTTTAAAAGTGTTCAGTCTTTGTGTGAGGGGATTTCAGCTTTCATATTTTACTTTTTGTAGTAGATATTTGTAACAGCTTATAAATTTAAAGCAAAATGGGTGCAGAAAATTTTGCTGCCCTTTGTTTCATAACCAAATCACTTTACATCTAATGAGGACATTTATATAGAATCATTGCTGCTACCCACCCCTGCCTTAGGCATGAAAACTGGCTGGGTGACTTTGGGCTCTATCTCAACCTACAATGTCAGACTCAGGTGACAAGCCGGTCAGTCAATTCCTGTTGCAACCAGTGGAACACCACTCAACTGATCTGCATAAAAAAAGTAGTGCCTGCATTGTGAGAAAAAGATTAGGAGGAAAAAAACCCACCCCATTTCTCTCTTTCTTTCTTCATTTTTAAAAGAAATAAAAAATTACAACAAAAATGCATAAAATTCAATAAAAGGATTGTAAGTAAGTTTGCAGCAAAAAGGTTTTGGCTGGGACTTGACTACATTCTACTCTGATCCTTTCCTTTTTAACTGAAATATTTTTTAAAGTTAAAACATGCTGCTTTCCATCCTGTTCCAAGCATCAGGGAAAATGTATTCTTAGACTTAATTTTTATTTAGTATGCAAGATTGAGAGACCCAAGAAGCATAAAATAATAACCCCCTGTTACTGAGAAGGTCCAAACAGAGAGAAAGCCACAAAGAATATGAAAGGAAAAATTCTGGGTTTTCTTGGGAGCACCTTTTACAAATTCATTCAATTTTCTCATTTCTTAAAAAAATGATAAATAATATATTTATAAATATGAGTTAAATACTGGTTTATCTTCTTTTTTACATATAGTTCCCTAATCAGTGTCTCTAGAAATATACCTGCTAAAATGCCAGAAAGTTACCTTGAATCTTTCATTCATCCATTAATATTTCTGTTTGTAATATAGTTATATAAATTTAATAATTATAAAACAGACTCTCCAAAAACTTTAAAATTAAAAATTATTCATGTTAAAATTTGTAACTGAAAGGTGTTCATCAACTCATATATCTTCCTGATTTGGTTAACATTGCTATAATAATGTTGCCATAGGATTTTACTGGGATTCAATAACATCATGGAATTTTTTTTTCTTTTTAATAAATATTAACCATAATGTTTTTTTTTTTTTACCTCTTTTGGATTCCAAGGCTAGATATTCAAATGGATACAGGGAAAAAATGAGTTAAAAGTTCATGCATCTGGAGGATCACATGAATTTTTTTTTTCTCAGCAATTTTCTGCAGCTGCTATACTGTTAACAAATGATTATCTTTTATAAATAAGGATTTGAAGAAATATGCCAAAACTTTAGGGTTATCTGTTGGTTACCTTTCATTGGCATGTATGGAAAAATGAGAATGAGATTAAACTTCCTATTTCCTTCCTGTCACCTGTGGGTTTAGCAAGGTCTGCAAGCCACATAGTTTTTATCAAGTCAGCCCATTTTGTATTCCTGATGTAAGTGTGTTTATATATTTATTCCATTGGTCTGCTGAAGACTTCTGCATTGTGAGTGAAATCAATACTTTTGCAGCTCTGGCAGGAAGGAAGATAAGGAGTAAAGATTTTTAATTGCTTGTGGGTTTTTTCCTTTAATAATGGTGCTAAATAAGAATAGATTTCTAAATTTAGAAATTATCCCGAATATTCTTTGCATGCCTATGTGATTCTCCAAATGCATGAACTTTTAACTCATTTTTCCCTGCATCCATTTGCATATCTAGCCTTGAGATAGGGATGAGAATATTTAGCAATCATATACAAAAGGAATTATATTTGTGAACTCTACACAATTTGAGGTTGAAGTTGAGCTAATGTGATGCAAAGATAAAATGAAGAGCTAGATTAGATCTGAGCTATAGAAATTGTGATTTTCACCAACCATTCTTTCTTAATTTTTTAGTCTATCCCATGGCATTCTTGTGAGAAATTCTTTCTCATTCCTTGAGAAAAGCTTGCAACAAATACAATATGATATTACAAACTGTGTAAAGAGTATTGTTTTCTATCCCAATATTCATTCTTGAATCTTGGATTGATAGAGTCAATCAGGCCAAAGCCAGATTTTTTTAAAAACACAAATTGAATTTCCTATTATTCCTGGGATGCTCATTGAAAATTGGGATGGTAATACTAAAATAAAATTTATGTTAATTCTGCCTCCAAATTTCCTTTATAGCAACTTGTGAGTTAAAGGATTTCTTGCTCTCATTTGCATTCAGATTTTCTCACTCTACAGTGTTTCTCAATTTTAAGGTGTGTGGACTTGGCTGAGAAGAGTTGAAGTCCACAGATCCTAGCTGCTAAGGTTGAGAAATACTGCTGTGTTTCTCACAGGAAACTCTTATCACTGTTACTTTTGTTCTGTTGAAAATACAGAGGTAAACCTATTTTTGCTGTAGTTGTAAACCTAAAAAGACAATGGAACATGTACATCCTTCTATAAGCAGTTTTGAATGCAATGTTTCCTTTGCAAACAAGAATTCTAATGTCAAAATTTATATAACAGGTAAGAGACCAAGAATTAAACTGAATATGATGCAAGACACTAAAGAAAAAGGAAGATTTGGCTTGCCTGAATGGGAGTTATATTATTATGCAGCAACTCTAACATGGATAAAAGAATGGATTACATTAAGGAATAAAAGATTGTTAAAACTAGAAGGTCATGATATTCAAATAGGCTGGCATGCCTTCTTATGGTATGGAAAAGATACAGCACATAATTATTTCCAGAGACACTGTTTAAGATAGGCACTGTTAACAGTTTGGAACAAAATCAAACATCAAAATTACATGAAAATACCTATTTGGCTTTCCACACTAGAAGCATTTATACATCCAAACTTGATAAATATGGAGAAAATAGTAACTTGTAGAGATATACTGAATGAATAAGGAGTACTGAAAACTAGATTAGGACAAGTAGCACAAGAGGTAAATATAGAATAGTGATCTTATTTAAAAATACAATCAAGATATACACAAGATAGAAAAACATGGGGTATTAATAAAGAATTAACAATTCTTTATATTGTTAGAGGCAGAGGATAAATTAATAAAAAATATTGTATAGATATTTATTAGAATACAAACTTGAGGAAGAATATGTTGAAACAATGGTGGCAAGGGCAAAAAATTTCGGTTATAATATTGAATATGTTAAAGAAACAATGGTGGCAAGGGCAAAAAATTTCGGTTATAATATTGAATCGGCTAAATGGCAGAAACTTTGGACCACAAATAAGAAAACAACCTTGGCTACGGCTTATAAAGAAAATCTTTATAAGATGTTTTACAGATGGCATCTTCCACCAACAAGGCTTTCTAAAATGTTTAAAAATGTATCTCCAAATTGTTGGAAGTGTAAAGGCACATTTTTTCATATGCGGTGGACCTGTAATGCTGCAAAAAAAATTGTACACTGATTCAAACGTGGATAGAACGAACAGTGAGAGAGTGTATTCCATTTAAACCAGATTTTTTTCTTCTTGGAATAATATCAGAAAAATTTAAGAATGAAATAATGTATCTAATACTGCATGTATTGATGACAGCTAGAATATTATATGAACAATTTTGGAAAAATGAAATCATACCTCCAGAAACAGAAATAATAAGAAAAATTATGGCATGTGCAGAATCAGATAGGTTAACTTTAGAAATAAAAGACAAAGGAGAGTCTAAATATTATAAAACATGTAATAAATTTTGTCAATGGTTATATAGTAGAAGACAAGGTCAAAATATTAGTTATTATTATATTAATTAGTAATTAATATATTAAATAAGGAGATTATAAATGATGAAGTAAAATGTATATATGTATAATAAGGATAAGTTGAGTGTATTGTGTTGTATTCTCATAATTAAAATTAAAAATAAATTAAAAAGATTCAAATCCACATAAATCAGGAATATTATAGCAAAGAGTGTAGAATTACTCAATTATCCTGATGCTGTGGAATAGTCTTCCCTTTGAAATCTATAATAAATTAGAAGAGCTACAAAAAAAAAAAAGAATTCTTCTTGTGTTTTCAGACTGATACTTAAAATAATGTCTTGATGATGGGCTTTTTACTTGGCAGTTTATTCCACTATGCAAGTAGTTGCAGGATTAGATTGCTGCTTCTTAATTCCAATAGTACATCTTTTTCTTCCCCCATTTTTTTCTCCCATCTGGGTTAAGTTAACTCACTCAACAGCAGGACTGAGTCTCATTTCCTTCACAAGTAACGTTATATAGGCAGTGATCTTGCCCTGCCCTAACATAATTGAAAATTATGTGTACTGTAGACTTGCAGTGCTGAAAAGTAGACTCATAAAAATCTAGGGCTCAGGTAGCCTGTGGAGATTGGATTTGGCACACAATGAAGCTTTTATGTAAAATAAGAATTAGAAGCCACCACATTAATATTGTATTATGGTTCAAGTTTGAAGCCAGTGAATAAAACAAGTGTTTATTCTTTGTCAATAGATGTGGTGTTTTTTCAATTTAAGCTAGATGAGGTAAAGCTGTAGAAGGGGTGAAATATCTGAGTGGATTCAGAAATATTCAAAATGTATCCTTTATGCTAACTCTCCAAATGTTTGACTTTTTTGCACTTTCTAGTCAAAACACCATGGATAGAAACATCTCTTGTACTCATCTCACTCCCTGCATAGAAACACCTCTTGCACCCCTACTGCTTATAAAGCTGCATTTTATATTTAGTTAAAATAAACTAGGTTAAAAATATTAATAAAAATATTTTGAAGCCTGTTTCTGAAAGGCAGGAGAAGGTCAAAATTGCTCTTATTTCTAGTAAAAGTGACATTAACTAAGCTGATTTGTGTGATTGTTTTGATGAGTAACTCAAGATTAGAGCACTAAGAATGTTCGTTTGTTGCTATTGATGTCACCATATATATTTTAAATACGTTCAATTGAATAATTATATCATTGTAACCAGAATGACAATAAGTTACATGAAGAAAGTGCAGGTGAACTGGGATATTAATTGAAGGATAGTTTGAACCTGCAAAATCATTTTTATACCACAAAGGTTTGCTGTAAAATACTAAATTTAACCATTTTTTAACTACAGGTTTTTATTATTTAATAAACAGGGGAAGGCTTTCTGTCTATTCTATGACAAAAATAGCTTGTAATTCTGACTAGGGAATGCAAAATGTTTTGTAACTGAATTCTTAAAATTCAAAGCATCCCATTTTGATCAATTATCAGTTTCTTGTTGTTGGAAAATTGTAAAAATTATATTCTTGATATATTTGGAGAGCACCAGATTGAAAAAATATGAAGTAAGATATCTTAGTTGTAAGCGTTACAACAAGCTATTCCTGTAATGGCCACATAAAGGATCAAAACTCTCCAGAATTTACTGCCAAATTGTGTTTGGTGCTGTAATAAGAGAAAATTATTAAATATGTAGAAAGTGATCTTGTCAATTGAATTTAATTTACTTAAAAGCAATGTATAACTTCCTCAAAAAGTTATACATCCCAGAGATACGAACAAAAACATTACACATGCAAACTAAGATTCTGTATTGGGGCAGATTTTAATCTAGATTTATCCTGGTTTGCTGATGAAATTCATTCACATTTTGAGCATGTACATCAGCATCACATATTATAGTTTACTGGCAAAGTTCAGCAAAATCTTTTGTCTTACTTGCATTGCAAACCCTCAGTAAATTCAGCACATACTTTCTCAGCAACTTTATAAATTCTGAATCCTCTCTATTAACTTCCAGTAACAAGAATATGTCTTGGTTGTTATTGTTGGAAGGAGTGAGCTGTACCCTATTCTTGCTTGTGCATCATGAATAGGATTGTTTACTGAGTGTCAGTTTCAGGCAAAACCAGCCACTTGGCTGGAAGGTTGCTTGTATGTCATGAGAGTGCATATTCACCAACAACTGACTTTTTTATTGCTCGTGCTGATGATCAAGAATGAAATTGCTTGTCTAAATAAAATGTTGACATTAGGTGACAGCATGGTACAGAGATTTATAATTCTCTGTGCTACATTTTTATAAGTAAGGTTGACCTCGTATTGATATAAATATTTTAGTAATCTACTCATAGCATTTCTTTTTATCATTTTGTTGCATTGCTATCCTACTGTATTTCTAAGATGTTTTGCCCATTTTTTGCTAACGTGAGGGAAAGCCTCAGAAATGAATCAGAAGAAAATTTTTCTAGTACATTTTAGGAAGGTTCAATTTTAAGACAAAGCAAAGGCTGGAGCAAGGCAAAGATTATTCAGAAATTGCATGAGATTATTTGCAGCAGATTTACATGCAGCATCCAATGAATACATGCATTGCTGAATATGTATGCACAAGTGGGAAGATTTCTAGAAGCATGAAAGGAAAAAAACCCCTCCACTTTATAAAATGCTTTACTGGGATTAGAAAAGAGAATGATGGTTACCCCTGTTTTTTCCTTACAGTCTTTCTAAAATCCTGAACACAGCATAGTTTGTCAAGACCTCTCTTAAAATAGAGTGATGAAAGATGCTGCCTAAATTTGACAATCTTATTTTCTAACTCATAAGCCAAACCATTTATTCAATGACATAAGGCCTAAAACTAGAAATTAGATTCCTAAGCACATGAGACTGGCAACTATCTGAACTGCTTTCTTCCTTCAACTGTGCTTACAGTCTTCTGGATTTCTCACTGTCCTTCCCATGGGCTTCTGATTTTCCCTTGTACTGATTTGGGAAATGGTTCTTTGATATCCCCAGTGATATGTGTGCAAGGTAATTCAAGGACCATTAGATTAATGAAGTGTTTGGATAGCCAGTGTAATGCTGGCTGGGGAATTCTGGGAGATGAAGTCCATATTTCTTGAAGTTGCCAACACTGGATTTAATGCTTTAAAAAATGGCTTTTAAATATGGAATATCCATGGGTGTGTTATAGGTGTAAATTCTAAGAGAAATTTTTAAAGGTCTAACTTTTCAATGATTGTATTTTATGGCAAATAATTATCAATATGGGGTTACCATTCCTTTTAGTAAGACAGTATAAATGGATCTTTCTGTTGTGAGATATACTGTAGGACTACTTCTATTCTTGCAGTGATGGTAATCATCATTTGTCTTGCATTTTATTCCTTTCCATTCCTGGGCAACGTCTTCTTTTCCCATATTTAGTCCTAAGATAATATAAAGTTTGCCTGTTTCTTTATTTAAATAAATATCCATGGGTAAACCCTGTAAACTGCCTAGAATACAGGAGTTTTAGGTAGTAAGAGAAAGTTTATAAATAAACAGTATGGAAATACTTGCGTACACCACCACTGTTAAACATTATCTTTTTTTAAAAAAGTATTTTTATGTTTGTTGTTGTTTCATACCATTTAGTTCTCTTTTACCATGTTGCATTGTCTATTTCCTTTCCTATCTGAAGTCTTTCTTTCTCCATTCAGTATCTCCAGATGAAATGGCCATTGCTGGATGTCCAAGCAGGAAGCCTACAGAGCAGACAAGCTCTGAAAGATGCCAGGTCCCCATCTCCAGCTCACATTGTGGTGAGTCAATTAAAAAAGACTTCCTTTTGGGCACTTGGGGGAAAGCAATAGGGTTTTGCTGACCACTTCTCCTCTCAAATGCACCGATGATGAAACTGAGAGAATGACACACTGTGCGATAGTCATTAAAAAAATTTCTTCATGTCTTATGGAAAATGTAGATTTATTAAAGTTAATTATGTAGGCAATCATTTTGCTGAGGCTGTAGGAAATTGCTGAAGGATAAGAAATAGCTCATAAGCAACAGAAGTATGTGTTGTAAAAATGCTGGTATAGAATCTAAGAAATAGGAGTGCAAAAGTAATCTTATTTTTAAAAGTGTCTTTTTTGTGACATAGGAAACTGATAAGTACATACATTAGTTTAAGTCTTTAAATCATTAGGGATTATATTTTCTATTTAAGAGTTTTTGTGTTGTGTTGTTTTGCTGTTACACTTTTGTCAACTTAGAGGAGTTTACATGTTTCAGATTTAAACAGTCCATGTGTTCAGGTTTATAATTAAAATACATGGCACATAAGAAAAGGGATGGAAAGGGAAGTAGAAAAGACATTCATGTTCCTCTTGAAAATTAAAGGTACAAAGAGTTCAAATATATAATTAAATGGCTGCCAATTTTGTAAGAGATGGCAGGGCTCTATACTGATTGGCACCTATGTAGAAGTTATAAAACAGACATCCATTTCTGTTCTTTTTATTTTGACAATATTTTATACATGACTGTGCACTTTTTTTAAAGGCCTAATATAGTTATGAAAAAGCTTCTTTATAGTTGTATCTTACATTTCTTCTTTTTTGAGAAAAGATTAATATTTACAGGTATAAGCAATATTTAAGGTATAAGGCACGTGTGTGCGTGCGTGTGTTTATGTAATGTATTGATCATTAATAATGACATGCTTGTTATATGCTATTGATTCATTGACATTGTTTAGGTGAAATGGTGAAAACAATCAGTTCCTTGTTTAGATTCCGTACAGTCAGTTCTTGTTTCTCACAGAAAACTGTAGTTAAGAATCCAAGCAACTTTTACTCCTATATCCAGATAGATGACATCTGGGTGTGATATAGCATTGTAGGGCAACAATTTTTGAACCAAGGGGATCTCAAGCTGGTTAACTTATGAAATCCATCCAAAATTCAGGAACCCATGAATCCTGTGGGATTGAAATTTAGCAAATTTGTGGTCACTTCAGTGCTGCTGCCTGGAGGTTCAATAGACCAGTTCTACCCCAGCCCTCCAGAAGTTTGATAAACAGGTCCTGCCCTCTGCTGCCAGATTTGCAGTCAAGCCAATCATTCCCATTCACACTACTTTTTTTATCTTTGATCATTCTGTTTCTCTGTCAGGTAAGGAAATATTTCTGAGGTCAGAGGTTGTCTAGTAGTGACTAAAATTTATTTAGTTATTTATTTTATTTATTATTTAAATTTATATACTGCCCCCTCTCCCAAAGGGACTTGGGCCGGTGAACAGCCAGAGTAAAAATACACATATGAAACATATACAATATTAAAAATTAAAAGAATTAAATATAATTGGCTCTACAAACAGTTAAAATGAGGGGATTAAGAAAAATTAG
Organism: Bungarus multicinctus; assembly: GCA_023653725.1. Lineage (NCBI taxonomy): Eukaryota > Metazoa > Chordata > Lepidosauria > Squamata > Elapidae > Bungarus > Bungarus multicinctus. Next base: position 56,909,855 of record CM042844.1, read on the forward strand.
AAGCCAGATTAAAATTTAAAAACCCCTAGGCCAGTCCAGCTTGCCGAAATAAATAAGTTTTTAGCGCACGACGGAAGGTCATGAGATCAGGGACGGCCCTCATCTCTGGGGGTAATTCATTCCAGAGAGGGGGTGCCCCCAATGAGAAGGCCCGCATCCTCGGGGTCGCCAGCCATCCAGCCGGCGGCACCCCGAGGAGGCCGACTCTATGGGAGCATATCGGTTGGCGGGAGGCCGATAATGGCAGGAGGCGGTCTCGCAGGTATCCCGGTCCCGAGCCATGGAGCGCTTTAAAGATAATAACCAAGACTTTGAAGTGCACCCGGAGGGCCACCGGGAGCCAATGCAGCTCGCGCAGAAGTGGCGTAACATGGGAGCCCCGAGGAGCCCCCAGCACCACCCTCGCGGCTGCATTCTGCACCAGCTGGAGCCTCCGGATGCTCTTCAAAGGCAGCCCCATGTAGAGAGCATTGGCATAGTCTAGGCAGGGCAGAGGTGACCGTGCGAAGCACATCCCGGTCCAGAAAGGGCCACAACTGGTAGATCCTACGGACCTGGCCAAAAGCCCCCCTGGCGACAGCCGCCATGTGGTCTTCCAATGACAGCCGCACATCCAGGAGGACACCCAGATTGCGGGCCCTCTCTGTGGGGGCAAGAGTTTCCCCCCCCCACAGCCAGCGATGGAACCAGCTGGCTGTACCGGGGTGCCGGGAAGCACAGCCACTCAGTCTTAGATGGGTTGAGCTGAAGCCTGTTCCGCCCCATCCAACACCGCACGGCCTCCAGGCACCGGGTCATCACTTCGACGGCTTCATTGGGATGGCCCGGGGTAGAGATGTACAGCTGAGTGTCATCAGTGTACTGATGGAACTCTACCCCAAAGCCACGGATGATCTCACCCAGCGGCTTCATATGAACAGTTGAACAGAAGGGGCGAGAGCACCGACCCCTGAGGCACCCCGCAGACCAAGGGCCTCGGGGCCGACCTCTGCCCCCCTGCCAACACAAATTGCGAGCAGTCAGAGAGGAAGGAGGAGAACCATCGCATAACAGTGCCTCCCACTCCCAACCCCTCCAGCCGCCGCAATAAGATATTGTGGTCGACAGTATCGAAAGCCGCCGAGAGATCTAAGAGGACCAGGACAGACCAGAGATCATCCACCAATGCGACCAATGCCGTCTCCGTGCTGTGTCCGGGCCTGAAGCCCGATTGGCGTGGATCCAAATAGACAGCTTCATCCAGGTGCTGGGGAAACTGTTGTGCCACCACACTCTCAACAACCTTCGCCACAAAACGAAGGTTGGAGACGGGACGATAATCAGATAACAAAGTTGGGTCCAGGGACGGTTTCTTGAGGAGGGGTCTCACCACCGCCTCTTTCAAGGCGGTGGGCAGATATCCCTCACTCAAGGAAGCATTAATAATACCCTGAAACCAACCTCGTGTCACCTCCCGGGTGGCCAACACCAGCCAGGAGGGACATGGGTCTAATAAACTGTGGTAGCATTCAGTCCCCGCAGCAACCTGTCCACGTCTTCGGGGGTCACAGGATCAAACTCCTCCCAAATGACTGCCTCAAATTCCGCCCCCAACCCTCCATCCAGAGTTGCCCATTCAGAGTCCAACCTATCCCGGATCCGAGCAATTTTATCCACCAGGAAATTCGAAAAGTCCTCAGCCTGTCCCTGCAAGGGGTCTTCCCGCGCTCCCCCTTCCAGGAGGGAGCGGGTCACTCTAAACAGGGCGGCCGGGTGGTTTCCTGCAGACGCAATAAGGGTGGAAAAGTAAGAACGCTTTGCCACCCTTATTGCCACTAAATAGATCTTAATATAAGACCGTAATAGTGTTCGGTCGGATCCGGAGCGAGTAGTCCTCCAAATACTCTCGAGGCATCTTTTCCGGCGCTTCATCTCCCTCAGCTCCCCGGAAAACCAAGGGACCGAGTGAGAGCGGCGCCAGGTCAGAGGCCGCAAGGGCACGACCCGGTCCAGGGCCCCAGCCGCCACCCTTTCCCAGGTGGTGGGTTTGAATGTCAGGACATGGCCCAAGCTCCATCAGGAACCTATCTGGATCCATCAGGTGCCTGGGGCGGTACCATTGTATTTGGTCTGCCTCCCTGCGATGGGGAGGAGCGGCCTGGAAGTCCAGCCTAAGGAGCGAATGATCTGACCATGACAAGGGCTCAACAAAAACGTCCCCAACACCAAGATCATCCTGCCACTGTCCAGAGACAAAAACCAGATCCAGGATGTGACCCCCAATGTGAGTGGGTTCCCTAATTAATTGGGTCAGACCCAAGGCTCTCATGGAAGCCAAGAACTCCTGAGCAATCCCCGAGGCCCCACCAGCCGAAGGCAGGTTGAAATCCCCCATGACCATCAGCCTGGGGGTCTCAACCGCCAGGCCGGCTATGACCTCGAGGAGCTCAGGCAGAGCCGATGTCACATAGCAGGGAGCCAGGTATGTGATCAATAGGCCCATCTGAGCCCCGGAGCCACATTTTACAAAAAGGGACTCACACCCGGTCGTCTGAGGAACAGTGGATTCCCTAGGTCCCAGATCCTCCCGAATAATTACCGCAACCCCCCTGGGCCCTCAGCCGATGAAAAACCTGAAACCTGGCTGGGCACATCTCCACTAGAGGGACACCCCCCTCCTGTCCCAGGAAAATGATGTTTCTTTGGACAGAATGATGGAGTTTTAATTTTCCTCCATCATCTTCCATATTGTTCTGGAGGCTTTCCCATATCCATAGAAGATTTTTGTTTTTTGTTTTAAATGGGGTTATAACTTTACCTTTTAGGGTACACTGCTAGCATATATAAACTGCAGCCAACTCTACATTCAACCCTTTAGTGAAACAACTTCAATAAAAAGTTGTTCTCTTGTCATTATTAGATACAATATAACAATTGCAAGATTTTTTTTCCCTGATATTCTCAATTTATTGAAATTTTTACATTTAAATATTGAAAGGAAGAAACACTCAAATTTCTTGTTTAGGACTTGAAAAATTTTGTCTAATAATTTATGTAGCTTATATAATAGTAAAGTATTTTTGTTTCTCTCCTTCAAGTCCCAAGCTTATTAGAATTTTTTTCTTACATCAAAATTACAAATCAAGACTATTCATAAATACATGAATCTATGTATTTTTACATACATTTTTATTATGCAATAACTTAAATTCAATTATTGCATGCCAAATAATAGTGTTTTGGTATCATAAAAGCAAATTCCTTAGGAATTTCTGAGATCTCTTTTCCCATTTGTTGAGAAATATTTTTGAAATCTTGGGAATACTGTTGAATAGATTTTTACAGTACAACTATCCTGACACTATAGTATGTAATAAGCATATTTTGAGTAATTAAAAAAATAATGCTGAAGAACTGTGGTGCCAGCAATATTTGAAACACCCACAGACACTTAACCAAGGCACTGTAGGGTGAAACCACAGAGGAAACAAACACCTAATGTACTTGCCAAGTACTATATTTATTCTATATATTTATTGTGAGGCCTTTTAAAAAAAAATGCAAAACTATAAATGGGAAACAAAAACATGTGTATATGCGCCATCCCTAAGATACTTTTCCTGGCACACAGAACAAATAGTCTTAGTGGTGTGTGTGTGTGTGTGTAGTATATAATATCACTACTTGTTCTGTGTGCCAGAAAAAATATATTAGGGATGGCATTCTATGACTGACCAGTTTTCATCCCATCCTCAAACAAGTCCTGAAAAGTTGGCAGATATTCTAATACAGAAATAGATCCATAACAGCAGAAGTGTTCTATGAATTTTCAAAATTCCAAGGAAGCAAGTGTTTTTAAGCCACTTTGAATAGGATTGGAAATGAACTGAGACAGGACGTCAATAATATAAGCTAAACTTCTCTTATTTATGGTTAAAACTTTCTCTGCCATGTTTCATATCAACTGTACATTAAGACTATCTTGAAAAGCCATCTCATACTTAAGATATTCCAGTAATTCTAGCTAATATTTGGTAACCTTTTGAATTATTGTAGCAAAATGTATATGCAAGATTTATATTGAATTTGGAATTGTTAGCAGTATCACCAAATTATTTAAACACATGTCATTTTATATTTATTTCTCCCATTGTAGCAACTCTTGTTTCTTTTATTATACATGAACTGTCACCAAACTAACACAGTTACTACACAAGAGATAATTGGGATTGCATCTTGTGTCGGTTTGTCTTCTTGCTATGTTGTTCAAATGTGCCATATTTGCACACAGGTTGCAGGTTGAAATCCACTCAAATTTTATGGTGTTACAGAGGGAAGAATTTGTGCAGCATTCATTCCATTCCTTGCAAGAAGTATATTGTATAATATAAAGTCAAAAGGGCAATGCATTTCAAAATGGCGGTTTTGGAAATAACACTTGGAATAGGACTGCAACCTTTTATGAATGTTGGGTGTAATAATAATTATTACTACTGCATGATTCACAAAGGAGCTTTTCTTCAAAGTTTGTTGGTTCAAATTAATCCTTGTGAACTTCATATATCATAATTTAAATGGATGTTAATGACATGCATGTTTTTGCCTGAAAATACAGGAGCAAAATTCTGGTAAAAGTGAAATAAAATATGTGCATGTATTTAAATATAATTCTTAGCTCTTACTATGTTTCTACATGAACAGAAAATAATGATGCTGATTGCCATTTTGTTTCATAACTTTTCTCTTGAGTTAAAACTGGTATTTTATGTTATGTTGCCTTTTGGAACTATATTCCTGCCTAATCAGAGAAACAGCAATAATTCATAAATGTATGCTTCACTATTCATGATTTTTTCTGAAATGTGTAAACTCAGATTTCTGGCAAAAAAAACCCAAATTGCCTCTCATTTTAATACAGTACAGTTTTACATGAAAATCAATTGGAGATTAAACAGATTTTTTAAATTGTGTGCATGTTAGACTATTTTACTAGGCTATATATGTCGATTGATCGGCAAATTTCAAAATATGAGATGCTTATTTTATTACTTCTTCCATTCTTAGTACAGTGAATCAGTGATTACCTCAAGTTTCATAGATTCACCTGTGATTATAAAAAGCCAAAGTTCTAATGTTTGTGCAAAGGTACTGCATTGATCACAAAAAAGATCATTCTTTCCCTTTAAATGGAAAAGTTGCCTTAGCTTGGTAAATATAATAACAGGTATGGATAAAAAGCTATAGTATGGCCTTCCTATTACAAAGCTAGTATCTAATAATAATATGGTCACTTTGTATTCTTCATCAATATCCTCCCAAACTTTTCTCTTACAAGGAGTTGTAAATAACTAATTCATCTCCGGTCAAGCATTATAAATAACTCCAGGAACATGTATGATCACACATAACTGACTGGATCAGGGATTGCCAACCTTTTGGACCTCAGGGACCACCAAACTCATAATTTTAGATCACAGGGACCACTAACTGGTTTTGTGGGCATGTCCTAATTTGTGGGTGTGGCTTGGTGGTCATGTAACTGGCTGGGCATGGCTTGTATGTAAATATTATAAATATTTATATAAATATTGTTTTTTTTTATTAAAAAAGAGCAACTTTTACCTAAAATCAGGCAAAGCAGGCAGACTGAGTTGCTCACAGAATCACAGATTCATTCAGAAATCTATCTATCTGCCATTGGCTAGCTCAGTCTGTCACATAAAATTTGCTTGCAAGCAAAATCATAAAATTTGCTAGCAAGCAAACTCACAAAATTAACTCACAACACACCATACGTGTAAATACTGAATTTTTCATTTTAAAAAAGAACAATTTTTACCCAAAATCAGGCAAAGCAGGCAGATTTGAGTTGCTCACAGAAACATTCAGTAATCTATCTATCTGCCACTGGCTAGCTCAGTCTCTCAAATTTGCTTGCCGTGAGACTGCACTGAATTTGCTTGTCTTTGGAAGATCACATCATGGCCGTCTCCAGGGGGGCTTTTTATCAGGTTCGCCTGATAGGCCAGATACGGCCCTTTCTTGATTGGGACGCCTTACGCACGGTCACCCATGCCCTGGTCACCTCCCGCCTGGACTACTATAATGCCCTCTACATGGGGCTCCCTGCGGGGAGCACCCGGAGGCTCCAACTGGTACAAAATGCGGCCGCGCGGGTGGTTATGGGGGCGTCGAGATACTCCCATGTGACGCCACTCCTGTGCGAGCTGCATTGGTTGCCGGTGGCCTTCCGGGTTCGCTTTAAAGTATTGGTTTTGGTCTTTAAAGCGCTCCATGGCATCGGACCAGGATACTTACAAGACCGCATTCTGCCAGTAGTCTCCCACCAACTGGTGCGCTCCCACAGAGAAGGTCTCCTTCGGGTCCCAACGCCATCTATGTGCCACCTGGTGACCCCGAGGAATAGGGCCTTCTTTGTGGGGGCACCCACCCTTTGGAACGTGCTACCCCCGGGGCTACGAACAACCACTGACCTGAGGGCGTTTAGACGTGACCTGAAAACCTGGCTCTTTGAGCAGGCCGGCCTGAGCTGACTCAAATGGGATTTTAAATAAGGGGTTTTAGATTTGCTTAGTTGGGGTATGAAAGTTTTAGCTTATTTTAATAAGGGTTTTTAAATTTTTATTTGGGAAGCCCATAATTTAATTCTTTTTTAATCGTATTTATATCTGTATTTTACATGTATTTTAGTTGGCTGTTCACCGCCCTGAGTCCTTCGGGAGAAGGGCAGTATATAAAATTATGAAATAAATAAAATAAATAAGCAAACCTTCAGTCCTAAGGGAGGTTCGGCTGTGCTGAGCCGAAGATCTAAAGACTATCTAGAAAGCAAGAAATCCAACCATTTTCTGCTTCCAAGCTAATCTAAATCTCCTGGCACAGCAGAACAGATTATGGACAGAAAAAGGAAAAATAGCAATTTAGCAGGCAAGTTTACCGGGTAAGGAGTGAGTGGGCGGGGAGGGTTCCCGCGGGCCATGTGGGCAGCACAGCCTTGTGTTTCTGTGCAGCCCAGATTGCTTTGAGGGGTGCTCTGAGGGTAAGATTTTTCTGCATCCCACCAAAATTTTCTCACGGCCCACCAGTGGGCTGCGTCCCACCAGTTGGTGACCACTGGACTAGATAAATAACATGTCTGTGATAGTGGTGGGTTTCACATATTTTTAACACTGGTTCTGTGGGCATGGCTTGGTGGGCGCAAAGAGGGTTTCTACTGACCTTCTCTGCAATCCTCCACTCTCCCTGTGTCTTCAATAGCTAACGTGCAGCAATCTGTTGTGCTACACGAAGCCGCTGAGCTTCAAAACTAGGAAATAAAGGTCAGTATAGATCCCAGGTGGTAGGGCCCAGCAACTGATCATCGGATCGAACCAGTTCACCCACAGATGATCCTTGGAGCTATCACTACGGCCAAACTAGGCCAAACTGGTAGAATACCACCACTGGTCTATAATAAACGTAGACCTTTTTAAACTAAAATATCTTTTTCGTTGTTATGAGTGTATGTAATAAATAATAAAAGGCAATTGCAATAAGCCAGTTATACCTATGCTGCTGATATATTAAACCAATAGTTACGATTCACATATCCTAAAAACTTTAACCTTAGACAGCCTACTATTGACCTCACCCCTTTCCTAAGAGGTCTGTAGGGGGCGTGCATAAGCGCACCAACATGCCTACCGTCGCTGTCCTAAAGTTTCATATACACGGGAAAAGATACAAACACACCAAGACCTGCATATATGTGTGTGTGTGTGTGTATATTATATATATATAATTTTTTATATGTATCCATGTATTCATAACTATGTTTTTACTTAAACCTGTAACTTGTAAGCAATTGACAAACAAATAAATAAATCTCCATTTTAGCCTTCAGTCATATATTATATATTTCATTTCATAAATTGTAATATTGAGTCAGTTGACTGAAGGTGATAAATATAATCTGCTAGCTTCCTTCCTTCCTTCCTTCCTTCCTTCCTTCCTTCCTTCCTTCCTTCCTTCCTTCCTTCCTTCCTTCCTTCCTTCCTTTCTTCCTTCCTTCCTTCCTTCCTTCCATCCATCCATCCATCCATCCATCCATCCATCCATCCATCCAATAATTTGCTGGATAATGAATATAGGATATCAGGTACTGCCATTTAAAGTCTTGGATAAATCAAATACAGCTGGTGAATATATTATTTCTACTATCTGTTGAATGTTGTATCCTATATCAGATTAAAATGCTATTGTGTTTAATTGCTTTCCCATAGAAGGCATGACTTTGGGCATTCCAGAACATTGACATTTGATAATCTTCATTTATCCTAAGACATTGGTAGAAAAACTCCAAATGAAGGAGTGTATACATAATTTTTCAGTATCGCTTAACAGTTGTGCTAGCAGTTTTTCCATTGTAGTCTCTGAAAAATAATATTTTAAATGTTTAATTTATAAAACAATTTATTGGTTAACTTATTTCTTGCATATGAATCAAAATGACATTACTTGATTAGCTACTAGTAAGCATGATAAATTTTGTTTTAGAAGAATTTTTTGATATTAGCTATAATTTTTCCCATTAGAGACATTGTATGATTGTAACAATAATGACAGGCTTTATATTGCTTTAACAGTGGCCAAGAATATATTATAAGATATTGTAAGTAGGAAAGTGGTTTTGGTATAAGAGCTCTAAAGACTTGAGCTACACATCACCATAAACATGCAAGGCTGCATTAAACTTATAGTATGATGTATATTTAGTTATGATGTATATTTAGGCCTACCATATTGTTTTAGGTATAGGAACCTATCCGCTGTTGGAATATGGGGCAAACTCTTTGAAGTACATATGGAAAGCTGAATTAGAGTATTGATGAATAGCTATTCATTAATTTGTTCTGTGAATCCTGGTAACAGAACCAGATTTTCTTTATTGCTCAGCTTAAAAGCCTGGTCTACATGCTCTTGTAAGAAATGTTCTAACTAAAATATTTCACAGGCACACCTTTTAAAGCCTTCTAATGGATTACCTTTTCACCTTTGTTACTTACTGTGCTCAAAAGGGGACTGAAAGTTATATAAGCCAGGTGTGTTAACTTGAGTTTATCACATTTTAAAACTGTCCTGATTGCTTTTGCTTTTATGTCAGAGGTAAAAAGTTTTAAGATTTGCAGATTGTTTGGAGGAAGATTAAAATGCATCTGCATGAGGTGCAAATTCTTCTCCACTATCCCTTCATATCTGCACTTACTTTATTAGTGGTTAGAGGCATTATTATTCACAGCTTTCTTAACAGTTTCTATGTAATCATAAGGGAAATAATATTTTGGCATTATTTACTGTTTACTCCTTGGTAATGTCATGTGACTGATTTTTCCATATCAAATATTGAGTAACAATGAGACAGACTTAATGAGATGGCTGATACAGAACTGCAGAAAATTTGTTACTAAAGTTAAAGTGCAGAGATCTGAAACCACTGAAAAGAATGGAATTAAGTGGTTCCAGAGTAATATTTCAGTAATAGGCTAATATAATACCACATATAATAAAAAGGATAGGTATGGAGGAAGCTGCCAATGTTAATACAATTTATACTTGAGCATATCAGGAAAGTAACACATTATATCTTTAAAAGAAAGATAGAAACAGCTGTTAGTCTATTAAAAGTTTATGTTTTCAAATTAAAAGAAAAAAATCACATAAATTAGCCAAAACAGGAGATAAAATCTTAAACTATGTATATGGAATAAATGCTTTTGGAACCAGTAAGAAACTGATAAGTAGCTCTAAAAAACACAAAAGCAGCCTGACCTTCTAAAGGAGGAAGGTCCATAGTTACACATTGATAGTGATTCTCAAACTTCCATGCAGTTGTTGCCTGTAATTACTTCTGTGGGAGAAACATTTTGGTTCTTGCACTTAATTGCCACAGTGGTAATGAATCATGACAGATGATTTGGATTATTTAAGTAGGCCACCCAGAAAAACGTTTATAGGCTTTTTCACTTTTTCAGCAGTTAAAATGCAATAGATTTGTATTTGTCTATTGATTGTAGTTTTAGGAATGTTATTATAGGCTATAGAGCTATTAAATGTAAGGTCCTGGATCAGTAATATTAAAACCTGTTAAGGGAAGTTTTACACGAAAAGGGCATTGATATTTAAAATGACATGTAATCACAAAATTTCATTCTGGAAATCTAGGCTAGAGAGTTGAACTAATTGGAGTTTTTTTATTTCATTCTGAAGTTTAATTTAATTGAGGCTGTAAATGTAGAAGAGACAGGTTGTAAATGAGAATATATGTTATACAGAGTCTAAATTATATAGTGTCTATGGGAGTGGGTGGCAATAACAAATATAAATGCAACCGCAACAATAATATTCAGAATTCATGATTTAAGTAATTAGTAATTTAATATTATTCTATTTTATTAAATAATTATTCATAGAATCATACCCAAATAGAAATCTTTTGCAAATGATATTGTTGTCTTTAATGCCAGTACACAGGTAGTCCATTGGCAGGAAATGTACTTTCCCCATTCTGTTATAGCACTGTATATAGTATTGGCAATCTGGCAGCTGGGGATTATGAGATTATACTGTAATGCATCTGGACGGACTCTGGTGGGCAAATAATATAATCAAAATCTGTTTTATATTGGTGACAGGGCAGTGTTGGAGCTAACTGCACAGCCATTAAAATAGATGTGAAATATTTCCTGTTGATGATGTCTAATGGAATGTGTGAAGTGGGAAATTGTTCATAGAATAGGATTTTTTTTACAGAACTCTTGTCTTCAGGATAACTGCTTCATAAAACTTACAATCACTGCTGTGTGCACGCTATGCTTCACTTCTAGGAGGGAGAGAGAAAGGGACAGAGAGAGCTCCATGAACAGAATGACAGGATTTGATATAAACCAGAACACTGTGTTTCTGCCTTTAAGTGCAAACCTTTTCACAATGCCATATATTGTGCATTCCATCACAGCAGCATTGAGTGCAATGTAGTTAAAAAACATTCTGCAAACAGGAAATGCTGGTGACCATGATGTGTGCTTTTCATGGAAATAAAGTAATGGGTTAAATACTTGGTGAAGGGAGAGGAAGTTACAGTGAAAATGTGAGAACAAATCAGGCATATATTTGCAAAACTATTTACAAAATGGACAAAAGGTTTGAATTCTGAATGTTGATAATTCTATTTCAGTTTTAACAAGTTGTTGTAGCAAGAGAAGTTCTCCATTGTCCCAGAGTAAAAAGTGGATGAATTTAGTTTTTTCTCAATAGTTTCCTGTCATGTTCATTTGATTTTGTTTTTTTAAATGGGAACATTGTTATTTTTAATATTTATATGCTATTGAAAAAAATGATAATAAAGCACAGAATTCCCTCTGCCCCCAATCTTGGCAAGTCCTACTATCTCTGGTATTAAAAAACATTTTAGTTTTCTTGGCAGTCTTTTGGAAAAAGGAGTTGCAACACCAGACTTACTAGACAAAAGTTCAAAAAGTAAAAGAGATTGAGAAGCTAGAATAGTTGGAATAGTAAGCTGTTTCTGCTGCTTTAGTAAAATAAATGAAGTGAAGCCTTTTACGTTTGGTGGACTGCATGGGGTACAAGTTAAGCTTTACGATTGGTTGTGAAAATTGACAGACAAAAATTGGGACATGAACAAAAATGTTAGTCCCTAGGAGTCTTGTTCACTGGACAATGTCTCAATTGTTTCCTTGATTTTCCATACTCAGAAGTGGATTTTAGAAGGTTAACTGTTTATTATTCATCCATGCTTTAGAGGTGCTTAAAATTGTTTGCTGTTTGGAAGTGATTAAACATGTCGGGAGATGATAAGAGAAGGGTCACCCTGTTCTCTGCATACAGTATTTATCTAACATTCAAGTTGAATGTTCCATGTGTTTAAAAGATTGCTGCTCCCACTCCTATCCATGTATGTTTTACTTTAAAAAAATTTTAATTACAGAATATTAAAGAGGAAAATATGTCATGAATTCCTACGAGGAATAGGGAAACATGTATATATGTATGTATGTGTACATCATGCATTTAATTCATTGGAAGGATAATATCAAGCCAGCAAAGGGGTTACTCTTTAATTTATAAGATATTCTAGTGCTGACAAGAGAGTTTTGAAACAAGGTGAAATTTGAGAAGCAACTTGTTGCCTCATAGTATTTTAGGCCTTTAAATTCTTTATGTCAAAATATAAAGATTTTATGAAGGGTAAAGTAGAGAAGATTTGTAGTCTTCTGCCCATACTTGCATTGGATTTATCCTAGAAATAATCCGTAATTTGTCAGCTGTTTCAGAAGGCATTTGAAAAAAATGAAGCTTTGCAAGTCTTCTGTCAGCATCTTTTAAAATGTGTGTTTGGAGGAAAATGAAGTAGGACAACAGTAATTCTTCAGGGCATAAATATATGAAGTACCCTTGCAAGAGTTAAAACTTGTTTTAGTAGGTTCGTTCTTGTCTTTTTCAGGACCAGGAACTAACAGGTACTTCTTGGCTTATAATCATTTGGTCAATGACCATTCAAAGTTACAACAGCACTGAAAAAAACGATTTATCACCATTTTTCACCTTTATGAGTCTTGCAGCATCCCTGTGCTCACAAGATCAAAATTCATGTATTTATGACAATTGCAATGTCTCGGGGTCAGGTGATCACCTTTTGAGAGTTCTGACAAAGCTAATAGGGAAGTCTGATTAATCATGTTATAAACTTAATAACTGTACTGATTCACTTAACTATCGTGGCAAGAAAGGTCATAAAATGGGGCAACACTCAATAACTGTCTTGTTTAGAAACAGAAATTTAGGCTCAATTGTGATTATAACTTGAGTTCTACTTGTGGTTTGCTTGTTTGTAGATTTATGATTAAAAGTTTTGAATTACTGTGAAGACAAATGGTTCATTAACTGAATAGTTATGTATTCTTTCTTGCATGTTTGTTTTAACTTGTGTTCATTCTGTGTATTAATTCATCTCCTTTTTTTAACTGTTACTCTATTTTATATTTACTCAATATAAATTCTATATTGTTCCTCTTTCTTGTCAGAGAGGAAGTTGCTATTTCAGGGAGCATTACAACCTGAAACACAATACAGATTCCCTCTAAGAGATATATTTTATCTTGAAATATCAAGCACAAGTACTGTATATAAACCCTTTTATCAGCTGCAGATTTTTAAGCTTCATATTTTGGATTTTGGCTTATTACAAATGAATTTTCAAAACCGTCATTATCATTTAAAGTTAATTACTTTATCCTTAGTAAAAATGTTCCTGATATGATGATTCAGATCCATGCTGAATCATCAAAATAAATGATATTATAAATTTTTCTAAGCAATTAATTTGAAATATAGCACAAATACAAATCAGTGTGAATTAACACAAGAATTATATGAAAAATATTATATCCTTATCATATGGATTTAGCAGAACCCACTGAAGTCACATGACTCAAAGAAAATCATGGAAAAGCCTGAAAGCTCTTTATGTCAGCTATAATGAAGGAATAATAGTCACTGAACAATTTGGGCATGGTCTCCCAGAGTTTCTCAAAAAGTTATAAAAAAATCATAACACATACCATACCAGAAATATAAACAAATAGCAGATACTCCATATACTTTATGTGACACATTAAATTAAATGGGATTTCGTCCTTCCTCAAGCTGTCTGTTTGGTCACATTTACTTTTCAGGGTTCAGCCCAGCAGAAACCAAACCAAATCCTTTAAGTTCAAATATGTCTGACTTCTCTAAAATATCAATCAAAAGCAATAAAGGTTAGGCAAATGTGTTTAGAATTGCTATAAGCTGCCATGGCTAAATTTCAGGGATCTTAGTATATGTTTTAAACAATATTTGGCACTTAACATATAATGAATCTTCTTTAATGATATTGCAATTCTGTTGATTGTATCAACTAAATTTGGTTTTGCAGGAAAGTATTACTATAGTTCATAATAATATGGAATTACTTTACATTTATAATTGTATGGTTAATGTAGTAAACTGCATCTATTGCTAAAGTAATTATTTATATATTTTCCAGATTTATAGTAAGATTGGGACCATACCAGAAAATCACGTTAGATGTGAATTAGATCTTGTGCCATTTTACAAATGACATAGATTACCTGATCAAGGCAATCTGTTGTCTGAATTTCGTACAATTCATCTTTATGCTTTTGCCATACATTAGATCACTTCCATGTTTATATAATATTCAGGCTATTATATGGTTACACTTCCATGAGTATTAAAATATATAAATGAGAACATTCTTTGTTAAGTTTTGTCTCTGGTACAAAGTCATTAATTGTCCAGAGCCAATATGGAAAAATAGCATGTGAAGTCACATGTGCTTGTGCATGGACACACATTCAATTCTTAAAATGACAAGTCAATAATAATATTAATCCCATTTAAAAGATTGTTGAAAAAAAACCCACAACATGAACACTAAAATATAAAATAATCTTGGTTTTCTTCCTCCCTAGAGCTCCCTGCCTGCATATGCAACTGATTTACAGTGGCTAATTTGGATCACAATAAAGATGAAAGATATCTGCTTGCTTTTTGCAAGACAGAAAGCCAGGTTTTATTTTGATATCTTGTGATTATTTACCAGGAAAGCATGACAGGGTAAAACGATGGATCATCAAATTACATGCTTTAGTGTTCTGGGTCAATAACTAAAGAGAAGTGTATGGATTGTATGAACCTTATAACAGCAGTTCAAATAATGTTATAGAGTAAGGCTTGTAAACTTTCCTGACCACTGTTTCCAAACCAAGAAATAGGTTGATATTAAAACCAAGGTACCAATATAATTTGAATGGTCTAAAATGACAGTTAACCAATAAAGTTTGTATATTTTCATGTAGCTCATTGAAGAAAAGACTTTTACTCAATTCTATCATACTTTCTCCACTTCACTATAAAATTACAGCAGTCAACATTATCTGGGCTTTATAAGCCAAGAAGTCTGTAGTCTGCTTGATATTTCAGAATTGCATGTGTAAGTTAGACTGGCAAATGAGATAAGGAAATGGGGAAAAAAGATTTTTAAAAAGTACCATCAAATATATTCAAAAGTCTTATCCCATCTCCCATCTGTATGAGTGTCTATAACTTTATCATCAGTTGACCTGAACCCAGAAGAGATTTTATTCATTTATTAGAAATAGATAGATGAACTACATAAAATTTGATTTAGGAAATGGGTTTATGAAACTTACTACCATACTAGGACTAGACTGCTACTCACTTGCTTCTTTCTTATTGTGGACGGTGTATTCGTGTGTTTTGCTCTTGGGAAGGCAAGGAGAGATAGGAAGGTGATTCCAGTCTGTAACAGAGTAATCAGTTCAGCACAAGGAATAAGCAGTTGAGTAGCCAAATCTAGTCTAAGATCAAAGACTGCAAATGTTACATCACACTATTTGTTCTTGTATGACTATATGAGCCCCCCACAGTTTCAGCTGGCATTAAAAAAACCCAGAGTTGGAGTCCATTGTTCCAAGGACGTGTTGTTGCTATTTCACTTGTGTTTAACTTAGTTTATTTCCAATAGTGGCCCTATTGCTCTTTTAAGTTCAGGTTTTAGAACCATGATTCAGACTCTACCAAGGAAGACTGAAGAATAAGTTCTGGTTCTGGTTTTATTCCGTGACCTGAATTGGCAGAGATTTGTCCAGCCATTGTTTCAGCCTTCATTTCTTCCTCCTCTTCCTCCTCTTCTAATTGAGTCAGACATTACATTGCTAGTGTTGGTAGCTAAGTTCAGCAGTATCCTACAAAAACCAAAGGTTCAATTATCCACCATTTTCTCTTCCATTTGTAGTAGATAAAAGTGAAATGAATTAAGTGCTCCCTTTCTTCTCACTCTTGACAGTTATTGATTCTCTATGAAACTTGCAATCTGATTTTCTCTTGATACAAGGAATTCCGGTTTGTTGCAATAGCTAAGCTGTCTAGTGACACTGCATTTAAGACAGCATTGCTGTGTTTCAAATATGTTTTAAATATGCATTTTAATAAGTAGATATTGTGAAGAAACTTTAGTTGAAAAACTATTGATAAAAATAGCAACTAATCATGTTGGAACATTCTAGCAAAGTGAGGCTTATAGAAGAGATAGAACTTAATATTTCACTATAAACTCAGTCCATATTTCAATCCAGACTTTCTTAATTTGATCCCCTTGAGATATAAAGAAGATATAAGAAAATTCCAGAATTACTATCACTTCAAGGAAGAGACTCACACCAACAACAAGAATCTTGTTCTTCTGTGAAGTGAAATCTTATACAAACTTACTATATTAGCCATGAAATTGCTGTGCCCCTGAAGGATCTATTTATCTTTTTTGAAAATAAAAGAGTCACCTAGACTAACAGTGACTTCATAAACCTAAGCATGCAATTGTGATTTGTGGTATGACATCTTCTCTGCTAAGGCTTAAGTAGCTTTGTAAGCTTATGAAAATATTTCACTCCAACCAAAATCCACAAGGCTGCTTTCTAGGTTATTTATTTATTTAGTTTCCTCAAGGCAGCTTAACAAAATTGAAAAATAAAATCAGAACATAAACAGTTACAAATTAAGTTAAAAAACAACAATAAAAGTGAGAGCAATTAATCTGTGGAATGTCTTACTTCCAGAGGTTGTGAGTGCTGCATCACTTGAGATTTTCAAGAAGAAACTGGACTGCTATTTGTCTGAAATGGTATTGAGCAGGGGTGTTAAAATCAAGGCCCAGGGGCCAGATATAGCCCGGGAAGTGCTTAGATCTGGCCTGCAGGACTGTCCCCGAAACAGCAAAGGACTGTCCCATGATGCTTCTACCAGTGAAAGCGGAACTCAGGAGACAGCCCTCCCAAACTCTGTTTTTGCTGGCAGAGTTTTGCAGGAGGCCATCACAGCTGAAAATGGAGCTCTCAAGGGCTGCCCACCACCTTCCTGAGCTCTGTTTTCACTGGCAGAGGGTTACAGAAGGCTGTTGCAGCCAAAAATAGAGCTCGGGAGCCTATTTTCACGGGCAGAGTGCTTGGACCATCACAGGCTTTCTTGACACAAGTGATGTTGAGCTGGCCACGCCCACCCGGGTAATGCCCACCCTGTTCCCCTGAGATCAAACACAACCCTGATGCGACCCTCAATAAAATCAAGTTTGACACCCCTAGTACAGAGTCTCCTTGAGCAGGGAGTCGAACTAGAAGATCTTCAAGAACCCTTCCAATCCTATTGTTCTATATTCTATGTTCTAAATGGATACCAAATGCATACATTGTATTAACAAAGTGCTATTTGTATAAGAAATTATCTTACTTTCTGACAGAAATTGATTAGCTGAAAGCAGCTGCCTTTAGTTTAATATCCCATAGATGTGTAGAATTTCAATTGCCATGGAGAACTGTGTTGAGTTGTGATTACTGACAATAATACAGTATACAATTACTATAATTCACAGCAATCATAACCAAAGAAATAATATGTGCAGAATGATTCTGCATCTGCATAGCAAATTCCATGTTGATCTGACTGATCTTTCTGCCCCAGAAATAGATTTTTAGAAGGTATGTGGCAGCATAGTTAGAGGTGACATTTTTCACATGACAGGAAAAAAGTCTGATTGTAAAGGTTAGAGATGGTTCTACATTTCTTCTATCTTACTATACTAAATCATTTTAATATGGCATTATTTGTGCTGGTATAAAAAGCTTAACCAAAGATATTATATCTGTTCCAGTTGTACAAGAAGTAGCAGAAGTTCTGCTCAGTGCCATTGTTAGTGGGGCACAGCCCCTTTTCAATGTGACTTTAACTCAGCGCTTATTAGAAGAAGAGCGAATGGATTGAACTGCAAATGTGGAATGATGATAATCAGCCTTTCCCAGCTGGTTATATGCATTGCAGGAGGTTGGCAGGTCCTTTAAACAGAAAACCTCACATCTGCTTTTGTTTATCCTTTTGCTTCAGGCAAGTCTGCAAACTTAATAAATGGCATGAAACCTAAGGAAGGATAAATATAAAAGAGCATTAGAAAAAATTACATCATCTTTGCCTACCTGCAATATTTTAATAATACACTGGGAATGTATTATTGCTTCACAAAAGCACCCACATGGCAAAGTTTTTCACTGACGATTCCTTGCTGAAAACATTCCTCTTTGTGGGGTTACCACTTTTCCTGGGTATGCCTGATGGCTCCCTAAAGCTAATAATTTAGGGTTTCAGGCCACAGTTCCATAATATGCAAGGGCTGGTTTTTCAAAAGGGTGTTTTATAGTGGTGTTTATAATGTTACAAAACATTATTTCTCTTAAAGGAGATGAAAGACATTTCTTTGAGGTAGAAGCACAATGTACAGTCAGGGTCTCCTAGTATTAATAATAACTTTAATACACAAGTATATTTACTTTTATGTTTTCCATATGTATCTGCAGCCTACCTGGCTGTCAGCAGAACTGTTGTGAGTGAAGCTTGCTAGGGAGAAACAATGAGCCTAGAAGCCCAGCCACCTTGGAGACAGAAAGTGGAGGTGGGAGGAAAAAATGATTTGTGTTGAGTACATTGCTATGATTTATGATTCATTATGAAAGAACTGGCTTTCATGCATTAGCCCTAATATAAGTGAATTACAATGTACATTTGAAAAACTCCAAAATCTTTATTTCTACAGCTAATGGTTTGCTGAATACATTTCTTGCAAGTGTAGGCTGATTATTAATAGTAAGTGTGAATTGGGTCAGAAGAACAGTATAATTTGAAGGCCTTGAACTGTTTTTTCTCAGTTAAGAGCTGCAGGCTGCATCACTTAATATAAGATTAATTAATTTAGTGATGTAGGAAGCACATAATATAATAAACCTAGAGTATGCTGAATCACAAGTATTTGTTTCACAGTCTACTTTCCTTAAAACATCTGAATGTTTCTTGATTTATCATCCTTTGAGCTTGCAATAATTAGATTAACTGAAAGGTGTCTTTTCTTTGTAGTACAGTCTATTATTAATATCTTATATACAACTTGTGTGCAGTTCCCTTTATTCCAATAAACCTCCCATCAGAAACCTTATTAGTGGATGATATCTTTATAACCTCTATATTGACTACTTTAGTTGTAGACAGCTACTTTCTTATATGTTCATCCAAATGCCATTTACACCAAAATACAATTTCGACATGTCCAAGGGAAATGCTTCCACAGCAATGGTGGTATTCTACCAGTTTGGGTGAACTGGTAGTAAAAGATGGTACCATTCAGCTGAACTGGTAATAAAAAACAGCTACTGGTTTGCCGAACCAGTATTTCCTTTTTCCCCCTCCTCCTGATGATCAGCTGTTCTGACAATTAGCTGTGCCAGGATCCTCCTCGTTGTCTTACTGCTTCACCAAGAGGCTTCCCTCAAGAGGCAAAAAAAATGGAGCGCGGGGGAGTGCTTCATGGCTCCTCCCCTGCGCTCTTTCTTTTGCCTCCTGGGCCTCATGGAAGCCTCCAGGGAGCAAAATTGCCTTCCCTGAGGCCCAGAAGAAAAAAGAAGCATGGGCAGGGGGGCTGCAAAGAAGAAGCCATGCCCACCCAATCATGTGACCACACCAAACTAGCCACTCCCACCTGGTCATGTTCACAGAACCAGTAAAATATAAAAATATGTGCATCCCACCCCTGTTCCACAGGCATGCAGAAATTAGTTACACAGTGTTCTGGATCCTGATGGATATCTGTTAAGAAAATCCAAGTTGTTACCATCTCTCTCCAATTACATCTTCCACTCCCACCAGATTTAGTACAGAAGGCATGCTGTGGATACTGTCATTAGCAAAGCTATATTTGGTGGGATGTAGGTTATGGGCCTTCCTGGATGTAGTGGTTGTATTGTGGAGTAACATCCCTCTCAAAGTTTAGTCTGACACAATCACTCCTGACTTTCTGAAGACTCCTCAAGACACCAGAGAGCTGGAGAACTATCAAATGGCTTTGTTAAGTATTAGCTATGGGCCATATCAAAGTGCAGAGTTACAAATACCTAATTATTACTAAAATCCAATAAAAACAATTTAAAATGAAATTGAAATGAAATACAATAATTTAATATATGGATAAATAAAATATGATAAAGTTATATTTCAGTGTCACCCCAACAATCTACCCCAATCAGTCTGGCACACGCTGATCTCAATCAAAACATTTTACTCAAAAAATGGCTTTATTATTAATATCCCTTTGCCTGTTACATTGTTTAGCTATATTTTATAGGGTTTTTTAAATGTTTTAATAATATTAAATATTAGTTGTGAATTATTGTTTTGTAACTTTGTTGTATGCCACCAGAGTAATTTGTTTTTTCAGATAGATGGCTATATAAATTTTAAAAATAAATAAATTTGGAATTTGAGATTTTGTAATAGATGTATTTTGTACAGCAATATGAAATCACACGTACAAGTTCTTTAGCTAGTGTTGGTCTTCATACACATTGAGTTCTCCCCAAGGATCTAGGATGTCATAATGTATCAGAATACCATATATGTGGATCCATGCAGTGTGACCTTTTGTAATTGACAGATTATTAACTGTGGGTAATTTATTATTAGATTCAGTCTAAGACTGGTGGAAGCTTAATAATTCAAATCCTAACCAAGGACCTGAGAATTACTAAGGTAGTGTCTATGAATACAGGCACTTCTTTTCTATTACCTTTATTATAATTGGTCACAGCCAGATGTTTAGACTTTATTTGGCATGTTTATCTGGATAGGCAGATGTTGCTTGATGCTGTTAAAGGTATTGTCACAGGATGTAAGTTTTTCCAAGTAAAGCTAATAGTGATTCAGTCAGTCACAATGATATTCCTGTGGTGTTCCAGTTGGTTTGGGATTGCCTATTACTATTGGTATTATTTCTGCATTTTTTGCCACATTCATTCTAGTTTTATTTGCACATTTCTGTATTTTGTGATTTTTTCCACTTGTTTCTCTTCTCTTCTGCTGTCTGCAGATGCTGCAGTGTCCACTATCTAGAGTTGTATGTCTTTCTTATCTACATTTGTTAAGTCTGGGTTGTTAGGTGGTTGTTATGTGATTGTCTGTGAATTTTAACATCCCAGGTCCTTTAACTTCTTCATTTTCAATTACTTTGTCTATTTTGCAGTCCTGCCAGTTCTTGCCAGTTCTTGCTTGCAGGTAAATGGCATCTCTTGCAGATATCCCAATGTACCATTGTTGCTACATTGTCATACGATTCTTGTCATGCGATCAACCTGTGGAACCATCTTGCAACAAATTAGTTGGACCACTGTGTCTCTTTGGCTTCTTTGCAAAGGCAGTGTTTGCTCTCTGTTTCTGTCTTTTCAATTTTGGCATATGCATTTGTTTGTAAGGCTTGATGATATCCCCTTTTAGAAAAATGAAGGATTATTTCTTTTAGATTTGGCAATCATTTAATACTTAATTTTTACAAGTGTTTGTGAGTGTAAGAGGTAAGCACCAGCATCTTAATTGAACTTGGTAACAATTATGTACCCAATACATATCAATCAAAAATAGCAAAACATTCCTTCATATAGACAAAGAAGGCATGTCTGTTAAAGTTAGTCTTTATACTTGGAAAGCGCAGCAAATCATAATTGCCAGACATTTGATCTTTAGTTCAACTTCTCAGCTTAATTTGGCAGATGAATTCAAGACATGACTCGGCTAACTGCTACAGACAAGAATGAAACCTTACACACAACATTTGATTGTTCAGTGCAATAAAAAGAACTTGGAAGTGTATCTATATATTTGTGTGTGTATTAAAATGTATGCTTATTGCTTCTGCCCATCCAAATTAATAAATATTTGGTAGGTGCTTGATGGCTGTTGGTGGCTAGATATATCTATATAGGTGGCCATCGATGGCTAGATTTATCTACATAGGAGCTTTGGAATTGCTGGTTTCCATCTCAGGAACCTCACTCAGCTCATAGTGACTTATATAGCTGATCTTAATTAGTTTTTTTTTTAGATGTTCAAGAGTAGGCTGTATTTCTTCAGGCTTTTCTAGTGAGGAAGAAATAAATAAAATAATAAGAATATTTAACCAATACAGTACTTTTTATTCAATACTGCTCTCCACTGTATATGGGTAAGTCAAGTTGCCATTTCTTCTCATTATTAAATTATAAATAAAGACTGTATTGTGATAAACTGTCATGACATTCAGAAGTAGCACCTTAATACCAGAGGACAAGCCAGTAGTCGTATAACAACAATCCGCTTAAAAAAGGAAAAGAAGAGAAAAATGTGACTATTTCCATTCTTTTATTGATTTATACAAGCACAATTGTTATTTATTATATTATTATAATTGATTTCCTTAAATTAAAATCTCTTCCAAATTAAATATTCTTCCTCATGGTTTGGACTTTGGCAAATACGATAGTGACTATAGATAGCCATTTCTAATATGCATTTAACAGACACTGAGATCTAGTCTCTGTTAAATAGAGTCTCTAAAGTCCATCATTTTTCTTTTTAGCATATCAGATTTGGTTACTCGTTATTCATAAGGTTGCCTAGCTTTTCTTGTTTTCCTATGAATATGCAGCATGTAAGCATATTTGATTAAAACTTCCTCTTTATGATCTTAACTTTGGCTTATATCAGTTTATTGTTCACATAAGAGCCTGATTTCTTAGGAAATAAGTAAAATCCTAATCTTACTCACATCTGGCCATAGGTAGCCAATTTTCCAGGTTAGTTTTACCTGTTTTTATGATGAAATTGGCACTTTTATTTATTACCTCATGTTGTTCTCTATAATGCAGGATAGCCGTACATCCAGATGTGACAATTCTTGGGTTCCTACTGATATGGAAATAGGACATTACATTTGCAAGGAAGGGCAGGACAAGATATAGAAGGAAAGTATAAAAATACAGATATACCGTGCAGAGATAACCATCTTGGTAAAGAGGAAGATGTTATATGTATAAATTAATACTTAATACATATTGTATGCCATTTTGCTAACATAAATTTTAACATATATATAGAGTATGGCTTTTTGTGTGCATGTTTATTGATCATTGGAATTTAATCCTACATTGATTAAAATTTGGCAGAATAGATTCTAATAGATGGACTTCCTCAATATCTGATTTCATTAGTAAAGTATGCAAACAGCTCTAACTAATCCTAACTCTAGCTGAAAGTTAGCACATATACTGGTTGATTTTACAAGCTTCATTTTCGATTTTATCAAGCTGTTTGAGGCTAGGAATTCCTAGCTAAAATGCCTGCTAAGCAACACATTAGCTAATGGAGCTGAATAGTATTGCACAAATTTTAAGAAGTGTGGTCTTTTATATGAATTTGAATTAGTTTAAAGTGTATTTGGAAAGATATGAGCTGAGAGATCTATGCAGTGAATTTAGTTTATTGCACAGGTCATATGAAGTTAATAGCTGTATTTTTCTTGCAGTTTAAAGCTGTTCAGTCAGATAATATGTATAGTTTGTCTAATGCTTAGTGTCTAGACAGAGCAAGCGGACAAGGACATAGTGATCAACATATATACTCACAAATATGAGGGGAGGGGGCTTTAGTCATCTCTCAAGAGAATTTCTGCCATTATGAAGCCCAGAATTCTATAGGTTAATCATCTGAAAAATGATAAGGATTTTATGTTGATCAGGCTTAAAAACATGCCACATAGAAATAGTGGCATTAGGAATTAGGACGTTCCATTAGTACAGCTAGTTAAATATGCCAAAATTGATTAAGCAATAGTATTAATTCAAATTTTTAATAAACAAATACATTATTGTTTTCCTGTTTTTCTGTGAAAACTAACAATACATTTTACTAAGGCTTAACTGATGAAGGCAAAACTTCATTTAAGGGTGGTAAACTTTTAACTAGCACTATAAGGAATATTATATTGGTGACCATTAAACATTAGCAGGCTGACTATTGTGATATAAGAATTAATATATTTGGAGGGGGGAAATTGGGAAATATGATTATTGAAACCCAATAATTGGCAGCCACCTAGAGTTAGATATAAGATAGGCAGCTAAATAAATGTTTTAAATAAATAAAATAAATCAATAATTCTGCATGTATTGGTTATTTATATAGTAAGGGAAAGTGAATTCTCAAAAAATGAAAGTGCCTAGTAAACATGTTATTTTATGGTTAGATAACATAAGTAGCTCCAGACCACATCCAGGGCCACATAATGTTTTTGTAACTTTAAATTCAACTCTGATTATGATTACCAAAAATTAATGGCGTATTTACTTCCTTCATGTAATTTTGGTAGAAAATACATGAAAGGTGTTTTGTACATTCTAAAGTAATATCTGTGCCTGTCTTCTTGAAAAAAGTGAACATCTCAACATATTCCCTATGTAGAGATTCTGCAATTTTGCAGTTCCATCATTAGCTCAACTAATAAGGTTTTAGAGCATTTCAAAAATGTTAAGTGTAGCCTTCAGCCATGTAAAGGTTGCAAACATATATTTTATGGAATGTGCAAGTGGAAAAGAATCAGAGCCTCATTCTACTTTGTAGAAATCAGAAGGGCAGCTCAAACACTCCTGCACTTTTATTTCTACAAATAGAAAAAAGAAGAAGAAAAATGTAGGTTGAGTTCTGTGCTGCTTTTCTGAAAAGGGAGTTGAAGCAGGAAACTGAAAAACTGGTGGTAATGATAACTATAATGATGAAAGGTATTGTTGCCCCTCTATTATCTTTTTAAAAACAGAAATACCATGCCACAATAATTTTATTTCTTGCTGGGAATATATTATGAAGGAGTAGAAACCTCACTTTGACATTTTGTCCTCAATGAGACATGAAACCAAAATTGTTACTTTACATCATTGTGTGTAGCAAGCCATTTCAGTATATGAAGGGAAAGGAGCAAAAAGAATGTGGACAAGTATACAGATGGTAGATAACAGATTGAGAGAATTAAACCAGAAAAATGTCCTGTACAGAGTATTTGATCATCTCATAAAACAGTACAAATATCAATTAGACAAAAAAATGAAAGTGATGGAATAGGAGTTGAGATGATGATGATAGCGATGATGACAATGACAATGGTATGATGGTGGCAGTGATGATGATGTTAACAACTGAGACATTCAGTGAACAAGATTATAGGCTAGCAAGTTTATAAATAAATGTTATCATCGCAGTCTCCAAAAAGCCAGCAAAATGGAATTGAAGGCTGCTGATGTCTTAACTCATGTGCTGTGTTATCAATACTGTTGTTATGCAAGGCCATAAATTGTGTTGGCTTGGACATTGCACAACATCATAGTGATCAGATAAGACCAGATAAGACATTGACCTAGGTTCCCATTTCTTGGTTTTATGGATATGAATTAATATGAAAGACTCTTTACTTATTCATAAACCAGCAGGTTTTTAACATAGATATTTTAGCTATGTGTAGTTCAGTGTTAGGATTGATGAGGAAGAGACAGAGGAAAACAGAAGTAATGACAATTTAAACTTAGAGAAATAGGTATTCAGTCAGTTTACTTTTGATTAATTGCAGAAGAATACGGGAACTTTAAGGAGCAGTACTTAAATAACTTTTCTATCTGGTCCTCATATTTCTTCACAGGATTAAAGCACTCTTGTAGCTCCTTGCTAGGCAACTCCAGGTAGTTTGAGCACTGCAGTACTAAGGATCAAGAACCATAGCAACAAAAATTTGTATAATACAGTATATAATAGTAATTCATATACTCGGCTAGCCATCCAAACCCTAAACATTCCACTTAACACTGTTTTAATTAACTTGTGGAAAACTAACGAATGTGAAGTGGAACTCCAAAACACCAAAGAGAAAGACTGCCTCTGGGACCATGCTTCTTGGTGTTCACAAAGGCATGGGTCCTAATTCCCCATCACACACAAAGAGAGAGACAGACAGACAGACAGGACATATTCCATCGGAAGAAGAGAATCTCCAAAGCACCTGAAGGCAGGACAAGAAGCAATGGGTGGAAACTAATCAAGGAGAGAAGCAACCTTGAACTAAGGAGAAATTTCCTGACAGTTAGAACAATTAATCAGTGGAGCAACTTGCTTCCAGAAGTTGTAAATGGTCCAACACTGGAAGTTTTTAAGAAGAGATTAGATAACCATTTATTTGAAAAAGTATAGGGTTTGCTGCCTGAGCAGGGGGTTGGACTGGAAGACCTCCAAGATCCCTTTCAATTCTGTTATTCTATTCTAATCCTTACAGTATATTGGAATCAAGCCATGTAGGGAGGTCAGGGTCAAAAGCTTATTACCAATCAATGTAGCATCCAAAGAATACATGTAATAACAATCTAACAGATGCCAGTAATTAGTAACATGGATTACCAACTGAAATGATTATCATTTTGTACCTTTTGTATCTTGAAGCTCATGCAATGTATGGTACAGTAATCTGGATGTAAAGTGATGTTTTATCATCAGTTCATTCCGTATTTTGAACTATATCTTATTTATAACTTTGCAATCTTTATTACTGTGCTTAGGTTGCTCTTGAATGATGCGTTAGTGGCAGATTAACAGATACTATATCAAAATTAAAATTCAATGACAGTGGGATTTTGGAACATGATTAACATGAGTATTGTTATTCGCATGGATGAATAGGTAATCCAGAGATTGACATATATATCAGTTTTGCTATGTTTCTTGTTTTTTCGGTCTTAAATTAATTGTAATTAATTGCAAGAGAGAGAAAGTGCCCAAATGATTTCCTTTAATGTAGGTCATTTTAGACATCATTTTAATTAGTACGAACATTTAAAAGTACTTTTTCTAACGCATAGATATTTATGCAGAAACAGTAGTGGTTAACATTTCTGCATTTCATGAGAAAGGTTTTCATATTATAAGACATATTTAATATTAGTGACTGTGAATACATTTTGTTTTCTTTTTAACTATTTACTTTTTGAAATCTGAATAAAATTTCTTCTGATTTTTTTGGTTTTTAAAGTTTTCAATATTATCACATATCAAATGTCAACTATAATGTCCTTTTAACATCACAGTCTATAGAGTACATTATATCCAGAGATATTGGTTTATTCAATTACCTGTAACAGTGGCATGGAGTCTTTCCCTTCCACATGTCTCCAAGTAGCTTGGAAGACTTAAGAACATAATGTGTGTGTGTGTGTGTGTGTGTGTGTGTGTGTGTGTGTGTGTGTGTGTGTGTGTAGATAGATAAGAGACAGAGAGAGAGGGAGAGAGGGAAGGAGGGAGGAGAGAAAATAAAGTATTCTGTTGCATGACTCGAATTAAAATTGTCTACATTAGATATAAACCTATATACTACATAATGTGATTAACAAATACATAAAGATCCAGCAAAATATATAAAGTGTTTTCATGTGATGTTGACTATATACTATAGACTTTTGGACTATTTCCTTAACTCTTAAGAAATTGAAAGATTAGAAAATGCATCAATATTGTTTACAGATAAAGCAAGATAGGATTATACAATTACATTATTTGGCCATTATAAATGTTTCCTGATTAATGGTAAACAAATTTAAATGGCCAGTTACATCAACACGTGATTGTTTAACCCAAAACTTTTAATAGGATAATTGTATTAATTGTCTTAATCATGATAGTTAGGTTGACTCCTTCATTACTGTTACACAAATAATGACAGTAATATGAAAAGTATAAGATAAAAAGAAAATCAAATCACTAAAAAGTAGGCAGCAAGAAATAATTGCGAAAGAGTAAGAGTGGCATCTTGAATTACCATTTTTATTTGCTAATCTTTTATTCTCTTCAGTTCTACGGGGAAATAGATGCGACACATTTGGAAATAAAAATCCATTAAAATTGCATTTTCTCTTTGTAAGTCAGACAATGAAAGATTTATTTATTTATTTATTTTATTTATTTATTTATTTCATAATTTTATATACCGCCCTTCTCCTGAAGAACTTAGGGCGGTGAACAGCCAACTAAAATACATACAAACACAGATATAAATACGATTTAAAAAGAATTAAATTATAGGCTGCCCAAATAAAAATCTAAAACCCCCGATTAAAATAAATTAAAACTTTCGTACCCCAACCAACTAATCTAAAACCCCTTATTTAAAATCCCATTTGAGTCAGCTCAGGCCGGCCTGCTCGAAGAGCCAGGTCTTCAGGTCACGTCTGAATGCCCTCAGGTCAGTGGTTGTTCGTAGCCCCGGGGGCAGCCCGTTCCAAAGGGCGGGTGACCCACAGAAAAGGCCCTATTCCTCGGGGTCACCAGGCGGCACATAGAAGGTGTCGGGACCCGGAGGAGATCCTCTCTGTGGGAGCGCACCGGTCGGTGGGAGACTACTGGCAGAATGCGGTCTTGTAAGTATCCTGGTCCGATGCCATGGAGCTCTTTAAAGACCAAAACCAATACTTTAAAGCGAACCCAGAAGGCCACCGGCAACTAATGCAGCTCGCGCAGGAGGGGCGTCACATGGGAGTATCTTGACGCCTCCATAACCATTTGATTACAATTAACTATAAAATCATACATAAACTTTGTAGTAGGAAGGTCATCTGTATTAGCTACTTTCCATTTTACAGTGCTTTTTATCATAACAATATTAATGTAGTTATACATATTTGCAGCCATTTTATTTAAGGACACTATTAGAGAGATAGATAGTCAAGTGTGACATTTATAAGGTCAGCTTTATTTTAAAACATCACAATTTAAGAATGAAATGCCTATATATTTTAAAAAATATATCACTGGCTAATGACACCTTGCCTTAAATATAAATAAAAATCTGATGTAGCTTAGTAGTCCAGTGAGTATCTTGTAAATAAAAAAGTTCAATTCATTGTATAAATATAGCAATATAAAAGCTTGCTTGTCTGTTACTTTGCTGAGATTTTTTTCCCATGGACTGA
Source organism: Bungarus multicinctus (assembly GCA_023653725.1). Classification (NCBI taxonomy): domain Eukaryota; kingdom Metazoa; phylum Chordata; class Lepidosauria; order Squamata; family Elapidae; genus Bungarus; species Bungarus multicinctus. Next base: position 56,938,828 of record CM042844.1, read on the forward strand.
GCTGGTCCCTTATGAGCTGCATTCTGCTAGCCTCATCTTTGTGCTAAAATCAACTTTTACTTGATCATTAGTGAAGATCACTCAAAGGCATATGAGGTACAGATTTTCCCACCACCTATTTCACCTTTTCTAGTTAAATTTGTAAGACAAGGGGATTTCTGTATTGAAAAAGAGAGAATGATCAAAATAATAGACACTTCTATTAGTCTTAAAAGTTTTTTATGGCTCTTAATAGCATTGTTCTAATTCTTCATTTTTTTTTTAATGCAAATAAAGATCACAATAAAAAAAAAAACCTCATTCCTGACTATGCCACATTTATATCTTTCTGGATTTTTTACATTGAAGTAAATGAAAGGGGTAAATTTAAAAAATGCAAGTATTTTAGTGAGTTTGACTACGCTTTATTGAAAATTTGATAGTACTCAAAACCTAAGGAAACTCAGCTGCCAGCCATGCAATTAGCTACTTTAGAAGGTGAAAATGAATCTCATAATGTCTGATGTGAAAATTATATGGAAACAGGTAATGGAGTATATTCTTTTGTAGCCATTCAGGTAGTCAGCTAAATTGGCATTAATGTGACTCACTGTGTTGAAAATTCTTAGAGACATGCATTATGCCTTGGTTTCTTACTGAATTATAGCTGAGTGTGTTAAAACTGAAGGATTAAAGGATCGTCTGGTTAAGAAGGGATCAGTAGGCTTTGGCAAATGAAGAAAAATGTACCCACTACTTCCTATAGAATGTGAGAGGAATAAAATATAACTCTTTATAATGGCCCACTCTTAAGATCAAAAGAGCTATTCTAAAAATACCCTTTTTAGCAATTTTTAAGTAATGCATTCTTAAGCTTTCTTGGTTTGTGAGGACAGCTATTGGTTGGCAAATCACAATGATAAAAATCCAAGAGGATTTCCAGTGTATGCAATATTGATGTATAACCTTGATAGCTACTAACTAGAACTAGTATTGTAATTTTCAGCCTGTGGATTAATATGGTTTAGCCTCTATTCTCTCCTTTCACTCACCCAGTCCTTGACCTATAATCTGAATATTTCAGTTTGAATAGATATCTTCTAGAGATATGTTATACATATGTATACATTCCCTTTTTATTCTAAGATAAAACCCTAACCACACTGCATTTGTACTGTAAGGGCTTCTAAAGCTCTCTTTTAAGAGGTGCATGACAAGCAGAACGTAATTTTTCCTCAAGTATTCACATGCATATCAAATCATACCAAGCCATTTGCTTGCCCTTTCATTATCAATGTTTACTTCAGATCTCTTGATTGTCTACAACGAGAGTTCACTTGGAAAAAAGAAACATCTGCTTTTATGTGTATCTATCTCTAAATGCATTGGATTAATTTCTATTGTATTTCTAAACATATAGTGAAGCAAAGTGTTACTTATGTGCAAATCTTTGATTATGTGAATCAATTCAGATTGATTCAGATACATTCTGACCATGATGGTATAAATATTTATGATCTGAATCATCCCAAAATAGATCAGATGAAAAGTTTTCCCCAAAATTATTTGAATGTTGAATAGATTCAGATCTTCCAAATCAGTTCAGATGTTCATATTGAAATGGATCAGTATGATGAATTCATATGAATATTCATATTGGATTCACACATCAATGCAAGACATAAACAATTTTTTATATGATACTTTCCCCTAAGTAAATATATGAACATGATATATTTATTGAATCCATAGGGCTCTCTGAGCTTGGTTGTTGCTTGCAGACATTTCATTACGTAACTAAGTAATATCAGTGCTATTGCATGTGGATTTTTTTTTCTTTGTATATGCAGTAGCTTGTCCTACTGTGTTGATGGTGGAGGTTCCTCTTTGGTAGTTCCTTGATTAGACTTTGTTTTCTACTATTTGTCTGGAATTAATTCCTGCTTATTTGAGTTTAGGCTGAGTTTAGGCTTAGAAAGGATATGTTCTGGTCTTTTTGCTTTCTTCTTAGCTTTTTTTATTATCTCTTTTGAAATGTGTGATTCTAATAATCGCTGTTCTCCATTGAGCTGCTCCGAGCATCCAGAGAGTGGGAGGCACTTAGTCTCTGCTCGGATAGGCTGGGCTTAATTGTTAGGATGCACTTACTCCTCCCTGACTTCTCCCTAGTGTCCCCCAATTTTAGCTCAGCCTTTGGTTTGATAGGCAGCTTTCCTTGGCCGGAACAGGAACAACTTTGAGGTTGGATAGTTTTCAAAAACTCCATTTTGCTAGAATCCCTAAATTGCTCTCAGTGGAAAGATCTGACTGCAATTAGAAATAGGAAGCAGTCAGCAATCATGGATTGCCATTGACGTTCTGCCCACATTGTGCCCGCATCACGCCCATAAGGGCTGAGGCTTTGAACCCTACCATTACATTTTGGCATCACGCTTCTTCAAAGGACATGATTTTCTTTCTTTCGCACAAATGATCCTCGGTGCCAAAAGCTAGCCCCCTTGCCATTGCATTTCAAAACGTTCCACACCATTTTTAAAAAGCGCACGTTTTCTTCTCATATCTTCATCCTCCCCATGGAGAAAGCAGGGATGGGGGCATTGGAGCCCTGATTCTCCCCTTCCCGCCACTCAATCATGAGGTAGCCACTGATAAAATTGGTTGGGTGGCAAAGGTACTGCTGTGTTTGGCGCCCAAAATATGGCCACGTCATTTTGAACAGGGGACTGTCTTCCATTTTAGCGCACATTCTCAAGAGCCATTATAACATTGCATAATGTGGTTGGTCTCTGCTCAGTTTTCCAGCCTACTGTTGAGAGGCTTCAACCTCCTCCAACTCTAGCCACAAAGCCAGGGGAAAGAAAAACTCTACTCACTTTAGTTCTGGTTTGGGAGATTAAATCATTTGTACTTGTTGGCTGCCCTCACAGTTTACATAAATATATATATAAGGAGAAACACAGCAGCAACAGCCAGCATCAAGGCCTGAGGCCTTTGCAGATAGCTGTTAAGAGCCTATTAACTGCAAGTGAATTGCCCTATCATTGAGCATTCTCAAATTTGGGATAGTGGATATTTATCAGAATATTGAGGCATTGAATCTTTTATTCAATACATCACATATATATATATAAAACTATATATATTTATATAGATATTACATAAATATATTAATTCATTGGTAATTGATAATAATAATAATATTAATAGTATATTAGATATTTCATATCAAAAAGAGGGGAGTAAGTATTGATAGGGTTCCCTGCCCCTGATGTTGTACAGGACTCCGGACGCGCCAACGTGTAAGATTGAGACTATCTGGGCAACGTTTCGACGAGATCTCACTCGCCATCTTCAGGCTGGTGCTTTTGGCTTTGTGCTTGTGCGAGCAAAACGTGATCTGAGCTGCTATCTCCCTATATATACTGGATATATATATAAAATCTCAGGATGTTGCAATACAGCCAACGACCCAGGAGATTACAATACAAGACCAGGGTGTCACAAGATTAGAACTCAGAAGGTCATCACACAGCCTGTTACTCAGGTTATTATGACCCAGGAGATTATAGCACAAGACCCAGGAGGTCACAAGATTAGAACTCAGAAGGTCATCACACAGCCCATTATCCAGGTCATTACGACCCAGGAGATTACAGAACAAGACCCAGGATGTCAAAACAATAGAACTCAGAAGGTCATCACACAGCCCATTGCCCAAGTCATTACAACACAGGAGGCTGATAGACACACAGCCAATACCTCAGCCACACATGTTCTTAAGAAAAAGCTAGCCAATCTGCAAAGATCAACTCCATCAACCAATCAAGAAATGACAACACAGCCAACCTCCCCATCAGTATATATAGGGAGATAGCAACTGAGATCACGCTTTGCTCGCACAAGTACAAAGCTGAAAGCACCAGCCTGAAGATGGCGAGTGAGATCTCGTTGAAACGTTGCCCAGATAGTCTCAATCTTACATGGAAAAGACCTGAATGCACCAAGACCTGCATACCTGTACCCGCGAAAATCTACGCACATATGCACACACATATTTATATTGATACAATATTTATATTGATACAGTTACCTCATAGGTCTGAAGTAACTTAAAGAATTGCAATGGCAAGTAGAGGTGGAGCTAAGGCACGGACCCAAGACTAATCTAAAAGAGATAAGGGTCCTTCAAAGGCCAAAAGATGTTGGAAAAGCAAATTGAAAGGTATGCAAGGGAGGCTGAGAGGAATTCCCAGTCCCCTACTCAAACTCCACGGCCTCAGATTCAGTGCATCCCTATACCCTTAAACTTGTCCATGCCATCTCGGCCACCAGGCATTGTAACATTAGGTTTACAGGTTTTGAGATGAGCCCGTGAGGCAACCTTCATGCCAACGGCAGCCGGCCTACGCCAGGAGGAATTCCTTCCAGATGAGGTTCCAGAAGCAATGAAGGCATGGATGGAGTTAGCGATCTGCAAGGGAATCGCAGCGGGGGTGCAACAAACCATGATGGCTGGACAGATTCCAGCATTGGACTGTGATTCACAGTATGTAAGATATCCATGCAGAACTGGTCTGCATTACCCTCAGGTACCTCCCCAAGGGGAGTTTTCTATGATTTCCCACATACCTTCATATACTTTACAGGAAGAAGAGGAACAAGAGGACCTAATGGAGCAAGCAGAAGCTGTTTCAGTACACGACCCCCTGGAAAGAGGAATGTCAGATGATGAGGGCATCAAGCCTGACCAACCTACTTTTACGGGTTGTTCCATTCCCAACTTTTCAAATCGCTCCTTTATAAGGCCAAAAACACAGCTCGCCTTGAAAAATGTTCTACCATCCAACAACCAGTCTCCCAAGAGGAATCAGATTATTTACTTTTCTCACAACCCATTAACGAAGTGGATGTTATCCCAGTCCCACAAATGTTTTCAGATCTGGTCCAGAAGCAATGGGCTTCGGCAGCAGTGTACCCGGCCCCCACTAGTTTTGACAAATTTAGTTTTTTCAATTTGGCTTCAGATTTTTCAAATTCCCTCAATACTCCTGAGGTAGATGAACCAGTGGTGGCATTAGCATCCTCCTCTACGATTCCCACCGAAGCAGAGGAGGCCCTTAAACCAGAGGAGAAGAAAGCGGAGATAGCTCTCCGAAAGGCCCATCAGTCTGATGTGTAGGCCATAAGGATGGCAACAGCCACATCCTTTTTTACTAGATCTTTCCTCAGATGGCTCCGTCATCTGAGGGACTCTATACCAAATTCTAAGATCAGGGTGCATCAAGATATCGCCAAACTGATTGCAGCCACAGAGTTTTCGGCGGACGCTATATTTCATGCAGTTAAATTCTCAGCTCAAGCCATGGCGTCACAGGTCACAGCTCGCCGATTGCTATAGCTCAAGAATTGGCAAGCCGATACCAAACATAAATGGAAACTTGCCTCTTCCCCAATTTCAGGGGACAAATTGTTTGGTGCTGCTCCGGATCCACTTCTGATTGAGACCAGAAGTAAAAAGAAGATTCTCCCCTCCCCTTTTCATCGCTCAGACAACAGAAATTATCAGCCCTTTTGAGAGGCTCCTTTTGTCCCTACTATCAGGGACATTTCTCCCCTATATTTCAGAGAATATCAGGGTTTAGGAGCAGCCAGAACTCTGATAGAGTGGACTTTTTGGACAGAAATTGTAGGGGGGACAGGGAAAAAGACCATTTAGGGGGCCAGGAAACAGAGGTTTCCAATGTCCAAAATAGATCCAGAGATTACGCCCCCTTTGGAGGTCGATTAAGGCTCTTTGCAGACCACTGGCATACTTCTACTTCGATTCCTGGGTTCAAGACACCATTAGATTTTGCCTGGCTCTAGAATTCCACTCCAACTTTTTTATGTCATGCCCTCTCTCCAAGAACCCTGTTAAAAGGAATCTGATGGAGACAGCAATCAGTCACTTACTGGAAATTAGGCCTATCCAACCAGTCGCCCGGGATGAGCAAGGGCAAAGGGTTCTACTCACTACTCTTCATAGTCCCTAAGAGTTCAGGGGGATGGAGGGCAATTTTTGATTTAAAACGACTCAACCGTTCCCTAGTTTATCGTAAATTTAAAATGAGTACGTTGCAATCCATTCTGCTTAGCATAAGAAAAGGTGACTTTTTAACTTCCATTGACTCAACAGAGGCCTATTTACACATACTAACTAGACCTTCACACAGCAAATTTTTCAGATTTTGTTATAACAACCAACACTTTGAATATATCACCCTGCCCTTTGGGTTGTCATCTGTCCCAAGGACATTTACAAAGGTCTTAGCAGCTCTGGCTGCCCATCTTAGGGGCACACCTGTAAGACTGCAGTGCTACCTGGATGACATTTTAATTTTATCTTCCTCATCCAGGCAGGCAGAATTAGATACTCAAATCACATTGTGAACCCTTCAACAACATGGTTTTTCTATTAATTGGGCAAAGAGTCATTTATCTCCCTCGCTCATTTATCTCACCTGGGTTCAGTAATAGACACAGTTAAGGGAAGAGTGTTTCTATCCCCTGAGAGGCAGGAGAGCATCAAGAACTTAGCTGAGAGTATCAGAACCCTCAAACAGGTTCCTCTAGCTGATTTGTCCAAATTACTGGGGAAAATGATCTCCTGTATTTCTATTATCCGTTGGGTCCGGTTCCATGCTAGATTGCTCCAATCGTACTTGCTTCCGTACCAAAGATTGGGACGAAGCAACTCCAAGACCCGAGTATTTGTTCCAACAAAAGTCCTGCTCTCTCTGCACTGGTGAACTGTTCTGACCATCAACAAGGGTTGTCCACTGAAAGAGCCCCACAGACTCAACATCACTACAGATGCCAGCCTGTTTGGATGGGGAGCACATTTCCAGTCTCTCTCGGCTCAAGGACGTTGGTCAGCAGCAGACCAATTGAACAGCATAAATTGGTTGGAACTCAGGGTAATCCATCTGGCACTTCACAGTTTCCTTCCTCATATTTGAATGAGAAACATCCTAACAGACAACGTCACAATAAAGCACATATAAACCGACAAGGGGGTACCCACTCAAAACAATTCATGTGGAAAGCAGAGAGACTGTGCCTTTGGGCGGAAAGGAACTTGGGCTCCATCACACGGAGCATATTTCTGGGCTCACTAATACACAGGCAGACTGGCTGAGCAGGGCACAATACACCAGTGAGAGTGGCGCCTGCACCCGGATCTGTTTCAGGAGGTGGTACAGAGATTCGGTCTGCCAGTTATAGATCTGTTCGTTTCTCCCCTGAACGTGCAGCTCCTGAGATTCATTTTGAGATATCCATCCCAGGGGGTGGAGAACATCAATGCCTTCCATTGCCGGTGGCCCCAGGGACTCCTCTATGCCTTCCCCCTCTCCCACTGATACCCAAGGTGATCCAAAAGCTGCTGGATGAGAAAGCGGAACTGACCTAGGTGGCACCATACTGGCCCAGGAGGCCGTGGTTCACAGATCTCAGGGGTCTGTCCAGAGAAGAACCATGGAAAATTCCACCGCACAAAATTCTGCTCACCGATCCAACACCCGGATTCTCATTGGCTACACCTAGCCATTTGGAGGTTGAGCGGAGACATCTAAGAAAGGAAAACCTCTCGACCAGGGTGATCAACACCATTCAAGCAGCTTGGCGCCCTTCTACGAGTCGTATATATAATGCCACATGGACTCTCTTTTATAAATGGTGCACCAAATCCAAGGTGGACCCATCTTTGCTGTCAATGGCACAAGTTTTGGAGTTTCTTTAAGATGGTCTCGACAGGGGTCTCTCTCCAAACACTTTAAGACATCAGGTGAGGGCTATTGCATCAGTGGTGACCTGGGAAGGTCTAACATCCATCTTCCACCACCCATGGATAAAGAGTTTTCTTCAGGGTGCCACAAATTTATGTCCACCAGTGGTATATTGTTCCCCAACCTGGGACCTTAATAAGGTACTCACGAAGGGTCCATTTGAACCACTGAAAACTACTAGTCTCCATTTTCTGACATACAAGGTAGTTTTCCTCGTAGCTATAACATCAGCACGATGTATCTCAGAAATAGCGGCTCTATCGGCCTGAAAGCACCTTTGTATATTCCATACTGACAGAGTGCTTCTTCGACCATACCACACGTTCATACCAAAAGTCATTTCTGCCTTCCACAGGGCACAAGAATTTGTGCTCTCAAATTTTTGCCCCAGGCCTTCTTAGGTCCTAGCACATCAATGGCACCGACTTGATGTCCGCAGAGCTCTCCGTACGTACTTACATCGAACAGCTCCTTTCAGGAAGACTGAAGCCCTTTTCATATCTTTTCAGTCAACCACTCAGGGGCATAAGGTCTCACCTTCAACTATAGGCAGGTGGCTGAAAGCCACAATACCCAAGGCGTACGAGATTCAATCATTACTCATGCCTAGGGGCGTCATGGTGCATTCAATAAGGAGCACAGCAACTTCAGTGTCCTGGGCCATGCAAGCTCCTATAGCAGAAATATGTAGAGTGGCAACATGGCTCTCTCCATCACCTTTCATTCGGCATTACAAAATTGATGTATTTGCTTCTGCTGAGGGCTCCTTTGATAGGAGAGTGTTACAACGGATCCACTCAGACAGTGGAGGGGCTCCAACCCAGACGAAGACCTGTAGGACAAGCCAAGCTTTGGTATGTCCCACTGTCTGGATGCTCAGGGCAGGTCAATGGAAAAGGGGCATTGGTACGTCCGTTCTCAGTGAGCTGTGATGAGCATCCAGTCCCACCAATATCCGGCTGGTGGGATCCTGTTCTGGCCAACAAAATCTGGAAATTCGTAAAAACAAACAAACATAACAAAGAAGAAGGTGGGGGTTGCATCACCTTGTTTTCGCCAAAACTGGGGGATGCTAGGGAGGAGTCAGGGAGGAGTAAGAGCATTCTAACAGTTAAGCCCAGCCTATCCGAGCAGAGACTAAGCATCTCCCACTCTCTGGATGCTCGTTGCAGCTCACTGAGAATGGGCGTATCAGGTAAGTACCAACGTCCCATTTATCTGAATGCCAAGCTGATTTGTCTGTGCCAAGTTTGATAGTTTTTTGATAAAACTGTCAAAAACATCCTCTACTAACCAAGTAGTCTATTATCAAAGTAACAATCTCTCATAAGAGGATCTGAGTAAAAACACTATTCAGATTAGTACAAATGTACTGCAGCAACTCAGAATACTAGAAAAAGGCAAGAGACTACCTATATATCATCTTCAAAATGAATACCCACACAATTTTCTCAAAAAGTGCTTCACCATTCAAACCACTACAGCACAACTAACACAACTTATAAAAAAGGTAACATTTCAATGCATCAAAAACATCTCAGAAACAATTAATAGATTATTAAAACCACATGGTATTATTGTAGGATACAAACCAATTAAAATCTTTCAAAACATTTTAAGGAAGCCCAAAGTAGCTCAACATGTGTGTGTTTTTAGCAGGAATCACATGAGTCATCTATAACATACAGTGTAAAGACTGTAATAGCCACTCTGTGGAACAGACAGACAAAAGACTACCAGAGCACATCCATGAACATTAACTAACAGTCAGAAGACAAGATATGTTTACTCCAAAAATATAGTTTTAAAAAACACCTAGCTATTTTTCTTGAAACTAATTCTGCCATTTTAAGCATCTATACAATCTTCCATTCAGTGGTGAGATTCAAATATTTTTACCACTGATTTGGTGGGCGTGGCTTGATGTGCGCACTTTGCATGCATGCACACACTTTGCATGCGTGTGTGTGCCAAACATGCACTTTGCGCAGGCGCAGAGGCATTTGCGCAAGCGCAGAGGTGTTCTAACTCGCCTCCTGCAAGCCTGCACGATCCTGTTCGCTTCAGCAGCTGCTGCACAGCACTCTGTGCCGCGCACAGCAACTGCGCTTCAAATTCAGAGAATAAATGTGAGTATGGGAGCTCGGGCAGGTGGGTGGGCCCAACAGCAGAGCAGTGGAGAGAACCAGTTCGATCTCTACTGCTGATTGCTGCTACTGGCTCTGCAGAACTGGGCCGAACTGGTAGAATACCACAGCTGCTTCCATTAAAAGAAGGGGAAAGGGAAAATTATTTTTCCATGAAATCTTTAAATAAATACAATTTTTGCTCCCAGGGCTAAACACTAGCATTTTAAAGCTTCAGCAGCAAAGTTCCAATACACTCTATGTGGCTTTCTCTTATTGTTGTTCTTTGTATTACAATAATCCTTTTTAATGCATTTTTAATAAACAGATACCAGAGAAGTATGCTTGTCCTGGAACACTTTCTCTTATCATGTAGGTTTTATTAAATTAAAAAAAAACCTCTTTGCTTTGGGCATTGTGTGCTTTATTTTATATATTACACACATGTAGATAATAACAATGTCTCTCTATAAATTGTGATGCAAATACTAAAACTAGTATTTTTACCCCTTACTTGCCACTAGCTGTTTTTAAATGCAGATTGCCTTTGGGTTCAGGATAACTGTCTGTTTGAAGTGGAACATAGCTCTTAGTTAACAGTGAAAGTGATAAGTTTTCTAAAGCCCTGTTTAGACAGACAGAGCTTATTTGGCATCCACATTAAGCTGTTTGACAAAATGTTTTGAATGTAATTAGTTCACATCAAAGGTATACCATTTTCAGTGAAGAGTAAAATTGATGAGAACTAAAGGGACTCAGATCAGCATGACCTAAATGGAGGCCTTGGTTTCTATATTTTTGTGTTGGAGCATTTGAAAAAAAAATCTGCTTCTTTTTTTCATTAGAATTTTTGTCTAATTAATGAAGAAATTCTGGTCTTATATTAAAATCTCACTGCAAAATATCAAAGTAGCTGTGCCACTATCTCAAAAAGCATGATTTTTGGCATGATTAGGAATTATTAGCTGATCTTGGTTGGTTTTATAATTACAACTGTTGAAAATATTGCTACTTTTATCATTTACTGATTACCCTACTGACTGATAACTTAATGCTGCACCAAATGATGGTGTTCTAATTTAAAAATGGATTTGTTTTCGTAATCACTCTTCTGTTCATCTCCTGCTCCCCATTATCTCTTTGGCATTCAAGCTCAAAACTGCAAAGTTAAATTTGGAGAATGAAAGAAAAGTAATGCAAAGTGGAATTTTCTTAATTGTAAAAACTATATTGTCTTTCAATACCAGTGGAATCAATTAATCAAATCTAACTGAAACTGAATGAAAATAAAAGGTGAGTTTTAAAATATTTGTTTTAATTTTATCACCCCAAGGGAAAAGACGTTGATATTTGTATGAGACACGGAGACAGAGAGTCAATGATTCTTGCCTATATTCTAATTCTATGGTGCTAGATATTGTACTATCCCATAATTAATTGTCTATAACTTTCTGAAGTTTCCACATTTAAATTAAAAGTTTATGGAATAACTTCTTACATTTCCAAAGTGGAAAGGATGGGTTTTAGGAAAGATAGAATAAATGAATGTGATGAATTCAACAAACTAATTTGTAATTTTGTTAACAAAATGGGAAAAAACAGAAAGATAAGTAGGGCCTTATTGTATCAATAAAATAAGTTTGTATATCATGAAAAGAAAATCTAAAATACTTTCATAGGTTAGTAGAAAACTAGACGCCCCTTTCACAGGAGAAGAAATCATTAGAAAAACTTCTAGCAGTTTCAGTTACATTGTATCAAAATATTGCATACTTTTGAGAAACACCTATGGGAAGTCTCCTAAAGAAAGAAGAGAACATTCTGTTGAAGTTTCTTCCATTTGTAAATAAAACTGCCCTATTTTCCCCCAGAAAACAACTTCATAATAGTTTTGGAACATTCTCAGTATTGAATAAACAAGGGATTCTTGGGGTTTTCCAATATCTTATTGTCTCTCCTTTTTGTTTTGGGCAAATCTTTTTGGTACTGTTCTTATAGTTCTTTTTATGTTGAAAAAAAGTAAACAAAAGATGAATTCCATTTAGAGCTGTCATAACACAGGAATAGTGGGAGTGCCCATACACATATTCAGACCTGGATATTTTTTGATGAATCATTCCTATAAGTAGAAAAGTCACAAATAACTGGTAATCTCTGAGTTCTCAATTTGTATTACAGTGATAATATTTACAAAATGAATTCTGTACACCACCTCACTGGGCTTGAGCAGGTGAAAAAAAATGCTTTTTAAAGCCACTTGGCAACCATTAATAAATCTGTCTTCATCATTTAAAAAAAACCCTACAAACTTACTTTACCTCTGTTTCTTTCAATAGATACATTTAATTATTATTAGTTGAAATAATTCTTAGTATTGTTATTTGTGATAGCCAATGTGATGGCAGCACATATCCAACCACTGTACAAAATATGGAGTGGTGAGAGAAATATGTGTATTTTGTACACTGGCATCCCATTTATACTATCAATATTACAATGGTAATTTAAAGAATGTATTCCATGAATACAGTGAATTTTTGTGTATTCCTCAACACTTCTGTGATAGTTTTGATTGCATATACTTTATTCCTACTTCCAGCATTCTATACAAAAATAACATAGATATTTGGAGAATCCCTGGCAACAGTAGTAAGAGCTTGCATAGTTTTCCCATTCTTTAAGAATAATCTGTCACACTTTTATAATGAAGTAAAGCAATGATGTAGAATATTAGACAATATTCATAGCCTAAGTATTTTAGTATTTTAATAGTAGATCATTGTTATTTTCCATAATTTATTTATATGTCACCTTGATTATTTTTACAAATAACTCAAGACAGTAACATATTCAGCACACCTTCCTGTTCCTATTTTCCTCACAACTACTACCCTATGAAGTGGTTAAGAAAGAGTGACTGGCTTTCATGGCTAAGGTAGAATTTGAACTCACGTCTCCTGATATCTGGCCTGATGCCTTAACCACTAGACAAAACTAGTTCCTAGTTTCTTGGTGAACTTGACTCACTTTTCCATCTTGGAAGACAAAACACTATCAATAAAAACAAAGATGCACCAGTAGCAAGGAAGTTTGGTTTCTAAAGTTGCAACCAATACAAATCGGTTTGGATGTGGCATGTAATCTTTTTTTTTTTTCACTCACAAACTTCCTCAGAGTTACACTATATAGCAAAGTAGCTCTCACAGTCTTGGTAACATTTGATCTTGTCTTTTGGAATTTCCCAACAATCACTTCCTCAACAAAATTTTCAAGTGGAACTCTCTAAGGAAAGTTTGCAGAAACTCTTCTATCATTCGATGAGAACATAAATGGTTTTCAGGCCCAGATAAACTAGATCCAGACTTTGATTACTATTTCTCCAAGCTAATGTTCTTTGGCATTCTTGAGACACAAGTATGTACTAATCCATGCATATAAATCAGTTGTATTCAAGGAAGAAACCAACTCAACTTGAGGAAACAATCTAAGTACACATTTCCATATTTGGAATATGCTTCTTAAATGTGCAATGGCTGTTCAGCCGAGGATAGGAAAGAATGTGCCATTTCCACAATACTTAGGGATGTTTCTTGTAAACATGTCTTTGTATCCATAAAAATATGGAAAAATTTGTAGGTACTTGTCTAGTAATTATAGATCAGATGAGAAAATCTGATGGAACAGCACTGGAAGAGACTTAGTAAAGCAGAAATGTGGCGAGCTGCAAGAAATAAATGCAGTAATTTCAGCATTATATTTCTTTTTAAAATATATATTCATAAGTTTCATTGCTTATTTTTTAGCTTTTAAAGGACATTTTTGTTTATGTTGTGAGAGCCTGACAAAGCAATCTGTGAAAATGTTTCCATAAGCTGCTAACACCTTTAATGTTAAAGCTGGCTAATTTTTGTTCTTACAAAATCACAGGAACAAATCCACTCTTGAAATGGATGTATAATTGCAGTTAAGGAAACACAAATGAAGGATTGCATACTGCAGGCCAAACCAAATAGAGCTCTTGAAACTTGGCAAGCAAATACAGTTTGCTTGCACATGTAATAAATATTTTAATTTTAATTTAAACTCTAAATCCCTACAAAGAACTCAATCAAAAGGGGCAAAAAAAGAAAAAAAAACATTGTCACGTATTTGGGTTTTTTAAAGCATATAGAAGATGGGTTTTACCTTTACTTAAAGTAGCCTCACTAAAATAAATGAAATATAATCATGACTTCAGTATAAATAAAACCATACCACTTGATGTTATTCACATAGTATATACATGCAGTAACTGTTTGGTAACATACTAGTTAAGATGGAATTAATGGGAGGAATATTGTCTTAAAATTGACAAGATAATTGATGGAGTTTCATCTGACTGCAATAACAAGGATGAAGTTCCCGAAGGTCTTGCCTCCAGAATTAGTTTCCCTATTTTTCTCCCTGTTAAAACTTTTTGGCTCCCTGCTGTGTGATGAAAGATTGATGGCGGGGTGGGTGGGTCAACACTAATAGGGTGAAATTTTACAGTATTTACAAAGTTTTAATATCATCAAAGGATATGATGATATCTCTTGCAGTAGTTGGGAAGAGCTGAAAAATAGTGATTACCCCAAGTGAGATCTTAGCAGTTGTAAGTTATTACAATAAGTCATTTGTCAGTGGACATGGTTGAATTAGTGAGTTGTTTTATGCAACCTATAGCCTAGAATTTCTCAGTGATCTCCTTTTTCCAGGTACTAGCCTAATGGGATTGGCTTGGATTTTGAGGTCACCTGGATCCTGCCAAGAGAACAAAATTGGAATACATGCAATATATCCACTAAATTTATGAATTTAGTCTAGTGGTTAAGGTATCAGGCTAGAAACTGGGAAACCATGAGTTCTACTCCTGCCTTTATACAAAGACAGCTAGGTGACTTAAGCCAGTCACTTTCCATCAGCCATAAGAAGGCAATGACACTTTTGAAAAACTTTGCTGAAAAACCTGCACAATTGAATGGAACAAAAAACAAACAAACCATAATGCATTTAAAATCCACAGGTGGCTGATAGAAACCATGACAATGGGAAAATGACAAAGAGAGCATTTTATAACATCACAAAACACATTGTGGCCTTTTATAGTTGTATCCTGACATCTGATGTGATGTTTCATCACTAGCTTGCCTTCCCCAACCCCTACAGATGTGGTTATATAAATCAAAGCATTTAGATTTCTTTTAATTATATTAAGATGTCAGTTGCAAAGTCTATCTGTGTCTGTATAGATCAGTTGTGTGACACCAGGGATATCTGTCACATTCCCTTGCGTCTGCTTTCTGTGAATAAGCCTTCTGATAATTGGCCATAGTTCAGTTTTTCTACACAAAGTTAGAAGATAACAAAGGTAACAACCAATTGAAACTATGGCCATAAATCCAATCCTTTGCATAGCAAAATGACAGTCCCACCCTGTGCATCCACCTCATAGAAGCCTTCAGTATTCTGTGGCAGTTTTTCTTTATTCCTGGAATAAAAGTGTAGGATTTTTTGTTGTTATAGTTGTATATTGTTTTCTTTTTTTAAAAAAAACCTTCCTTCCTTCCTTCCTTCCTTCCTTCCTTCCTTCCTTCCTTCCTTCCTTCCTTCCTTCCTTCCTTCCTTCCTTCCTTCCTTCCTTCCTTCCTTCCTTCCTTCCTCCTCCCTCCCTCCCTCCCTCCCTTCCTTCCTTCCTTCCCCACCTCCTAATGTAGTAAACGAGTCTTTCTCACTATCTTACATTAAAGGAGAAGGGGAGGAGATCTCCAGAATAAACATTACTAAGTAAGTAAATATCATAGAAAATGGATCGTTCACTTCCTTTTGTTTAGTTATAACAAGCCACCCTAAGCAATGGTGGTAGTTAGGTCATTAAACATAGTTTAATAATGATAGTAACAGAGTGTGTATTCAAGCAAAAGGCAGAGCCGGGCCCTATAATTGTTCTAAGAGCAGGGTTGTTCCTGATAGGTAAGCAGTTCTTTCTATCTCATTGGGATTAGTGGAGAGAAGGTATATTAATAAAAAATAGTTTTTTTCACTTCTTTTGCCAATCAATGCTTCAGTTACCTATTTGACTTTGGATGGCTCTTTGTGCCACAAAAGAGATTACTTCTATGGGGGTTGTGTTCAGGATTTTGGAGCTGTATGTACAGCAACATACAGTAGCACTATATAATAATAGACCAATTTATCTAGTGGTTACAGCACTAGACTATAAAGTGGGTGACGTAAGTTCTAGTCTTGCTTTGACCATGAAAGCCAGCTGGATGATCTAGGGCCAACCATTCTCTTTCAGCCCAACCACATCTCTGGTTGTAATAGGGAAAATAGGAAAACGAGGGCTTGAGGATATACTCATTGTCTTGAATTATTGGTAAAAAAGAGGAAAGGCAAGATCCAGACAAACATAAATCATTAAACATGGGCAACTTGGGAGAAATCACAGTTTTAGCACAGTGGTGGGATTCACATTTTTTTACTACTGGTTCTGTGGGCGTGGCTTGGTAGGCATGGTAGGGAAAGGATACTGTAAAATCTCCAGTCAGAGGTGGTATTTGCCAGTTTTCTGAACTACTAAAAATTTCCACTACAGGTTCTTCAGAACTGGTCAGAACAGAACACCTCTGTTTTAGCAGGACTTACTAAAGTTGTGCAAAGTTGGAAGGCTGTCAACACTTGCAAGCTTGCACAGTAAAAGCAGAAAAGAATTATTTATTTATTTATTTATTTATTTATCAAACTTTTATATCGCTCCCTCTCCCAAAAAGGGACTCGGGGCGGTGTACAGCATACTAAAAAACACATAATAAATATACTATAAATACAGTTTAAAAATATATTAAATACATTGGTCCGGCTGTATCCCATCTAATTGAAAATTTAGAAGTATAAAATCAGGGATTTAATTAAAAAATTAGAAATATAAAATTGACCATTAAAACCCAATTAAATTTAAAACCGAACCCAATTACTGGGCCAGGCCAGCCTGTCTAAAAAATAGGGTTTTCACTGCGCGCCGGAAGGTCAGGATATCCGTCATGGCCCGTATCTCTGGGGGGAGATCATTCCATAGGGAGGGAGCTCCCACAGAGAAAGCCCGAACTCTCGGGGCCGTCAACCGACAACGGCCGGGCGGCGGTACCCCGAGGAGGGCAACCCTGTGGGAGCGTACTGGGCGGCGGGAGGTTGATGATGGCAGCAGGCGGTCCCGTAAGTACCCAGGTCCCGAGCCATGGAGCACTTTAAATACCATCAGTACCACCTTGAATCGAATCCGGAAGGCCACAGGAAGCCAGTGCAGCCTGCGGAGAAGTGGTGTAACGTGGGAGCTCCGAGGGGCACCCACAATCACCCGCGCGGCTGCATTCTGGACCAACTGCAACCTCCGGAGACTCTTCAAGGGGAGCCCCATGTAGAGAGCATTGCAATAGTCCAGGCGGGAGATGACGAGGGCAGAAGTGACTGTGCGAAGTGCGCCCAGATCCAGAAAGGGCCGCAACTGGTAGATCAGACGAATCTGATAATCAACTGGTAGATCAGACGAATCTGGCGACGGCTGCAATGTGTTCTTCTAAAGACAGCTGTACGTCCAGGAGGACACCCAGATTGTGCGCCCTTTCCACGGGGGTCAAAACCTCTCCCCCACGGCCAGCGAAGGAACAAGCTGGCTGTATCTGGGCGCAGGAAACCACAGCCACTCGGTTTTGGTCGGGTTGAGACGAAGCCTGTTACGACCCATCCAACTCCGCACGGCCTCCAGGCACTGGGACATCACTTCGATGGCTTCGTTGGGGTGGCCCGGGGTGGAGATGTACAGCTGAGTATCATCAGCGTACTGATGGAACTCCACCCCGAAGCCACGGATGATCTCACCCAGCGGCTTCACATAAATGTTAAACAGCAGGGGCGAGAGCACCGACCCCTGAGGCACCCCACACAGTAGGGGCCTCGGGGCCAATTTCTGCCCCCCTGTCAACACAAATTGCGAACGGTCGGAGAGGAAGGAGGCGAACAACCACAGCACGGTGCCTCCCACCCCCAACCCCTCCAACCGCTGCAATAAGATACTGTGGTCAACAGTATCAAAAGCCGCTGAGAGATCTAACAGGACCAGGACAGAGGAACAACCCCTGTCCCGAGCCCTCCAGAGATCATCCACCAACGCGACCAATGCCGTCTCCGTGCTGTGCCCGGGCCTGAAACCCGATTGGAGGGGTTCGAGATAACTCGCTTTATCCAGGTACTGCGGGAGCTGACGTGCCACCACAGTCTCAACAACCTTCGCAACAAAGCGAAGGTTGGAGACAGGACGATAATTAGATAACAATGCTGCGTCCTGGGACGGTTTCTTGAGGAGGGGCCACACCACCGCCTCTTTCAAGGCGGCGGGTAACAGCCCCTCTCTCAAGGAAGCATTTATAATACCCTGGAACCAGCCTCGTGTCACCTCCCGAGTGGCCAAAACCAGCCAGGAGGAACACGGGTCCAACAAACAAGTGGTGGCATTAAGCCCCCCCAGTATCCTGTCCACGTCTTCCAAAGTAACAGGGTCGAACTCAACCCAATTGACCTCACCGATATCCCCCCCCCCGCCCTCCCGTCCGGAGATGCCCAGTCGGAGTCCAGCTCATCCCGGATCTGAGCAATTTTGTCCTGCAGAAACCTAGAAAACTCCTCAGCCCGCCCCTGCAAGGGGTCCTCCCGCACTCCCACCTCCAGGAGAGAGCGGGTCACCCTAAACAGGGCGGCTGGGCGGTTTTCCGCGGACGCAATAAGGGTGGAGAGGTAAGACCTCCTCGCCATCCTTACCGCCACTAAATACATCTTAATATAAGATCGTAATAGTGTTCGCTCAGACCCAGAGTGGCTAGCCCTCCAACTACTCTCTAGGCGTCTTCTCCGGCGCTTCATCTCCCTTAGCTCCTCAGAAAACCAAGGAGCCACTTGGGATCGGCACCGGGTCAGAGGCCGCAAGGGCACGACCCGGTCAAGGGCCCCAGCAGCCACCCTATCCCAGGTGGCAACCAAGCCCTCGACCGAGTCGTGTGTGCGAGCTTCGGGAAATGGCCCAAGCTCCGTCAGGAACCTATCAGGGTCCTGGGGCGCCTGGGGCGGTACCATTTTACTGGTCCCGCCTCCCTGCGGTCAGGGGGTGCGGAACGGAAGTCGAGCTTCAGGAGCGAGTGATCAGTCCATGACAGGAGTTCTACAACTATGTCCCCTATACCCAAATCACTCTGCCACTGATCAGAGACAAAAACCAAATCCAAGGTGTGACCCCCTACGTGAGTAGGGTCCCGAATTAACTGGGTCAGGCCCATGGCTGTCATGGAAGCCACGAACTCTTGAGCAATCCCCGAGGCACCGCCGGCAGAGGGCAAGTTGAAATCCCCCATGACCATAAGCCTGGGGGTCTCAACTGCCACGCCAGCTATGACCTCAAGGAGCTCACGCAGGGCCGCTGCCGCATAGCAGGGAGCCAGGTATGCGGCACCTGAACCCTGGGACCGAACTTCACGAAAAGGAGCTCACACCCGGTCGTCTGAGACACAGTGGCTTCCCTCGGACACAGATCCTCCTTAATAACCACCGCAACCCCCCCTCCCCTCCCCTGGGCCCTCGGCCGATGAAAAACCCGAAACCCGGCTTGGCACATCTCTACCAGAGGGACTCCCCCCTCCTGGCCCAGCCAGGTTTCGGTAACACCTACCAGGTCCGCACCCCCCTCACAAATCAAATCGTGGATATGGGGGGGCCTTATTAACGATGGACCTGGCGTTACATAACATCAGCCGAAGGCCCAGGGCCCAATCGCTCAGACCCCCTGGGGAACGGGAGATGGCCAGGGGGTCGGAGCGCGCCACAGCAGACAAACAGCGGGGACGCGCTCCCAATACAGAATATGGCCCCCTATAACCGCCAGATCTGCCTCTCCCGCTCACCGTACTAATAGGTTTAATTTCACCCTCCCCAATAAAAGTATAAAAATTATACTTTTATTGCTTCCACAAGTTACCAAGAAATGAAGTCAGGGGACCGGTCTCCCACTCTACTAGCAGCTACTAAGAGATGTTACAAATAGACTGGCTGTCAAGTCTCCACAGCTAAAGTCTGCCCCACATTGCAGGCAAACGAAGTATGGTAGCAAGAATAATACAGATTTTAGGAATATATACTTAGAACTAGGATAGAGTAAAAACAAAATCTTGAAAACAGTTACGAATAAATTCCCAGTCTGAATTATAGGACAGTAACAAAGGCAGGGTATGTTAGAAATCCTTTTTTCTCACATCTTTTATATATGTTGCCTCTCCTCACATAAGCCCAAACTCCTCATCCCATAGACTCTCATACCTAACCAATTTTGAGGAAGTTGTATCATGCAAAAATAATAAACTCCGCTCTTTCATACTTGTGACATATCTGTAAGATGAAAAAATTGTGGCATAATATTTGGGTGCACATTTGTCACCTTGGAATAGCCAAGTATGCATTTTGGGCCAAGCACTGCAAGAACCAGCAACCTCAGATTATTACAGCAGTAGCTGCTCTGATCCTGAAACTTTTAAAACAGCCTGAGGATCATCTGGGTCCAGTCCAAATCATTTGTTTTTTGGGGGGCAATGCTATTATATATATATATATATATATTTTCTAGGTTTTTTTTGTCAACTCAATATTGATCCATTGGTTGTGACAAGAATTATGTGACTGGCTTGTTAACCAAGCCTGATATCATGGGGCTGAGAGACAGTGACTGGCCCAAGGTCACCCAGCTACGCCTATGACAATTTGCTACGATCAATTTGCCACAACCAGCTCACCACAGCCAATTTGCCACAAGCACTTCACCATGTCCAACTCATCACAGCCAACTTGCCATGGACAATTGGCCATGGACAACTTGCTGTGGGACAAGAGTTACACTAATATTAAAGAAATGATGGAATGGAAGCATTAAAGAAAGGATGCAAAAGGAGGGACAGAATGAAATGTGAATGACAAAAATTAAAATATTTTTCAATTTTAATTTAAATAATTAAATTGAATTCTTAAATTGTCCCTCAGTGGTTGTTCCACAGCGAGTTAATCATGGTGAGTTGCCCTAGAGTGAATTAGCCATAGTGAGTTGGCTGCAGCAAGATCTTGGTGAGGTGGCTACAGAAAGTTGTCTGCGGCAAGTTGTCCCATTCCACACCTAGCTGGCTTTCATGCCTAAGACAGAACTCACTGTCTCCTCGTTTCTAACCTGTTGCCTTAATCACTAGATCAAACTAGCATTCATTGCCATTGCAAATCTTCACCTTTAAATTATGTAAACAAACTCTTAAGAGTTAAAAAGCAGAATATGGTAAAAATATTTTTAGAATATTTATAATGATGCAGCATTCCAAGAAATAACTCTGTTCTTCTGTTATAAGGAAAATAATTGAATATCATGACTATCTTGTGTCAATGAAAATATTCAAAGATGTATTTTAAACTGACAGTTGATAAAGTGGAACTATTCCATAAAAGTTTTTTCTGTAATACATCTGTTAGTGTCTTAAGGTACCACAGAAACTTCTATCATAGATTAATGTAGGATAGAAATATTAAGTGCCTCTGTTTTTTATACATATAGATACATATGGAAGTATAGAGATAGTGGGCTTTTGAGGGTCACAATTTAACACCCAAACACTGAGGGAGATGGCTGGTTAAGAAATAGGAAATATAAATAAATATGAATAAGTATAAGTATACATTGGAATATATAATTATATTTCCAGCACTAATTAAACTGGAATCTGAACTTACTTGAGCAAGTTAAATAAATTGTCCTCCACTTCAGAATTTATAAAACCATTTGCACAGCATTACTTTAAAAACACTGTATTATTTTTAAGTCTAGAATAGGTATAACTGTTATCATTTAATGCCTATATTTATGTGATGAATTTAATGACCATGAGAAAGTAATGTTTAACTACCTTAGCTAATGCAAGCAGTATTTACAACTATATTTCTATCTACAGCTAAGCTTTGTTTTATCTTCTACTATATGTATAAATTAGTTTCAATATTAATCATAAAGAGATGACTGTAATCATACTTGTAATTTCTGCAAAGGAAATCAGAAACTTCTTCTTCCTCCTCCTCTTCCTCTTTCTCCTCCCCCTTCCCCCTCCCCCCTTCCTGCATTAGCTTATATCAGCTTTTATGTTCTATTTATAACTTTTAATAAAATTAATTTTAAAGAAATTGATCCAATATAACTTTTCTGTGATGTTAGAAATTATTTTATATCTTAAAGTGATTTACAATAAAAATTATGCTTCCTTCATTCTTGGTAAACTAGAAATTAATTCATATTTTTTTTATTTTAAAAAATTATTTAAGTCCCTTTTTCACCTTCAAATCTTTCCTTTGGTGTTTTTCTATTGCAACAGAAGCCCTTTGTAATCTTTTTTCAGAATGTTTGTTTGAAGTGCAAAAGTTTACTGAAAAAAGAATGAGCTTTAGAGATTAGCATAGAATTTCAACAAAATTCTACTTCCAATATTTTTCCAAGACTTTTTCCAGGCCATAACACTCCAGCAAGTTATTGCTGTTAGTAAAACATACTGGAAGGGAGATAATGTTAGGTTTAGTATGAGCTGCAAAAATGGGGTCAAAGGTGATCACAAGAGCCTTCAATCAGTAGACATTTATTTTAGTGTGTCATCAGCACCAGTAAGTTTTTGCATCAGGGTCACGTTTACCACAGTCTGAAATGACAGGTAAGAAACATGCTTTTAAAAGCATATTGGAACGTGGAAGTTAGAAATTACCAGATTTTTTTAACACTATCTGAAGAATGTGTTGAGTCAATTTTCAGTATTTGCTGTTAAAGAACACAAGACCTGAACATTTTTTTTCCTGTTTCCTTCTTTTTCTATGACTCCAAGTATCTTCAAACAAGATATCTGCAAGCTGTTAAGAACTTTCAAAGTATTAGGAGTTAAGTTTTTCAATGTGCAGGCCAAGCATAATATAAGTCTATATCCAATGTTTCTAGAGGGCATTGGATTGTGCAAGAGTTCACTCTGTAATGAAACCAAACTTAGTACCAATGCAGATATTTTGTATGCAGAATTCCTCCAATTAAAGCCCTAACATCTTGGGGAAAGAACGTTACCATCAGTGTACACTGAATCTGGATTCTGCTTTGCTAACACTCAGTAGTCACTTGGTTTTCCTCCAAATTTATGTGGCAAAGTTCACAACTTCTAGAATCTTAATGAAAAAGACATAGGGAAGTGACTATAGGGTATATATATAATATTAAGTGTGTCAAAGGTTGCATATCACCTACCTGCCATTTTTTTCATTTCATCCTTGGTATCTTGTTTCTTTTGATACAAACAATAGTGCATTATATTGACTATTCTTTTAATTTTGATATAAAGCTGTTCTTATGAGTCATACAGGTAAATGCCAGTTCAATGTCCTTTACAAATAAGTCATTTGTTCAGGTATAGTCCTGATAGCACTGTGGTATCAATATCGCCTTCTTTTATTATCACCCAATACCTCTGAAATTATTTTTATTTTCTTATAAGCAATTGTGTGGCAGTTTGGTGTATCTGGATTGATAGGAGGATCCTGGCCCTGGAGTTGTATCTGTTGTGGTTCGTCAGCAGCAGGTGCAGACGACTGAGGTCTCGGAGAATGAGGACTCAGATGAGAAGCCTACATGTGATGCAGGGATGGGGCCAGGACCATCAGGAAGTGGAATGCTGCCTTCGGAGATTGTGGAGGCTGTCAGCAGTGATGCAGAGGACCCCGAGGAGCCTGTGCCCAGTGCGCGTGCGCGCAGGGCTGCTCGAAGGAAAGAGCAGCTGCAGCAGCACAGGCAACTCGGGAGTAAGGCTGCAAGGTAATGGCCCCTCCCTTAAGAGATAAAAACCAGCTGAAAAACCAGAGTTCTTTACAGGAAGCAAAAAAGTTTTTGCACCCAAAAACTGTGGATGTTCGGAATATCTTGGTTGGTGTTTGGAGACTCTTTGTGTTTGAAATATTTCTTAGTAACTTTAGTTTTCTTGGCAGCCTTGCACAACCTTGGCAAGGCTCGTTCTTATCAAAGACAATTAGTTTGAAACAGCCTTTTAACAGTAAAGGAACGGAATTCATAAAGAATCATTAAAACATTTTGCTGTTACCTCTGTTTCGTGTTTGCTTCCTTGGAACAAGGTTTGTGTCAGAACAGTATCAGAACACCTCCAAGCTCCCTTCCAACCCAGGATTCCATAATTCTGACATTCAGAGTTGTTTAAATGTACATCATATCATACCATAGGAAGTCTTTTGTTTCTGAAAACAGAAAATTAAAACAACCCCTATCAAGTTGGTTAGTCCCAAGATAACATTAAATATCGATCAATTCTGATGATGATAATGCATATCTGCTAAGTGGCAGTTTTGAGTGTATTTTGACACCCAAACTAATTTAGTACATTTATAAAATTAATGGTTTTAATGAATGAATTAGTGGTTTCACTTTAAGAAGAGTACAGGTAGTCTTCAATTTATGACCATACATTCAGCAACTACTCAAAATTACAATTATACTGAAAAAAATGGATTTATCACCCAGGCCCTAACCTGCAGTGCTCTTATCTTCATATGATCAAAATTTGGGCACTTGGAAGCCCACCTGCATTTCTAACCTCGGGGTGCTGCAACTCCTCCAACCTCCTGACTCCGTCCCATCTATGCCCTTTTGGTTTAAAGAAGAATGTCTGGTACGGCCAGAAGCTGCCTCTCAGAATGCCCCGTTAGCAGGTGTAAAACAGCCAAAGTCAACTGGGCTCAGCAATGCTTATGAAGCACAGGGTGGGCAGGGAGAAAAGAGGCTTTGTGCAATGGAGGCTTTGTGCAATGGGGGTGCGTGCTGGCTGGCTGGCTGGCAAACTCATCTTCATTTTAGACTACTGGCTCAGTTGTAGGGCTTGGGACAGCATTTCTCAATGGCAGAAATGATATTCAGCCTGAATAGAGGCCTGGGGCTAGTGGCAACTAGTTGAAACTGCAGAAGGTCCCTGAGCTTCTATTTCAACTCCATGCTTGCCTTCCACCATTGTGCAGGCTGGGCAAAAGGACATAGATTGGTGGGGAGATAGGCAAGTGGGGGGAGTTGCAGGGGCCCTGAAGTCTCAAAGGCTGTTGGATCAGGTGTGGCAGCTGAAGCTTCCTAGGACACAATAGCTTTACACTGTATTGTTGGGCCAGGCTGGAATGGCTACAGCTTTGCACCAGACTGTAGCACTTCTCCAACATGCAGACAGTCCAACATGCAGACAATCTGACAGGCCTCCCCTACCTGCCTGCAGCAACCCAAAACATGTTTCTTTAAAGACATTCTTAATATTAATGAAGTAATGTTAACATTTAAAAAAGCTGTTTAGCATTTTATTTTTATGTACAAAATAAAGTATAGGCAAGCCACAGTGATTAGTTATAGAATCTTACAAAAATAAATCCTCATATATATGCTTCAGTTTCAATAAACTTTGCTCAAGTAGATGATTGCAGTATATGATTCCATCTTATCAATAGTGTCTTTGCCTATAAATTGTTGTTGGTCTGTGGTAGTCTAAAATGAAGATGAGCTTGCTAGCACTTAAGACCTTTTATGAAAAGAAGAACTAGTCATGACTACAGAGTGGCTAAGATGATGAGGATTTTAAATTGTGTTGAGGAAGTGTGGCTGGCGGAGGAGATAGTGGAAAACAGGTTGGTTAAGCAGATACAGGTTACATGTGCAATAAACTAAACAAACTAAAGAGACTTCAAATGTTCTTCCTCCTATATAATATGTTCCATAATTTGCTAGCAATGCCATTTGGCTTCTGCGTTAAGACAAACAGGCCAAACATTGCACAAAAGAATTAATGG
This sequence comes from Bungarus multicinctus, assembly GCA_023653725.1. NCBI lineage: Eukaryota > Metazoa > Chordata > Lepidosauria > Squamata > Elapidae > Bungarus > Bungarus multicinctus. The sequence continues at coordinate 56,964,701 of CM042844.1, forward strand.
GTACAAACTTAAAAAAATAATAGTACCAGTCTTTCAGATATTGCAGACATCACATTTTTAGAAAAAAGAAACTTTTAACAGTGTAAGTTAAGCAACTGAATTAACATCAAAATTTCAGGCTGTGTCAGTAGGCCTTCACAAATACAATGAGTCATAATATACAATTGTTATTGATAAGGTTCTTTTGTTGATATAATTTGAACAACCACAAATGCTTGCCTTCTTTTTCTCTGCTGCCACCCCTGCTTCACCCTGTTCCCAATTTAAATTTTATATCTGTTTAGCCATGCTTTTAATAATCTATATTAATCAGAATAAGTCCTATAGATTCTTTCTGCTTTGTGGAATCTTTGGTACTCTCTGATTTAGTTGTTTGCTTACAGACATTTCATTACCTGACTAGGTAACTTCATCAGTGCTAGTGAGTGTGGGGTATGCTCCTTGTTTATATACAGTAGCTTGCCTTGTCAATGTTGGTGGGGTGTGTGGTTAGAGCTGTTGACAACACTGACTTAAGATCTTGCTTTTCTTTCCCTTATCTTATACAAATTTATCAATTCACATTTAATTGATAAATGCTACTGAGATTTTTTTTAGACTTATAGCAGTCACATAGATAGATTTTGTTCATGACAATCTATCCCTAAGCTGGTCTTTAGATCTTATAATTGTGTACCCATTGGTGCTGTAACTGAGTTTATCAAACCACCCATGCTGCTAATCAACTTCTGGTAGAAAGGTAAGAACCTTCCCCAACATTTAGAGCCTTTTCCTGAAAGTATTAACATTCACAAATCCTTTATTTATTTTTAGGGACCAGCCTATGACTTAAGTTATGGTACATGAGCAGATAAGGCCAGAGGTTGCAAAATATAGCTCAGTTTTTTTGTCTGGAGCATTAAACTATCACAAAGTACTTTGGTCTTACAATATCTACACTTGTTTTTAGAGTCAGCAAATTCCAGACTTATTTTAAAGCCCTGGTCCCAATCCCTTAAGGTCTGAAAGACTTGGGGAATCATCCAATCTGCCCAATCCCTCATGTGTATGCCTGTTGGCTACAATTGAATTTGAGAATTGGTCTAATTCACTAGTGTTTGGGATCTTTTCAGTGGCACACCAATATTGTAAACTAGCATTGGGGATTTTCCATATTCTTTCTTTCAGTTTCAAACGTTTTACAATACTGTTTTCAGTATATATATATATATATGGGTTTCCTATATATTTTTCTTATGAAATTATGTGTTGTTCCTGTTAGTTAATGTATCTCATTATCCATGATCTGCACAAGTATTTAGGCTATTTTATCAGATGAAGGTGATGGAAACATGTAAGATCTTTGCATCTTAGTTTTTTTAAAAACAACAACAATCACTTCAAAAGCAAATATCATACAACTTTGAAATTGTACAAAATTTGCTTGAAGTGGGATATTCTAGCCAGTCTACTGAGGTTTTTGTTTCTGCTAAATGGAACAATGTATATTGACCACAAGTAGACTGCTTGGCAGTTTGCTTTTTTGCTTATTTCAATTATGTTTGTTAGTGCATTCATGCTAATGATAATGGAGGGAAGTGGAATCATTTCAGGCTTTCTAAAGTGTCACGCAGCATCTATAGCTACAAGGGCACTGATGCTTAAAAGAATATAACTATTACCTTTCTTCCAAAATTATCATATTAGCGACTGGTAAATTGACAATGTCAAAAGTGCAAGGACTTCTTTATGACTAAGCATGTATTTAGCAAAACATTAGGCCAGCTGTCCTCCTGAAGAATTCATTTTAGGACCATGAAGGCCACGGCCACCTATTATATTTCTATTTTTCTTTACAAAGATAGGATTCATAAGTAATTAATTGATAGCACTTGGTAGAGTCCTCTCCCAGGGTTGTTCAATATCAGGTTTCACATGGGGAAGCATGAGAAGTGACATGTGCCATCCATCCAAATTTCCAACTTACCACTTCAGAATTATGCAGAAGTTTTGTTTTTTTTATCACTGTGTATACTTAAATTGACTCAGTTTGAGAATGTAGGATTCCTATAGTTTCAGGGATTTGCACATAGTACATGCCAACAAAGTGTTTTTCACGATAGATTGCCACATTTGCCTCATGAGGAGTTTTTCACATCAGTTGATTAATAAAAAATATAAAATATATAATTCTGTCTTTTAGGGAAAGTTAGTGTCATTTGTCCATGGTTACAAGTGCATCTCCAATAATAAATTTATGAATAAGATGCAACTGGGGTTTTCATAATTTAATTTAAAGTTTTAATAATTTCCTTGAAAACTTCTTAACTGCACTTGCCTTGAATCTGCACTTAATTTTAATATAGAGAGATTATGGGATTATAGAAACCCCTTTTCCCCCCAGATGCAGACAAATATTTATAATTTGCCAGCACTGAAAAAAATGTTATGTACTGTATTTAAGAAGTAATTATTTTCCCCCACTTTCCCCCCACAAAGTAGCAATGACACTTAAACAGCTTTCTAAGCCCATCCCCTTCTTCAGCTTAATCCCTAGACACATACTGTTCAAAGAGCTAATGTGACCTAGCTGCTTTTGATTTAGTACAAGGGTCTTCAAACTTGGCAGGTTTAAGACTTGTGGATTTCAACTCCCAGACTTCCTGAGCTAACATGACTGGAAGAGGAATTCTGGGAGTTGAAGTCCACAAGTCTTAAAGCTGTCAAGTTTGAAGGCCCCTGATTTATGAACCAAGCCTTATGGGATTTCTACAAATCATGGTTAAGCAAATCATGACTTAATAGAATGTATGACCTAATTAGATATTATAGTTTCAAAACAAATGGTGGAAATGTGATTTATATTAGTAGAAGATTCATGTGGATATTACTTTGCAGAGACTTACTTTTAATACAATTAAATTCTGAAATAATATGTCTTTTTATGTTGGAAAAAAATTTGGTGGAAAAAAGTTGCTGCTTTTGTTTCTACCTGTCATATTCATCTCTCTCTCTGTCTCTCTGTCTCTCTCTCTCTCTCATTCTCTCTTTCTCTCTCTTCCTCCCTCCCTACCATCTTTCGTTAGTATTACTAAATTGCAGTTTCTCCTATTATAAATCTAATCTACTGTCTTGACCGCCTGCACAGTAGGACTGTTAGAATGTTACTGCAAGGATCTATGCAAGTATTTCAAGAGTAAACAACCAAAGTTTTGCTGGCATCCTGTTTCTGTTATATGCCCTTATGAATAGAAAAAGATGCAGGAATATCTTGGGCAGGTGTCTCCCTCCCTCCTTCCCTTCGCCCCTCCCTCCCTTTCCTGAAACAGGGCTAGGCAAGTGTACACCCTGCAGGTGACGAGGTGTTTGAGAATAGTTCTCTAGATAGTTTAAAACATTTAGAAATGTTGTAAGTTATGTTATCTGGCAAAATACAGACTGTTGCACTTTTAAATAAGACTATTAGTGAAAATTGCTTTACATTTCTGTTTTAAAAACAGGGCTGTTCATTACCATTGATTTTTTATCCAAAACAATATAGTACTTGAATGACAGCATAATTGGTATATTGCATGGACAAAAGAGCCCAGGATTCTGTTTCCAAGAATAGCTACGAGATAGTGGTAACATATTATTTCATTGCCTGACTAGTGATCATCATATTTAATAACTACTGAAGTGAAAAGAGTTATTTCCTTTACTACACCACATATATGTTAGATTGATTCTATATATGTAAGAGTGTTCAACATTTTATATGCTGTGTAAAATATTGTGACAGGTTTATTATGAGCAATGAAGATATCTATTTTTTTTAGACTTTACAAGTTTCCATTTTAATACCTCCTTATTTTCTGTACTTCATTTAGAAAATCTCCCTTAATGGCTAATAAAACAAGGTAGTCCCATCTTTAGGCTTTGCAATCTAAAAATATTACAATTAAACAACAACAAAAATCATTCTTGATTATCAATAACTGAAGAGTTAGCTACAGATGTGCATGATAAAAGCATTAATTGAATACAAAGAAAGCAATATATCCTATGACTATTGTTTTTTCATAATAGAATGAATTGTTTCAACTGAATGTTTATGAATGTTTTCTCCTATTCAGAATATATTCAATATATTGTGGTATATTGGAAACTAATACTAAGAATAGGTCAGCAAATGGCACTATAACTGGCTCAAGAATCCATTCAGAAGAGTTTCTAATGTTCTACATAGCACTTTTGGCTGAAGTTTTTGAATGATGTATGTTTGTATGTGTGCGGCTACTGGGGAATCAAAGCCAAGACATTGGGCCTTTCCCAAAGCTACATTAGTTATTCCAGGAAAGAAGAGTTACTGAAAATATTTTCCATCCACATTACCCCACTAGCCTAACCAAGCCTTAGACGATGGATGAGAAAAATTTAGAAACAGGATGTATACAATTTATCATATATACTTTATATGTTATTTAATATAACAATATTAAATATTTTCTGATTCCAATGGAATCATTTTTCCTAAGTAAATTTGTCTGTCTATCAATCAGCTGTGACTGGATTGCTAGTTAAATATTGGAAGATTAAAAGTGATGAGTAAAGGCCAAAGCATAAAAGATGTGATTCATATAACTTTCTATTTTATAACTTTCTTTCTACAATTTTTTCTACTTTAAGATATTGGGGTCTTCTGGGAACATTAATAACTCTGCCAATTTTAGAGTAACGATTCAGTAAATTATACAGTCTACATGTTCTGTAACTGTGTATACATAAGGATTATCTTACAGTTTAAGGAATACCTTCTGTGATGCCTGCATTGTAAGTACCTGTACATCAAGTATGATATTCAACATTCTTATTTATCTATTCATAAAGAAGTACAATTTAGTTATTAGTATAAATGTGCAGAGATGGTATACAATACATTTGGGAATTTAATTTAGAGGTACAAAGATTCTGGTCTTGAAAATAGGTTTCTTTGGAAATAGTCAAATCTAATCTAGCATTTGTATTATTTTTTACTTCGTGTTTGTTGTGTATGTTCATGTGTGCATGTCCTGATGCCACAATTTCTATGCGACATAGAAGAAACATGACTATTATTTAATCTTTCTGAAGCTCCAGAATGAAAGTGAACAGATTGGATTCAAATATACATTTTCTTTACATGGACAGGAAAAACAATGTTCACATTCATTTAGCCTTGATATAGTTAACATGTTCTCATTTCTAACTTGTAGTTCACAGAATACCATAAACACAGGATTTCTTGATTTCATAAATACTTGCAGCAAGATATTGCATTATATTTTCCTTCACAAGTTGGTAAAATGTTGAGTTATGTAATTCTCTCCCTCCCTCCCTCCCTCCCTCTCTCTCTGTCCCTCTCCCTCCCCCCTCTCCATCTGTGTATTTATGTGTGTGCTGTGTGCAGTTGAATGACTATGACTCAAAATACTTCAGATTGGTGATAGTGTTGAATTTGGTATTTTTCTGCAGAATCACTTTTCCCAGTTTATGTGTCTTCTAAGGCATAAGCTTTTCCTTTTGTAATCTGAAGCATAGGGAAACATTAAAAAGCTATAGGAAATTTGTACCAGTGCAAAATTATATTAATTGATTAAGGTGTTGATTAAGAACTAAAGCCCCTTTGACAAAAGCTCAATGCCTAGTGATTGAGCTAGTATATGTTCTTGTAGATTTTGAAATGTCCATTGTGTTCTTTCAGAATGTTTTTTCTAGACTTATCCCACAGACTTGGAATTTTTTCCTTTCTTCATACAGTTACTAATCACATCTATCCCTTATAAAAAGTTGAAATCTGAAGTTGGCTAGGTGCTGAAGTTGGCTAGGTGCTGCCATCTAGCAGGATTCTATGCTACAGTATTCTATGGTCTGAGAATAATGCATTATTCCAAAATATTGCTTAAAACTTAAATAAATGAAAATATAGAATGTTATGGAGAGTAATAACCTTTCAATATCTGAGAAATGCTAGGATGTATTCTACTTAGTACTAATGCCATAGAACCTGTGCAGATGCATGTTAGTTAAACAGGATGCAGATTATCTCTGACTTTTTTTTTCCTTTAAAATTTACAATTATTTACTGGCCTCATATTGAAATCCTGTCTACTGGCAAAATAAATTTCCCATAATAAAAATATTAATCTCTTTTCCTTTCCTTGTTATTTCCTCTTTCCCATTTTTTCTCTTTTTCTTTTCTTTCTATTTGTTGGTCCCAATGAAGATTTTCCTTTTTCCTTTTAAACTACAGGGAAAAAGGAACCTCTACTCAACCTGAAAAAAAAGTTTATAACACTAGCTATAAACATGCCAAAATAGTTGTTGAGAATCAAATACAATTGAATTGAAGAAAAAAAAAGTAAGATAATTAAACCACGCACACACATAATTCTCAGTGATGAAATTAATTTGTATTTATTATTTTTCCAATGTTCATACATTTAAATAAAATAGCATACTTTCCATTAAATTAAATTTGAATTAGAAATGTAGGAACTCCTTCTCTTTTCTGGCATCTTTTGATTGTATCCAATATGTTAAAATTCCAGGTTTTTTAACAAATCTTTTCTCCAGAACATGGAAATAAGTTTTAATAAAGGGTAATAAGGATAATAAAATGTGTGGTTGGTTACATGTGAAAAGTTTATAGCTTAGAGCGCCTGCTGGTTTTGAACCCTCACTTCTATTTCAGCAGGCAAGTTTTGAGAAAGAAAAATCTTATTTGGAAAGACTTCCATTCTCAAAATCCTGAGATGATTCTTTATTCCATTACTGTCAAGAAACATGCTGACAAAGGAATCTTTCAGTTTTAACCAAACCATGCTTGCAAATTCAGTTTCAGAGTTTTGTGGTCCTGAAAATTAAAGTGAAATCATTGTAACCTTCTCTGGACTAATAAATTGTATAGCAATTTTCAAGAAAATACTTCTTGCGGTGTCTTTTTCTGGTTTTAATTTTGTTAAAAATACACATTTGAACTCTGCACATAGTATGCAAAATAAAGAGAGCACAACAGGGCAATCTAAAGCATTAAATTATTGTTTACTAAAATTCCTGTTTTTTGTTTGTTTCAAATCTATGTGTAACTTTCACATTCCTTTGAAATATTTTGGGTACATTGCTCTAATATTAATTGTATACTTGTCTGGTTTCTTCTTTCACACATAAACTTCTTCCAGCCTTTTTCTGTATCTTAATAAAATAAAATGCACTGAAGCCTCTGTTAAGTTATTTTTAACTAAAATTTCAACCCATGATTTGAAGCTGGTTTTCAAATTCTGGGTTAAAGTAAACTAAAATTAGTAATGAGTAAGTAAACCCTACCTAAATATATGTGATGGTTAATAATAGATGCCCTGGTGGCACACAATTTATCAATCAAATAAGCTATACTTGGACTAGCCCAAATCCTTAGCTGGAGTTAACCTTACAGTCATTGTGAAACAATTAATTTACCACATTAATTCTGAATTTGTTTATTTGTAAATTATTTATTGGCTAAGTGGCATGGACAAAAAGAATGAATTTATCTGTCTGCTTATAGTAGTCACAATGCTCACAAGAATGCCTCTTCATTGAACAGATAATATAATACTTCACACTTTATTCTTTTCAGCATTTTTTTAAATTTCTCATGTTTAAAACTACTATATGAAAAGCTGATTTATACATGCCAGCTTCTAACAACCTTTTTAACAAGAATGTTTCTGGGTCCCATTTAAGACATACAGATTTTCATGTAAATTGAAAGGAATAGGAACTCCAGTCCAACATGGAAATATGTTGAATTGGATAAAAACAGCATTTTCAGATTAGTCTTAAGTTCTGCCTTCTTCTAAATGTATTTCTGATTGGCCCCATCTACTTGTACCTATATTCTCTTAAAGAGGAAATTGTTATTATGGCAACTTTTTGAGACAATGCTCATGATAAACCTTAACAATTTCGGGTGTATCTTTCCACCCACCCAAAGCAGAATCTGCAGCACCCAAAGCAGAATTTTATTGAAAAGGGCTGCTGCTGTCATTATAGATACTCCTTGCTTAATGACTACATGCTATAAATGGCAACTCCACCCTTAAGTGCCATGGTCACTAAGCAGAAAATCATGTGACAATGACAGGCTTATGACCTCACTTCCTATTCATATAAGCAGTCACTATGGTTGTTAGATGGAGCATGACATGATTTGCAACTTAGAGTTCAGTGCTGTGTTGTATATTAACTGCTTGTTGCAAATGGATTGGAAAGCACAAAATGACAAGCACATGACTGCGGGATGCTGTTATATTGTTAATGTAAATGTCAATTGTGAAGTGCTTGAATGGTGATCACATAAAACTACTTGATGGTGTGATGATCATAAATGCAAGGATCGCTTGCAAAGCAGGGGTGTTTTTATACTACTATAACTTTAAATTGGCAAGTGAGGAGTATGTGTCTGGCATTTATTTTGCTTCCATGAAGAATTGCAAAAAGATTCCACTGTCTATAGATGATAAAATTGAATAGGAACATTTCAGATCAAACATTTGTCTGTTTGGCAAAAAAATGAAGACAATAGAAAATTAGCACATTAACTCAACTGAGATTAATTCATTAAAATTTTACTTGGAGAATAGATGGCTAGCTAATTGTTTCCAACCTCAGGAGCTATAGCAGCATGTGGTTTTGGCCATTTTTAAAAATCACTAAAGAAGGCAGAGGAGGTGGCTAAAGCTTCTTAATGTTAACAAAGGTAGTTTTGTTGCTGATTTTCAATAGTGTGAGTCTGAGGGGTGCCAAGTTGCCACAGATTGCCTCTCTGGGATAACTTTGTTGACATTCAATATAAAATTGCATTATATGTGTCGTCCTATGTTTCTTTTCTGTGATGACTTATTTTTTCTGACAAGATGTCCTGCAACAGAATAAGTAACAATTGTAATAAAATATTTGTAATCGAGTAAGGATAAATCATTCAAAAAACAATTAGAATAAATATTGATTCATACAGCGTAACATATTTAGCAAGCAAATTCAATCCTGGAAGCAAAACAGTGTAACATTGAAGTTCTGTAATAAATATTAATTTCTTTAAAGGAACTATCAGAAACAAAACAGAAGCATGGAGTGCAAATTAAATAACCATTCCAAAACTTAGAATCTTCTCTTTGCTTCTGAACTAATAATCTTATAGCTGGTACAAGAAGTTGAACAGGGACATCTAGAGCATGAAAAAATTATTCCATAGATTTATTTGAAAGCAGTGAGCATATGCATGCATACATCTCTCTCTCTGTCACTTTGCATAGTTATGCTACAATATTCATTATGAGCAAGAGTTTCAGTGTTTTGTATTTCATATCTTGCGCTTTTGAGAGCTGTTTATAACTATCTCCCGAGCTACATAATATGTATAAAGAGGAATTAGTAACAACCACAATGCTTTCATTGTCAATTTAATATAATCACAGATTGTAATGTAATTGTATTTAAAGTGTAAAATGGATTGGGTAAGCTCTTCTGCTCCCCAACTCCATTATTTTTGTGGTCATTACTGTCAATGGCATGATATAATAATGTAACATAATACCCATCTTTAAATAAATCTTTATATCAATTTTTTAAAATATGTAAGGCATGTTTGGGGTATCAGATATGGACTGCAAAAAACTGGATAACCACTAGATAGCAGTAAAAAGTGCTATTCCATTTTAATTGGTTTGGCTCTTGTCTGTGAGGATTGAGAGGGCTGTATCATACTAAGGCATTCAGAACTTCGGTTCTATTCAATTCATCATGTCTTTAGGTAATCAATATTCTTGTGTTTGTACCCATCCTCTTCCAAATTAAAGGGGCATGACACAAATTTCTTTAAAAAAAGGTGGGGTTGTTGATATTATACAGATAGTCCTCGACTTATAACAGTTCATTTAGTGACTATTCAAAGTTATAATGGCATTGAAAAAAGTGACATAACAGTTTTTCACACAACCATTGCAACACTATCATGTCACATGATCAAAATCCAGATGCTTGGCAACTGAATCATATTTATAATGATTACAGTGTCCCAGAATCATGTGATCACCTTTTGCGACCTTCTGACAAAGTCATTGGGGAAGCCAGATTCACTAAACAATTGTATTACTGACATAATAACTGCAGCAATTCATTTAGCAATTGTGGCAAAATAGTTAATAAAATGAGGTAAAATTCACTTAACAAATGTCTCACTTAACCACAGAAATTTTGGCTCAATTGTCGTAAGTTGATGATTACTTGTCTACTGTACTCCTCAACAAGCAAATAATTTTATTTCCCATTATGCTAGGCTGTGGGAACCTGGAAATTTTTTCACCTACTCAAGACCCATCACAATCCACAGTTAAATTGTTCCATAACCTAAGTATAATAATTTTTCATCTATTTTTGTTACACTTTAAAACAATACTTTAAGAATTTTAAAACAATTTTTATATTGCTATATAATTGTTACTAAATAAAAATCAAAGGAAAGATAAGCCGCCATAAAGTTTATCAGCCAAAAAATCCTGAAAAGTAATCCCAGCAATGGTATTGAAAATACAGATTATATTGAAGCTGCTTCTTCTCATTTTGTTATTCTTAAATAAGAAAATATTTATGAAATCGAGTGGACAGAGAACCAGGCAGGTTCTCACACAATTACCACACAGTGGACAAGGAACAAGATCCTTCGATCATTCATTCCTACTCCAGAGGACAGACCGTAAGTATGTAAGCAAATATAATTGGAAAAATAATTTTGTTTCCTCCTTTGCCTTTGAATCAGTGCTGACTTATAGTATCTGCATGGACAAATCCCTGCAATTTTCTTGGCAAGCTTTTAGAAGTGGCTTGCCATTGTCATCTTCGATAGGCTGAGTGAGGTTGGTTGGCCTATGGTCACTACCTGACTTTGTGCCTTAAGCAAGACTAGAATTCATAGTCCTTCAGTTTCTAGTTTGGTGTAGTGGTACCTTAACCACTGTTCTTATGCTAAAATTATCTGTTACAGTAAGGTACCATGGAAATGTATTGGTAATTACCAAATGTATTGGTAATCAATCTATAATTAATTATAGTTATAGGCATGAAACAATATGGCATTCTGGTAATAGTAGCTAAGATGTTTCTAGTGTTAATTGATTTAATCAATATTCATAATGACTAGACGATATTGGTTATGTTATTTGTGAATTGCTGAGTCCACTTTGGTGAACTTCTGTTCATGTAAATGAACTGTTTGCCCATTTCCAAGGCCACTGTTGTATTCTCATCCAGCTGACAATTGGCTCAGAAAGTTCAAGGGATGTTTCAAATTGGTTTTGGATTGGAATGGAGTATGACAAAAAAAGTTATAGCTCCATATGTATGAGTCAACCTTGAGCCAGAGCTGGGAGCAGACAATAAAAGGACTCTATTGTTATTGTTATGATATAATAAAAGAATCTTAAAAAACTATCTGTAGGAGTAAAGCAGGCAGAGTCGGGCAGACTTAAACATATCATCAGCTTAGATGTTATATTGCCACAAGTAGTCCAAATCCAACCTTCATTAAATTCAATTGTTCCTTTGTTGTTGTTAGTCACAAAGTCGTGTCTGGCCCCATGGACAATGTTTCTCCAAGCCTTCCTGTCCTATACCATCCCCCAGAATTCATTTAAGCTTACTTCAGTGACTCCATCCAGCCACCTCTCTGCCGTCCCCTTCTATTGCCCTCAATCATTCCAGCATTAGGCTCTTCTCCAGTGAGCCCTTCCTTCTCATTAGGTGGCCAAAGTATTTGAGTTTCATCTTCAGGACCTGGCCTTCTAAAGAGCAGTCAGAGTTGATCTCTAAGACTGACTGGTTTGATCACCTTCCAGTCCAAGGACCTTGCAAGAGTCTTCTCCAACACCATAGTTAAAAGGCCTCAATTTTTTGGCACTGAGCCTTTCTTATGGTCCAACTTTCACAACCAGACATTGCAACTGGGAAAACCATAGCCTTGACTATACACACTTCTTTTGGCAGGGTGATGTCTCTGCTTTTTAGTATGTTTTCTAGATTTGCCATAGCTGTCAACTTATGATTTATTTAGGGTGATAGCCAGAATCCTGACAATAGCTTTCCTCCCCAGGAACAAGCGTCTTTTAATTTCTTGGCTGTAGTCCCTATCTGCAGTGGTCTTGGAGCCCAGGAAAATAAAATCTGTCACTATCTCAATTTCTTCCTCATCTATTTGTCAGGAATTGAGAGGGCCGGATACCATAATCTTAGTTTTCTTAATGTTGAGTTTCAAGCCAACTTTTGTTCCTTATCTTGTGCCAATATAGTATTGAACTTCAGTTGACTAGATTACTGTGTAAAACAATAAATCTTTTGAACTGCAATGTATGGTCCTGATCCTTTGCACCTGACACTGTCAGAGTTCCTCTCTTTTCCAAAGAAGTATTATCATGCCTCTGCTTTTTGAAATACCATTTCTACAAGTTTTCCCCACCCCAATTCTCTTTTAATGGTTGCTTTTCTTTGAACATTTTTGTAGTGTTTTTAAGTTGTATTGTCTGATTGTTTAACTGCATGCTCCCAGAGTAATTTACAATTGATTGTTAAATTTGTAAAATAAATAATACATTAAGTTTTATGTTTGAGTTTCTTTATCATCTCACTCTTCCTTCCCAGGACAAAGATGATATTTACTTAATGGTTCTTGCATTTCTTCAAAGCTGACTCTGTAGTTCTCAGAGATAGAGCAGGACTGTCGAAATTTGGCAACTTTAAGCATAGCTGGCTGGAATATTTTGGGAGTTAAAGTTCATAGTATTAAATTTGCCAGGGTTGAACATTCCTGTTCTAGAGTGTAAAACGTAGTGGTCTCATTCACTAAACTGTATTAAATCAATTACAATTTAGTATGATCGCTCTTGATTAAATCCACTAAAGCTACAATTCAGCACTAAACTCTTGGGAGTAAGATTCGCCAATTAAAATGAGTCTTAATTCTAAGCAGCTCCATTTTGAATTTTTTATTTTTTTTTGGTTATGGGTATTTGTTAAGATTATCTACCATTGTACAATAAATACAAATGAAAATATACTGTTCTCCAGATTACAAATTTTAAAGTAATATTTAGCAGTAGAGCTAGAAAAATGTTTTATTAGATCCTCGGGAACTTAATGTAACAGAAGAGATATGGTAGCTTTGACTAGATCATAGCCTGAGCATACTAGTTTTCAGAAGGCACTAAACATAGTAGTCAATTATGCTTTGAATATGATAAATTATGGTGATCCTTATCATGGCTATTATTTACTATAGAAGTTTACCCCCTAGTCATAAATGTTTTAGCAATTTCAAAAGAAATATTATATCCAAGAAATATACTATTCTGCAGTATATATGAGCGCAGTACAACTATTCGATCATTAAATGGTGGACAATTTATAATACAAAACCATTATCTTTTTTTTACCTAGTTATTGCTGCAAGTAAAATGTCTGAAGAATAATAAATATAATACAGTTTACCCATACTTACTATTCAAATACAATTTTATGTTATTTTACTACAAAACTCTTTAGGAGCTATGCAAGCCGAATGCTTTATCAATAGCTTAAAGAAATCTTTTTGAAATATGGCTCCCTAATTATCTGTTTAATAGACAATACTGAGAATACCAAAAAGGAAAAAGTATGGGTTCAGTATTGGCTTTTTAGATGTAGATATTGTATATTTGTTCAGTGTTCGTTTAGATAAATAGATCTATAATCTTGTAAAGTAATACATTCAGAAAAATAAATCACAGGTTTAATTTTGTGTTCTTTCTAAATGCAAATGGCTATATATTTTCTTATTTTACTCTAGGCAAACACAGAGGCAGTAAGATGTCCAGTACAGAAATATTTATTTATTTTCTTCACAGATACCAACTTGCACAATCAAGCACATCTCTCCTACAAACACAGCTTGTAATCATTTCATTTAGGCAGCAAATACACTAAAAACTATGATTAACTATAATTCTGGGAATTGGGTGGATTAGAGTTTGCCACGAAAATTCAAGTCAACCACTTGGCCTTTAATGATATGTTTATCTTTGCCTTGCTGCTCTTAACCTCCAAACCTGCACTTTTCCTTAATATATTGGCCTACTGAATCACTGCCTTGCATTAGAATTAGATACTTAATAGATCTGGAGTTATCTCTCATGCAATTTACATTCCATATATGGATTAATACTGTATTTGGTACACATTATTTTGTACCTATCATGAAATGAGCAATATATAACTGTAGCTGGTCTCCAGATTCCCTCAGTCTACTGTTCTTCACATACTATATATTGATACCACAATGACCAGATTTCTTGAATAGCATTGTCCTTCGATCATACAATATATGTAATGCTATTTTATCATATATTATTTTTATGGACATTCTAGAACAGTAAAAATAATTTGCCAAGGCACTTTATACATAAAACTTAGTGTACTGCTTTAAAGCCTCTGGATAATGTGCACAGTAGTTCACATGTATGCAGGATTCCAATCTTTTTAATGCTCATGTGTAATTATCAAGAGAAATTGCCCAGAGGTTTGAAAGTAGGTGATATCAATGGCTGTATGCATCTACCACTGTATTTTTTTTTTCATTTAATTTCAAAGAGGCAATGGATGGTCTAAAATCAGTAGTTGATAGCTTCTGGTAGACACTGACATTTAATATCTACAAGATAAAAAGATTTAAGCTAGAGCAATAAAGCTAAGTCAGATATATAATCTGATATAGATATATAATCTGTTTGGGATCAATCTGCATTTCTTATCCAGCATTGCTCCTGAATTAACAGGTCTCCAGTACTTCACTACATCCCAGTTCCTATAGAAAGCAAATCAGGTTAATGTGACCTGTATCCTACTCCTAATTGTTAGTTACACAAGATCAGAGTTCTTCATTGTTGGATCTAGCTTCTAACATTCCTTAGCTTTACCATCTTGTAATTCTCCATTTTCAATATGTATAATAATAATTTGATTTAATTGTTTCATATAGTAATTGAACATTTTTGTTCTCGGTATATTCTTAATTTTATTAGATTAGATATTATAGGATACTGTTTGTAGGCCTGTTGTTGGGTATTTTTAGTATTTTCCACAAAAGTTCTATTGGTAGAACAGAAACTATGGGATATAAATAAATAAACTAACAGTTTAATGGGATAGCACGGTTTGATGCAAATTGGGTTTGAATACTGACAATTATAGATAGACATTTCTTGAATATTTTGTTTGCATATATATTTCTCTTTGCATCCACAGCTGTGGCTTACTTAACCTATTTTGCTTTTTCTGAAAGCATGTGATTGTGAATAGTTACATATCAGAAAGCTGTTTTGTCGATGTGATTCCTAATAGGCAATGGCACATAAATAATTATAAATTTTAAATAATTCACAGTTAAACTGCTTGATTCCTTCATTTACTTAAAAGAATCCTCTCAAATAATTAGTGTCAAGTGTAATTGGCTGCATCCATATGTTAATGTCATTGATAAAACTATAGATATCTACTGATACAAATGCAATAAAATAGAATAGAAATATTTGCAATAATATCATCAGGTGGCATTGGTGACATTAAAGAAGTAAAATTACTACATATTTGTAATTATCTAAATATTATGTAAGATTCCAACTTTGTATAGTCACACCTGATCGTTTTCTCGAAAGGGTTTTGCTGAAAAGCTCATTTATTATGTCAAAAATGATCATAGGAATCCATTTAATTGGGAAATATATTTAAAATACTCTTTAATTGGCATCACAGAGTTGAAAGTTCAATTCAGAGGTGAGATCTAAGGATTCTAATTAGTTAGAATGGATTTAAATATAATCTTAATGATTATACCAAACTTGAAGAAAAATATAATGAAAGAAATGTTTATATTACAAGGGAATCATCAGTTTGTAATTAAATGCACGAATGTGTGCTTTTATTTTAAAACCTTAAAAGAATGTTATTATGCAATATTTGCCATCAGGATAGCTACTATTTGAACTGAATAAAACTGTCATATATTTTCTGCTGACAATGGCATTATTTCAGGTAATCTTACTTTATATTAATCATATAGAAAATTCACTTGCAGAACATTGTAATATGAATTTACTTTTCCCTTTCCGGTCTCCTCCCTCTCAAGTTGTTTGATGCGTCAGAAATGGAAGGATGAAGTAGAAGTCGCCACTTAAGCAGTGAAGGGTTATTCTTTGTAAATAATAGATCAAGCGCACTGGAGCTATTTCTAATGGAGCTGTATGCAGACTCTGTTTCAAGGACAGTGTGTGGTTTAAAAAACATAACCACAGTCATCCTATCTATAACCTCTGGTCAATTTATTGGCACTGTCAGTAAAATATTACAATCGATTAAACTTTGACCTTTTCATAACATTTTATATCCACGTATTGTCAAGTATATGTTTATATATTTGTGTAAAAGAAATACCTGTGGTCGTATTAAATTTTTCTATTGAGGGGAAAGCATATTATATTTTTTTCTCAGCATTTTCTACAGAAGAAACAAATCAAAGGGATTAAATACTGTTACTGAAGCAGCCAGATTTCCACCTTTTTATGCTTTCATTGTGTAATAGGAAATTTAAAGGCAAGTATAATTTATATTCGGTTTCATTTTATCAGTGATACTTTTTCATACCCTTGCCCTTGTTTATACACCATTCAACAGGTTCCTTTCAAAATGCTTACAAGGTTTGTTTCTACAGATGTTTTCGAGCTAATCTGACTCAAGGATATACAGACCTGTTTCAAATGTTAGAATATAATTCACTAGGAAAGTTTTCCTGTGCAGGTTACATGGAAATAATTGGAAACAGCATAAGAGTATGCATTCATGTATAAAATGTATTGTTGCAGATCTTTTATTCATTTCAGCGCAAAAAGCATTTGAATGAACCTTCTTGTTAGAAATAGGTTTGAACAGAAGATTAGAGAAAGTTGTAATCAGTAGACTAAAATATTTTATGTTTATAATAATTGAACTTCGTAATACCTATTTGGTATAAGGTATTTCTTAATTATTGCAAATAATGTTTACATTTTACAAACAAAAGTAATTTTGAGAACAATTATTTTATGTATCCTCAAATTTTGTCTGGAAGTAATCCACTGTATTTTGAAAACAATTGTATAATAAGAAACATTTTTTTCATATATTATTTATAAGTGGATTAACATAACATTTCATTATTCAGATTATAAATAATATTTATATAAATAGTAATTAAAATTATAATTGTGCTACTTCTTTAATGTTCCTGGTTTGTACATGCCTATAGGTCTCTTTTCATTCCAAATTTCCTGCACCAACTTCTTCCCAGAAATATTGTGCTTGATAAAGATGAAAAGTGAGGTCATGATTAGGTATGTCTGAAAGAAACGCTGTGATACATCTACATCGTCATGCCGGTTCTCAGCATTCTATTTGGGAATTTGTTAGTCAGTGCCGGAGGGGTGGGGGGGAGGCAGATTGACAGCTAATAGATATCTCACCATTCATTGTTTTAAGTATTTTTGTCTTTTGTGGCATTGAGAAAAAGACAAGGAAGAGAGTGGAAGCAACTAAAAGATGGCAAAAGATCAAAAAATCAATGGGACGAAGGAATGTGATCTGTTTATCAGGGTGTAGACAGTCTTTCTGTTTGCATTAAGTCTGAGTGAGTGTCTTTGGTAGCCACGGAAGCTGCTTTCATTCACTCCCTAGGAGATGTAATACAAGCATGAAAGTTACGATGTCACACAAAGCAGACACATATGAAAAAAAAATAGTTAAACCACCAGCTTGGCATTACATCACCCCCACCTTCCCCTCCTGAATTAGACTACTATCTTTGTCACAGATGTATTGTTGAACTCTGCAAGCATACCATTTGTGTATAAGTGTTTAGGATGAACATGTTTTTAAGTTCTTTTTCTTGAAAACATCAATAAAATGAGCTGGCATAATAGTTCAGTTAGTAGAAGTTCAAGGAGATGATTGAAGACCTAGGCTTTCAGGCTTTGACAGGTAGTGTAAAATCTCTGAGTGGACTCCTCATTTTTCTTTAATGGATGTGGGGTTTGTTTTGCTTTATCTTTATTTTGTTCTATCTCAGATGGGGGAAATGCAAACTCTGAAGTCTTACAATGCCTGTATTGTTTTAAATGCATTAGTTAGTCGAAGTTGGTATTGTCCATATTATCTTTATTGTTCTGTGTCTTTCCCTTTCTTCCTCCCATTTCTTCAGTGCTATGCCAGCCTATAAGAACTGATCAGTAGACAAGACAGTGTTCCAATCTAGTGGACAAATTTCTCTTTCCTTCTAGTTTCTGATTGTAAGAAGTATCGCAGGGACTGCATATTTTATAAACTTTATATTAAAGTTGTGGCATGTTATCATAAAATGAATTGTGATACTTTGTATTACACTCTGGGATTGAGAGATAGACGTAGGATTAAAAAAACAATTTCTAGGCATTTCTAGATGATAAATTTAATTTTCTTTGCTATTTGGAGGTCTTCTTTGAAAATGCAATTGTAATGAACACATTCAGAACTGGAGAATAGATTTACCCTTGGCTTCAAATAGTTGACGTTATCAGACTCTGTCATTCGTTCCTTCCTATTTTCGGGCTGCTAATTGATGTTTTTGATGTCAGCAAGAAAATTGAAGAAAATGTCATGTGTGAACCAGTGCGGAAGTTAATAAGATTGACTTCGTTGACAGAATTTACAATGAGCGCAGAGACCGCATAATGGGACCACTGCGAATTTGTGAGCTCTCTTTGGAGTCAAAATTGACACCTCACGCTAGGCCAGTGGTCGATAGGGAAGATGGAACATTTGGGAAGGTTCTTAATCTTATTTTTCTCTTTTTTTCCCCTCTTCCTTTTTAACCTTTTGGAGCTTATGGAGTTGCACAAGCAGCTGTTTATCGAGAGAGCTAATGCTTTGGACCAAGCCAAAGTCTTAGTTGAATCTTTGAGCGTCCCTCAACAATGCCAATTTTTATGCTGTTTTGAGCTTGAAAGAAAAGGGGTATTGAAAAAGTTTAAACATGTTTCTTAGGGAACGATACACTAATATCACACAATGTTTTGACTAATAAACCTGAAATGAACTTCTTTTTAAAATAAGGACATTGTTCAGTCTTAAGTAAAACAAATAACTCCATCTACAGGAAAATCTTATTGTAAGAACAGTATTCCACAAACTTGTATGCTTAACCCAAATTTCTTGAATCAAATTCATAACACAGATGAACTCACTCTAGTAAGGTTTTTCTATAATAGTTTAAATTTTTAATAATTTAACCGGGTTTATTGGATTTTGTGTATATAATTATGGAATGGATTAGCCGAATTTAGTTCAGTGCATCTAATTTTTTTCTCCTCGCCTTTAGTGAAATGCGCTAACCCCCAATATGCCCACTACCCCCAAGCAGTCTTTTTTTTTAATGCACTGCACAAAATGTGCTCAGCCTCCAAGGATCTTCAGTAAGAGACATTATTCTTGGAATATCCAATTAATTCCATGGGTAGTGATCAGTTAGCGCTTCTTCTTACTTTCTCGCCATTTGAAATGCTAACACAATGAATATTATCTCATTGGTCTGCGTCCCTCGGCTAAGCTGTTGCCGCGGGCTGAGAATTTCATCGACTGATGAGACCAGAGGCTGCACCGATAAAAGGTTACAGTACGTGATTTGCATGCTAATTGGGGGTTGCTTACATGAACCTGAAAGTTCTTTAACTTTTATTTGACTTTTTTCTTTGTATTCACATGATTTTGTTGCTTAAAGAAAACTTTTAAATTGACTACATTGCACATTATTACTATTTTTGCCTTGTTTTGGATATTTTGAATAAAAGTAATCATATGATTAATTCCACAATGAAGTTTGATTAATAAGCATTCAATGTTTGTACACAGTCATCTTTTTGTTTTTGAATTAAAGGACATATTATTTTTCTATAATGAAATGTTGCCTTTTCTGTTCAACCAAACCATAATCATGGTATCAATGTCATCTAGATCACATTACACTATATGTGAACTAAGTATAATATGATTCCTTTATTCTAAAAGTCCAAATCACAGGCTAGTACATTTTGTGAAACTAGTCTATTCCAACCTGATGCATTACAGATGTTTTGGACTCTCATTATCCTAATATAGTATGACAATTAATTATCATAGCTAAAATTCAATTGTAGTTGGATATTACACTATTGAACATCTATCCTAGAGAGAAAGATTTTCTGAAATGATTAAAACAGAGTTGGCTCATTTTTGTGAGGAAATTAGTAGAACACCTATTAGATATGTTATTCGAAACCCAAAATTTTATTGATTTTATTTTCTACAATAGAAATCATACCTAAAACCGAATGTCAAGTTTGTCCATAAATGCGAACAGCATAGATATCTAAACATAAAGTGTTTCAAAAATGTGATGTATTATGTACAGAAAGGATCTAAATATAAAATTTTATAAAATGTAGCATATCTGTTGATGGCACAAGAAAGGAGTCAGTTTTTTTGAAGCAGACATTCTAAGGTATTAATGGATGTGATTATTTAGACTCAGTTATAATAAAAATGGTTTGATCTGAGAAGATTTGTGATAGAGAAAATAACACTGTGGTTCTATCCATTTTTTAAAAAAGGAAGTAGATATATGTGATTTACAAAAAAGAAAGAAAAATGACGAGGAGGAGAAGAAGAGAGAAAAGAAATGAATTTAGCTTCCTATAGCTGTAATCTTAGAGGTTGGGTAACACATTTGGAGACATATTCCTCCTGAATCAAAATCAGGAGACCTTTCCCAAAATTGCTAGTAAAAGGGTCTAGTGAAGCTAGGAATGAAAGGCTCCCCCTTCTTTTTTCCTAGCTGTCTATGAGCAGCAAAGCAGGTGGCTCCCCGTGGCTGACTTTTCATGACAACATGCCATTAGAAATTGTGGTCCTGTTGATCAATCCACTCGACATGACAGCTTTGCCGCAAGGCCTAGTTCTTTGAGCACCAGCGCTGTGGCTTTTCCCTCCTTTTTTCCTGCACTAATTGGTGAAAGTTTTTACTGTGCTTGTGGCATAGGAAATTCTTTTGAACAGTGTCACAATCAAGTGTTGACTTCTTTAGAATTGCAAGTAGGTTAAGTGAGTATCAACATAGCAATATCTTTTAAGAGTTCTTTCTCTGCCCCCTCAAATAAAATCTTTAATCAAAATTTTGTTAGAGATGAATTTAAAAAAAATACTCTGAATGTTCAGCAATAGTATTTTGGTAATGATATTAAATATCCTTATTGTACATTTACATGTATGTTTTTATTTTTTCTTAATAAATATACTTTTGAGAAATGTCAAAAAATAATTACAAAAATATTAAACAACATCTAAAGTTATTTGTGTAATTCATTATATTCAAATAACTTTTCTGAAGTTTTTTTTCCCAAAATCCTGACCTAATATTTGCGTTATGCTCCCAGTTAAATATTAAGGAATGCTGCTCTTTATAATCCAGAGGAGTAATTGTTATGTGACAAAGGTAATATTCTTGATACAAACATGTGCTGCATGTATAAAAATGCTTAAATATGTATAAATGAATGGAAAGGTTTTATATAAAGAGGGGAAACTGTAAGAAAAATTGTGTATATGCATTTGTAGTACTTAGATATTTATGCTTTAGGATTCAGCCACCAAAGTTTCTGTATATTTTACATGCAATATTGTCTTTTCATCTCATATCTGCCACAAGTCCTTTTGTTGTGCATAATACATATATTTCCTAAGGTCTGTATATATTCTATAAAGCTAATATCATTTAATGTAATTATATAGCATGTGTACATAAATTTGTATTATAAGGTTTAGTATTGAAGCAAATAGCAAGCATGAAAGGGAAAAAAGGAAATGCAGATATCACAAATAGCTTTCAATGCATATTCAGCTATAGAAAGCTGAAATTATTGCGTAACTTTTACCACTGAACACAACTGAATATGCAGGAAATAATATATATTTCAACATGGCATAGCCAATGCAAATATAAAAACAGTTACAATTATTTTTTAAAAAGTAGAGCATTAACAGGATTTAAGGTATAATTTCCCCTCCTGTAAATGCTGCCGTAATTCTTTTTGTTGTCCTCTTTTATACAACCAAATTGAAAGGAACTCATATCGTAATTTTGCCCAGAAATAGAAATTGCTAAAATTTGCATTATTAACATTATCAAGTCACTGGTTGGTAAGACATCAGACATGACGAGCAAGAAGGGCAGCTTAGGGAGAATTGGGCTTTAAACCCTCAGCAGATCGGAGTTAGGATCAAAGGCGCTTGTTTTATGTGGCTGTGTGAGACTTTGAAGTCTTGACTGCACCTACAGCACTCATTTCATCAGGTTCACTGGTGTCTTAATAGCAGATCAATAAGTTTCAAAGTCGGAGAGTTAATTTGATACTAGTGCTGATGCAGTCGTGCTGGGGACACAGAGAGAAGCAGGAGAAAGCAACCTATTAAGATCTGGGATGCGGAGAAGTGCTTGATGTTGTTGATTCTATCCACAAAATTCCAAACTCTAAATGTTACAGTTCCAAATTTCCAAGCTCTTAATATATTATTATTAAGAGGAAAATTAGATGTTTGCTTTGTTGAAGGAGATGATTAATTTGTGGTTTTCTGTTATGACCAAGGTTTGGTTCAGAAATACAGGCAATATTTTAATGTGATTAATGTAAAATAAAATGCCTGAACCAAGCACAAAATTTTATATCTCTCAAAGATGATATTCCTCCCAAAAGAAGTATGGCAAATGAGATGCCTTGTTACATATTTTTCATGGAACTCCCCCCCCCCCCTTTTACGCTTTATACCTAAAAAAAAAAGCTTTAAGGCAAAGTGAAGTTATCAGGACAAATGATAGCTGGAGAAAATATACTGTGCTTTTAATTCTACCTTGCCATAGTTGCATATATATGGTGTATGTAAAATTAATATTTCACCTTCAAATCCATCTCTTTTTTTCGTATATTGCAAAATCTTAATAAGGGCAGAACCCTTAAATATTGTTTATATTGCATTAATTTTCTTTTTAGACTGCAAAGAAATTATTTGGCTACATTATTTATAGAAAAATAAAAATTATACTGATATAAAATGCTAAATTATTTATTCTTGTAATCGGTGCGACATTCATCCTGGCATAGTTGATGGCAACCCAAATAGTTTTTACAAACTGAGACAGACAGACCTGCGTAAATGCATAATCCCTTTCCCTCTTAAAAAGAAATTTCTTTTTTAGAAATCATAAGAACGTTTCCATCTGTATGTATGGTAGAGGTTTCCTTGCACCAGAGGTCAACTTCACACCCTTTTGGAACAAAACTCTAATTTAGAATGTTCATCTAAGGGTTGATAATGGCATTAGGGGGCCAGGAGGCTGGTCAGTGGGAGCCGTAGATTAGCGCAGTAGCCACAGCAGCTTTAGTTAGACCCCCATGATTCATTGGACAGATTAACTATCACATCTGTCATTTTTATCCCTTTTAATTCTTCCCCTTTTGCCACATTTAAAATAATAAACAATTTTCCCTTGAAAAAGCAGAAGGCAGGATTAATAAAAATTCTCAAAAAGTGAGTTCTATGAAAGAAGCCACCAAAGGTATGTTCCAAAACGCCTCTGTAAAAAATTGCATTATTAAGCAATGGATTTCTTGATATTTCTGCAAGGGGGAATGTTTGTGTGCACATATATATAGAGTATAGATCTTAATAAATTGGTCAGAAAAGGCAAGTTTTGAAACATTTAATTTCTTTAACAACAGTGATTATTCAAGTGGTTCAGAATTGAGCTTTGTATGAATAATTCTCATCTTTTCTCCAATATTTGTTTCCTTCGTAATTTGTTTCTTTTGATTTCATGATTCTATTAATTAGAATTTATCGTAAAGGTTGATTTGATGTTCAAAAATTTGGACCTGATTGAATGAAAATTAATGTTTGATCTTTTCCAAGGGGAGACTACTGTCTGGTTGCTGATTGCTTAATAATTGTTGAGTTTCACAAGTGCAGTTTCCAATATTTATTACGCAAAGATGTCAGTGTTAAAAGGGAATTTAAGAATTTCTATAAATGGAATTGTTGATAGAGTGAGCGAGACAGTTCTTGGGAACTGGGGAATTGGTGAAGAAAGAATTTCGAGCAGATGAAGGTGTCTTCAAATTTGGGTAGGAATTATTTACTGTGCTGGCTTTTTTGAGCTGCTGATGTAAAAGTGAAGACATGGAAAATTACTTGAGATGGTATGAATTACTTCTCCTTTGTTCCTTTCTTTAAATAACAAAGATTTAAGGGGAAAAATTTAATTTTTCTTAAAATATTATGAATTAAAAATTGTCAAGGTATTTGGTATTTTTAATTTTTAAAAAACTTACAATAAATACAACTAAGTGTCATGGATAGTGTATCCCCACCCAATAATGATCTGCAGTTCATTAAAAGAGTATTAATTTGGCTCCTGATCTCTTGGGAAGCACCTTAAGATGATGTTTGGGTGGGTGGGGGTTCCCCCCCCGGAATTGTTTTTTTAAAAAAATTCTAGCAGATTTGGTCCCTGTCAGTCAGAAATAATTGTGTTCTTAATCTTGTCCCTGATGGATGACTTGGAGTTCAGCAACGGGCCAGCTCCAATGACAAATACAATATTAATATTCATTAACTGCTTTGACAATGCTAATTTTGATGCAGTAGTAAAGGGCCTTCCAAAGTTAGCGGCCAAAGCATCAGAGCTACGCAAGGTGGCAAGATAATTTGTGCTGGTTTGCTGAGCTGAAGCCTTTTAAAGTCTATGGCAAAAAGCTAGGTACCACAAACAAAAAAGAGAAAGGGAAAAAGTTCTGAAGCATTGGAAAGCAGGGCGGCGGAAGTAATACGATCACACTCCGCTCAAAAATTTGACACCTCTGATGCAGTTTCTTTGAGTGAAATTTCTACAAAGTTGCAACAAAAAAAAGCATAACATGGTAAGTCAGCACATTTGTGATTTTGTTTAATCTTTTTGATCTTTTCAATTATCACTATTTGAAGATCAATAGTCATTTTTCCTATTCTGCTTAGGAGACACGCAGCGGTGGTTTAATATGTGTTAGGACCATTCTCTTTAGAGGCAGGCATCTGCAACTTCATGTGATTTTTCTATTTAAGCTTTTCAGAAAATACTATATATGGAATACCATTTTTGCTGGTCCCATTTTTAGACATATATGTTAATTTCTTTAAAGGTCTTTATAAAATAATATATAATTCACTCTTTCCTGTAGATAAGAATTGAAGGATGGAAGAATTTTTTTTCAAGGGAGAAGAAAAAGAGCAAAATAATCTTCTATCATTTACTGAAATCGAACCTCCTCTTCCCCCTTCCCCAACTGACCGGCATCAAATAGGCATTAAAGCTTCATTTCCCTGATGAGCAGTGAAGCAGTGTTTTCACCAAGTTAGGTGAACTTTGAAGAACTGAGATTTCCATTATATTTGCCAAGTCGGCAAACAAAATATCAGCTTTTGTTCTTTTGACTGACTATATGGGGGTTTGAGGGGAGGTGGAGAGAGAGAGAGAGAGAGAGAAATGAGAAGTTATTCTCTCCCCAGTTTTTGTGTGGTTTGGTATTGAATCAGAAGGAGAAGCAGGCATTGTTCGTTTTCCTACCAAGCGAAATAATTCTATGAATGGAACTGGACTTGAGCATCTTTTCTGAAGAGCTGGCGTTGCAGAGCTGTTCCTGTGTGTTTATCTGTTCAATGCAGCTCCGTGGTGAATGGTTTAGGTAGGGTGCTGCCCTCCAGTGGATCAACCAACTGCAGTCTTAATACACATCATATAGGTATGTTAATATAACAAGCAGCAGCATGCTTGAAACCAGGCAGCGTGAAGCATCCTGATTAAAACTGTTGTAAATGGTAAGCTATACCTTTTCCTCCTTTCACACAGGGACTAATAGATTGAGACTTTGCATTTCATGTATCAGCGCTGCTAGTTGCATTTTTGTTGCATGTTTTTGTTGCATGTTAATTTTTTGTTACTTCAGAAAATTATAGGAGACTTTTGCTATGAGAAAAATGCTTTGGAGTTTGGGAACTTTTTATTAGATTGCTTCTGCCATTATTACTGAAGAATCCTTTTTTTAATGTTTTGTTTTCACTGAAGGTGTTCATTATTCATTGAATATGGCTTATTCAGCTCTTGACGGTTGGGTTAAGTAAGGCCATTGCCTTCCTTTCATCAGCATAAAGTTGAATTAGGGAAGGAGAATGTTTGGGAGTTTTTCTTCCCTAGGTAGAAAAACTCACAGCACCTTTTTTCTCCAAGTTCTATAAATAATAAAGTTTTTTTAAACACCTATATACTGGATCTAAGAGGAATCTGTGATTGAACAGGAGTTCATTTTCCCCTATCCTATCCATAAGTGTAACTTCACTGCAATGTGAGTGGGGATCTAAAACTTCACGGATATACTGAACTGGATATTAAGTAGATAGGTAGAAGATAGATAGATAGATAGATAGATAGATAGATAGATAGATAGATAGATAGATAGATAGATAGATAGATAGATTCAGTTCTTGGACATTGCATTAAATAAACGATTTTCCTGCAATGAGTTCAGAAGAATTCTCCTCGGGAGAGGGAAAAAGATTGGAAAAATGTTGGTAGGTTGACATAGTTTTCTTTAAAAAAAAATACAAGACAAAATCTGTTCTCTTTCTTTCTCACCTCCTATTTTTGGGACAACCAAGAAGGAATCCTTCTGTTTTAGGCAATCCATCCTGTTTGCTATATTTTATAAGTTATTGTTGCTAAATGGTTGGGAACTGTCCATCACCAGCAGAGAACTTGCAGTTTATTTAAGAAATTGCACGTGGGACAAAAGCAACTGATGGAGTGTGGTGGCCGCTGTGAATAGAGGGAGGGAATGCAATTAGTTGCCATGCTGTTGGAGCTTTTTACTTGTCAAACTGGAGCCTCATTGCTTTTGTTATTACCATGTAAAGGGAAATTGCAGGGTTTTGTTTTGGTATTAAGGGCCTTAACGGTTGCTGGCTGACACTTTATTTGCAAAGGCTGGATAAGTGCGGGAAAAGGATGGTGGTGAGAAAATCAAACAGAAGAACTCTTTCTTTTTGGGGGAGAAGTTCTTCCAGACCCCTAGGATTTTATATCCACTTCTGAATATAATGCAGCCAACATACCTGTAAAATAAGGGTAATCAATGCATAAAAGTTTCAGAGATTTTTGCCGTATGTTTTGCCTAAAAAGTTTTTTCTTTTTATCAAAAATATATTCTGTGGTTAATTTAACACATATGTGTCAAAAACATGAGTGACAGGTCTTTATAGATTTAACAAGATTTAACAAGATTTCTTTATTGAGAACATTTACTGGGAACTACTTTCTTGGTAAAATTGGTATTATGCTTTTGGGTATGAACTTTATTTGTGCTGCTTTTGTATTAATTGATAATGCTCTTTTGTGCTAGAAATTGCTTAACCATCATATTGGTCTTTTCTTCTGCACTAGTTATTTTTAGATTTGTAGTGAATTCGACGGTAGAAATTAGAGCGCTGTCTTGGCAACTTTTCTCGCTTAAATCAATAATGATCAAAAATAGTAGTTGACATGAATAACTTGTAAGACATGGATAAAATAAGTTAGTATTGTTCAAATCACTGAGCAAACTGAAGCAATATTAATCTTTACTGTTCACATATGGAAACTTTTAATAAAAGTTGCTGCAGCAGAATATACCTTTTCGATTAAAAAAAAAACTCCGGAAAACATACTACGGTGATTTTCTCTTGCTTTTATACAAAATGATCAGATTTTACCCAAAGGGACAATTTTTTACGCTAGCGAAAGTTAAGATGTGGAACATTGATCTGAAAGCAGAAGACCTGCTAAAGACTTTATTTGCGTCAGAGTGACAAGGAAATCAACTTATTCCTCCTGCAGGTCAATCACTAAAAAATAGGTGCTATTTGACAGTTGCTCATATAAAGTGAATTGCTTGCTTCATTTAGGCTCATGTTTTCTTATGATTCTGTCTTACTGCCTTGCTTCACAGCTAACTGTTACCTATCTATCCGAATTGTTGTATTGTTGTTATTTATTTCCAAGGTAACTGTTTTTTAAAAATTATCCTTAACGAAGAGGTGGGGGTGAGAATTTGAATATTGGAACCTAGAAATGATTACTCTGAGTTTTGCTACCCACAGCCAAACTCTTAGAAAACAAGACACTTCTCTCAGCCAACATTCGATGTCATAATGGATGCTGAACATTCAGAGAACTCCAGGCCTCAAAACTGGAAACATCTTAATCTTTTAGGACCATACTTTTAAGTGAAAACATGGGTAAACAGAAACAGAGAGGGGAAAGCAGACAGGGAAAATTATAGAACAATTTCATTTGGTTGTGAAGAAACAAATCTTTTAGGATTAAGAGTGGGGAAAACAAAGCTGTAATGAACCCAAGAGATGCACTTTTAATGGGAATGGAAGATTTGAATGGTAAAGGAGGAACACTCGCCTCTGGCTTCTCTCTGTTCCAGCATTTTGGATGTTGGCATCTCAATTTGAATTGTTGGGTGAGTAGCATTTGTGTGTATGTGTATATGAATTTTGGTGCATGTAGTGTGCATGTGCAACTTTCTAGTAATGAGCACTGAACTAGTTGTGTAACTTGTTTTCATTAGTGCCAGAGGTACATTAAAAACAGAAAATAGTCTCTCTCTCATTTTTTTTTTTAGTGAGAATTATTTTTGGAGAAGGGAATAGAGAGAATAATTTGCCAGTGACAGCTCTTAATATGCTTAATATTGCATAACAACTCAAAACATATTTTTCTACATGCAAAGATGTGGGACTATTAAAATTGATTTTTCTTGTTTTGGAAGAGAAATCCTTTTCTTTTTGTAGTGTTGTCATAGAAAAGGGGATTTCAAAATTTGCAGCTGGTTACATTTATTGAAATAAAGCTGCTGGGTAAAGCTTGCCAATGAAAACAAATGTGTGTGGAGGGGAGGATATATTACTTATGTAAAATATTTATAAAAAAGAATAAAGCATACTGAAATATAAACTTTTCATTTATTTAATAGTGAAACATCTTTTGTTGTGCATGTTTCACCTTTCCCTATTTTAGAACAAATTATTTAGAACATAGTTATTGAGATTACTGAAATATATTGTACTTGTGGCTTTTCAGAAGTAAATTTCATTGATTTCAGGCATGCTTATTTCAGTTACATGGATGTGAGACTTTTAATATTTTTTAAAACTAATTTGTCTAAGATTTCACCTTTTGCATATTCATAATAATAAGCCATATGTATTGCATAAAATTATTTTAATTTTATATATCATAAGTATTCAGATTCTTTATATCACCTTATTTGCCTACTGTGTTAGTTAAAGGTTTTATCTGTAAATAATATTAATTCTTTGGGAGGAAATGTTTATTTTGTTGCATCAAAAAAGATGATATATTTTTAAAGAAATTCTTGAAATTATTTGATTAATAATATCTTTAAAATATATCATTTTAAATGAAAAGAAATATGTATTTAAAATTCCTCAAACTGCATCTAGAGGACTGCAAAATATACTTCTTTGTATGAAATTTACAAGATATCTCTTGCTGAAATTTAGGCCTTCTTACGAATTACCTTTTTTCATTCTATTTCTTTTAAACTTTGTGAAAAATTAGTTATATTATTTAAAGGTAATTTTTTAAAAAAAATATTAGTTGGCTAAGACTACAATACAAAGCATATTTTTTCAGAAATAAACTCCATGGAACTATATGAGCTTTACTCTATGTTTAGTTCTATAGCTGCTAACACAAGATTTTACTCTCAGAAGGATTCTACAGTACTTAAAAATTAAAGTTATTGAACTCAATGAAAATTATTATGAAAGTGTGTAGTAAATGATTCTGTTATAACTTCCCCCAAAAATTGATAAACAAAACAAATATCATTTATTTGATGGCTCTGGGTATATCTACAACTTTTACTTTTATATCATTACGTGATATGTTTTCCAGTAAAATAGGATAAGTTCTATTGCAGAATTCATTGCACAAAATTCATTGCACAAAATAAATCCCAAGGTATTAGAAAATTTGTAGCCATTTCTTTAATTTGTAATTTTTGATACTCGGTTACAAAAAGTAAACTTTATAAAATGATAAAACGAATCTTTCATTTTCACTGCCAACACTTTAGACATTAGTAATTTATAAGATTTTGCTTCCAAATACTCTTTTTACTGGAAACCGTGCTGTTTTCTCTGATATAAATACTAGAGAACTACTTAGTTCTTTTAAGTTCTTTAGTATAATTACTAAATAAAGACTGTGTTTGGGAATATTAGACAGTCTGGTTCATAATACATATATAACTATATGGTTTGCCATACTGTGGTGACTTTGAAAAATCAAAAACAATATTTTTTGGAAAAAAGCAATATATGACTTTTTTTTTATTTTGCAAAGTATAGCTATTTGCATCCTTGACTTCTGGAAATATGTTGTGATATTTTTTTGGATCCTTCTTTACTTTCAGGCATTATATTCTTTACTTGTATTAAATATAAATGCAATGTATAACAACAAAGTATTGGAAAATAAATATTACAAAGGATGTTTGAATTTCCAAAATATTGATTTTTCCATCAAAACTTCCTATATCACACATCTTTTTTGAAAACGAATGGTTAATCTTTTGTAATGGCAGCAAAATAAAATGTGGCTGATGACTAATATTAAGTTAAATAATAGCTCAATGCAGTATTTCTTTATTAATAATAAAAACTTAACTTTTCAAGCAAGATATTAATTTCTACAATTCTTTTACCTAACCATTTGTATATTATTTAGAAATTACATATTTAGCTGTCAATCTTTCTGTCTCTCTCCTCATAAATGTTTCACACTTACAAGCAAAATTTGGAATTTTGCTTGTAAGCCATACAGAGTCGGTTTTTGTGAGATAAGCAGGATATATAAATTTGCTAAATAAATGTGTAATCCATTTAAACTATATATTTATTTTTTTCTCTTTGGGATTGTTCAATTTTCTGGGTTTCTTCTTCATTTGCCTGCCAGAGTAATTAATGCTCCTGATTTCATCTTTCATTCTTAGTAAGTTTCCCTGAGTTTATTCAAACTTCTTTGTTTCTAGTTATGATTAGAAAAAAGACTTACGTCAATAATTTGTTTTTTTTTGTTCTTGCAAATCAATTAAGTAAAATATATTTGAGCCATCAAAAATAGTTTTCTCTAATATGTTAATTTATCAGACATTTAAAGAACCCGGATAAAAGACTATGGGACCTGCGTGAACATTTCCCAATTTGTATTTATTTGAATATCATATTCCAAAGTTCTGAAGCAAGAAATTGGCCCCTATTTTATCTTATTAACCCTTCCTATAATAATTTGGTGCTTGAGTAGCTTTTGAGGAAGTTGGTAACCCTTATTTAATGGAACAATTCTCCAATCAGGAAACAACCAGAGAAGGAAAAACAAAACAGAAGTGGTAGAATTCAGGTCACCCCCCACTTTTAAGGGGTTTGTGGGTATAGGGGTTAGGCTTTTTTTAAAAAAAGTCTGGCTAGGAAAGTATTGTCCATACACTTGGCTGTCAGTGCTCTTGCCATCATTTACGTGATGGAAGAAAATGAGTCTTTTTAACATAAGCTATGTTTATCAATGGAAGCCTTGTCGTCAGCTACAATAGGGAATGAGCTTAGGGCAAGACCTTAGGCAGAAATGAGCTACGTTAAAGTTTGAAAGGGTTCACAGCACTGTATCAGTGACAATAGACTAAGGAGAAATAGATTCCTGGAGAAATTGCTTAGTCAGGTGTGAAAGTATTTTTTATGTCAATAAAATGTATGTTGAGTCAGTAAATATGTTTCTTAATTTCCTCAAGAATAACAATGAGAATTGAGTAGTTTGTATTTGTTACGTGCAAAAAGTCTTTATAGTGACATTTAGAAAAAAATATTAAATGTAACTATGAGATTAAAATACCTGTACATGTATTTTGTATAAAATATTAGAAAATAGATATTGTAAATAACTCAAAAATGCTCTTGTTGACCTAATTTTTCCTAAATTATTTAACTATGCTGGAGATAAATAAGATTGAATATAATATCTATGAGAGTAAACAACTGATACCAGGTTTAAAAGAAAAACATGTTATATCTTGGAAGGTTTAGTTATTAAAAATTGCTGATGCAGTTGGTATAAAGCAGAATTCTGACTCAAAATATAGAAAACTTACAAGACCTATTGTAATTGCTTTTGATCTTTGTCAGATTTATAAAATCAATTTATAGTCCAATTTTTATTTTGCAGTATTTTACACATGAGGACTAGTGTAAAAGAGAAGGGCCTGGCAGAAAAATCATAATGAAGAGCAGACATATACAGTAGTTTAATTTGTGTTTCTGTTTTACAGTTGAATTGTAACTTTTATTTGTCTTACAATTTTGGCCAACCTCTTAGAGTAAGAATTAAAATACATCGATCTAAGACATAGTGCCTTAGACATGTTGTCTAAAGATAACAAAAGTAATCTGTGGATTCTAAATTCCTGGCTGCTAATTGTGGTAGCACAAATTTATGATTCAGGTAGGTATACAGTACAAGAGTTTCATTCCAGAGTGTAACCTAATGGAATACATATCATGGACCCAACTTATCTCTATTTGTCCTTATTCCTTTCTGTCATGTAACCTTCTTGTACTAAGTACATTTATTGCTGTTGTTTATACATATCTTTGATATTACTCCTCCACAAAGATAATAATTGAAATCAAATCCCAGCATTATGCAAACAAACTTGTACAAATAGATGTGTTCCTCTCTTCTTCCCTTGTTACAATCTTACAGAGTAGATTTTGAGAATGAGGACTTTTGCTAGTGAACTGAAGAAAGAGGAAGTTATTTCTCCTACCCTCTTTTTGATGGACAAGAGATGTTCCATCATCAGAGGAGTTAATTGTGTACCACCCCTAAGCTTTTTCATCTTTCTCTTGAAGAAATTTATAAAATTTTTCACTCTTGGAGTAATTTATAGAAATTTACTCAAGGCACAGCTACATTTTTAATACAGTGGCTGAAATATCTAATAAAAAGATCTGGTATATGTTATCTGGTATACATATGCTAAACCATTTTTAATTTTGTCTAGTAATTTCATAGTATTGATTCCATGTCTGAAATGCAATCTTCAGGCAATGATTGACGGACAATATGAAGAATGGGAAAAGACCAACTTTTCCGACTATTTGTATTTTAATTTGCTGTTTCATAAAGTCAGAAGTTTATACGTTTACCAAAAGTAGGAGCCTTCTTACATTTTGACCCATCCTCAGTTTGTATTCTATTAAATATAGTAAGAAAAATCCTGTTCTATTATTCATTAATGGCATTTTAAAAGATATGCTTTCAGAAAATACCAAAAGAGTGATTTAATTTTATAATAATGTAAGCAAAACCAAAGTAATAGGAAAATATACACTATAAAACAATAATCTATGTGCAAAATGGAATGATCTAAGATGATATAATAGTACTTTTTATCTAATTTTTTCTGTGTTATCTTTTATACTCATCTGATTGTACTGGAACTGCTTTTTGGGGGGAAAGCGGGAGAAGTCAGGCAATTCCCCTGATCATTTCAAAGTCATAAATAAATAGAATACTAATTTTCAATACCAACATTGTTAATAGTCTCTCCCTGAGATTCCTCACCCAGAAAGTTTATTTAATGCAGTTCCATAATTCTACTTGCAAAATTGGCTTCCTTTATTACAAACCAAAAGTACATCCAAAATTACCTTAGACTTCTTAATTAAATTACTGGCCATTTTTGCCCTAACCCTTTTCAGTAAATGTGCCTAACATATTGGAGCCATTAAAAGTTTAATAAAACTAAATTGTATCGTTCAGTTTTATCTCTGTCTAGATGTAGTACAAAAGTATCTGCCAACATGTTTCCACAACATAAAATATATTTTATCATATTTGTTGAAAATTTAAATTACACAAAAAACATCCATATAGCTCCCACCATGATGTTGTTCAATCCCCATTTGGGGTATGTGTGTGTATGTGTACCCTAAAACCTAGGATTTTATAGGGCTTTAAATTTGGTTTTAATTGGTTTTAGTCCTTATTTTTAAACCCTTGTCTCATTTTTATTATTCAGCCATGATATTTAATCTTTTTAATTGTTTTTAATTATTGTGTTATTACTGCATTTTTTAATTGCTATACACTGCCCCAAGTCCCGCAGGGAGAGGGGGGCGATATATAAATCTTGTAAATAAAATAAATAAATAAATAAATAAAAAATGTGTGATATCATATGTCTTCTGGAAGCATGTGGTTCTTTTTTTTCATGGTTTCATGCCCTTTATTATTTGTTACTATAAGCTACACAGATTTATGTGGACTTTGATGGTCTCTAAATTGTAATGGCTATTATCATATGATCTTTAACATTTTATATAAACAGATATCTCAGTAAGATCTTTAACTTTATGAAAAAAGAAAACTAAATAAGAGTTTAGAATGAGAATGGTGTAATAGAAAACCTTTACATTAAGTCTGTACCATATTTTCTATTAAGCATTCAATATCAAAATAGCAAAACATCAAAAGAATGTAGGGATCGCCTTCGTAATGTCCATTGCAAATCTGAAGATAATTCATAAATGCACGCCCTCTAAATTTCAGTATCGAGAGGCTCTGCTTGGATGAAACTATGTCAACAAATAAACTGAATTTCAGAGATCTATCTAACATAGAACTATGAATAAAATATATATTTAAATTTTCAAATTATTTGGCTGATTATATTGATTATTCATAGAAGTCTCTCTGGCTGGAATAATATTTGGGAAAATCAAAATGCGTTTGATTTTCTAAGAATGAATAGAATGAATTGCCAGAAGGAGGGCAAAACAAATTCTATAACTATGATATAGTTGAAAAAGTAGTTGAAAATGAACAGGTTAAAATTTCGTAGGATTTCTGAATGTACACTGATATGTCTTTGATCAGAAGGAGATGGCATAAACCAGATTATCCCAGTGGTTATCCCCACATTGGGTAACAATCCAATTTTTTTTAAACAAATGTAAAAAATCTGCACATTGACAAAATTCCCATTTGTCAATTGCAAAAAACCACTCTGCTTGAGTTCACATACCAATATATTATGACATCCTAGTTCTTGATGTGTATGAAAGAACTGGCAGCTAAAGAACTGGCAGCTGTGACTTCACATTTACCCAGATAACCTTCTGAATGGGAAGCAAGTGTCTTCACCACCAGCCCACCACACAGTTCAGATTACAACAACTGTTAGTAGTTTCACTATTTTTCAAACTAGCGATTCAAGTTAATTTATCTTTATTATCTCTATTTCCATTTATCTTCCTTATTGTAGAGTGTGATTCTTTCATGATTACATGCAGTATAGCCCTCAACATGTTTACTAAGTCCCTAAGCATTCAGTGATGCTGTCTAGTTACATTTTTAATCATTGTAGCATTATGAAGGAGTCCTGCAATATACTCAAAAATAAGTTTTATAACAGTTTTAAAAACTACTTCCTTTTTTTAAAAAAAAGTGTATAGTTTTAAGTGTATAGTAGTTAAATAAATAGCTTTGGTACAATTTTAATTTTCATCACACATACACATTATTGATTTTTTTTTCAGTCCAACTGAAAAATTACAAAGCAATTTTGTTATAGAATAATGAAACATGCTTTGAAAGACTGAAGTATTTCAAAGGAAATTCATGTAATTTTAAAAGAAGAAATCTTCTAGTTTTCTTGCATTCTTTTAAAGTATCCTTCCATCTCTTTTTGGAATGACAATTGCTAATCTATATTGAGGATAATGGTGAACACTATGACAGTTCCTGGACTAAGGTGGCGCTTGTAGACACTACTCATTGTCCCTATTCTTTTAATGTAATTCCTTTTACTTGATGTTAATGCAAATTGTTCCTTACTGAAAGTAATAAAAGGAAATGAAGACACATTTGAAAATGAAAGTTGACGCTAATCCATTCTTCTACTAGACTCTTTATCTTTGCTGCTACCTAATCTGGTTAAATGTCCCTCTTGTAGGATTTTAGTGTAAATCCTCTATAGGGAATAGGGTTTTTTTTCCCCTTCTCCTCTCTTGTGAGTGTGTATGAATCTGTGTGAATTGCAATTGGATTATTCACAGGAAAAAATGGCTCAGCAGTTTGCTTGTTTCATTTGTATATGATTGTGTGTGTATGTATGCACGCGCACATTTTACTGTACATTAAAAATGAAAAGATATTCTTCTCTCCCCATTTTATTTTTTTCTTCTTCTCTTTCTGTCTTTGCTGTGGAGCAATAATAGTTCAACTATAATACAAAATTTGGTATTAGATATTTTATTTCTGAGAGTGGTAACATGGTTTTAAGTATGTCCTTCTTTCTACCTCCCTCCTGTAAATTGTATTCACTGCCAATGAGAAAGTACATATTAATATCTTCTGTTATTTGAAAATTGGGACCCTGCCTTATATGCCTATTAAGAAGAAGTGACCCTGGAATTCAGTAAGTCCCATTCAGTTCCCTGACTTTTGTCTCATACCTAGGCTTTACCATCTTCAAGACAATCAGATAGATTTTGCTTGCTTGCTTTGTTTTTTGTTTAATGAACTGAAATTATTATTATGTTTTCTTTCTTTAGGACATATTTCTAAAATTAAAAGAAATAGATGGTGGGTCAGTAGTAAATTTTAATTTAAGAAAGATATGGAACTGAACATGATAAAGTTTTAAAAGTATTCAGAAAAAAGTTGTGCTATAGTGAGATAGCTGCACTTGAAAAAGCCAAAATCTACCTTTTCTTTTAAAAAACTGTAGGGCCCATGCTAATTTGTTTCTAGGTGGATCAGCTGCATGATTGGTTCAGGTTGGTTCCTGTCCACCAGCAGCACAATTGCTGACACATGGATTTTAAGTGTGACCAGAGTTATGTGCCCTGAAGTGAACTCTGCAGTGTACACATCTCTGACTGTGAGTAAGATCTCTGTGTTAGCAATTTTAGAGCTTCTTATTTGGCAAAGGGTGAAAAATATTTTTATACCTGGTAGAGATCAGTAAACAACATACACCCTCAGAATTTAATGGTGCAAACACCATGTCTTAATTTAAACAAAGGAAACAGACAAAAAAAAACCCTCTTAATATTACGACAGCAGTTTTGTTCCAATTGGTAAGATGTTTTTTTATATAGCAATAAAAATCTTTACAGTCTTCAAAATATATCACGGTATAGAGAGTTTAAATAAAATGAAGCCTAGGCTCTTCCATGTACAGCATTTGCTACATTCACTCACCATATCAGACCTCTTCTAGCTCAAAGACAATGGAAAAGGAAAGACTGCAAGCACAATTTGCTATACAAATGCCAGAACTTCAGAATGGGCGATTTTCCGTTGGCTAGAACCCTTAGCTTGCCCCACTTTCTTGGCTTTCCATTCCCTTTAAAGATAAGTCTCTATGGTACCCCATAATTCACTGTGCAGCAAAAACAAGTGATGGGTTATGTTGGGATTAGGGGCAGGGGCACTGGAAGCTATTTTTTTAAAATTGTTCTCTTGGAGGGAAAACTAGGCAGTTCATAACTTGTCCTGAGTATTTTGTGATATCCAAAGCAAGGACATGATAGGTCACTGAAAAAAACATTTTAACCATATAAAGAATAGCTTTCAAGAGTGACTGTGAAGAAGTTCCTACCAGAGAGTAAAGGGGCTTCATTTTATAGGTCAGGAAATTTCATTCTTAACAATATTGAGTTTATTTCAGCTTACTTCCTAGTAAATAAACTTAAGAATCCCAAAGCATAAGACAAAGGAGGAATAAAGAAAACTCCTGAAGATATTCTCACATTCTGCACATAAAGAGTCATAAATGCTAAAAACATCTGTGATTGTATCTGTGTGTATGATTGTGTGGGTATGCATGTGGGCACATATAAATAGCTTCTTTAGTATATCTACTTGGAACATATTAATGCAACATCTTCCTATTCTTTTTATTTTCTATTTTTACAGTCTAACAAAGTCCCAGTTGTGCAGCACCCACACCATGTACATCCTCTTACACCGCTTATTACATACAGCAATGAACACTTCACGCCAGGGAATCCTCCTCCACACTTACCAGCTGATGTAGATCCCAAAACAGGTAGGTTGTAAGATTTACTCCAGAAGGATGTTTGAGAAGATGCTAGACATTAAAGCAATTACTTAAAACTGGTCAATTATTTAACAGTGTCTGGTCAATTAAAGAAGAAAAACATTGGCAAAGTATAACAAAAAGAATTTTAAAATGATGGAAAAAAACAGACTAATTGTATGTGAAGAAAATTCACAAGTTATGTAAGTTGTAGTTTCCTTTATGCATCACTTTGAAATTGTGTGACCTGTCATTCAATGCACACTAATGATAATGCAGTCCATTTCTAATGTCTATTTTTTAGTAAGATACTTTGATACCATACAGAAATTAAATCTATGGTTTAAATAAAATTACCAAGATGATACTCAATTGTTTCTAAAGCTGTCCAAAATAGATAAATTTCTTTAAACAATGTTATTCCTCTCAAAGCTATATGAGCAAATTTATGTATGTATGTGTGTGTATATATATGTATATGTATATATATTTAAAAAACCCAAAAGAGTGAAGCAAGCCAAATGTCAAATGTTTCCTCTATGATTTTACATAATAAAGCTAACATATATTAATTAATTATGATTTTACATAATAAAGCTAACATATATTAATTAAACATTCTAATATGAAAAATATTACTGAACCATTATATCCTTAAGAATATAATACTTCTTAATATTCTAGAAGCCCACTGATCATTTGTTAATGTATTATATATTTATGTCACCTAATCAATCGATTCCAGTAGCTCACCACTTTCACAAGAGTAAAACTAGTTAACAAAAACACAACAACATAAAGGTCATAAAATGGGGCAAAACTAACTTAACAAACCCTTGCTTAGCAACAGAAATTGGGCCCTTAGTTGTGGTTGTAAGTTGAGGACTACCTGTATAAATCCTGAGAAAATATTCACTTTTACAATGGAATTTTTAACCATCTGTTTACATCAATATGAACATTTTATATTAAGTTTACAGAAATAAAATATTATTGAAGTAATTATTCCCATATATTTAAATGTATCCAAACATCACATAAAGTCCCGGTCTTTAGGTAGCATATGAAAATAGGTAAAATTGAATCATGTGATGCTGATATTGCTGTACTATGCATCAGATATTGTTGTGCTGTATCCATATATTGTGTTGTATAACAGTCATAATTATTCACAAAACTAGTTTTGTGTTCAGTTGCTTTTAAACTACATTTCTAAACCTTACAAAACAAGCTAATTGTGCTATTATTAAATTAAATAAGTACAGGTAGTACTTGTTTAGTGATTCTCTTGATGAGCAACTGTTCCTGTTATGAGCATGATAAAAAAGTAGCTTTAAGACTGATCCTTGAATGTATGACCTTCCCAGATCTCTAAAGCAAAGATAAGATAAAATAAGATCATAAGCAGAGTCACAATTTCATTAGTGCCCATTTCATTTAACATCCAATTTAATCCTGGCCACATTTTAAGCAAAGTATTTCAAAAAGAAGGAAATCCAGATTTGACCTAAACTTCTTTCAAAACATTTCATTGTAGCTATTCAAGGCATTATTATGGTCAGATCAAGGTTTATGAATCGTTCAAGATCATTTTGAATCAAGGCTGAACAGGATAAACCCTAGTATTATCTGAACAAAAATGCCATGGTAATTTTTGAATTTTGTAAATCAACATTTAATAAAGAAGTGGGTCAATATTTTTAGTGATTGTAAGCCTCCTTGAGTCACCTGTAGGCAAGCTGGGTGGCATATAAGTTTAATAAATAAATAATATTGTCTTTACCAGTCTTCAAAGACATTTATTATTGTTAATAATAAATTTCAAGCACTTTTAGGTATTAAAGAGCATTTTTTAAAAAGTTTGGCAGTATATTTCTTTTACCTTTTAATGAATGATAATTGCACTGTATTCTTTACATGGTTGATCTCGCAAGTAGACCTTGCGAGGAAGAGGTTAATCCAATTAAACCTGAAAAATTAAAAAGTAAAATTGATAATCTGAATATATGTTAAATGTGGTTAAAGATTACTAAAGCTTCAGGCAACAATTTAAATAATGTGTCCAGAAATGCATGGATTATTGCATTGCATTTTTTCTACATGCCATAATTGTCTATTCCTGCATTTCACTAAATTCTAACTTTCAAAGGAATATCATGCATCCATCTACAAATGTTGCTCTGTGAAACATTATTTCAAGGATGTAAACTACTCACTAAATCTTTAAAGCCTAGTTAATCTGTTTAGCTAATGAAGAAAAAAAGAAACTTCCCATTACCTGAAAATATCTCACAGGAAGAATTAATTTTTAATCAAGGCTTTCTGATCAACTTAAACATAGTTTTAGAGCTGTGAATATTGTGTCTCTTCATTTTAATGTTTTCTCTTACGAATCTTGCTTTTTCTGCACTGGAAATTGAATTAAGCCACTTTAAAATACTAACCAACTGTTACTCTCCTGAGTAAGTTAACATTATATAGGATATACATTTATAATCTTTCTTTAATCTATTCTCTATAGATATGTTGAAATTTCCTAGTCTAAATCTATAGCCAAAGAGTTGTGATAATAACACATTGGAAGGATACAAGTTTAGGAAATATCGTTATGAGTAGCTACATATTTGGACAATTCCAAATAAACTCTTTCCAGGCATTCATTTATTTTAGCTAAAGACTTAAAAACCCAATCAGCAACACAAAACTGGGAGGTGAGGATTTTTTTAAAAAAATTTCAAGTTAATCATGTGATTAAAAAAAATTACTGATTAAATATATTTGAACTATATATGGTAAATACATAGTTCAACTATATTTAATCATTAAAAAACAGGATTAGTTGCTGTTCTCTAGTGCATATAATTTAGTGATAAAACCAGATTCAGTACAGTATGCATGTTATTAGAAATTAAGCTGCATCTACCCAATCCATACAAATCTCTACAAAAACAGTATTACTTATAGTGTACCCAATTCTCACAATATAAAGGCCAAACTATATAATATCCCTATCCTTAGAAATTATATCTGGTTTTTTCCCACCTTACAAATATAAAAGATAGGATTCTGATCCAGATTATGCTGAGATAGGCATAAAAAGAATTTGCTTCTCTCTTATCCAAATACTCCTGCTTACTGTTTGCTTAGAGGAAAAATAAATTTCTAATTAAATGAATAGCTGATTTTGTCGTTTATAAAAGTAACTTTCTCCTTTGACTTTTATTCTAATGTGACTTAATACAGACAAACCAGAAATCCTACCGCTATTGCCGATGTTAGTGAATTACATCAATTTCATAGGTTTAAGTCTAGGTTCTAGAGGTTGTTTTAAGGTTTCAGTTACTTGAATATAATGGTAAAATGATATAAAAAAATGTATGCATTCTGTGTTGAATCTTGGCATTCCCAGAACTGTTTGTTCATAGCAACTATGACAGGAGATAGGAAGCATTTCTTTGTGTTTATTTTTATAACTTGTAGAGGATCAGAATAGCTTTAAGGTCAAATCCTAAATGCTCTCTCTTTTGGTTTTCTATTGCATTATGCCAATGGCAGAGCTACTTAATTTAGACAATTTTTATAGCTGCCATATTGCAATTTGAACTCTTGATAGCAAATTGAATTTTTTTAAAAAAAGAAACTATAAGCATAAAATGAATAACATAATAATAGTACCTGTGGACAATCTAAGCCAGTCCATACAATAACCATACTAAAAAAACTCACATTGATGATATAACCAAACCTCCAAAAAAACCTCATGCTTAAGGAAACATCAACATTTTCAAGTTCTTAGGAAATGCCAGCAGGGTTGAGAACAAGTGAATCTGAAGGGCCTGGTGTTCCAAAAGATAGGTGCTTTGACAGAGAAGGCATGCTTCTTGCCACCCTTCCCACCAAGATGGCACTGTTAGATGGACAAGATTTGAATCATGCCTGTCCTGTCAATTCTAGTAGAATGGTCAGAAACACTTGGAAAAAAACTACCATCCTTTTGGGCACAGTGGAAGACTACCAACCCTGGTTGCACTCCTCTTTGCTACCAACTCATTATTTGTACTCATGCTGCCAGACCAAATGTGTTGGCAGGGATTATAAATATATCAAGTAGTCCATTAATTAATATTGGAGTAAATTTAAATTTGTGTTAAACATTTTAAAACTTTATAGTACAAAGGAAAAATACTCAGTAATTGAAAGGAAGCATTCATATGCATCAAATAACAGATGACACTATCCCACCTCCATGAAGAGGGTTGAAGATTGGTTCATCCTCTTGTAATCAGGGTTGTAAAGTTTTAAAACAAACAAAAATTGTAACAAATTTGTCCATGCAAGATGAGAAGGAAACTTTAGGGAGAAAATAGAAAAGAAAAAGGCATCACATCATAAGATGATCTTATTTTTGAAAAACATCTTTTCAGTTATTAAAGGTATGGATAAAAGGAGCAACATACCTGATGGAGGTAAAGCAAGAACTTTATCCTTATAAGGTTATCCTCTGGTCTTTGAGTGTGAAGAAGAAGACAGATCAATTGTCCTACTTTTGTAGTACTATACTAAACAGATTGTTCCAGTAAAGAAGGCCAGTGAGTAGGTAATACTCACAGCATAGAAATAGGTAATACTCACAGCATAGAAATTAGGATTGTGTGCTACCTCCTTCATTTTTCTCTTTTTATGCTTTGCCCTGACCAAATGTTGTGATGTTTTCTTTTCCTCTTTCCTAGGAATTCCACGGCCTCCACACCCTCCAGATATATCTCCTTATTATCCACTATCACCGGGCACTGTAGGGCAAATTCCCCATCCGCTAGGATGGTTAGTACCACAGTAAGGAGTTCCATTTTTTATTTTTTTTTATTTTTAATTTTTTAATGTATAAATGTATTTGTGGATATATGCATAAAAGGGATATTTATTATGGTTATTTCCTTTGCCTAAAATGTGCATTTTAAAATAAACAAGCCAGCTGCCAATTTATAACACTGAGAAATCAATAATTTGGTCAATACAAATTAAATGATGGGGCATAGAATATTGAGTAAGAATGATGCAATGTGCAGCTTTTAATTTGTTTTAATTTCTGATGATCCATGAAATGTTTATTTCAAGTGTTAGTACAAAGTATTGCAAATAAAAATTCCAGGATAGTTTAATGTTAGCAGTTTGCTAATTTTGAGGTTATTTTTATTATTCTTAAAGTTGTTTGTATTCATCCCCAAAGATACATTATTTTCATGCCTTGGAATATTTTTTTATTTTTATGAAACATGTTTCTAACATTAAGAGAGAGTTACATGACTGGATAAGGAAACTATTGATGAAGAAAACAAACTGTTTTTAAAATGTGTAAAGAACATGAAAATTAATCAAGGATTCCAATTTTAATCAGAGTGTTTATTGCCTTTTTAAAGCTAGGTAATGACAACTTTACTGTAGTTCATGAACCTGACATGACAAGACATGAGGATCACATTAGAATTATTCAAGCAGAATTTTCAGTGTTTTACTTAGTGGAAAACAAAACAAAAAAGGGAGAAGTTATCAAACTTTTTTTTTTAATGAAACACAAATGGGTTTGGCATGTAAATAGTCAACAATTTAGACAATTTAGTTTAATTGTCTCAGTAGCAAATTATTCTTAGCACATACTTGTTTCCATCCTACTACAACATCATGCTCATGATAAGAGAGTCTCAATAAAATGTACAAATATTCATATAATTTAGCTGGTCAAATACACCAAACATTTTAGGCACTATAATATTTCAACATTTTTAGCATGTTTGGCTTTTGCTCATTATTTTTCTGATTTTTGAATTTTCTAATTTTTAGCTTCTATGATTAATAAAATCTACATGGCAAACCTATATTGCATATTTATGTTACACATTCCTTTGCATATTAATAATACAAATTGTGCAAATTATT
Organism: Bungarus multicinctus; assembly: GCA_023653725.1. Taxonomy (NCBI): domain Eukaryota; kingdom Metazoa; phylum Chordata; class Lepidosauria; order Squamata; family Elapidae; genus Bungarus; species Bungarus multicinctus. The sequence goes on from CM042844.1 coordinate 57,008,992, forward strand.
TCATAACATTATACAAATTATTATTCATGTGTTTTATTTTCAATAAGTAGAAGGTTGTCAGCTGCTTTGCCCAACAAATGGCTTTCACTGTGCATACCTCTATAAAGTTATTTATTATTATATTTGTGAAAGCATTCTTCTTGACATTAAACAAGTTATTTTTATTTTATAGATGAAAACTATGGTCCAGAGACTGAAGAAAATTAATGATTTTTATTAAAAAATGAACAAAGCAATGCATTTCTATATAGTAGCAAGATTTTTACAATGTGTTATTTCATTAGCTACCTCTGAAGCATATATCTGCATGAATCACTTCTACAGAAATAAATAAATAAATTAATCCTTGACAGTTTTATTTCTGGTTCTATTTACATAAACCATATTATTGTATTTATACAAAATTCATGGCAAAAACTCCTCAATATCAAATACTTCAAAAATATGATTGTTCTACTTATCTCTTTATGCTTTTTTGACCAATTTACATTTAACAAACATATGATCCACTTCATACCAAAACAAATTGGATGTATTTAGGATATTAATAGTACCAACAACAATAACAATACATACCAGACAAAATCTTTTTCATTCAGTTCAAATATTTGAAATATACATAAAAAATAGACAAATAAACCTCAGATAGAAAAATCTATGAAGCTTTCATAAGAATGTTGTTTGGTGTGTTGCTGTATTTTTTAATTATTGTAATGAGGTATGATTGTCTATTGGTTACCCACAATACTTCTTGGGGACTCTCCCCTGGTAACTCTTGTCAACACTTGTTAATCTGACAAAAGGCTACAAATTAAGCTCTGTTAATTTAATGTTTTCTCACCGAGATCTAAATACCAAAAGAGGCCCAAAGCGCAACTGAAGTCCTTTGATTCACTGTACTTTATTTTGGTATAAATTTACATTCATTATTGTTTTCCTTTGGATGTGTAGCCCTCAATTAGTGTGATGGCTCCATTAAAGCAAGCAAGACTTCGCCTTTAATTATTACAACAAAACACCTAGTTTCAGCTTGGGGAGAGGGTCTCTATTGACATAAGCAGAGGTTATAAAATTTAATTAGCCATTCGTATCAGATTTATGGCATTCAAATTGTTCTGAGTTTCTTTCCTTTGATCTGTTGTTGTACAATCCCCAAGATTTTTGTTCCAATCAAAAGAGAATAAAACTTACTGGCCAGAGAACTTAAAACAAAAACCCTATAATTGTTATTTTTTTACTCATTTCCTTCCTTATCTTTCCAGGCAAGGTCAGCCAGTCTATCCAATCACAACTGGAGGATTCCGACATCCCTATCCCACTGCTTTAACTGTCAATGCTTCCATGTCAAGGTGAGTTCAAAATACCTGGGTCTAAGATATGGGTCAACTGCTACTTCCATTTATTATTCATTTTGAATGACAAAGCTTTGCTAAATCATATGCCTTAATTATACACTAATCTTCCCAATTAATGTGAAAAACTATCCTCCATTGTTTTCCATAAAAAAACCCTATCATATATAATGAAATATTGTGATTAGAAGTTAAATTGTTTTAACTGAAAGCTGACTGGAGAAAAGTAGTTTAGTAACCCTAGGATATTAAAAAGCCAGGAGCTTATGCTCTTACACATTTTGTTTTCTGAATGTCTTCTTCCTTCTAACATGAATTTCTTGTGAAAAACAGAAGCAATCTACTTATTGTGCTGTTAGAGGGGTGTTAAAATTTCTCCTCATTCCCAAATATTTTTACTTCAGATAAAAAGACCCACCTGATTCTTTACTGATTAAGAGATACATATTTATTTTCTTTTCCCCAAACTCCAATTAATTCCACCTAATTTTCCAAGAGATGATAGTTTATTTACAAACTGCTTGGTAGGGCTATGTTTAAGTAATCACTAATTGCTCCTAATGATAGTTTTATTCTCTGTTCATCTGATTTTCAGTACAGTTAATTAAATCGGTGGAGGTTTAGACTCTCCTGATGGGCTGAATCAGCTAATCCATTTTGTTGATGGCTTGTAATTGAATTAGCATGTATTACATAGCAAGTATCTAGATTCAACCTCATATCTCTGAAGGCTAGACAGCAGAAGGGAAGAGTCTGAAAAATAGCAGGGATTTGAAGAAGTAGAAAGGATGTTTCTTGGCCAATGGAAAACCAAATAAACAAATTCTACCTGCAAACACATTATTAAAATTCCATGGTCTGTTGTTATTTTGCTATTAATTGTGTATATATGTAAAAGATAAGCAGGGTCTGAAAAAATGTCATTGACTTCAGTTTAATTGTTATCAGTGAGGTTGTTCTATTTATTTTGTTTAGTTTTTCATAAGAGAGGGAAGCGTGAGAGAAAGGGAGACAATATATTCCTTAGCTACGCCTTTATGAAAGAGAGCTAGTTAGAAGGGGTATACAGCAAACCAAATACATTATTGTGATAAGAGGATGACAGAAGTACAAGTCTATTATACTTACAACAGTTATAAGAATTGTATGCTCCTTGCCCTACTCTGGCACATTCTTTGATATTCATTCTATTTAGCAGCAGGGCCAGGACTTCTCAGAATTAAGTGATGGGTCATTATACTTTAAACACCACGGAGAAGCCTAGATTGGCAATTAAACAGCACTTGCTGACACTCGCTTGTGCCACTCCGTGACCCCCTTTAGATTGAGATGTTGAAGCTCGGGGCCCTCAGCCTGCTAAATTGGTCGTAGGCACTTCTCCTGACGAGGTTGGCTCTGAAATCTGCCGGCATCAAAGGGAGCAAGATCATGTATAAAGCATAATGTGGGTGCACCATGGTTCAGGGAAAAAATATAAAATAAAATGAGGCAGGAATAGATGAAATGTTACAAGTGCAAGGGGAAAATGAGAGGATAATGACAAACTCAATGCAATTCAAAGCAGAATAGTTGCATGGAAAAATGCATCCCACTGCTTGTGCATAAAATCAAGGCAGACAGATGACATCCAGTTAACAGAAACATGTCAACAGTGAAATAAAGTGAGAGTGAATAAGAGAGATAAGCCCCAGAGACAGCCGGGAACAAAAAATTAGTTGTCCTTAACAAGTTACAGCTCATCATTATATTCTGGCTTGAAGCCATAAAAGCAGACAGGGTATATAATGAGCTACTTAGAATTGTTACAGTGTTTATTGCAATTCAGATAGATGTTGATCTGCCAGAAGAGAGTCAAAGCCATAGGATCTCACTCTGTCTCTTATATAATGTATAGAGTACTATTCCTTATATACTCAAAGAGACACAAAACAAAAATTCATATGTACATAGTGGTTTGTGTATCAGATACACAGAGAAGTTTAAATTTTTTTATGACACAGTCACGCAAATGGCACAATTAATGCACCTGTTGTGTGACTGGGTCATAGTTTTGAAAAATGTGGCTTTTACTATTAATGTGGCTTTTATTATATTACCATATTATAATGAATACAGGTAATCCTTGACTTACAATATTTTGGTTAATGGCTGTTCAAAGTGACAACGGCACTGAAAAATGTGACTTATGACTGTTTTTCACACTTAACCGCTGTTCCAACATCCATGTGGTCATGTGCTCAAAATTCAGTAAATGCGAGTCCGTTTTTGCATTTAAGACGGTTGCAAAGTCCCAGAGTCATGTCTTTTGCAATCTTCTGACAAGCAAAATCAATAGGAAATCCAGATTCACTTAACAACCATTTAACTAACTTAAAAACTGCAGTGATTCACTTAACAAGTGTGCAAAAAATGGCACAAAATGGGGCAAACTCACTTAACTCACTTAGCAACAAAAATGTTGGGCTTGATTGCATCATAGATTGAGGACTACCTGTAATTCTGTTGGTTAATATTTAATACTTTTGACACTGTGTCCTTTCACTTTTATGAAAATAAGAAAGTAAAGTATAGCTTCCTTTCCTGGCATTTTTATGCATATACATACATCTTTCAAACTCAACTTTTTTTTCATCCAAAGTAAAACCATCATTGCAGAATAATGCTAAACTCAGAAACTGAGTCTTAAGCTTTTTAAAATCGAACAGATTTTAGTTTTTCAGAACTGTTTTTCAGAACGTTGGAAAACCTCTTTCTTCACTTCATTCTTTTTTGCTTTATCAGTGATCTTTAGTATTTTTCCCATTCTTTAAGCATTTTCCTAAATTTAGAGTTTTTCAGAGCTTTAAATATATTATTTTTCCAAGGTTACATATCAAGACATTTTATCACAAGGTTTAGTTTCATCTTATCATGACTTTGCCTAAGATTTTCCCAGAATAAATTAGGAAAGAAGTTATAGATAGAGAATTGTGTGAATTTTTCCTTGTCATTCACTTGGGAAAAAAATCCTGTCCTAAAGACACTAAAATAAAGAATTCAATGCATTATTACAGTCAGAGTTTAAAGTATACAGTTTAATACAGGACAATTTTTTGGGTGCTGAAAGCTCAGTTCCAAAATTCCCAAAGGATACATTCCCGGGGGTAAATTCTGAAAGATTCCAGGTTGGAGAAGGGCATATTTCTACATAGATAATAACAATACACATTTTCTCTTTACACAGCAAAATGTAATTGCAACATCATCTGTGTTTAGCACTAGTATAACTAGTTCTTCCCATTCTTATCAAAAATCAGACAGAAATAAATAGTTACTTTTTTGTTATCACCTTGTTTTAGGATATGTCTGATATGTCTTCATCACTTTTTATTTTTCTTCCTTGTTCATCCAGTTTGCCATAATTTGACTTTCCAAACTTGCTTTTTGATTCCGGCTTAGTCAATAAACCATGGCTAAGATCTTCCTGCTCCTTAATGCAGCTGCCCCCTGCCCTTCTCCAGCCCCCTGCCCCAGTTCTTTCTTTGGCATCCGATTTTGCAATGCCAACCTCCCTGGGGCAGTGATGCACCAACTTTACCCTCTTTGCTTCAACCCAATGTCCACATCCATCAGGCTAAGCAAGGGGAGGTACTCTGCACATGCTCAAAGACTCCCAACTTCGTGGAAGCATTCCACCCATCTTTACACTCCACCTGGGAGGAGGAAGGTGTGTAGAAGCAGCCCAGATCGGCGGAGGCGGAGGGAACAATCGCTTGGAAACTAAGCAAACAAACAGGCCATCGCAGGGCTCGGTCGGAAGAACTGGGCTGCAGAGGGAGGCTAGGTTCTAGATCTAGGACGGCCACGTAGAGCTGAACCAAACCAAGCCATGCGCCTTGGAGAGCCGCAGCTGCACCCACCTGCATCCTGTGCACAAGCCCAGCTGGCTGGAGATGTGGAGGCCGGCTGGGTGCTGTTCTCCTCCAGGTAAGGGGGTCCTAACGCCGGACCACCCACCCCTTCCATTGTGCGCCTTGGGAGGGTTTTGCTTTCGGGCCTTCTGGTGCATCTCTGCCGCTTCCACCGGAGAGGGCAGCCTGAAAGATAAGGCACCCCCTTTCTGTCATCTCCCACCTCTCTTTCCCCCCCAGGCTTGGCAAGGCTCACCGCACGCAAGATCTGCATTCGAGGCACTGGCTACAGAGCGATGAAACAATCAATGAGCTGCGTAGCGGCAGTCAGTGAGCCTGTGGAGCCGGCACCTCGAATGCCCCTCTGCTGCCTTTTAGCACCCCCCTGCTGGCCCCCTTGCCTCTTAGCGCCCCCCTAAGGCATCCCACCCACCTCAGGGGGAACCACTGGTTTAAAGTTAACACATCTGTATTATTACTTATCCTTTTGTCTACTAGCTTTTTAAAAGTTAAGAACTATTTAAGATAATACAACCTTCATAAAAATAGATTAGGTTTGGTACCATGTTTTTTCCTTGTGCATTCCTTAGGTTTTGACATTCCACTCAAGAGAATCTACTGCTTATTCATATTCTTGAAGGAATGCAATTGAATAAACAAGCAAATATTTTTATAAGATATCAATAAAACTACACCCAATTTTCCGTAGTCAACCATGATCCAAAAGAGATTGGACAACCATTTGTTTGAAATGGTATAGAGTTTTCAACCTAAGCAGGGGCTTGGACTAAAAGACTTCCAAGGTGCCTTCCAACACTGTTATTCTGTTAGACTTTAATCTGGAATTAAAAGCTTTTTCTTTTCAGTTTCTGTCCTTTGTTCTCTTCCAACCTCTTCTTCCTATCCCATTTGTTTTTATAGATGTCAAAGAATGTGAATCCTTTCTGAGGAAATGACTCATTAGGTGATGAGGTATACCCATGCACTGAAATAAGATCTTAGATGTTTTTCATCGTTTTCCACAAGAGTTTTACCTGTAGAAAATGGATTTTCCGTTTTCACAGACGGAGATAATGTGGCTCTATCCAGTAGTACAGTAAGGTGTTTTCCATGCATTATGGGGGAGGAGGGGATTTGCACATTCAGCCAGATAGGGTTTCAATTACATTCACCTTTTCAGCCCTTCCAAAGGTCCTAGGATAGGCAGATTTTCTTGTTTTACGGTGTTAAAAATATTGTTACATGATGTAATCTGTTCCAAGTAAAGCTGTCTTTTACAACTTTTTCTATTTACATTGTCAATGCCAATGGTGTCCTAGTGGTGCTCTAGATATTGATGTAGTGTGTATTCAGATCCAATCAGTGTGGCCTTTTGTAATTGACAGATAGAAATTTTGTCAATTAGATATTTTATAAGTGCCATCCTGAATTTTTTTGATATAATACCTAGTGTGGCAATAACCAATGGCACACCATGACCACTTAATGCCATGATCTTTCAATTTCAATTTTCAGATTTTGATATCTGCTGCAAATCTTTGTCTTCTATTTCAATATTTCCTGGCATCACCACCTCAATTATCCACATTTTCTTCTTTTCAACCACAATAAAATCTAGTGTATTATGAGCCAAGACTTTATCAGTTTGTGTTTGGAAATCCTACAATATCTTAATATGTTCATTTTCTACAACTTTTAAAACTATATTTCCATCATTTTTATTAGTGGCAACTTGCATCAATGTTTCTTGGCCAATCTCCCTGAGAGCTCCTGATGATTTAGCAATTTGGCATTTAAATTCCATTACTGTACAGGATTTTATCTGCTTTATTCTTACATGAACACGTTTCTCTAGTCCCAATTCCTTTGCAAAATGTGTATTAAAAATATTTGTCAAGGATTAGATTTCCATTTCTGATTTTCCATAATGCTTCAGATCATCTTGATAAAGCAAATGTCAGATTTTATTATCAGTTTTGGCTGCTTGGTAGCCAAAATTTGTTCTTTTTATTATTATTAATAAAAGTGAGATCATAGAAATGACAAGTAATAAAAATGATAATGTCCAGAGAGATACTTATCCTAATGTTGACAAGGCCAAATTTATTATTATGTTTATTGAATGGTCAGTCGGATATTCAGACTGAATTTTGCATTTTGATCCATCTATTGAGTCCCTCCCCCGGACTTGCAAGAGGGAAATGGTGTTGCTTGATGTTATTAAAAGTAATGTTGCAGCATGTAAGCTATTCCAAAAATTATTATTATTATTATGGTTGTTGACATGGTCACCAGATGTTTAGATTGGATTTGGCATTCCCAAGGTGTTTAGATTGGATTTGGCATTCCCAAGGATCTGGCATAGGCAGATGTAGTTGTTTGATGGTATTAAAGATATTAAAGATATTTTTTACAGAAATATGAGCTATTGAAAGTAAATTTGTAATTAACTTATGATGATTTTGGTGTCCAAGTGGTGCTCCAAATGTTATCTGTTCATAACAGTGTGAAATCACAATTGCCAATTATTGAATTGGTTTGGTTTTCATGCACTTAAAGCTTCTCAAGAAACTAGGATGCTGTACTAGCATAATATATCTATGGTTCTAAGACTTGCAATTAACAGATGAAAATTTGCAGATTTTCTAAGTAGAAAAGCAAGTTGAGAACATTTTGGAAAATGAGCTAAGATCTTCTAGGACTTTAAGATCCAAACAGATAGATCTCTTGTTTACAACATGACTGATATAACTGGTGTTGAAAAGAAGAAAGTCTGATTCATTGATGTTGCTATATTAGGTGATGCTAGGATTATGGAGAATCAATTGGAAAAAAATATAAAATACCAGGACTTGCAAATCGAAACTGAAATGAAAAATGTGTAATAACAATGGAAGTGGTGGAGAAAAGGGCAAGGAAAATCAAGAATTGTTTGATGCTCAGTGAAAATGAAATATATATTTTTTGGTCATAACCCACTCATTGCCTAGCCATTTAACCACATACCAAAAGGAAGTGAAATTGAATTGGTTAACATCTGGTAAAACCTACTTGATAATGAAAGATCCAGAAAAAGAGGCAGCACCAGGCAACTACATGACAATTACCTGCTTGCCAACAACTTTCAAATTGCTAATTAGTGTGGTGGGCTGAGGCAGTCCAATAGCATCCAATTGAAAACAAGCTCTCTCCACCTTAGCAGAAAGGAAATTGCTCAAAAGATCAGTTTCCAATATACAAGATCATTTTAAAAAACTTCAAGAGAAAGAAGACCAACTTGAATGTGCAGACAGTGCTCAACTTACAACGGGAAGCTTCACAATCACAATGTTCACATAACTACTACAAAAAGATTGTAAAATTGGGCATGGTCACATGATGACCTGCTTGTTGATTGTCATGAGTTATGACTATAATTGTGGGCTCAATTTTGGTCAGAAGGTAAGAGCTACCTTGATTTGGGTTGTACAAAAAGGTATTTGACTCTTTGACGTAAGATTGGATAATCAGGTTCCTAGAATTCAAGTCAATAGAAACTTTGGAAGCTTTGTGCAAAGTTTAATGGCCGAATGGAAGACACAGTTTCTGATTAATGCTGATAGATGGAAGAGGTTAATGTCAAGAGATGAATCATTTAAGCAGAGTCATTATTATTGTTACTGTTTGTACTGATTCAGCTGTGTACAATACTGAACAAATCAGGACATGGCTACAAAGTGTCAAAGTGTTCCTTCAGTTAGCAGAGATTTAGAGATGAGTTTATAGACAATGGAGTGAGGTATGGAATGAAGATATTTTTGGTTGTATTTTACAAGGCAGTGATAAGTTGCTATGTTGAATATACTTGCTTCCTATGAAGGAGGACATTCTTTAATACTACAGTGGAGGTTAAAGTGGATGAATATATCACCCTTACCATCAACAGGAAAAAAATACTGAAAACTGAGGTAATTCAGATGCCCTATGGAAATAACATCAAGAGTATGAATGAAGATGGTCACTACAAATACCCAGGCATCTTTCAAGATAACAATGTCAAGCATACTGAAGTCAAGAAGAAGTTTAGTAGTGAATATCTCAGAAGAATGGAAAAGATCTTTAAGTCTAATCTCACTGGTGGAACACCATCAAGACAACAGCTAGGCAACTCCAGTCATTAAATATACATCTGGATTAGTAGATTGAGTTTGAACTGAAGTAAAACCCCTGAATAGGAAAATAGAAAAATAACAATAATGAATCATGTCCTTCATCTACAAAGTGATATTGACAAATTCTAATTACCAAGGAAATAGCTGTCCTTGAAAAAAAGGTATTGGAAGAATATCTAAAGGACAGTGAAGAAATTCACTGAACCATAAAGACTTATAGAATGCTAAAAAGATCAACTGACTTATAAGAAAGACCAAATGAATAGTATAATAGATACATGTAAAGGCAAAGTATTATATGGCTGATATATTAAAAAGTAATTAGATGGGAAAGCAGATGACAATAATAGTTAAGAGCGGGAAATGGCTAACAGCAGGAAAATGGAAGGTTAATCCTGGCTGCCCAAGACCAAGCCTTAAGAATAAAAATATACACAAGGCAGAATTGAGAAGACTGCAAATGCTGCCTCTGCTAAGAAGCGAAAGAAACAGTGAACCACCTAATTAGTTGCTGCAATATCACAACTGCAAACAATGGCATGACAAAATAGAAACAATGCTACAGTGGAATATCTGCAGGAAATGCCTATTACTTACTTACTTACTTACTTACTAACTTACTTAACTTACTTACTTACTTTAATTTATATGCTACCCATCTTGCTATTCAAAGTGACCTTTGTCTTCAAGCAAGAACTGGTGGGACTACAGAATACATAAAGTATAGAAAATGAAGAAGCTAAAATATCCTATGTAGAATTATGTGGACTGTAGAATTCAAGCATTACAAGCATCTGCCACAGATTCAACAATTGTTGATAAGAAAGACAAAAAAAACCTAGAAAGTGGACATTGGACATTGAAATACCCGGAGACAGAAGAATAGGAGAAAAATAACTGGGATGGGGAGAACGAAAATAGAAAGACCAGCAAAGTAGGGAAGTAGGACAACTGTGGCAAAAATAAACAAAGATAGTACCAATATTAATAAGCACCTTTGGTTCAATTCCAAAATACCAGAGTATCACTTGACAACCATCAGCATTAATAAATCACAATCAGTCAATTGTAAAAGGCATTTTTATTTGGAATAGTTTACATCCTGTGAGAATATCTATAATATTATTAAACAATAATATCTGCCTATCTGGGGTCCTTGGGAAGGACTTGATAAATGGACAAAAATGCCCAATCTAAACATCTGAGCGATTGTGCAACCAAGCAAAATAATAATAATGTCAACCTTGTATAGTCTCATGGTTCCTTGAAGATCAATTTTGGCCACTTCGGGAAACTCTGCCATAGAAGTAAAAGCATTGTAATGCTATATAGTCTGTGACATAGGAAATATTTCTCTTTTCTACACAAGTCAGGATGATCTAAGTCAAAAGCAGCTTTTATATCCCCCAGGATCCCAACCACAATAGGGGTAACCCATAGATGGTGAATTCTACACCAAATTTTCAATTGCCATCCATGTTGTAGTAATTTTGTATTTTGATTCTGCTTTTAAAAAAAAACTATTGACAATTGGATTTTATTTTATAATTTAAGGTCATGAAATTTAATGAGCTTTTGGGAAATAGCTTATTCATTGCATTTTCTTTTTGAAAAGCCAATCTATCTTTGTCAGGAGAAAAGATGTTGCTTAAGTAAGGTAGATATTTTGTTCTATTTTGATTGGTATTAGATTAATTGATCTATTTCTCTGAGTGCTAGGTATTTATAAATTGACATATCCAATTAGTTTATTTATTAAATATAGTCATCCACCCTGTTTCTCTCTCTCTCTCCCCCCCCTCACACACACACACACACACACAAATACAGAAACATGAGGTATTAATTTGCAGTCTCCTGAGCTGTTAGACTACAATACCTACATCCCCAATAATCTTGATACTTATATATGAAACATATATTCCAATTATGGATTTCACCAAGTTGTTGCTTAATTTAAAAATTGTTCTGTATGACTTTTTCCATTTCTTCTCTTCTCTTATACATTATACATTCCCTGCATTAATTTATTATTTAAGTCTGGTTGTACTATTCATGATATATTAGTAAATAATGTGACTTATAAAATATATACCTGTAGAATATAGATACAGTATCTCACAGAGAGTACACTCCCTCACATTTTATAAATATTTAAGTACATCTTTTCATGTGACAACACTGAAGAAATAACACTTGGCTACAATGTAAAGTAGGAAGTATATAGCTTGTATAACAGTGTAAATGTGCTGTCCCCTCAAAATAATGTAACATATAGCCATTAATGTCTAAACTGCTGGCAACAAAAATGAGTGCACCCCTAAGTGATAATGTCTGAATGGGGCCCAAAGTGTCAATATTTTGTGTGGCCATCATTATTTTCCAGTACTGTCTTAACCCTCTTGGGAATAGAGTTCACCAGAGCTTCTGTCAGATCCATGTATCTGTCATTTCTTCAATGGAAGAAGAAAAGGAGTGGGACTGATAAAGAAATCCTTCTTGATGTAACCTGAATAGATTTAATCTTATATCAAATTTGTATAACCTACACATGATGCAATGGAGGGATGAAACCCAGACGGCAGGAACCTATCACCTCTGGGAGAGACAGCCAGGGGATGAAGAGACCATAAAAATTCCACAGTGAGATGTATCCTGGGAAACCCTGGAAAAGATCGTTCTAAAAAGGGGGTGGGAGAATTAGGTATGGCCTGGGAAACTCTGAAAAAGATCATTCTAAAAAGGGGGTAGGGGGAATTAACATGTTGGCTCTTTGTTTTACTAAATACACATCAAGATAAGGCGAGGGGTTTTAAACTCCCTTATCTATCTCTGCATGCCTGAGAGACCTTAGACGATGCTTTAAATCCCTACATGAATTGTCTCATCTAAGTAAAGGATTTCTTTTGATACATTTGGTTTTCAGAAGTTCATTCTTGTTAATTGAATGGGAAAAGTTCTGTAGCATGACATAAAGCAGCATCTAAGGTCTCTCAGGCATGCCACTGGAGTCCTCTTCCACTCCTCCATGACAATGTCACAGAACTGGTGAATGTTAGAGACCTTGCACACCTTCACCTTCCATTTCAGGATACCCCACAGATGCTCATTAGGGTTAGATCTGGAAACATGCTTCCCAGTCCATCACCTTTATCCTCAGCTTCTTTAGAAAGGCAGTGGTTGTTTTGGATGTGTGTTTGGGATCATTATCATGTTGGAATACTGCCCTGTGGCCCAATCTCTGAAGGGACAGGATCATGCTCTGCTTCAGTATGTCACGGTACATGTTGTCATTCATGGTTCCCTCAGTGAACTATAGCTCCCCAGTGCCAGCAGCACTCATGGAGCCCCAGACCATGACATTCCCACCACATAGTTGACTGTAGGCAAAACACTCTTATCTTTGTACTCCTCACCTGGTTGCTGCCACACACGCTTGACACCATCTGAACCAAATAGGTTTATCTTGGCCACATTGGACCACAGGACATGGTTCCAGAAATCCATGTCCTTCAGTCTGCTTGTCTGCGGGCTTTCTTGTGCTTCATCTTTAGAAGAGGCTTCCTTCTGGGACAACAGCCCTGCAGATCAATTTGATGGAGTGTCTGGCATATGGTCTGAGCACTAACAGGTTGACCCCACCCCTTCAACCTCTGCAGCAATGCTGGCAGAACTCACACATCTATTTTCTAAAGCCAACCTCTGGATATGACACTGAACATGGGCACTCAACTTCTTTGGTCAACCATGGGGAGACTGTTCTGAGTGTCCTATTAAACTGCTATATGGTCTTGGCCACTGTGCTACAGCTCAGTTTCAGGGTTTTGGTAATTTTCTTATAGCCTGGGCCATCTTTATGTAGAGCAACAATTCATTTTATCAGATTCTCAGAGGATTCATTGCCATGAGGTGCCATGTTGAACTTCCAGTGAGAATTTAACACACCTGCTGCCCCTTCACACTTGAGACCTTGTAACACTAATGAGTCACATGCCACCAGGGAGGGAAAACGGCTACTTGGGCCCAATTTGGACATTATCACTTTGGAGTGTACTCACTTTTATTGCCAGGGGTTTAGACATTAATGTCTGTGTGTTGTATTATTTTGAGGGGATAGCACATTTATACTGTTATACAAGCTGTATACTCACTACTTTACATCGTAGCCAAGTGTCATTTCTTCAGTGTTGTCACATGAAAAAATATACTTAAATATTTACAAAATGTGAGGGGGTGTACTCACTTCTACGAGATACTGTATATTCTTATTTTGTGAACTTCAGAACATATGCTTATCTTTGTAATGCTTATTCAAATGTAGTTACATAGAAATAGTCACTAAATTTCCTTATAAAACAAATGCCCAAAATTTTATTTCCCCAATGGTGATAAGTACTAATATAGCATCTAAAATAAAATATATCTAAAATAAGTACATGCATACATAATATAATATAAAAATCTATTTTTATATTGCTTTAACGATTGTACTGGTAACATTTTATTATGTGTTAATATAAATAACAAAACAGCCACTTTTTATCTTCAATTTGATTTGATACTCTGCCTCTGGTTTAAATTTCTAATGCTTTATTTTTCATAAATTGCTGTAATTTAAGATGTGTGTTTTATATTCAAGTAAATGAGTTGTAATTTCATTGTGTTTTTATGAACTAAATTGCTACTTATATATATTAGATAAAAAACCAGTGAGTTTACTAAATGAATTCTTTAATTTAATGACTAGAGATACATCATTTTTGGGAAAATGTATTTTGAACCAGGTTTCATATGCTTTAATAGATATTCTTGTATTGTGTCTTTTCTTATATGTATGTACACACCTGTCCCCATTCATTCATTGTTATTCTGACGATTTACACAGCTTTATCTCCTCTAGGTTCCCTCCACACATGGTCCCTCCACATCATAGTTTACATACAACTGGGATTCCTCATCCAGCAATAGTCACCCCAACAGTCAAACAAGAATCTTCCCAGAATGATGTTGGCTCACTCCATAGCTCGTAAGTTGTTGTTATTGTTGCTTACATTTACATTGTTTACATTTAATTTAGTTTCAAATAATGGTCTAATTTGTAGTAAGCAGTGTTGGAAAGACTTTCTATATACCATTGAGGTTGACATTTTAGAACAGCGGTCGCCAACTGGTGGGCCACAGCCTATTGGTGGCCGTGAGAAAATTTTGGTGGGCCGCAGAGAAATCTCATCCCCAGAGCATCCCCCAAAGCAATTAATCCAGGCTGCACAGAAACACGAGGCTGTGCCGTCCACATGGCCTGCAGGAACGCTCCCTACCTACTCACTCCTTACCCTGCAAACTTGCCTGCTAAGTTGCTATTTTTCCTTTTTCCAACCATCATCTGTTCTGCTGTGCCAGGAGATTCAGATTATCTAGAAGCAGGAAATGGTTGGATTTCTTGCTTTCTAGCTAGTCTTTAGTTCTTCGGCTCTGCTTTTAAGCACAACCGAACCTCCCTTAGGACTGAAGGTTCTGTTATTCAGTGCGGACTCACAGCAAGCAAATTTGAGAGACTGAGCTAGCCGATGGCAGATAGATAGATCACTGAATGATTCTGTGAGCAACTCAATCTGCCTGCCTGCTTTGCCTGATTTTGGGTAAAAGTTGTTCTTTCATACATGGTGTGTTGTGAGTTAACTTTGTGAGTTTGCTTGCTAGCAAATTTTATATGACAGACTAAGCTAGCCGATGGTAGATAGTTAGATCACTGAATGATTCTGTGATTCTGTGAGCAACTCAATCTGCCTGCCTGCTTTTGCCTGATTTTCGGTAAAAGTTGCTCTTTTTTATAAAAAATTCAATATTTATATAAATATTTACAATATTTACATACAAGCCATGCTCAGCCAGTCACATGACCACCAAGCCACACCCACAAATTAGGCCATGCCCATAGAACCATTTAGTGGTCCCTGGGATTTAAAATTATGAGTTTGGTGGTCCCTGAAGTTTAAAAGGTTGGCGACCTCTGTTTTAGAACATAAGATTTTAGAACATAAGAAGCTGTCTTAGACTGAGTTTGATCATTGGACCAATTAGTTCAATGATTTAGTGATTTCCTAGGGTTTCCAGCGTGAGTCTTTTAATATCCTATTGGAAGCTGACAAGAATCAAAGAATCAACCTTTGGCCTGTAAGGTTACGCTCAAACACTGACCTATTATCCATTTATTATAAATTTGTTTACACGAACATTTAGACTTTAATTAAGATCTCTGTTGACTCATCAATCAGTATTTTGTTCATAGTGAATGGATGTCAAGTTTATTTAAACAATGTCTTATCTATCTAGATTCTTTGCTTAGAGAGTACCTGTGAAAAACATATTTATGCTTTCACATGTGAAATTATATATCAAACATGCATATAGTCATTGAGTAAAGATCATAAACACTGCAGTTGGAACAGTCTGGAATCTCATTTGTGTAATTGTGGGTTGCTGATCATGAGGTATAAAGCCTTAAATATTCTTTACACTATTATTCTAAAGTTTTTAATACCAATCTATGTTTGATCCTATTATGATTCATATATATTTGCTATAAAATCAGTGTATTTATTGATTAACTTTAGAATAATCAAATGAACATTTTGTATATTTCCACCAACCACAGTCTTGTATATAGCATGCTAAATCTTCTGTTTCCATCCTGTATGGCTGAACGTTTTTCAGTTACTGATTCCTGAAATTATCCTATAATGCCTTTTATTTTGTATTTGTACCATCTTAAAAAATCTTTCTCTGCTCTGAGCCATTCAGATTATTGTACCATCCCTTCTGCTGTAAATAAAAAGGCAACAATGTAGTGCACTATTCTTGTGTATAGTCTTGTGAAATAATAGTACGATACTATCTTCCAATAGTATGATGTGCATAAGACAGACACAGATTAGATAGATAGATAGATAGATAGATAGATAAAATAGGTAAACACAATATAGATAAACTTTAAGCAGATTTTGACCCCGCACAATGAGATATAAATTGCACTTCTAAAAATTAAATAGAACAATTTCCTACATTTTATAAAATGTTTCATTTTATACTTTGTTATAGCGACGTTTCAGCAGAATCTCATCTGCCATCTTCACGCTTTTTAATTTTAAATTTTGTGTGTCAGGCTTGGCAGTCGTTTTTTGTTTTTATATATATATATGTATATTTATGTATATATGTGTGTGTGTGTGTGTGTGTGTGTGTGTATGGATCTTTGATAATCTGGGTTTTCTCCCGCGTAAAATTGGAAGTATCTAGGCGACGTTTTGATGAAGTCTCATTCATCATCTTCAGGCTTGTGTCTTCAGCTTTGTGCTTCTCGGGTTAATGTGAGCTTGCATTTACATATTTAACCCGAGAAGCACAAAGCCGAAGACACAAGCCTGAAGATGATGAATGAGACTTCATCGAAACATCGCCTATATACTTCCAATTTTACGTGGGAGAAAACCCGAATTACCAAAGATCCACATAAAATACCCGCGAAAACCTCAGATATAGTGAGTGAGATCTCGTCGAAATGTTGCCAAGATACTCTCAATCTTCCATGGGAAAAGATCCTAACATGCCAAGACCTGCATACCGGTACCCGTGAAAATCTATGAATATATATATATATATATATATACATACATACACATATACATATATATATAGTATCAGCTTAAAAACCTTACACACATATATATATATATATATACTTTGTATTACAACACCCTGTTAAGCCCCAATTAAGGGAGAAAGCATACTGCTTTCTTTTCTGTCTTTCGGCTCATCACCAGAGACCATACCGACAGAAAGCTATTTGTTTCGTTGCCTTTTGTTTACATGTGTGTAAGGTTTTTAAGCTGATAATTTTTTTTTTTTTTTTTAAATAATAAATAAGGGAGACTAGTATAGATCTATTTCGAGCTAGTTAGCTCTCTTCAGCTAGCCATACCCTTACTGGGATTCGAACCAGGGAAGTATTACATGTGAGGCAGTTGTAATTGCCTCTACACCACTGGCTCTCTCCTTATCAGCTCAGGCAGGGGAATAAGTATATACTTTGTATTACAATTATTATTATTAATTATTAATTGGGGCTTAACAGGGTGTTGTAATACAAAGTATATACTTATTCCCCTGCCTGAGCTGATAAGGAGAGAGCCAGTGGTGTAGAGGCAATTACAACTGCCTCACATGTAATACTTCCCTGGTTCGAATCCCAGTAAGGGTATGGCTAGCTGAAGAGAGCTAACTAGCTCGAAATAGATCTATACTAGTCTCCCTTATTTATTATTTAAAAAAAAAAAAAAAAATTATCAGCTTAAAAACCTTACACATATATATATATATATATACACATACACATACACATATACATATACATATATATATATATATATATATATATATATATATATATATATATATATATACACATATACGTATATGTATATGTATATATATATCCATCCATCCATCCATCCATCCATATCCTCTAGTTGTTGCTATGGTTTTATTTGAGAAGAGGTTAAAATATAGAATATATAACGTCATGCAAGTTCTGTTTCTTTTATTTCTTGTCAACTGTCTAGAAAACATCAGGACTCCAAAAAAGAAGAGGAGAAAAAGAAACCACACATAAAGAAACCTCTTAATGCATTTATGCTCTATATGAAGGAAATGAGAGCGAAAGTTGTAGCAGAATGCACACTGAAAGAGAGTGCTGCCATCAATCAGATTCTTGGTCGAAGGGTAGGTAACTAGTCAGGGTATGTATACAAACCTTATTAGATGAAACAAGCAAGATGGCTAAAATAAAAAGACACAATTCATAAACATACTTCAGGGAGATTATTTATTTATTTATTTATTTTATTTATATTGCCGACTATTCGCCCATGGTGACTCATGCCTATCCCATGGAATATGTAGCCTTTTTTTTTTACTTTGTTGCTATAACATGATGGCTTTTGGCATTTCCTTACATTTTAGCATAACATATAGATGATTATTACATCTATATGTAGTTACACTACAACATAAATAATCTACAGGTGCTATCTAATGTCTGTAGATGTGTTTCCCTGTTTCACT
This sequence comes from Bungarus multicinctus, assembly GCA_023653725.1. Classification (NCBI taxonomy): domain Eukaryota; kingdom Metazoa; phylum Chordata; class Lepidosauria; order Squamata; family Elapidae; genus Bungarus; species Bungarus multicinctus. The sequence continues at coordinate 57,027,505 of CM042844.1, forward strand.
TGATTTTTAGGTTTAAATGTAATCATTGCCTTGTCATCTTCATTTGCCAACCAAATCTGGTGCCTCCACTCCCAAAAATATTTGCTGTGCTTTTTTATTTCTCTTGGTTTTTAAAGTACATTAGCGGTTGGATTCAATCTCTGATCCATATCTGTAGTCTATTGGAACAGGAACATCCCATCCACAAAGTTTTAGACATCAGTGAATCTCTACATGCAAGAACCCTAAATATGATAACCATCATTTAGTAACAAAACTAATAATAATGTAGAATTATTTCTACTACTACTATTGTTGTGACTCTTAGCCAGCCATGACCCATAGCAACTTCAAGACAAAGCCATGCAGTTGGCAGTGTTTTAGGAACTGCCCATGCCTTCTTTCTAGGGGTGAGACTGACTGGCCCAAAGTTATACTTTTACCATGTTGACAAGCCATATATCACTGAAAGTATACACCATTCTTTTTGTTTTTTCTTGTTGTTTTACCTTATCATATCTAGAATGATATGAAAGGCTACAAAATAAAATGTGAACTGTTTGAAGGCCATTTTTGGCATGTCTCACTCAAAACTTAGTACAAACCTAACCATCCTTGAGGTATTACACCTTTCATTTTTTCTAAATGGCAATTAATTAAATCTTGACTGAAGTAATAATGAAGTAGACTTTTTAACAAACAATATATCATCCATGTCTATTGATATGTTATGTAGTTTTTTTGTGCTGCATACTCTTTTGATTGTGACTCTGCTTCCTTTTTCTTTACAGTGGCACGCACTATCTAGAGAAGAACAAGCAAAATATTATGAATTAGCCAGAAAGGAACGACAACTTCACATGCAGCTTTACCCCGGCTGGTCCGCACGGGATAACTATGTAGGTGGCTATGTAGGTAGAATTCTTTTCAGTAGTAGAGATTGTAGACAAGTACTGCTGTAATCTGCTGAAGTACGCCCACACACGAAAGACAAGGACTACCAATCCGGTAATTATAGCGGATGTTTCCGTTCTGTTGCCAACTCAATTGGATACAATTGGCACCCATTCAATAGAGGTGTGCTGTAAAGTTTGGTGAGAACAAATTTCTTGCAGAATTTATATCCTATTAGACCTTTAATTTTTTTACACTTTACCAAAATGATAGTAACAATGATAATACAGTTCTCTTTCTATTCTCACCTTCATCTCTTTCTCCAACCCCCAAAATTGAGTGCCTTGTTGCATACCTGTGTGAGAGTATGGTGGAAAGTGGAAGAATGGCTTACCCTAGCTTCAGAGAAGGCAAAGATTTGTTGGAAGTCTTGCTCTCAAGTGGGGCTAAATAAATTATTCCACCCTCTACTGTTTTATATTTTACTTCATTATATAGTTGTCTGTCATGATCAGTTTGTTTAAAATGATACTGGTTTACCAATTACCTTGTACTGGCTTTTGTCATTTAGCCCCTTTCTTATCTATGTTTCCCTTTGAAAGGTCCTGCATAGGAAGCTTGTTTGAAGAGTGCATCATACATAATCCTGATGATGTGTTAACTTTGCTGATATATTGTAAATGAACATTTTATTCTCTAGTATTCATTTAAGCTTGGCTGAAATGGCTGGATGTGTATTTTGATATAGAGGGAAGATATGAAGATCTATATCTGATCTATCAGTCTGTGTTCATGATTGTTTATTTCCATATATTTGTGACTGAAATACCAATTTATTTCATAACATGCAATAGAAATCTCCCAGTGAAAGTTTTGCATCAGTATGGACCATTTCAAATATGAACCAATCACTTAATAAAACCAATCCAAAAATAAACCAATTACATCATTTAAACACTCCAATAAGTGTTAATATAAATTTTAAACAGAACCCAAATATTTTCACTAGAGAATGTAAGTTGAAAATTAGGAAAATAAGTTTGTATTGTTTATATAAAACTGTCCTATTTTTATCACCCAAAATGGCTAAACTGCGTGGTAGATTTGCATCTGTATTGGGCAGCTATCAAAACCATTTTAAATAAAAAAAACAAATGAATATGTTGAAGTAAAAATAGAATGCTAATCTGCCTAAATTCTGAAACCAAAGAAATAAAAATGTGGGGTAAACATCCTATCGATCCATCATATCTGACCTGATTAAATAAAGCATTTCACGCATCTTCTTCAAATATATGTAAAGTCTGATATCCTGTTTAAGCAACTGGGTTTTCAAAAAGATATAATTCAGAAGGTTCTGGATTAACCAATTGCCAAAAAGAAGGATAGGGGAATTTTAACAATGGCATGCTATTCAAACATAAACAATTGCACAACTTAAATTGCTCTGTCTATATATTTGCAATATATGGAGGATGCCTGACTTCTTTGGTATTTAATAGATTTTTAGTTTCACCTCTCTTACAGGACACTTTGTTTACATATTACACTAGCCCATTTTGCAAAATCAAATTCACTCATTCTTATTTCAGTAACTTAACAATATTCCTTAAATTCTTGTTTATTAATCTGTTTGAGACTGTGTTTCTAGTCAAATTATTTTAACAAATAAAAAACACATAGATTATCTATTTATATATTTATTTAAACATTTACATGTCTACCCAATCATATCAACATATCATCAAGCAACAAACAAGGAGTTCTGTTTTTATGACTAACATAGATGAAGGTTTTGTTTTAAGTGCTAGCAACCCATATATCAAAATGTTCCCATTATCCTTTCCAAACCCATGCCTTTCCCATTTATTAAAGTTTGTTCCTGTTGCCTCTAGCTTTTTCCCTACTTCTAAGCAGATAGCAGTGCTTATGACCTTCTTTGAGATAATTTCCTTTGCAACCCAAGGATATATTAATTCCAAGTTCAAAGTTGTTATCAGGAGTTAAACTGAAATTCCCCCTACTACTGTACAGTCTGATTTCACAAGCCCATGCTGCAAGACTTGAAAGATTTTCAGGAAACATATTCTCCTCCTACTTCCCTATCATATTGACATATGAGCAGGTTCACTGTCTTAAGCATTTGGACCTTTATAATTGTCCTCTGCATGGAACCACTGAAAATCTCTTTTTAAGTGAAGCTCAAAAGCATAGGCAAAGAAAGCTGAGGCCTTTCCAAGCAACTTCTATGTCCATCTGATATTCAAGGGGAAGTTTGCTACATGTTAGGGATAGGATGGCTCATTGCAACTGTAACATATGTTGGGCTTTTATCTTTTTGCAATGTTAGTTGGAATTTATTGATTTCCACAAGCTATATTTGAACAGCAGCTTTCCTATGTATATAGAAAGATAATAAATATATGATGGGTCCTCTTTGTGGTAAATTAATGGACATTCCATTTACCTTCTATTTATACATTACACACAGGATGACTTTGGAATTTGAATCCCTGAAAGATTTTTATTATGCACTTTTTTCATAAATCCAGGCAAAATAATACTTTAGGAACCAAATGTTTGAATGGTCAGCTTTAAGCCACTAACTTTTGCCATCTGAAATAAGAATTATATGAACACTAGAAATGGTATCTTGGTTTTTTTAAAAAAAAAAAATCTCAATTTTAGTTCAGTTAGAAGATGTCTTAAACTACCAATATATGAATGCCATTAGCAATTTTTATTTCCCTAATGAAATGCATAAAATTCAGTGAAATTCACAGTGCGATAACAATATAATGTACCTGGAGACTCAGACAATGTAAGGACATTTTTTATATTTCAAATAACAGTAAGATGCTTAAAATCAATGGAATAGCAGACATGTTATATACAATGATCAGTGTTTAGACATTTCAATTTATTCATATTTGTTAAAGGAAGAATGGATTCAAGGTAAAGTACTCATTAAAAATCATTGCTTGTATTGTATTTGTATCAGTAAAGAAATGAACTTTACTGTGAAGAAATATGATTAAAGTGACAGAAGATAAAAATTTATAACATGAATGCCAGACTTTGTTTCTGGTTTTAAAAGGACACAAGAAACTAGGGGAAAAAAATCTAAAATGATCAAAGGAACATTCTTTGCTTTCAGAGGTTATGATTTTATGTTAAGAAATATAACAAAAGGATTAATGAATTTATAAAATTAGAATGAGAAAGACAACAATGAAAGGAGAAAGAAAAAGATGTTTATATTATAAGGAATTTTTATAGTACAATATTAACAGATATCATTTTGTTTTCTACTAGTAAATACAGTAGAACCTTAATTTAGCAGTTATCAATTTAATGGGTTTTAAATTAATTGGACAAAAATTGAGTTCATACTTCACCATTATTTAGCCAACAGTCCCTCAGGTTTAATGGATAAATCCAAAATTTGTCTTTACATATATTGTAATGCAAACTATGAACATTTTAGATTTAATGGACATTAGTTTTTAGCAGATACCCTTTCTGTCAAAGGGGAAGAATATATCATATACTATAAAGTTACAACCATATTTGAACTCAAACTTTTCTTGTTAAATGAGATAATTTTTCAGTGAGTTTTGTCCCAGTTTACAACCTTTCTTGCCCCAGTTGTTAAGTGAATACTGCAATTATTAAATTAGTAACATGCTTAATAAGCGAATCTGGCTTGCCAAATGACTTTGCTTGTCAGAAAGACACAAAAAGACCCGAGGAGACTGCAACCATCATATATATGAGTCAGTTGCCAATCATCTGAATTTTGTTCATGTGACCAAAGGAGGCTGCACGCTTGTAAGTGTTGGAAATGGTCATATGTTACTTTTTTCAGTTCTGTTGTAACTTTGAATGGTCACTAAACAAAACTGCAAATTGTAGACTACCTATATTGCTTTTTAAAGTTGATCAATATTTTTGATAGCACATTAATGACATAAACCTCTGAACACTGGAAAGCAAGAGCATAGAAATTGAAAATCTACCCCTTGTAATTATTAATTTAATGGGTTATTATTGTACAGAAAATGTAGAAAATAGAGATTTGTCTAATCATGTAAAGCAGTTCTTTTAAATTACATATTTCTTATAAATCTATAAGTATATAGTGTAGAAATATATCTTTATTTTCAATGTTCCATGACCATCTCAATGTAATATATCCAATACCAATTAATATACTATATTATAAATATAATATATTTATTACCATAGCATATTAATTTAATATAGTGTAATTAAAGTATATTACACTACACACTATAATAAACTTAGATAAAAGTTGTCTAAATATTAAGTAAGCAAAAGATAGCTTATATAATTTTTTATGAATTTACAGCTTCAAATTAAAAAAAATGTTCATAAGATGACATCTTCGCATTCCTATCATGTTTTCCTAACTTTGGACAGAAATGTCTACAGCCGCCTCCTATTAGAGAAGTTGAAATGGTTGAATATCAATATTCTACTCATTCTGGAGATTGCCATCTCATATACTATATGCTGTGTCTATTTTAATAAAAAATATCAAAGTTGGATGATCATTTTGCAATCCTCTCAGATTAGAATGTAGTTATTTTTGATATAATGACCAAACCTTGTGCAACTGCTACTACAGAGTATCAGCATTTGGCCAAATTGAATTTATTGCTGTTACTTTGTACTTTTATTTAAAATTGATATAAATGACTCAATGTGTTTTAGCATTTAGTGTAATTTATAGTTGACAGTCAGTCCAATTTTATTCATTAGACGTTGCAGATTAAGAATTGCAACAAAATGCGGCAGACTGCAGATATGCTGTTCAGAGTCCTGCCTGCTTTTGTTATTCTATTTACTTGATTTGTTATTTGTCCTTCTTTCATACTAACTCATATGGGTCCCTACTTCTATTTTTGGCATTTCCTTTATCTGGCATTTTCCTCCCTAAATACTGTATGTCAAGAAAATTGTTCATTACTTGCTTACAATGGCTTATTAGGTGCTCTAAATTTTCTTTTCAATGGATTCTTTTATTATATGATCATAATGAAGGAAGTCATTTCAGTAAGAAATATATTTCCATGATTTCTCCTCTAGCGGGATTTATTTTGTTATATTTCACCGCTATAATTATTCTTCAAAACTAGTAAATTATATATTATACATCAATACAATTTGTTATAAAATCTAGTCTTGTTTTAGAGACAAATAGTCCTGTTTTTATATTTTATATTCTAAAGCACTTAACTATTGCCCTTGTAATTGATGTAGATATAGCTAAAATTTAGCTTGCTACCAATACAACTGAGTGTTTAGCACAGGAACCTCTGAGACATTAGACTCCAGGGATGCCATAGATGAAAATATATCCACCCCATAAATCACCCCATGAAAGGTATAAGTGAAACTGGGCCTTTGCTACAGTCAGTCCTTATTTAGTTGTTAGAGTATTCCCAGTACTGCATTAAATTTTAACAAAACAAGGAGCCAAATACATAGCCTTCCTTCTGTCACCAAAAATTCTCCTGAACAAGACTTTGTCTGTTACATCCAAAACAGCAGGGTTGCAGTTTACCAGCTGAATGAGGAAAGAGAAGCAAGTTCAAAGGCCTTGTGCCTAGATACCTGTAGGAGCTGTATCTTCAAAAGGAACATTCACATCTCCTGCTCTTGCATGAGGTAGCATAAATATCATAGTGGACATGCTGAGTAGAAACCCAAAATGAATTGTTGAAGTGGTAACTACACCAGAGTTATTGAAAAGAAGACATTATAGGAAAGACTCCTGCCAACCATTTTCATACTTTCTTATGTTTATAGCCATATTTTCATTAAGGACAAACTTTCACTCTGACAGTATGATACCCATTCACAGTCGACAAGAGTATTTGAGTTGTATCACTTCCTTGTAAATTTCCATTATTTTGTTTTTGAAGCAAAAGTTTAATGGGCTATCATGTTTCTAGCTTAGACCAATAAAAGACTAAACTTAGTAGATCTTATTTATTTACTGCTTAGAGCAAAAAAGTTTATTGATTACCAAAGCTACAAAATGTTCCTTTTCATATACAATGAAAGTTTTTGAGGTCATTTTATAAAGTTACATAAATACCAATATAATTTCCTGAAGTTCTATTTTGAAATTCATTCTTATTTTGATTCATGATATTTTACAAACATTTCTAATGTAGATATAGTTAGCTTCACTTGGTTCATATTATTTATGAGAACCTTCCAAAATCCTAAATTTTCTGCAAATGAAGTTGAAAAGAAGAGTTGAATGTGGAAGAACACGATAATCCTTATGTATGTTTAATTCTTAAAATTGTCAGTGAAACCCCTGTTTATTTAACTATGTGAAGATGCTGGTTTATGGTATAAGGAAAGAGCTTGAAATTTTAAGAATCAAACTAAATGCTAGATATATCCATCTGTATTCTTGAGTGCCATCTTTCCCCTATTATTTACTATCATTAATTACACTAGTACTTGTTTATACATTATATTTTTCTAAACAGTTATAGTGAGAAATGGTCTACTGTATGTTTAATATGCTTCACTATTTTGTTTCTTAACTCTTTTTGCAGGACCAGCTTGAATTTACATAATTTAGAGTGTGCATTTGTGTGTCACAACTTTTTCATCAATGCTTATCCATACTTTTTTTCTTAAGACTATATCCTATATTAATGGAATGAAATGTTCAGAAGAAGTATAATTTGAATTATTATTACTATACCATTTAGCTGTGTGTGTTTTAGTGTTTTACAGCATTGTTGTAAGGATTGCAAAATAGTCCTTTTCCCTCATCTCCTTTTGTAAGATACCTTTGTAACCATCTTTTTATGTATTTATGTTTCATTCAGGGAAAGAAGAAGAAGAGGAAAAGGGACAAGCAGCCAGGAGAAACCAATGGTAAGTTGTATTTCTTCCTTATAGAAACAAGGAAGGCCATAATTTCCTAATTAGAAAGTTAGAAAGTTTGTAGCCATATTTCTTAGAAGTCCATTCGTCCATCCAGCTTTTTCCTGCTGGGTTTTAAATATCACTAAAATTGGTTTCATACTGCTTGCCTTTTAAAACATGTAGCCAAATAAGTGCATGGACACTCCTGTAATAGTAGTTACATTTTTCTTTAATAAACTACAAAGCCATTCACCATAGCGCCATAGTTTGTTAATGCATATGGCATTTTTATCTTAAGATATTTGCTGTGTATCTGTGTGCGTGTGCGTGTGTGTGTGCATCTGTGCATCTGTGAGTTGAACATTAATTTGGGCTGAACCTGTGTGGTCTGATGCATGCCTTTACAATGGTAAATTACACCATTGTTTTTTTATAAAATTAAGGAGGTTTGCCATTCTTTCTAGAAAATTAGAAATACTGCATAGGCAATCTCATAGTCAATTTTGGAAAAACCCTGATTAATTTTTTTCCTTTGAAGCCTTTGTATAATTTGTTCTTTTTTTTCAGAACACAGCGAATGTTTCCTAAATCCTTGCCTTTCACTTCCTCCGATTACAGGTGCTAATGTCATTTTCAGCCATTTAAAAGTAGTTGCGTAAATTGCTTTACATTTTTTTTCCTCCTACCATTTTAAATTTTATTAACATTCAAACACTGAGATAACAATAATCATTCACGCATCTGTAGCATACATGTATATTTATAATGTACTATGATTGATAGTTTTGTTTTCTTTATGAATTGTTATTCATTACAATGGCAATTAAACAGTAATGCAGTAAAAGTAGCTTAGTTGTACTAACTGTGCAAATTGAATATGCAGTATTTCTTTAAAGAGACTGATCTAAATTGAAAAACCCTTAATAACGAACCTCCTTAATCTAATGGCATTTCACGCAGCACCCACTAAGTCTTTTCATTCCAGCATGCAACCACAGTATTTTTTTTAAAAAAATATTTTATTATCCATTTCTACTCCTTTCATGGCTATTCTCTGCTTTACTTGCATACTGCTTGCTTCCATGCTTCTGATCATTTTTATTTCTGGCTGAAACTAACATATCCATTTTGCTATCTGTTTATTCTGAACCATTTTTAAAAAAGAATAAAAGAACAATAAATGGAATGTTTATTTCAAAGCTGCATTATCCCCTCCATCCCCTTGCCCTCCTCCAAAAGAAACTTTTCTTTTATTCCATTTTGTTTCAGTTTAAAGAAGAAAGCATGTTGTAGATCTTCATATTGAACTGCTCCTCCCTACGCTTGTGTTTAATACCTATCCCAACTGTGCAGTCCATCAAGCCTTGTTCTTACATAGCTTCTTTTGCATCTGGAGCTTACAAAGGAACAGTTGATGGCTGCCTTTTCAGTGGTTAAAGTTTATGTTTTATAGACAGTCCTTTCCAGGGATACTGCAGCTTTAATTGCAACAGCTAATCTCTAGTTTGATAAATGCGATAATTACTAATTTTTTTAAAAAAGAAAAAGAAATGAACAATCAAACGTTTATATTATACAGTTAATAATGAGGTCATTGATTTTATTTCCTTCTTATTTTTATTTTTATTTCTTCTTTGTTTTCCTTTTTTTCCTTCTCTTCTCTTTCTTTCTTTTTTTCTCTTTCTCTCTTTTTGTGCTCGCTTCTTTCTTGACCTCATTCAGACCTGAGCGCTCCTAAGAAATGCCGAGCGCGCTTTGGCCTTGATCAACAGAATAACTGGTGCGGTCCCTGCAGGTGTGTATAGTCTCCCCCCCCCCCCAACTTGCAATGGCTGGTTTTGCAGCTGGTTTATTTGGTACTTTCCCTGCCCTTCCCTTTTCTCCTGCTTCATTGCTTTGTAGCTCTGTGTTGTGATTTAGAACACACAAGGGAGTGGAATGCTGCTGTGAATGATCCTCTCTTTCTGTTTAAAGGATTTTGCTCTCCTTCACCCATTTTGTTTTCTTCCTTCTGCTTGTCACTGCCGCTAGCTGAAAAAAATTCCCACTGTAAGACAGCGTCAGCCTAGACTTGCACACACAATTCCATCATCCTCTCTGGAAAGTTGCATACATTGTTAGAAAACATTGCCAAACATCCTTTGATATCACAGTGCAGCAGTTCAGCAGAGAAGACAGAGGGCTAAGTCAAGGAATGCACAGCAGGTGTAGGCTTTGTAGGTGTGTGTCACCTCGCAGAGATCCTCTTTCTTTCATGCCCTTTGGTCTGAGAGATTGGCAGTGAACGGAGTGAAATGTTAGCTGTAGCTGAGATTTCGCATCCAACTGAGCTCTATCCACCATTGTGTTGTTGTTGTTGTTTTTTATGTTTACCTTGTGCTAACAGATGCAAATACTCCAAAGAAGTGTCGGGCATTGTTCGGGCTTGACCGACAGACTTTATGGTGCAAACCGTGCAGGTATATAACCCATTAGGCCTTTGGGGAAGTAAATGAATTTTGTCATCTTAGTGTTACATGTGTGGTTTATTTTTAACCCTTTCCTCTTCCTGCTCTCTTCCTTGCTTCTGTGAGATCAGATTGCTGATAAATTTTTATCTTCGACATTCTTTGCTGATTCAATACAAATTTTCTTCCTTGAACAATGATATCTCTTTTGGTACCTGAATTGCATTGGTTACACACACGTGCTCATCTATTGAAAGTAACTCACATTTTTTATCCAAGCAAGAAACTTCAGTATTTCTTGTGTTAAGTAAGCATTTATCTAAGGATCTCTGTGTATGTCTAGAATCTCCAAAGGATATTTTAAGAGGCTTTATCATTTGCAACAAGATATACTCAGATCTGAGCAAAGAAGATGCAAATTGGGATTTTACCACTCACAATGTTGAATCATTCAATTGATGAATGGCTTTTTACTAATGGAACAATTTTATGCCTTCTCCTACAATGCTCTGCACTCCTTTAGGCATGTCATTATGCAATAAAAAGGAGGCACAACTATGAGAAAGAAATTCATTATTCGATCTGAGGTTCATCTTATAACTAAAATGTATAGTAGTCACACACAGAAGTCACCTAGAAGAAATATTTATACTAGTGCATTTGTTAATTCAAGTTGAGAATGAAAGGCACCCAAAACAACAATGGAAACAATCTTCTGCAGGTTTAAGCTCCCTTGGAAAATTCTGTAGGCACCTGGTGAAGGGAAGCAAACTATCTTTCTTTCTGCATTTTTCCCCTAATATGGTTAAATTTGTTATTTCTCTGTTCTGATCCAAGCAGTCTTTGAATTTGGACTATTATGATGGTAGGTATTTCAATCTGACACACACTCTTTTCTGTATGTAGTGCTTCCCTCTTCACCTTCCCCTCTGATTCACACCCTTCTCATATGCTTCATTCCTTTTTTTAGAAAGTAGAGCAATTATTCATGTTATATGCATGCCAGTTCTATTAGTTTTGTGATGCTGAGCTATACACATGGATTGAAAATGATACATCTAATTAATAGATAACGTCCATGCATAGTTCTGGGGAAGGGGCGTTGAATTCCACCTATATCCTGTAATTTTCCATGCATGCTTAAGAACTATGATTTGTGTGAGAGAAGCAATAACAATAGCAAATGCTGTTGTCAAGTCATATATTAAATGCCTAAATTTTAAAACTTATGTGACCAAAGGCATCTATTCTTGTATTAATCAAGCACAGTATATTGAGATAATGTTCCAAATTTGTACTCAGTAAGACCACATGTTTTGTGTTGGGAAAGACCAACAGTGTTGAATCCACCCATTTGGCTGAAGCCACAGAAGCAGCAGGGAGAAAAAGATCCACTTATTTAAGTAATAGAAGATTTTGGCATAGGTATTTCCAATAGACATTACATCTGTACATTGCCATATTTACTCTACCCTGGCCTGCAAAAAGGGTAATAGAATATAGTTTCTGATACAGTAGAAGGCCTTTAAAAAACGCTTTGGATGGGCCATATCTTGAGAGAAGAGTGGAAAAGGATGGCATTGATTAGCAGATGTAATTTCCAGTTTACCATCACTACTCTAAATTACAGTAGCGTCTTTCATTAATCATCTATTGTAACTGGAATTTCCAGTTTTAAAATTTCTTGTTATTGATGTAGAATGCTTTTAGTATACTATACTTGAGTTGTGCAGATTAAAAAGGACATGTTTCTTTTAGTAGAACATAATTTCATCTGGATGAAAAAACATTGTTCAGACTAGGACTTGGAAGTATAATGTGTATAAGTTTAGTCTTGTAGATTTAAAAAATCAGTAAATAATAATAGATTACAGCCCTTAAACACCATGTGGCTTTATTAATACCCTACAAGTTTATTAATGGAGTAGATTTCACTCAGACAAATAATATTGTTAATTTTGAAAAATCAGGTTCAGGTTCGTAATAAGTAAGACCAAGCAACTACTCTCATGTCACTATTTATAGAAAACTTAGTAGTCCACCTCTTTATTGATTTCTTGCACTCAGAAGGAATAGTGGTCTATTCTTCATAGTCCCATTTGGCTACAACATTGAAATTAAAGGTTTGTTTGAATTTTATTTTTAATATCACTTCTACTGTAGATAAGGAAAGTAATTGTAGAATAATAACAAAGTATCCTCAGATTTCATTTGGGTTAGATTATTTTATGTGGGATGAAATACCATTTATTGAACATTATATACTTTGTTCAAAGATATATTGATTGCTTAATTGAACATGATTTTAAGCTAAATATTTTGTCCACACTCTGGTTATTCAGAGTGCATTATCTATCTAGTAGTATATATTCAGTGAAACACCCTAAGTATATTTGCGTGTGTTTTTAAATGAAGCAAGCTACTAATCCTTGAATATATGAATAAAATATTGAAGATAATATATACATTCTGAATAATTAAATACTGAGGTGGCCTGATTGGAATATCCAGTGGTCAAACTTTTTTTTCCCCTCATAATATTGGTTCAAATAGAATCAACTAGAAAATAACCTAATACCTATTTTATAATTTAGAGGATCACAGGGTTTTCTAAAGAATAATCTGCATACAATAAGCTTACCATTTGTTTTGAAAATGTTTATAGGTAGAGAAAGTATAAATATGCTTCAGAGAAATAAAGTAATAAAAAGAGAAACAGCATCTTTTGTTGAAGACACAGCAACCTCTAGAATCCTCTCAGAATTCAAGGCTCATTAATCCAATTGTAAATGTATAGATAATGTATTTCATCTAGGTGTGCAACAGTAATTGCACATGTCCTAAGGCACATGTCCTAAGGCACTATCTTTCAGTATGTAGAGATAGGTTTGCTCTAATTATACTGGATAAGAGACTGATTTTAATTTGAAGTGATTTTTAGAAACAGTTGGCAGCAACCAAACTCTAACATCAGCAAAGAATACTGCAATAAAGTTTCTGGATTACACTACATTTTGACTTAATGTTTAATATTTCCTTGGTTAAATATTGCAATATATTTAAATTGAACAAGGGAAAATTGGATGGTAGAGAGTAAAGGAAACTAAATTTTGAATACTGATCCCAGCCCTACTATACATTAAATGTTCAATGTAGGAATATTCATGATCATTGACATCTCAGGACAAGAACTTTTGTTACTTTTCCTATTCACTGATCCTTATAGGTTATATATTTGGCAACCAGGACCACAAAGAGAGGCATGTGTAAGATTGATGATGGAAGGAAGGGGGCTATATTTTGAAACTGTACCCATTTACCCATAAACGAGTATACACCTAAGCTTTGTGCTGCATGGCCTGCCAGAACTTTCTACCAACAGCATGGGAAATTATCCACATGGACCTATTGCATTTACTTGTAGGGACTTCTGTACTACTTGGAAAACTGCTTTGTTCAGGCAAGATTTTGCATGCCAAATGTCTTCATAGAATGAATTCTTCAAATATGAATAGCACTACATTAGCATAATATTGCACATTTCCCATGGGTCGGTTAAAAAAAACCACCAAAATGCTACTTTAAACACTTATTCAGTAGCATTGCCTCTTTTCTGCCTGTAGGGACTAATTAAAGAATAAGGCATAAAGGACATGATATCAGAACATTGAACTACATTAACTTCAGCCTAATATAGTTGTGATTATTGTATAGGAGATGTTTAATAAGGTTCTGTTTAGAACCCACCAAATTGCTCTTTTTGTCTTTTTCTTGCCTTAATACAGCATGATTTGCTATTGCCTGCCATCTCTCTTTTCTGTTATTTTCTGATCTTTGTTACAACTCACTTTTAATGATTTCATTCTTAAATTTTATATGCATGGCTCTCTTAGTTTCTAGCATGGATCAGTACATTAGTGTGATTAAAATTGTCCATTCCCATAACAATTGAATGTGCTTTGGGCAGAAAATCTAACTATTGAGGGAACAATGTTTAGTTTTCTAACTTTCCAAATATATATGAAAACTCCATGGAGCAAATGTTGTGAAATTCCAAGATTTATTTATTTAATGTTTTTTAACATGGGCTGTTAGCTTCTTTATACAGAATGATTGGTCTATCTTCTTCAGTATTGCCTATACCAATGGTTGTGGTTTTAGATGAGAGAGAGTATAAAGAAGTGAACCTGGGTCTTCACAACAGAAACAAAACTCTAAATCACATATAATTTGTGATCAAAGCTGCAGCAGCAAAGGGCTGACACCCAAACAGACATCACTGCAATGAAAGGAAAGCTGTGAAATAAAAAGCAGCAACAATAACTGCATATTCCTTTAATAATTTAATATACTAATAACTTTCTGGTAATAGGAGCCTGTCTTCTATACAGGTTTTTTTCTCTCAGAATATTGCTTAACTGCAACCTATGGTAGTATCCATTATTCTTTTACCTTTTTTGGAATATTGGCTAATACTCAAATCATGACAGCAAATGTGCAAATTATTTTCAGCTGATTAATTTATTATATTCTCATGAATACATTTAGCAAAGAAAAACCTGTATTTCCTATGACCGGTTTATATTTGGTCTACAAGCTACATTCATTGTTAGCATCCTATTTTTGTTTTCCCTATAGACATATCTGCTGAATATGATGCTGCATTGTGCATTGGACAGGTGTCATCTTTATATAAGTTTGATAAATGGGGCATGGACTGTGGCTTGACATAATAGCGCTGATTTACTCTTTTAAGATGATACTGTTGCTTAATGTGTGCACTGCACCAATTGTTTAGACTTTCAAGTTGCCAAAATGAATTCAAATGACATTTCTAAAATCAAAGTAGAAACTGAATCCTCCCACCTGATCCTTATTAAAAGAAAATATATATATATATATGATAACTTAAACCCTGCAGGTAATACAACCAGTTATTCTTGTTAAGTTGGATGATATTTATATTAATCTTTCTTTTTCTTCATTCCCCACTTCTATTTTTCTTGTTACTTTTTCTTTTTCTTTTTTGTCTCTGACACTGTTTTTTTTCACTCTACATGGTGTGGTTCTAAACAGAAACCTTCAGAAGTTATAGATCTTCATCTACTTTTGATTCATGAGAGGCAGGACTCAATGAAAGGAGGTTCCTGAGTTAAACTAACAGAATGATATTTATTTCAATTGTACCTTGGTTTCCCACCAAAGGTTGGCCTTGGTGACAATTAAAAAATATAGAAGTAAAATTTTAAATGGAATTTAAAATATTGATTCGGTATCCGTCAGACAGAATCTGCAACATGGTAGTTGTTTAATGGAGTGAGAATATACAAAGCACAGTATTAAACAATAAAATGCATTAATTTAATGCAAAAGTAACATGAAACTTTTTATTAAAACAAGCTAAAGAGCAAATTGCTCTAGATAGCATAGACAGACTTCTGAAATAATGATTGTTCACTAGTAACTAGTATTATGTTGGTAAGCCCATTGGACATGATTAAAGAATCCAGCATCATTTGTTGGCCTATTTTAAAATTCATATTCTGATTACAATTCAATAGCATATTTTCTTGTACTTACAGGAGATATTTTTTCTGTTTCTAGGAGAAAAAAAAAGTGCGTTCGCTACATACAAGGTGAAGGCAGCTGCGTCAGCCCACCCTCTTCAGATGGAAGCCTACTAGATTCTCCTCCATCTTCTCCTAACATGGTAGCCTCCCCCACAAGAGACTCAAAACCACAGACTGAACAGATCCAGCCTCTCTCGCTCACATTGAAACCTGATCCATTGGCACACCTTTCAATGATGCCACCTCAGACATCCTCCATAATCCTGACTGAAATCTCTTCTGGCAAATCCAATGGTCTGCCTGCTAGTAATTGTCAGAATGGGGCACTGGACCATCAGTCAGCCACTCTACAGCAGTCAGCACCGGCCTCTTCGTTAGCTCAACCATCAACATCTTTGCATTCCCATAATTCTTTGGCTGTGACACAACCTCAGCCCCTGTCACTTGTAACTAAGTCTTTAGAATAGCTTTAGCTTTTGAGTGTTATTTTTATTTTTGTGTCAGGATATTTTTTTCTCTCATTTGTATTTTTTTTTTAAAAAAAGGTGCCATATGGCTGGCTACATTAGTTAATGTCAATCAAGTTCATTGGTCAATATTTGACCCATTGTTATTTCATTTCTTTTTTTTAATATGTAGATGGAAAAGAAAGCCTCATGATTCTGCCAAAATTTTTATCAACAGCTGTCTAAAGTCTTTGTAGCGTTTAAAATATTATATATATATATATACATATAAATATATATATACATAACTGTTATGTAGTTCCAATAGTTTAATTTCAAAGAACTGATTTTAAAAATGAAAAAAGAAGCAATTTTGAAGCAGCCTTTGTTGAAGGCGTTGGTTCTTTATTATTTGTATTAAATACGAGTTTGCGAACCAATCATTTTACATCTGGTTTTTAAAAAAAATTTAAAGGCACAACGAATGCAGTGCCACTAATTTTTTCCCATTTTTTTCTTTGTGCGATACAACTTTTTCTTGTGATGTTATTTGTTATTGTTTAAATGTACAGAAACAAAGGTTAAAATATGTTAATATGCATTGTTCCATGGTGTTGTCCTTTTTGGGGGAGGGAATGCTACTCAATTAAAAAGTATCACAACGCTATTGGACCAGTAGTATTTATTGCTTTAGAAATTGCTTGTTGTTACCTGTATGTTGTCCATTTTTAAAGTATTTTTCTTTTCCCCCTTCAGATGTTTTGTAAAGTTTTTTTTCCTTTTAGTGTACACACCATATATATAAAACAACTCATTTGTATAAGGTTTTTAAGTTTATGTATAAATGTTATATATATTTTTGTTTATTACTTTTTGTTTTATTTACTTTAATTCTTTATTTTGTTTTCTATCACGCAGTTGCCACCAAATGGACATTTGCAGATGGATCAATAGTATGTATGTGTGTGTATATAAAGCTTATATATATAAGCTTTAAAGCCATTATATGAAATAAGACTTGAAAATTTAGCACAGAACTTTTTTTGTGATGCTGTTGAAATGCAGCAGTGTCTCCTTTTGGGATACAAATAAATTTCCCTGCCAGTTGTAGGCTGTGAGCAAAACTTTATGTGCCAAAATTCTCAGTGATTTTTGTCTTTCCACACAACTTTTTTACACTGTATTTTTTTCTTCATCCTGTTTTGCTGTGATGTTACATAGGTAGATATGTATGTAGTTTTTAATGTCACCTATTACAGATGTGTTTGGTAGCAGATTGTCCAGAAACCATTTAAAAATGAAGAGGTATAAACCCTAAAGGGCCAAATTCTGTATATTAGACTGTTCATAAAAGGAAAAATCAGACTGCCACTTCTATGTACACTTAACTACATACAGGTAGGTAGCAAAGTTTTAAAAAAAATCCTAGGCATGTTGATGTTGCAAAAAAAAATTTTTTAAAGATAAAATGCTGTATAAAGCTGAAAAAAATGTTCATCTGTTCATCCAGTGCCATTGTAGTTGACATGAAGCTATTGTAAAACTGTCTCCAGTTTTCTTCTCTGGTTTATTAAAGATGCTAACTATGACATATTTTTTTGGCGGGGGGAGGGATCCTTTGAATGTTTTCTAACAATTGTGATGTTACTGTTCCGTTTTATTGCTCTTATTCCAATTTTTCATTTTAATGATTTGGAAGCCATTTTTGTAATGAATAAATGTCCATGCTGTACAGTATCTGTAGCATGCAGTTCTGGATTAATAAAAGCAACTTAGTATGTGCAGATGAAAAGTTTCAGCTCATTTACCATAGGCTTCCTTTAATCCTTGATCTACACCACAGCCAAAAAGTTTTTCAACAATGTACTTTTTGTCTCCATCTTATATAACGTATCCATAATCTGTGTGTTTATAGCTTGGGGAATAAATTGTCATCAACTATAGTAAGGATAGTTATTAAATATTTATTAATTGCCTGATCTGAGGCTGTGTAGAAAGTTTTGTATTCAGAACAATCTGCAATAGACTTGTGACAAATAAAAGACAGAACAGGTAATTATTGTTAGGAATTGCCCAAATGCACCGTATGTACTAAATTTTAACCTCATGATCTAATTATTTTAGACAATCCTTGGGACAGTTGCATTTTTAAAAAATAAATAAATAAATTCTTCTTTTAAAAGAGCTAATTAATTCTAGTAGTTTCAAGAAGCAATTAAAAGAAAAAGTACACAAGTCTCAGTGCTTCTGCTTTCCATAATTTCTTGCAGTAATTTCTTACATTATTTATTTGTTTGATTTGTATTCCACCTTTTTCCAGAAGCTCCAGGTGCTTAGTTGGAGATTTCCTTCAACATTGGAAGATTACAGAAATCTTTCCTGGCCTAATCCTATGAATGGAACTTATTGTAAAAGTCCCATGTCAAATACGAGAATGAGGAAGAATTTCTTTTTTATGTTAAATCCTTATGCTTGTCTCAACACCTTCATTCTGAATTATCAATAAGCACAAACAAATTGCTTCCTGTACTGGAGAACAGATGCAACATCTGCATTTGACTGCAATGATAAAATGCATCTGTAACACATAAAATGCTGAAATGACTATGACCACCAAAGACTTCCAATTGCTTACTTGCTAAGTTCAGTTTTAGGCATTTATGCTTTAATGGCCCATAGTAAACTTTACGAGATTAATCAATTCCAAGAGTTTTGCAGTTTCAGGCACTGGGTGTTGTAGGATACACTTCATCAATGTATGCATCCTGTATTTGGCAGCAGATTTTGTCCTTGTTTTCATTATTATTATCCCCCTGTACTGCATTATTTTCTCACAAGAGAAATTCATCGTACCTTTTAAGAAACGAAAGAAAAGTACGTCATTTCAAAGAAAAGTGTCTCTCTACAACATTTGATTTAGAATTTATGCCCAAAAGTATACAAGCTGAATTTTTACAGTTTGGAATGGTTAAGGGGAGTTTTGCTTTTTGAAGATTTTTACAATCTAATCATATGCTATGTTTAATGTAGATTTTTTACATAGAAATGAATAAACAATTACAACATATACATATTTTGTATGTATATTTACAAAATGTAGATTGATGGGCAATAATACTATGAACTTAGGTATAGTTTTGTAGCATTCTTCCATTTGCATCTATACAGGTAATCCTCAACTAACAATCATTAGTTTGACAAGCATTCAAAGTTATGACAGCACTGAAAAAATAACTTCACACTGACACTTCATGGAGTCTCCACCATCACATGATCAGACTCTTGGTGTTTGTAAATCAGGTTGTATTTACAATGGTTGCAGTATCTCAGAGACATATGATTGACATTTACAATCTTCCCAGAGGGCTTCCAACAAGCAAAGTCAATGGAAGAAGCCACATTCACTTAACAATTGTGATTCACTTAACAACCATACAATTTGCTTACTGATTGTGGTAAAAGGAAAGGTAATACAACTGGGTGCATCTCAATGATGACAACATTTAGTGATGGAAGCTCGGTTTTGGTTGTAAATTGAAGATTACCTGTACTGGAGGTCATAAAGCATAATAGTCTAGAGGATGATATGGTATAATGGATAAAATAAAAAAATAGGAATAAATATTGTTTGTATTTTGTTTTTTCCTGTAAGATATGGAAATACTTAAACAAGGGATCACATCCTGTATTTCTTTTTCTACTGACCTATATGGAGACTACAAATAAGATATAATACTAATACCTTAAAAAAATACTATAAAGTTAAAAGTAGTCACAAAAAGATGTAATGCTGTATAATTGAGAGGTAGTACTAAGCCCATCATTTTATTTTTATTCAATTTGAGCAATTTATATTTATAATACCAAGAAATACAAATATTTTAATTTACATTACCTATAACTGAAATAAGAAACCATATTGTGACCTGGGACAAAGTTTTAATTGCATTATCCAGCCAACTTTGGTTGTGCAATGATATTATATAGTGATAATACCAGGGTAAAATCTCAGTACATCTATTTCTGCCTCACTTAATGGTAAAAAAAAAATCATGCCTACAATACTTGTGACTTGACATTGTATTTTAATAGGATGATCTTTCAGGATATCAAATTGGAACAACTGCTTCCCAGTTGTTTCTTACCCATTCCTGTCCTATATATTATTTAAAAAGTATATTTGCAGCCATTAGTACTAATCCACCATAAATTCTGAAGAAAAAATGGAACATAAAGCAAAAAATATATTTAAAAACTAAAACAAGTTTTTTCTTGGAAATCTTGTATACATTTACCATAAGTATCCAAGCAGGTGAAACTACAACAGTGCGTAATATTGTAAAGCTCAATAAAGATACCCTCTTTGGAATGTGATTATAGTTGTATCTTCCACTCAAATGTAAGAAAGCAATGAAAGACCTTCATTGATGAAATTCTGGTCCTGGCAGCTCTTAAAAGGACAGGAGAACTCCTAAGAAATATATGCAGCCATTACATTATGGTATATTTGGGCTTATTAATTGAATATAGTTATTACATTCCAGTATCAGAGACAGTGCTACTATGCTAATTTGCTATTGGTGGATTCTTTCTAGACCTCTCTTGACTGTTGGAAAGAATGCAGAAAATACAAAAGACAGACCCAAATGTACTTTTTTCCAAAAGGCAACCGGACAAATCCAAGAAAATTGCCATTTGGAAAAAGCACCTTTAGGACAACTGTGATTTAAATGATTGAGAATCTCCATATGCAAAAGACAGAATTAAATGGATGTGGTCCTGCTGCGACATTGTCCCAGCCTTCCAATATTTTAAATCTTTATTTTTGTCTCTTTCCCCAACATTAACGTCACCACTGTAGTTTCTTAAGTTGCCCTGTTTTTTCTTCCTCCTCCCAGATTTTTATATTCCAAAATGTAGGATATATATTAGGGTGCTAGGGGAAGGCTTTTGTTGTGCTGTGTGTTTATTCTTTCATTTGGCTTAA
The DNA here is from genome assembly GCA_023653725.1 of Bungarus multicinctus. Taxonomy (NCBI): domain Eukaryota; kingdom Metazoa; phylum Chordata; class Lepidosauria; order Squamata; family Elapidae; genus Bungarus; species Bungarus multicinctus. The sequence goes on from CM042844.1 coordinate 57,048,749, forward strand.
TAGTTGCTAAGATCAGCATTCATCCCTGCAGAGCGCAAAGTATGCTAAAAACCTTTTGTCTTTATGATGTTCTCTTTTCATCTTCTTTGTCTAACTTCGTTCAGATTCAGTGTATTGCTTTCTACCAGCAATCTTTCCCTTAACTTATTTTTAGTTCAACCAATTTTCACAAAGCCAATTGGTCTTGCTTTATACAATTTCCAAACGTTTCTTCTTCATAGCATTTATATGCTATGACATCAGAACAGCCAGGATCACAGTGAACAGGACCATGTCACTCTCATATGTCATCCTTAACTCCTTTACTATTCTATAAATATTCAGTTTAATTCTGTTTTCATCTTAGGACTCATCCAGTAAATATCTAAAACAGGGGTCCCCAAACTTGGCAACTTTAAGACTTGTAGATTTCAATTCCCAGAATTCCTTCTCTAGTTTTGTTAGCTCAGAAATTCTGGGAGTTAAAGTCTACAAGTCTTAAACTTGCCAAGTTTGAAGACCCTTTATCTAAAACTATATTCAATTCAGTTACAAGCTTTCTCAATTTCTTTCCTGTTCAAACATAAACAGAATAATTAATCTTAAATGCTCATAAGCATAAGCAATGATTTAAAAGCTTTCTTATTCCCAAAGAGTTCTGTTTCAGAAGATAGTATAATAGTATAAGAGTTTAAATTTTGATTTTTTTACCCTGAATTAGCAAACAGGTAAGGAGAGGAAATAGTTTACTTATATGGAATTAATTTATTTTAGGAAAGATATTTTAAATAGATTCGGTATAATAGTAAGAATTGTTTTATGTACATTTTATATAATATATTCATTATCCAAAATATTTGCCCTACTTTCAAACTATTGTTTTACCCATATATACTGCATTCATGCATATTTAATTAATTAAAACTACTTTAACAAATCTGTCAATATCAGCATGTGTAAAATATTTTAATGTATTTTAACCTATTTGATATAATGGATTCTGAAAGTGGGCTATAGATCTGACAATATGGTAAAAACAACAATTCAGTTTTAATGATAAATTTATTTTACCTTTTCATTAATTGCTAATTATGGAGGAGGGGGGAAACAGCTACACAATTCAGTTTTCCTATATTGTTTACGTAAGAATGGTGGCACCTAGATACTAGCTGGATTTGACAAACTTCTGCAGAATCAAGCTTGATTTAGTTGCAGAGAAATGTCTACTACTAAGATATGACAAAGCTATAATCTAAGCTGGTAAGTCCCTCCCAAAACACTGGAAAAACAGCCATAGCAAGAACATTCCATATTGGTCTATTTGTCAAAAAAAATATTATACAGTCTTGTCTGCATAGTCACAGAGATCAAATCAGATGCGTAATGCGCTGGCCATGCCCACGCCTGGTTTAGCAAAGGGGGAAAAGTTCTGATACATCACGTGATGCCAGTATTATGATGTATGTTTGACACCCCTGGCCTAGAAAAAGTTAATGGCAAATAACAACTCTATTGCTGCCAAGCCAAGTTGATGGTTATATCTATGAGATAACCAGGTCCAGACCATGGTTGTCTTTACTTTTTATGAATATATGTGGCCTATGTTGAGCCATCTGAGCTATGATACAAGCAATAGAAAAGGGTATCTTTCTTATGCCTGGAAGAAATAGAGAGGCAAAAGAAAGAAATGTGTAGACAGGCCCTGAGGATATCCTTTTCCCATTTGACATAATTTAAATGTACAACCCTTACAGGAAGTAATTGACCAACAGAATATATTAGTTTCTTTAAGATATTAAGCTGTGTGAATCATGGGAAGACATGCTGGTCAAGTCTTAAAATGATAAAACTTCCCCCAAGCAGATTTCAATTTATTGTTGACTGATTTTTGGCAGGTAGTAAAACCAGTGGGGCTAGAGTTCATCTTTAGAATAGGAAGTATGTTTTTGTGTCTGTATTCCTTTACTTTGCTCTTTATGTGATATTAGGTTGGTGAAAAGAAGTACTGTCCAAAACAACTTCTCAATTGGAGGGGAATAAAAGAGTCCCCATAGCACCCCTTGATTTCTAAAGGTCTTTTACTGACACCTCTGTCATTCACTCCTCTCATTCTGAAGTGTTCTTATCCAATGAAAGAAAAGTGAGTCTAAGGAATAGAATGAAGAATAGGACTAAAAATTAAAATTCAGAAGAGGCAAGGCTTTCTAACATTTTGAGATTGGAAGCAGCTAGAAAGAGGGGAGTCACCCTTATAATAGGTTGGTTTATGTGGGAAAGGAAAAAAAAGCATAATCCTATTCAAGGACATGACAATAGTATAGCTGTTTGACATCAGGCACCCACTTCCGGAAGTCTTCATCCCCACCATATTTGATAAGTGTAACCTCAGTTACCAAATGATTGTCAATACCTGTAATGCATATTGGAAAGCAATCTGTAAGTTGTTGCTACAATTATTATGTTCACACAGGCTACTGCTGCAGTCTTAAAATGGTTTACAATGTACCATACAATAACTTTAAAAATTTGTATTTATGTATAATATTTATATTTACATAAAGGAGGAAAATCCCATTTCCAAAATGTCCAAAAAGCAAGTATTTTTTTAAAAAAAAGGAAAAACAGAAAAAAAAACCCTTCATAGATTGATCTAAATCAGACCACTTTGTTCCACTTGTCTTGCACAGGGTGGATATATATTCGTTCCTGAAGACTTTCGTGAGTTAAAAGCGCAGGAGTCACCATTTCTTTACTTTTTCTTTTCTTGTTCTGAAATCTCAGGTCCTTAACCTTTATCTAAATGAAAAACAACCAATATCTTCTTTGATGTTGGTTTCAGAGGTGGTATTCAGCAGGTTCTGACCAGTTCTGGAGAACTAGTAGCAGAAATTTTGAGTAGTTTGGAAAAACAGCAAATACCATTTCTGACTGGCCTGCCCCCATCTATTCTTTGCCTCCTGAGTCCCAGCTGATAAACTGGGTCTTCATGTGTTGCCCTGCACAGGACAATGGAGCTGGAAAGCAGGTTAGTGGGGTGGGGAGGGAATGGGATTTTGCAGTATCCTTCCCGTGCCACATCCATAGAACTGGTAGTAAAAAATTTTGAATCCCACCACTGGTCGGTTTCCAATAGAAAATATAGCAGTGCCCAACCTTTACAGTTGATAGTCTGGCTGGAAGGGGAGAAGGGAACCGGGCCTCACGTGGGCCGTGCATGTACAACTTGATTGCACATGTGCATACCGCCCTGCTGCTTAAACATGTCAATTCTCAATAGGCCTTGTCCTGATAATGGACCATGGCCTGGGGATTGAGGATCCCTGGCCTACCAGCAATATTGCTAGTTTCAAAAAGAGCAAACAAAAAAGGCAAACAAAACAAAACTGAGAAGAGGAGATCTCTCACACATTTTCTCCTAAGGGTAAGTATGCAAGAATAATATTCTTCGTAAAATAGTGAATGGTAGCAGGTCTTCTCAGGAGTAGGCTGAGATGCAACAATATGGTTTGGGTATGAGAAGAAGGATGCTATAAACCCAGCAAAAGAGAATATTTTTTTCAATTCAACAGGGAATGCATTTCAGAGCCTAGAAATACATACAATTTGGATCTAAAATTAAAACCCTATACATTTCAATATAGTTACAAAGCTGAGAAATTGACAACTGGAAATGGAAATCAGTGGTTTGTATAATTTTGTACACACATCAAATATATGTATATATACACATATCTATGTACACACACACACACACACACACTTCTATAAGCTAAAAGATCATAAAGTCCATGGCTGACTCATGTACAAGAATTTGTGCGAAGATTGTTTGATAAGCTAATTCAGAAAATGTTAAGAGATAACAAAAATGTTTTCAATCCTGTTCATAACAGCTAAAAATAATTTCTTTGGTAAGTTCCTTGCAGGATGATGACATGTTCTTAAGAATAAAGGTAGGGATGGTTTGAATGACCTGCTTTTCATTGTACACCTCTATTTCTGTGGCTTTCTATCCTTCAGTTAAATCCCAAGGGACAACATCATTAGGCACTGGCTCCTCTTTTTTTTCAGATAAGGAAATAGGATCAGCCAGGAAGCTTGTAGGATGATGGAGAGACGTGTAACTGAAAACAGAGATGGCTTCTTTCTACATCTCAGATCAATAAGATTTTTCAATACTGAGAATAAGGTGGGAAAAAAGTTTGGTTTTTTTTAACATGGTTTAGAGAATTGGAAACAGATTTTAAGCATAGCATTTATTTAGGCTGAGGCTACAATGGATTAAAGAAAGGAACCTGAGAAGCAGTACAGCAAAAAAACAGTAATGAAAATGAAGACACTTTTTATCAGACAAAGATAAAATTAAGGATGATAATCTGAAAATGGTTACAATATTTTTGACACTGAAATATATATAACCACATCAAGTTTAAAAAAACATGGAAAATGTTTTAAAGAGAGATTTTAATAATAGAAACAAAGTTGTTTAATGAACAGAACCACTTTGGAAAAATATCAGTAGAAATGTAAAAGACCACTAAACTTCTTGAGATCATTTGTAACCTGAACTACATTTGGTTAGATGAAGTGACATCAGCTTACTGATGTGCCATTAGTAACAGGAAAAAGCATGCTTGGCTATACTGTGTTTTAGCCTGATCTAGAAAAATTTTATAATAATGTATGCTTAGGAATACTTTATTAAAAAAAAACTAATGCGCCAGAGTCAAAACATGGGTTCTGCAATGTTCCCTTGGATTTGCATGTACTGATTTCACATGAATAGATGTTTCAAAGTAATGAAAATAAAGCACTTTATAGGTTAAACAAACATAGGTTAAAATTTTTAAATTGGACATCTAGTAATCGGGGCAACAACATTTTGTACCAACCTCAGGTTCAAAGGCAGCACCAGATTGATTGCAATAGTGCTCTTAAAAGATGCAAGTCACAGTGTCAAAGCTTTTCAGTGCAAAAAGAACCACAATTAACACACCATCCCTTTGGATGGTCATCATCTATCAGTATATTGATGATACTCTTAAATCAATATATGGACTTTCTAAATGACTAGTTAGGAAAAGAATTATAAAATTGTGCCTTCCATTCCCAGTCCTCACAAATGGTTGGAAGGAAGTGAGCAGACTCACAAATTTCTCATTTTGACATGTGTCAGTTCCCATCTGATTACTCATGGATAAGTAACATCACAGGACTTCCCAAAGGACTCCAACTCAGTTCTCATTTAGACTCCATTCTGGTCCAGACTGATTATAAATAGTTTACTCGACTCATCTCTTTTGCAAGAACATGATTAGGAGAAAGATGTATTATTTCTGCCAATTACTAAAATCTTCTTGAATTATCCTTGCTTCCACTGAAATACATTGCTATCATGCTACTGGCTTTATTATTGGATTTTTAAACATCAGAAATATTATGCTTTTTTACTGGAGCAAATCTCAGCAGAACTTAACCTTTGCTATGACAATAGAAAGATTGGGCATAATAGTGAATTTACTTCTTCGATACCTTTGCTGTTTTTTTAATTGACCATGCTTTATGGAGCAGAACACAAGTTTGAGAAGTTGACACATCTTGGGCTGAGATGAGACCATATCATGGGAAAGAGAATAAAACTGGGCCTGTCAAGCCATTTCAATGACTCTGCCAATAACTAAAGATTTTTAACTTTTTAGCTCAAAGTACCATATTGATCACTACATTTACAAGAATTTTATTCATCAACAAATGCAATACATTTCTATTCCATAGCATTATGATCTTATAAAATGTGTATTTTTATTAAAATTAGATTGATCAAGGGTTCGGATCAGAAGACCAATATATTATACAATAAGAAAATCAAACAACTATATTTCTTAAATCAAAATATAGACATTAATGTTGACTGGGAAAGGCAAATTGTCACCCGGCCATTAAAGGTCCCATATTTACTTTTATGTAATAAAAACGCATTTGACACAGAAATCCAACAAATAAGTGATCAAGATTATTTCTAATTTTTTATGGTATTCCAAACAACTTTTATTGTGGTGATTTGGCTTTATTCAACAATTTCGTTTCAGAATAAACATGTTTAATAACATCTGGGTTTTGTTCTTCTGAGAAGTAGATGTTGTTCCAAAAATGGCACCTGTACATGTACAGCTTATCTCCAAAGTGGACACTAAAAATAATAATGTATACTGATATCCTTTTCCTGCAGTCAATTGTAATAACAAGTGAAATGTTGTGTTGCATTAAGTGAACTTATTCTTGGGCAATAAAATCCTTTAAGAAATGCACTGGCAGGAACAATCAGAAATACATTGGAAGTGAAAACAAATGGGAAAGTACAAGCTGGAAGACTGAAACAAAATGTTCTTGCATTAAAATAAAATATTTTAATCAACATAGCCATTTTCCACTCTTGGTTTTTAATACAATGAACAATGAAGTACAATGTGATGTTGAGAGGAAAAGTTCCTTTTCCAAAACTGAAAGAATATGTGAGGAGGCTATGAATTACTGAAGCTGGTCAGGATCTGCCTTTCAAATTTTGAGCTTCACTGGTCTTGAATGTAGTTGTGGTACTCGCCCAGAAGCCATTCTGCACTCCTGAAGAGTATAAGCCTTGATGGATTTTTTTCAATATTTGTGAGCCCCTGAATCCCCATCTCGGTCTTAAGAGTAAGGACATAATAGAACAACATAGTAATTTTGATGTGTGATTTAATCTGTAGTTGCTGCAAGGGATCCATATTAGTATAAAAGTTGTAAGTTGTTTGAGAAACACATTAAAACAAAGCCATCTTTTTCCAGGCTCACATGGAAGTCAGTTATTTCAAAGTCAGGCTGCTTTAATGAATAGCAGAGCGGTGATGAGCTTTCACTGTCACAAGGTTCAAAAGCTTTCTTTCAAATTGTTCTTGAAGCATGGTAAATCATAACACTTTGTCTAGAAAAATCTCTGCAAGACGTTAGTAGCTATAACTTTTGCTTCTGTAGTTCCATATCAATCCATTTACAGATAGGTAGAAAGCAGCAAGTAATTGTTCTCCAAAATGGGCAGCTGATCAGGAAAACAGTGACTTGGGGCTTTGCCTTACCTGTCATTGTTCCAGTTTACAACCTGAAATAATTATTTTGTTCTGCCCAATGATTAGGGCCATTCCCTAACCATTGTATATGTCAGGGGTCCCCAAACTTGGCAACTTTAAGACTTGTCGACTTCAACTCCCAGAATTCCTCAGTCAGCAAAGGTGGCTGAGGAATTCTGAGAGTTGAAGTCCACAAGTCTTAAAGTTGCCAAGTGTGGAGATCTCTGGTCTATCTGATAAAATCATCCACTAAATTACTACTTTTGAAAACTGAAATATTATATTGCAGGCAAATTTAAATTGGACATTGTGGCCCAAGCAAATGTGATTTCTGAGTATGAGGTAACTGTTATAGAAGAAATCCAGCTTTATGTAGAAAAGAAAAATAATTCCACCCGTGGACATCTGTGAATTGGAAGTTAAAAGTGGACAGCATTCAAATTCAAAACAATAGAAATGAATTGTAACTGTATCTTATATTGAGCTGCTTATCTTGGTACTTAAATGAAAAGGAATACTGTATTTAATAAAGAAGTCAACCTACAATACAAGACTTTTATTTTACTCCAGTGAAATTCAACATGATTTTTTTTGTTATTTAGTATTTTCATACAAATACAGGGTTTAAATTTAACATGGTCTATTATCTAAAATGATTTACAATGAATATAATAATTTTAATTAAATGAGATAGATTCATAGGACTACCAGTTACTGAAAATAATGATGTATTCATTATTTCATCACTAATTGACTCCAGACTTTGCCCTTCCCCCAAAAAAGATTTGTTTGTTCAGTTGCTAAATCATGTCCCATTCTTCACGATCCCATGGACTATATCATGTCAGGTTCCCCTGTCCTCCACTGTCTTCCAGAGTTTGCTCAAATTCATATTCATTACATCAGTGACTAGCCATCTCATTCTCTATTTTCTTCTTTTGCCTTCAGGAGTATTTTCCAACAAGTCTTCTCTTCTCACTTGGTGGCCAAAGTATCTGAGCTTTAGGTTCAGGATAGCCCTGTTTGTTTGTGCCTTGACTCCAAATAGTTAACTTTATATGAAAAAGAAAAAAAAAATCTTCCTGTTCTTAGTAGGAAAGAAATTGAGTGAATGGGCAAGGACTAAGCATTTCAATACTTTGGATGCCGCATATGGATTTTGGCAGATGCATCTCAAAAAAACTCAGCACATGATTATGCACTTCAAATGTGTCTTTGGGGAGATAATTTTTACTTTGCTGTTAGATTTTGAAGGTCATTGAAGTTTTTCTATGAAGATGTGAGATGTGTGGTCTCTAAATTTGATAAATAAAATGCAATTTACAGGATCAGTTCTGTAATCCTTGCTTCATATATTGGCTTGAAAGTAATTTCTCTCAGAGATGGGCATCAGGCACACCAGATAATTTTTCCACCCCTTTTCCAGCCCAATGCCTCATTCTACAAAATCTTTTCTCAGAGGAAGACCTGAAGATAAAGGCAGTAGAAAATAATGGTTTTGATGATGCATCCATGTCAGGAAGAACAGAAACAGAAACTTTCATGCCTCTAGAAAAAGTTTCTGATGCAAATCTTAAACACAGAGAAGTTTAATTTCTAAATATAAATAAATGATATATTATTATGGCAAAATCTTTTTCAGTCTGCTTCCTTTTGGTTCTAAAAAAAAGCCTATAATATTTGTCTGAAATGGTATAGAGTTTGTCCTGCTTGAGAAGAGGGTTGCCCTAGAAGACCTCTAGGGTTCCTTCCAATTCTTATTCTGTTAATATGATGAGAAAATAAACTAAGGAGACTTTTGAAAGTAAGATGTTGTACTGCTGGTGAAACCAATGTGAAGATGATGGTAGAAATTAGCATAGATGACATGTTTCAGACCTTGCCTAAGAAAATTTGGATATGATAATTAAAAACAGCATAAATTTGGTTACTTTAGCAAAAGAAGTAATGAAAAAATATCTCTCGATAGAGCATTAGAAAAGTACTGTCAAAAAAGTAACAAAAGGAATGGAAATAATCAGTCCAAAAAGCACATGTTTTAGTTTTGCATACCTTCCAGATTTCATTTTCCAGAGAAGCAAAATAATATATTCTTCATTTTGTCCAGTAGACTATATCCAATCTGACACACCTTGTATTTGAGATAAAAGGAAGGACATTCCCATATACATTTGAACTCCTGGGAAATATTTGAGGTATAATAATAAAAATAAATATATAAATATTCCAGGGTCATTTACTGTTTCCAATTATCCTCATTTTCTCTGGGTGTTTCCTTTTAAAAGTATATAACAAAACTTTCAATATTCTACTTTTTTTTAGAATATAATATTCTTTTTTTTTACATTTCCAGCTCTTACCCCAAAGTCAGTCCCACAGCTTAGCTCTCACTTTTAGATCAATACTGGATTGTTGCTTTTTAACATATATTTAGGGGCTTTGTTTATTTTTTAGAAACAAATATAACACAACATAAATGTATTGACAGTTTGAAATTGCCTGCACATCTGATCAATGCTCTTCTATCTGTCTGCCATTTTTAATGTTGCCTATTATAGGTACTTTACAGCATGACTTCCCAGAACCATTACTACAAACTGAGCACATAGTTTGTCATGATTCCATAGAAATGCATATAGCAAGCCAAACTGTAGTTTAATTTGACTTCTTTTCATGCATTTGCATTAACCTTCCTGGTGTAAATAAAATGTATTCTTTTATTGACATGCAACAGTTTCAGAATGTCTGCTATGGCCTGCAGGCTGCATGTAGCCCTGAACAGCTAATAATGCAGTCTCACAAGTGCATAAACTTTTAATACCAGTAGTATTATGTGATTTATATACATTAACTATATTATATATTTTATATGTGGCCCAAGACAATTCCTCTTCATTCAAAGTGACCCAGGAAAGCCAGAAGATTGGACACTCATGACCTAAGTTATTTTGACATTTTAAAACATGAAAAATACAGAATGCTGCAGAAATATTATATCTTCCCTTAATAAAACTTTCGTGTATTGAAAAAGTTGGGTTCTTTTTCCTCAAAAAACTTTATTTTCTCCCCTGTAGTTGCTCAATGGACCACTGCTGGATTATCAACTGCTTTTGGCTGACATGTCAAACATAAATTTATGAATGTCCTATTGTAACAAGCTTTTTTTGTCTTTGTTCCTACAATAATATTAAATTCCCTACATTCACTTTGATATTCAGTCATATTTTTGCCAAAACATTAATTTTATTATTGCCTAAAGCCAAAGAGCCATGTAGTTCAGTGATCTAAGAAAAGATGAACATTTAACATGTTACCTAGGATTAATGATATAGCTTGAATATTAATAGTCAATAAGAAAACCTCCCACAAATGTTTCTAGTTGCTTTTTAAATTAATGGTCATAATCATACCTGATACCAACAAATCCTACAGTTATTAATTATGGTGAGTCAACAAGGAAAAACAAATCTGTGTTTACAATTTATACGTCAGACAGTTTGGTGTAATATTTTGGTAATATGCTAGAAGGCAGGATGATATAGGTTCTAGTTCCACTTTAGGGTCAAACCCAGCTGACTGACTTTGTGCCAAAAACTTTTTCCCACCCCTAAAAAGGAGCCAATGGCAAACTACTTCTGAAATTTTGCCAAGAAAAATGTAAGGATTTGTTCAGGCAGTTGTCAGAAGTTAATACTGACTCAAAGGTACAAAGATAAACACATTCCCCACCACCCACCACCACTGATTTTCCGTACCTAGTTGTCTCTGCCTTCATGCTTAATGAAAGATCGCCAAACTATTTTGATGATTGAATTCTATAAAATGGCTGGGATATCATTCTGTAAGTCACCCAGTCATTAAAACAGTGTGTATAAATGTAATAGATAAATAAATACCTGGACATATAAATAAACAACATATAATCAAATACAATTAAAATAGAGACCATGTGGAAAACACTGTGTATATGTGTGTATTTCAAACTTAATTGCTTAATTACTCTTGAACCTTAACTTGTTAAAATTCCTCTGTAATATATTTAGGATCTTTGGCTAGTAAACATTACATTCTTCAGATTTGTTCATGTGGAGCAAGGCCAACTTTTATTTGCAGTAAAAGCCCAAGCCTCTTCACAGTTCCACAATAAAGTCAATAATGTGGCTTGAGGTCTCCACATACACCTGAGCAATGCGAACTTAAATACACACTCTCCTGTGTGGGGTAATGTAGAAAGACCATTCATATTTGTGGACTACTTACAAAGTGCAGCTTTGTGAATGTTATGTCTTGCTTGGCCGCAATCCTTTTACATATATGTTACAGGAGTATATGGACGAGAGAGGAAGTAAGCCTGGAGAATATATTGCAACCGTATTTGCAAACAAGCCCATTTATTGCTACCAATTGCCAGGTTTTCCAGAACCCTTCATAATCTGTGGCAAGGTAACTGCTTTCCTCTTGATTCCCAGCTGTGTGTTTCTTGTCACTTTCAAAAATGTCAACTACAAAAGAGCCAAGCAGGTGGTCGTTTGAAAACATAGTGAGTTGGCATTTTTAGATAGGTGGAGACTAAATTTGGACTGGAAACACACAGCTTCTAAGCCTCTCTGCTGCTGCTCTCAGTGAATAGCAGCCGTTGTTTTCTGCTGCCTTAGCATAGCTTCGGACCACCTCCAGCCAATCAGTCCTCTGGTATTTAATTATAACAACATTCTTAGCCTTTTTGTTGTTGTTGTTGCTGCTGCTGCTGCATGGGTGAGGAGGGTGGGAGTGGGTTTGGGGATGCTGGATCAACTTTTGGAGCCAGGCAGGCCTGCCAACAATAATTTGTCTTTTCCCAGAGGGGTTACAAAGGTTGGAGCAGGTTCCAAGTTCCTCCTAAACTGGCTGTTCAATTTAGATTTTTCTACCAGAGGGCTTGAAAAGAGTTATTGAAAGACAGATAAATGCATGTCTTGTTGCATGCTTCCCTGACAAACCGAGCCCTCAACAGCAGTGATCTCATTTCTGTCTCATTATTAGCGAAGCCAGATTTTTTTTTCCATCCACAGGTCATTGAATATGAACTAAAATAAGCAAAGTTTGGTTTATTCTAAGCACTTTTTAGCCTACATGCAAATGTTACACTTTGTAGAAGAATTTGTTCTGAGAAACTATTTCTTCTCTAGTTTATCCTTTCCTTCTGTGCAATTAATCCACTGTAAGAATTCAATTTCTTGCTTATGTCTTAAATAAGTGGTTCTTCCATAAGCTAATAAAAATATGGTTATAACATGAGCCTTTCTATTTTACATACAATATATACTCAACAGCACACACACAAATACAGCATTGTAAAGAATGTGAAGAATTATTTTTATGAATCAGTAGACCTAAAACCAGAAACAGTTTGAGTACAGGTAGTTGACTTACAACCACACTACAGCAGAGATAGGACAGTACATTTTGGTAACATGGAAGTTTATATTAAAAATATCTAGCAGACAGCAGGTTGGCTACTCCTTTTGGTCTATTCTGAATAAGTTCTCAATTCTAAATTCTTGACAATTTGGCTCCTTTCAGTAGGATATCTGCTTATGGTTTTATATCAAAATGATTCTTACTTTGCCAAGATTTTTTCCACAACACAGGGCATGTATAAAGGATGGTAACTACACTCTTAGTTGACTCCTGGGAAATCCATTCCATTAGGGTACAGAGCAGAGGATCCTGAAGGATAACATCTGACAGAGAGCTGTGATGCTTTGTCCAAAAATTTATTGAAATGTAATTTCTTGTCCAAAATACATTTTTGGCCTGAGAAAACTATAGGGAAAAAAAAAAAAGTGCAGTATTTGCAAATAGTTTTTGGTTGCTTTTATGGGGATTTTTAATATACACTACTTAAGCATTTATTATCAAGGGGAAAAATTTATTTATGTGGTGGTCAAGAGTCAACAATGACTTGATGTTACATAATCACATAATCAATGAATCAGCTTCAATATTTTATAGCTATTTTCTCATTAGCGGTTTTGTTTTCTTCTTTTGTAAATATGAATAATCCAGTAATTCACTGCTGGAAGGTTGAGGTAGAGTACTGGCTTCAATATTTTCAGAATTGCTCATTATTTATCTTCTGCACAGCGATGACATGCTATACCTCAGTTCTCATCCTTCATGTTTATTTCAAACACCTACATATATATCATTTAAAAAACTTTATCAAAATGTGAGAATAGTACAAATTTGTCAGCTTTTCAGTTCAGAGAAGAAAACACCATAATCAGCATGTGGTCAATCAATTTGAAATAGAGCTTTAAAAGAAAGTTAAAAATGGTCTTGTGTTCCTTTATAACAAGACTGATTCTGTAGAGGGGGGAAAACATTGGAAAAAGCAATCACAATCCTTCTTGTAGTTAATGCCTAAAGTATGCTTCTCTAGGGATACTTCTTTTGCACACTAATCTGCCTGAGCTGATCTCATGAACATGTGATTAAAGATTTCATTGCAAATCACCGTTTCTTTCATTGACTGCAACATGGGAATAGTCCTATTATGACATTATGAGAAGACAATTGGGCAAGGGATGCTAAACAGCATTTTTTGAAATTGTGGAAATCTGCTTCTTTTCTTCCCCTTCTTTCTATTTTTTATAAATAGTAATTTATAAAAATGAATTATTACCAATGTGCATACTCAAACTACCACCCCATCTGGGGAATTAAATAATAGAATAGGAATTAGTAATCCAAGAACTAATCCATCATTATCTGTTAGGAATCTCTACCTATCTTTTTTATAATTACAGAAATGGTGTGGGTATCACACTAAAATGCTGCAAATGGAAAAATTCTGAAAGAGGAATCTTCAAAGCATCAAGGAAATGATTTATTTATTTATTTATTCATTTATTTATTGTTACTTTTTTAATGGATAAAATGAAGCAAGCTTCAGGGAATTTGGAAAACTGCCCATTAACAATGATCATTTCCTTGGTTATATGAGAAACAATACGAAGAATGCAAGGCATTATGTATATATGAATCAAATCAATCTTGGATAAGGATATAGAAAGTATATGGAGCCGATAAAAGCAATGGAGGAATATGACCTAAGGCAAATAGTTTCAAAGGGGAAAAACAAACTATTTCTATCATTTCTGACATTAGTGTAATATTGTTGTTGTTGTTAGACGCGACGTCATATCCGGCCCATCAGGACCCCTCTAGGCTTTCCTATCCTCTACCATTCGCTGGAGCCCATTTACTTCAGTGACTCCATCCAGCCACCTCATTCTCTGTCGTCCCCTTCTTCTTTTGCCCTCAATCATACCATTTCATGAATATAGTAGGAAAAGAAGAATCTGGAATGTAGCAAAATGTAGTAAGATGTAGAATGTAGAAAGATAAATTAGAAATATAAAATATATATATTTGATTTGATATATTTGATGAAGCAGAATAAAGTGACTCTAGAGAGAACACCCTGACCTATTTTATTATGCTATTGGACCCTTCTAGTATTTTTATTTTATATGTCCGAATATATTTAGTATTCCCAGATGAAGACTCTTAGCAGTTATTTAGCTCTATCAATACACCTCCTCTTAGTCCCACTTTGAGCAGATTAGTGTGTGCCAAGGTGTTCTATGTATAAATCACACAGCAGACAATATGCTTCCAGGCAGAGCTTCCTTTAGGACCCGATGACTTTGCTTTCTACTTTTCTACATATATGGTATCGTTGATCCTATGCATAGAAAAAGTCATGAGACAAAATTCATTACAGAAGTGAAAGTCGTTTATTATTTTTTCAGTGAGAACCACATAAAAAGAATTATAAATACTCTAAGAAAGTAAAATAAAGAACTAATGGAAAATAGAGAAATTTTCAAGCTTGGTACTACATGTCAATTTATAAATTTTAAGCCTCAAGATATAATAATGTAATATATAACCCCAAATCACTTTATGAGTATTCTCGAACACTATAGAGCTAGGAGAAGAAGGGAAAAGGAAAATGTTACCTTTATTCCTCTTGATTTCGGTTGATGATTTTCCTGTCACAACATGTCGCTTTATCATGTCTGCTGTAGAAATACTCCCTGTTATTCAGAAATATATTTGGGAGATTACTATAAGGAATCTGCTCAAATGCTATTCATCTTTTGAATTTGTGGCTTGAGTGATTTGATACCTTCAGGACTTCTCCCTGAATTTCTTCCATCCCTAACTTAGGGCTTTTCCCATTAATGGTCTGTTAAATTGTCCACGAATTGTGACAAAATCAGCACACAGTCTACATCCATCTTTTCTTTCCTGGAAAGTTAACACGCAGAGTTGACTGGCCAAGCAACACTAAAATAACTAATGATTCCCTCCCGCCCTCAATATGATCTATTGACAATGGCAGAAGCTATTGAGACAAAAACTGATTTTGTTGCTGTGTTAAATTAAAGTGCCAGAGTTTCTGCTTACTTCAGTGGTCTCCTAGTTTTAATATTTGACAACAACAGGACTATTCCAAAATATTTAAACAAATATTTGATTCATTGTTTGAAGAGTTCTGTTGAACTAATTGAATTGATTGTATGCATCAGCATAAGGGGCATCGATAACTATTATAAAGAAAATAAAATAATAAAATGGTCAGATTTCAGGGTAAATTTACAAGACTAAATATATAGGATGTTGTTATTGGTTAGAAGACTTCAAGAACAGTAAAATTATAACACACAATACAAGAAAAAAACTTAAGATACACTTGTAACCAACTTCTCTTTCATTAATTTTTATTTTATACTATATCTACCTTATTTATAATTTCTAGCACTATTATTGTCTGGGCGTAGTAGTACTTAGGCATTGCCCCAACTCTTTGCAGTTTTGCTCCTTCTAAACAAATACAGTTGGTTAATTTGTTCTTTGTATTCTACTGAAACTGTAATATGTATGTATATGCAGCTTTTCTTTAACAATATAGATCAGTTAACATAGATGACAGTCTTTAAACTTTAATACATTTCCTCTCTATAAAACACCAGTCAGCTTCCATGTAGGTAGGCTTCCATTGTTAGCTGTCAAAGTCTACTTGAGTGAATTTCCCACTGTGTCACTTTTGTGTGAGTCAAATCAAGATTATAGGTAACAGAGAAGAAGAAGAAAAAGAAGAGAAGGTTAGACCCTCATTTTAGAGTTTAAGAAAAATCTGCCAGCAGGTTGCAGTTTGAGTTGGTAATATACATGAAAGGAAGAGTCCAAGCTGTGTCACCAGTGTCACTATATTAAGCTTCCAGGAAAAAGCATACAAAACACATTTTGTAGCGGTCACACACAGAGAAATAAATTTAGGAACAAGATCTGCCTTAGCCTGAATGCAGCTTGCTCTGATAATAAGGAACAATGAGCAAAGGCTATTATGAAATCCGGGTCCTTGAAGTGACTTAGCTTTGAGTTGAGTTTTTCCTGTAAAAAAAACACACACACTATTCTATCTTGTTTTTATTGTGCATAGTATTTTGCCCCCATTCTTCTGCTAATTTGCCTATCTCTAGATTTAAAAGGTTGTAGTCTCCACTGATAGATCATTCTGTTAAGTGAAAAAATGCTCTAGGGAAAAATATATCTTTCTAGTTGTTTAGATGTGATTTGTTTTCATTATTAGGATGGGTGATGCTGCTATTTATTTCCTATTAAAAATGTCCCTATGTGTAAACATTATCACTTCTCTTAAAATATATGTGGGCAGGTTTGGATAAAAGGATTAATGTCCTCCTTTACAGTGTATGTAGGGGTTGCCATCATGTTGTTAAAACATGTAGGAAAATAACCTTAAGCAACTTCCAGCAAGGAATGTTTTTATTGATTAATCAATGAATACATAAAATAAGCAGCTAGTTGCTTTAAACTTAAATTCTCACATCAGCCATAATGCTAAATAATGCAGCAGAAATGATTTTATGTATCCTTGTAAACTGAGCCGTGCAACGAAGAGAATTCTCTTTTCCTTTACACAGCACAGAACATTCTTAACAGCTAAACATAATACTAATTTATAGTATATAGTTTTAGTATATAAATATGAAATGTTACATATGATACAGTGGAGCAGTATTGTATATAATTTAGTACAATATTACAAATAAAATTCTACAATTATAGTTATGGGTTGAGTATCTAGCAATGTCATTGGCATTGTCAGTGTTGACTATCGCTGCCTTGCACAGTGATACAGTTATCCAGCTGTAGTAATTGCATGATTAAATGCTTAGGAGAGCAGTATTCCCAAAGAGTTAGAAACAGTAATGACTAAGGAACTAAGAAAGTTAAATGAAATTGAAACAAAATAGTGCAAAAAGTCCCAGAGTCCCAGATACCAGTTCATTCCCATTTGGAATGAAAGTCCAAAGTTCCTTAAAGAGTTCCTTAAAGCAAAAAAAACTGAAATTGATGGAGTTTATGATGAAGAAAAGAGATGAAGTTTAAGGGAAGTAAGTTGTAACAGTACAACAGAGAGATTACTTTTAATAGATATTTCTGTTGAGTTATGGGGGGTGGGGAATGAATGAAGTTGGATAATGTAAGTAGTCTAGACCAATAAACAAACAAACAAACAAACAAATAAATAAATAAATAAATGGAACAAATTATGAGTAAGGATTACATTTTAAAACAAGCTGCATACATTTCTGAAAATAATTTGTTTTGGAGTTACAAACAGAAAGAAGCAATAGTAAGATTTCTAAGCTGGTCTGACATAGCCAGAAACTAATTGCATTTTTGCTATTACTTTGCTGTGACCACTTGGTGCTTTGGATTTTTAGAGACTGGATCAAATTCTTTTGACCTAAGTTATATAAAAGGTACATGCAGCCTTATATGTGGTGCCTCTCTTGCCAAAACAGTGTAAACAAATGTTGAAAATGAGGTAGGAAATTGTATATTTGTAATTTCAATGGAGTAAAGGTAAACACTTAAGACACACAGTTCTGTTGCCTTAAGATCTTGGAAAATAGATAATCCAGTTATTTCTCCTGTCCCTCTCTCTGGTAAGTATTCTCAAAACTTTTGTCAAGTAGTCCCATCCAGCTGGACTAAAAAGGATCTCAGAGATGCCTGTAGGGTTACTAAGCATTTCATCAGGCTTGCAGCCATTTTACAGCCTCCTCACTCTAGTTCATGTTCATTTCTCTGAGCTCATTGTGATGCTATTGTGGCTCCAAACGATAATGAGATGAAGGGTAGCATTTCCACAGCAGGACCAATGCGGGAACATCATTAGGTATGTTATTTCAGAGTTTTGCTTCTCTACAGGATATCTCCATATCTAAGACCTAGTCTCCTGCTAGATAGATAGATTCCCAACAGGGCAAAAGCACTTAATGGAATGCCTGCTCTTTAAATTGCTCTTATTATTTAAGGTACAAAGTATATGAGGATATATGCAGGGCATGGCATGCCTCTATGTTACCTGGAGATTATCTGTTTCCATTTTTTAAGTGAATGTATTGACTCGAGAAACTGATTTTATTTTACAAAGTCTGAACTGAGGTATAAAGTTTATATGTTCAATTATGGCATCAGAATAGCTTTCTGCAGAGAGTAAAGTGATCTGATATAAACTCTATCCATTAATCTATCTATTCATCCATCCATCCATCCATCCATCCATCCATCCATCCATCCATCCATCATCTACTACCTACCTACCTACCTACCTACCTATCATCTATCAATCATCTATATCTATCATCTATATCTATCTATCATCTATCAATCATCTATCAATCATCTATATCTACCTACCTACCTACCTATCTACCTACCTACCTATTTGTCCGTCAAAGCGAAAACATTCAGCTTTATAACTTAGAGGAAATGAATCATGTTTTTCTGTTGCCAGCATACTTTATTTACAAAATAATTAGAAGCAAAAGAAACAGCAGTACATCTAAGAAGCAAGCAAAAGAAAAAATATAATGAAAGTGAAGTAGAAATGGTATTAAAATGGTACCGCCCCAGGCGCCTGATGGATCCTGATAGGTTCCTGACGGAGCTTGGGCCATTTCCCGAAGCTCACACACACGACTCGGTTGAGGGCTTGGTCGCCACCTGGGATAGGGTGGCTGCTGGGGCCCTCGACCGAGTCGTGCCCTTGCGGCCTCTGACCCGATGCCGATCCCAAGTGGCTCCTTGGTTTTCTGAGGAGCTAAGGGAGATGAAGCGTCGGAAAAGACGCCTAGAGAGCAGTTGGAGGGCCAGCCGCTCTGGGTCCGACCGAACACTATTACGATCTTATATTAAGACGTATTTAGTGGCGATAAGGATGGCGAGGAGATCTTACCTCTCCACCCTTATTGCGTCCGCGGAAAACCGCCCAGCCGCCCTGTTTAGGGTGACCCGCTCTCTACTGGAGGTAGGAGCGCGGGAGGACCCCTTGCAGGGACGGGCTGAGGAGTTTTCTAGGTTTCTGCAGGACAAAATCGCTCAGATCCGGGACGAGCTGGACTCCGACTGGGCATCTCCGGGCGGGGGGGCGGGGGTGGATATCGGTGCGGTCAATTGGGTTGAGTTCGATCCTGTTACTGTGGAGGACGTGGACAGGATACTGGGGGGACTGAATGCCACCACCTGTTTGCTGGACCCGTGCCCCTCCTGGCTGGTCTTGGCCACTCGGGAGGTGACACGAGGCTGGTTCCAGGGTATTATAAACGCTTCCTTGAGAGAGGGGCTGTTACCTGCCGCCTTGAAAGAGGCGGTGGTGCGGCCCCTCCTCAAGAAACCGTCCCTGGACCCAGCATTGTTATCTAACTATCGTCCTGTCTCCAACCTTCGCTTTGTTGCGAAGGTTGTTGAGAGTGTGGTGGCACGTCAGTTCCCGCAGTACCTGGATGAAGCGAGTTATCTTGACCCCCTCCAATCGGGCTTCAGGCCCGGGCACAGCACGGAGACGGCGTTGGTCGCGTTGGTGGATGACCTCTGGAGGGCCCGGGACAGGGGTTGTTCCTCTGTCCTGGTCCTGTTAGATCTCTCAGCGGCTTTTGATACTGTCGACCACAGTATCCTATTGCAGCGGTTGGAGGGGTTGGGGGTGGGAGGCACCGTGTTGCGGTGGTTCGCCTCCTTCCTCTCCGACCGCTCGCAATTTGTGTTGACGGGGGGGCAGAGATCGGCCCCGAGGCCCCTACGATGTGGGGTGCCTCAGGGGTCGGTGCTCTCACCCCTGCTGTTCAACATTTATGTAAAGCCGCTGGGTGAGGTCATCCGTGGCTTCGGGGTGGAGTTCCATCAGTACGCTGACGATACTCAGCTGTACATCTCCACCCCGGGCCACCCCAACGAAGCCGTCGAAGTGATGTCCCGATGCCTGGAGGCCGTGCGGAGTTGGATGGATCGTAACAGGCTTCGTCTCAACCCGACCAAAACCGAGTGGCTGTGGTTTCCTGCGCCCAGATACAGCCAGCTGGTTCCTTCGCTGGCCGTGGGGGGAGAGGTCTTGACCCCCGTGGAAAGGGCGCGCAACTTGGGTGTCCTCCTGGACGTACGGCTGTCTTTAGAAGAACATATTGCAGCCGTCGCCAGGGGGGCTTTCTATCAGATTCGTCTGATTTACCAGTTGCGGCCCTTTCTGGATCTGGGCGCACTTCGCACAATCACTTCCGCCCTCGTCATCTCCCGCCTGGATTATTGCAATGCTCTCTACATGGGGCTCCCCTTGAAGAGTCTCCGGAGGCTGCAGCTGGTCCAGAATGCAGCCGCGCGGGTGATCGTGGGTGCTCCTCGGAGCTCCCACGTTACACCGCTTCTCCTCAGGCTGCACTGGCTTCCTGTAGCCTTCCGGATTCGATTCAAGGTGGTACTGACAGTATTTAAAGTGCTCCATGGCTCGGGACCTGGGTACTTACGGGACCGCCTGCTGCCATCATCAACCTCCCGCTGCCCAGTACGCTCCCACAGGGTTGCCCTCCTCGGGGTACCGCCGCCCGGCCGTTGTCGGTTGACGGCCCCGAGGGTTCGGGCTTTCTCTGTGGGAGCCCCCTCCCTTTGGAATGATCTCCCCCCGGAGATACGGGCTATGACGGATATTCTGACCTTCCGGCGCGCAGTGAAAACCCTATTTTTTCAACAGGCTGGCCTGGCCCAGTAACTGTATTTTTAGTTTTTTAACTTAATTTTAATCGGGGTTTTATTAGTTTTTAATTTTTAACTCTATTTTTGGGTTAGACAGCCGGATCAATTTGGTTTAATTTATTTTAATTGTATTTATTGAGTATTTATTATGTGTTTTTAGTAGGCTGTACACCGCCCCGAGTCCCTTTTTGGGAGAGGGAGCGGTATAAAAGTTTAATTAATTAAATAAATAAATAAATAGAAGTAAAATTTCTCCCCTGCACACATGCGCAGTAAACCAAAAATCACAAGACACTCATATCTTGTTACTATGGAAACTTCAATAACCAGTCCAGCTTATTCTGGAATCTTCTGTGGAAGCTCACCAGACAAACCAAAACAAACGCAGTGACACCTCCTTCTTTGTCTAATGAGCGGACATCAGGTAAGGCACATCTTCTCACGCAGGTATTTGTGCTGAGCAGCTGCAAGTGGTCTGTTGATGTAAAAATTTCAATATAAAATATTTCTGCAAGGCGTTAGCAAAACTCTCACTCATTTGCTTATTTGAATCAACACAAACCAGAATTATCTCATAAATATTCTCAGATCTTTTTGTGAACATGCATTCATCAGTTTCAGATTTAATAAAACCCATTAAATTTAGTTTGTCAGTAAGATATAAATACTACATTAAACCAGACTGTTTCAGACCATAAAGACTTTTGTTTAAGAGCCTTCTTGCTTCTGGAACTCTGGAGAACCTTTTCTTCATCCAGTAGGAATTGTAGGCGTAAACACCTTGAGTTTCTTTAGACTGTCCATTTTAGCCTGTATTGCCTCATACCATTTCTCTTGCTCTGAATCAGGAAGATGCTTAATTTGTGTGAAGTTGTCAGGAGGCAGTGTAACAGCACAAATCAAAGATAAAAGTGCTTTTGTCAATTGCCATGAATATTGCACCGGAGGGATCCCCTTATTGACCCTCTCGGAATGTCTCGGAACAACAGTCCATTCTTCTTCCATTTCATCCTCATCTTCTTCCTTGTCCTAGCCTCAACATCGATGGCTTGCGAAGACGGAACCTCTTATTGAGAAGAACTAGTTGATGGAACATCCACCTGATAATCTCGATCATCAGACTGCATAACATCATCTCTAGGAAAATAAACTCCGGGATCATTGGAGTGAATCCTGGACCAGTCAGCATCTTCTTCAAAAGTAAAGGATTGAGAAACCACAATTACATTTCTGGAGTCAACAAACTTGCTGCATCTGGAATTGTCATCAATACCCATGAATCTCAGTCTTTTTGCTGCTGGACCTCCTTTCTTTCTTTGAGCTAAAGGAATATTCACCATAGTGTAGGAACCAAAAATATGGATATTTCCCAAATTGGGTTTATATCCATATAACATGAAGAAAAGTGTCTGATTTATTACACTGCTCCAGATGTGGTTAATGATGTAGTTTGAATATTTAATTGCTTCACCCCAGTATGGGAAACTCAGTTTAGCGTCTTCTAGGAGACTACATTGTTTGCAGGACTCCATTTCTGTGTTCCACCATTCCATTTTCCGCAGGAATGTAAGGAGCTGAGGTCTGGTGCAGAATTCCATTCTTACACATCCAGTCCTGAAAACGCTGGGACATGAATTCAGCACCACGATCACTTTGAATTCTAGCGATGTGAACACCATGTTGAATGTTGACATAACTTGCAAAGTCTTTAAAGGTCTGAAAGGTCTCTGATTTTTCCTTCATAAGAAATACAAATCCATATTTGGAATAATTGTCAACAATTGTTAAGAAATATTTTCTACCACCAAGTGTTGGTGCAAATGGACCTACAATGTCAGTATGTACCAAATCAAAAATGTTGACAGGTGTGTAGCGTGTTTTGGAATGGCTGCTGCCTTGGATTTGGCTTTATTGCAGACACACAATCCAAGAACACCTTACACCCCTTCAGATCCAAACCTTTTACAAATTCTGGTATCTTGCTAAGAACACGAAAACTGGCATGCTCCAATCTTCTATGCCACTTATGGATACACCTGGAATGCAAAAGTTTACCTTTAGTGAATTCTCAACATTCTTATTAGGAACCTAAAGCCGAAGTAGACTTCAGCTTTAGGTAATAACCACCACCAATTAATATGATTTCAGCAACAATATTACCTTCTTTCACCACATAACTTGCTTTTTCAAAATGGTGAACCTGGTACTTGGATACTCTCGACAAATGACTCTGACTAAGCAAACTGCTAGTTGCTGTTGGAATATAATAAACATCAGGAATAAATGCATCTACTCTTCAATGTAAACAGTCCTTTTCCCTTGATCTGAACAGTGTTATTTGAAAAAATGTACAGTTCACACATGTCAGGTTCAGGTTTGTGCATCTCTGTGAAAAGATCTCTTCTGTAGGTAACATGCACTGCTGCTCCACTGTCCAAAGTCCAGAGATGTCTTCTATCATAATCCAAACTTCCTTTGTTGGTTAACGCCAATGTGACGTATGGAGCTTGTAGATCACACCTGGAACCACGATGATCTTGTCTTTCACCTCTGCCCTTACTTCTGGAATCTGTTCCTCTGGGCTGGTACGTGACAGGCGCTGGAGATTGCTGGGGACAATCATAGACGACATGTCCCAGACGACCGCAGACGTAGCATCTTGGCATCCTTGGAACGAAGGCCTTTCTTCGGAAATTATGCCTTGGATCTCTCAATGCAGGTGGTCCTCTCAAATGTGACGTGGCATGCATGAACGCTTCTTCTTCAGTTAAAATTCTGCATACATGATCAACTGTGCGCTGAGCAATAGGCACTTCATTAATCTTTGAAATGGCATCTTTCCATTCATGATTCGATGAGTTAATAATAACACTGATCATTTGAAAATCATCCACAGTATAACCATGTTCAGCAAGTTCCTTTCTCTTTCCTTTCAGTTTAGTCAAATGTTCACCAATAGATACACCAGATTTCAATTTCGAACTATGAAAGTCAGTTAAGAACAGACATGTAGATTCAATTGAAATAGGCTGGTAACATGCTTCTAATTGAGCCAAATCTGTTGGGTAGTTGCATTAGGTGAAAAAGTAATCTGCAAACCAGTGTCCATTGACATCAATAATGATGTGCATGCTTTAATGTCCAATCCTCTTATGTCAGGAAGCCAAGGTTGTGGTGGAGGATTAAACACCATACAGTGGTGTAAAATGCCAATCTCACTGACCCATGACTTGTAATTTTGTCCTGAGCATTTTAATTTTGAATCACCAATCAGTGGGGTGAAGAGGAACTTGTATAACCTGCGCTGGTTGAACAATGCCTATTTGAACATCAGGAGGCGCTGGAGCTGGCACAGGTGCCGGCACTGGCTGGCTTGCAGGAGACATCTGTACATCAAACTGACTCCTTGACAAGTTTGTAAAAGCTCTTTGTAAATTTTGTAAATGTTCATGTATTTCATGCAAGTCACCAGCAGATGGTGCTACAACATTAGAAATGGCAAAAGATCTTGCTTTTTCAACTGAGTCAGCATCACGAGACATATCACAAGGTATCTGTGATGTAGGCATAGCTCTCTGCTCTGATTGGTCTGACAACACTCCCTTGTGACCAATTTGTGAGTGGACCCTTGGCTTCAATGAAGAAGGCAAGATGGAGGGCTCAGGAACTCCAACCACACCCTTATCTGGCTGAAAAGACAGGACATAGGCTGTAGCTTGCTGTAGGCTGTGTTCATAAAATGCAATCTGTTGCATATAATCCTGAAACTCAGGACTCAATGTTGGCTCAGGACTTAATGGAGAATAATAAATTTCACCTTTCTCTTTTCGTGAAAAATGATCAGCTGTTTGTATAACTTTAGATTTAGCACCAAGCTTTTCATATTCTTGCTTTTCATATTCTGGCTTCTCAGGCTTAGTTTGATAGCATGCATCATAAATAAAACTTGGTACAGACCTGCTTTCTTGTCCTCTGATAGCAGTCTCCTCCAGATGAGTAGCGGTAGCAGCGGCGTCTGCCACCCTCTTATCTCCTCCTTAGGTATTTCAGAAAATGATAATAAATCTTCCTCCGACCGAGCTCTCCACTTTGTTTTTCCTTTCTTTTGTGGCATTGTAGAGTTGATTAAATGTTAATCACAGATTTCTCAGAATGTTGTGATTTGACTAAAACAAATTCAGCCAGCAAACAAAAAACATAATAAACCATCCTCTGCTACCATGTGTCAAAGCGAAAACATTCAGCTTTATAAATTAGAGGAAATGAATCGTGTTTTTCTGTTGCCAGCATACTTTATTTACAAAATAACTAGAAACAAAAGAAACAGCAGTACCTCTAAGAAGCAAGCGAAAGAAAAAACTATAATGAAAGTGAAGTAGAAGTAAAACTCCTCCCTTGCACACATGCGCAGTAAACCAAAAATCACAAGACACTCATATCTTGTTACTATGGAAACTTTGATAATCAGTCCGGCTTATTCCATTTATCTATCCATCCATCCATTCATTCATCCATCCATCCATCCATCTATCATCTACCTACCTACCTACCTACCTACCTACCTACCTACCTACCTACCTAACTAACTAACTAACTAACTACCTAACTACCTACCTATCATCTATCAATCATCTATATCTATCATCTATCAATCATCTATATCTATCTATCATCTATCTATCATCTATCAATCATCTATCTATCTATCTATCTATCTATCTATCTATCTATCTATCTATCTATCTGTCATCTATCAATTTTCCTATCTACCTATTTATCATCTATCAATCATCTATATCTATCTATCAGTCTGTCTGTCTGTGTGGAAGAAAAAAACAAGTAGTGTCTTAACTCTTGCCTATACCTCTCTGTTACTGCTGCTCTACCAAAGATAGGTTGATAAAGCATGACTGCAGAACTCACAAACTTTGATGATTATAAGCATCACACTTCTTTGTGTTACTTCAAGAAACAGAACAATTCCTTTGGAGGGAGGTTCTATAGAAATAATTGGCGGTAGTCAGAGGAGATTGGTAAATGTTGGCTGAACAGAATATGAAGTTAAACGCTTATACATTAGACTAGTTATTGGAAGAAAGAAATTATGGGAAAGCTGGGAAAATGAGAACCTCAGTAAGTGGTTATGTGCACACATTCGTTCGTTGGCTTTTATCTCTGTCAGTATATCTGCAGTTACTGTTTAAGCTGGTCTAGAGCTGTGCTCATGCCAGGCCTGTCTTTAAATAAACCCTGTCTGGATTGAGATACTTTAGCAATAGCTTTCATGATATTCAGTCTTGATAGGGCAGCATGTACAATTGGACAATTTTTTTGCCACTGTGCACACCCCATTTATGTTTTAGGAAAACAACAGCCAATTCACTTGCTTTCTGTGTGGGGTTATTACTAGACATATATACTTTAAAATATGTGTATACAAATAGGCACACTTAAAATAAAACGTGATTTATCTATACAAAATCAAAGCATAAAAATACACTTACATGTAAATTGTTTTCTGACTATCCTGTTCATTTATAATACCTTTTAGAAATAATCTAACTATGTATGCTGTAATGGACTATTATCACAGCACATTCTTTATAAATTGAAGGTTGCTGATTTAAAACAGGTTGCTGGCAGCATTTTTTAAATTACTATTTTTCTTTTCCTATCTTCTGTTGCTTTCATTTTAAAGTAAGTCTAGTAGTACATTATTGCATGTTTTTCCAGTCATTCAAGTTTCATCCAGATCTTAAGTTGGTTACATAACATTTTAGGGGTGGAATGAAACTGTTCTACATTAGGAGACTGGAAATAATGAAATGTTGGACTTAAAAAAAACAGGATAGATAATGAAAATCAGGAAAAGAAAACTATTACTTCAGAAAACTTCTTCCAAGGTCTCTGCCAAGCCTATTTTTCTGTTATCCTATGCTCGTGCATTTTTTATTTGTTTCGTAAGTCAAATATTTGCCTGGCACTCTGTTAAATTTAATTTTGTTACCTTCATCCCATTTCTCTAACTTATCAAGATCTTCCTTAATTTTGTTTTTGACTTTCAGCTATTACATCCAATTTAAAAAACATTCTTTCCAGCTCTTCATCCAAATAATTAATAGAAAATATTGGCAGATGACTTTTGACCTATCCTAGTGGCATCATAGTCAATATGTCTCCTTTTTGATGAGGAAACCATTAATGAACATTCTCTGATTTTTGAGCTATATTATATTTATGTGTAAATTCTCAACCTTTAATCTAAATTTTACAGGTGAAGTTAGGATTGGAAGCTTCTTGTTATTTGTTCAAGGCAGCAAAAATATTCTAAGGTTTTCTATAAAAATAATGTCTCTTCAGGACAGAAGACATTTGGTTTCATTTCCCCTTTAGCAGTTTCTTGAGACAGAGAGACAGAGAGAGAGTCTGTATTTTAATAAAAAACACTTTTTGCCTGTGTTGACAAGATATGCAAATGGCTTTTGTTAATTGAGCTCCACACTTCTGTAACAATGGCTTCTCTTCTTTGCTGATGACTCTTTTGCCTTAGCTTAGTTTCTTTGGTTTTTAGGAGTTACTAATTTTCCATTTATGGAGATTCCAGGCAAACCTCCTAATAAAAATTCTTTTTCATTGATTTCTTGGCCATTTTTTCTATACAGAAAAAGAAACTTTATCTGACAGAATCTATTTTTGTCGAACAATTTCACAGATTTTTTTCTTCATTGCCTTTTATGCTTGGTATAGGCTTCCATTTAAATATATATTCAGCCATGGCCTGATCTTTCATTTATCAAGAATATTTTATTCTGAAGTCTTTACAGTGCCTTACAGAGCAAGGAACAGCTTCTACCTTTGCAATATCATTGTTAGGTCAAGATTGAGACAAAAATAACACAATTCCAGGATAATGATATGTAAATCTCTAACCATTTAAAAATAAAACCATCTCTTCCTCAGATTATAAGGTCCCAGCATAAAAATCAATGTAGTTTGCCATACAGTTCAACATGCTGACAGTGACAGTCTTTTATTTATTCCCTTAGCCCAGTTTAGCATAAAATAGTCAGTGGGGCTGATTTTTCATTTTGATATGGTGCACTGAGCCTATAGATCCTTAGAAACACATGCTGTAGTAAAAGAACATAGGAAATATTAGGAAGAAGAAAAGGCTCTATTCACCATACTGATGCCTGTCTCGTGTAATATAGCATTTCCCCCAGGATAACATCTAATTGCTTCTTGAACAAACCTACTGCCTTTTCCTCAACAACCTTGCCCAGTAGGCTATTCCAAACATTTATTATTCTTTGACTGACAAGGTATTTCTTTCTGTTTCCTCTGAATTTGTTTTTTGAACTTTAATTCATGCCCTAATCCTACATCTGTCTACATGATATCAAAAGTACCTAATGTGAGTTGATTTTGTGCACTCCTCTATGATTTTTATATACTTTTAATCCTTCCTAGACAACTCTGCTTTTTCTTCTCCCCAAGTTAACTTTTTTTAAAAAAAATAATCAAATAATCAAAACTTATTCTTCTGTTATCCTCAAAATAAGTTAAGGAAAATAAAAACACATGGTTGATTCTGAAATTAAAAGCAAAAAGATCTGAATAAAAGTATTAAACACACATTTGTATGGATGTTTAAACCAACATTTGGAAGCAGTGAATATAAAGAGAAACAAAATAATTTGTCATGTATAAAAATCAGCAGAAGCTGAGGGCACTGAGATTAGAACTGTCATCCTGAAGAAGTATATCTAATAAAAAAGAAATATGAATAAAGTGGAATTATGGTTTACAATTCACAGAGAAAATTAAGATCTTGGGAAATAAAATGGATACCTGCTTATGAAATGCATATTTTTGAAATAAATCTAAATAAATGATGCTATGTTATATATGATTAAATTGTATTCTGTATTAGTTTAGATTAGCTTTAGATTAATTTAGTTTACTTTAATTACAGACATTGAGTATAATCCATAAATTACCCTAAAATAATATAGATTTTACTAAAAATTAGAGTTGGGGCAATGAAGTTAAATGTACTAAAGTTAATGCAAAATAATAACACAGATACCAGTAATATAACAATACAGATTCCAAACTGCAATGCTGATTAAACAGAATTATACAACATTCTTAGTTAACATTGTTAACTTGGTGGCTAAGAGGAAGTAAACATAATATTTTGCATTTCTTCAGTAGTTGAATAAAAGTGGCAGGGTTATAACCTTATGCCAGAATGAACAGAAGGCATAGTGAAGAAGAATATGGTTAATTAATTCAATTTTGTCAAGTAAACAGTAACAGTAACATCAAACGTTTCATCAATAACACTAATGTTGACATGTAATAGCCAGAATGAAAACTGGGCATCGGATGTTAATGATATAGGGAACAGCTGAAAAAAATCTGTTACATAACAATGCATTTTGGACTTAGAATTTAAGCCTAAATCAAGTACCCACCTTTTCATTTCTAGTGGGACTCTTTCAGAGCCTAATGTGATATTGAATGAAAAGTCTACTTAATTTTACATTTTAATTATGAATCTATAAAGCTATCTCAGAAAGAAAGGAGGGTAAGAGATACCACAAATTAGATTAATTTGATCCAACATTTTAGGTGAAATGTGCATATAAATATCAGTCAAAATTAGAACAGGCTCAATCTTAACAGGGAATTGGATATACAGTTGTGTGTAGTTTGCAAAGCTCTTAATGGCTTTGTCAGGACAATTTAAATGAAATGAAATAAAACAAAATCTTTGGTATGGTATGGTATTTCTTAATAAGTGCTAAGTTATGTTTGCTACCATTGCAACTCAACACAATATTACACAACAGCACAGAAATCAGACTGGCCTTGATGCCCTACTGGAAGAGCATAAAAAGTTGGCTTTGCCACCGGGTCTGGGGATCAGAGAGTGGTGTGGAGCCCATAAAATATTCTTTCCAGGAAACTTAGCGAATGAAAGAATCCCCAAAATACTTTAAAATGTATTCTGAGTTATACTGATGCTATTATGTTTCTAAGAATGATTGCTTAAAATAGAGCACCTTTGGAATACAACTTTTATGTGATTGACAAAGACATTTTCTCTAACATAAGAGGCAAAAGCCTTGAAACACCTTTCTGACCCAACTCCAGGTTCATCCGCATAAAAGAAAATGGAAACCAATCTGTTAGCTAATGAGAATGTGTGAGAGAGAAAAAGAGAGAAACTTGGTCTTTCAAGTCTTGTATCCAGGGGTGGGTTTCTACCTCTGTAGAACCAGTTGCTCCAAAGAGCAGCAGACATAGAACTGGTTGTATGTCTGCTGCTGTTTTGGCCCACCTGCCCGCCCGGCCAGCTGCAGTTGAAAAAGCAGGAAAAAAGGGATTTTCAAACCGCTGCGCATTTGCACGCAGCGTTGCTCAGCTGTCCGGGCAGCTCAGCAGGTTGTAAATTGCACTCACGCAACCCACGCAACTCGTGCATGTGTGTGTGATGCTAATAAACGGAGCTGCATGAATCCATGATTTATGTAATTCTGATCAAATTGAATATCCTTTATAACTAAATATAACCAATGATGGATTAATATTAGAATTTTAACATCAGAAAAGTGCTGCTAACTTCTATATAAGCCTCATGGAGGAGGCTTAGGAAAGTTTAAAAATTATGATGTTAAAAAAACTTTAATTTAATTTACTCTAGGTCATATGTTAACTCCAGGTCATATTTTTGGATGTCTTCAGAGCCCACCCTGATTGCTGTGTCAAAATCAGGCAAAAAACTTTTTGAAATGTGGCAAACATAAGAGTTCAATGTGATATTTCAAGAAATCAGATGGAAAAAAGGGTGTGAAAAGCTTCCAAAGGCTTCACATAGTTCATCTTTTAAAAATCCCAAATGTTAAAAAGTACAGATTTTTATATCTTCTCTTGCAACACTGTCTCCAACAGGGCTTGCCATTCTTATTCTTTTTGTTTAACATCTTTCATTGGGTGAAGTCATTTGTTAATTCAGGATCCAGTATCATCAATATGTGGATGGTATCCACATATTACATCTTAACCCTGGGATGATTCATTGCCTGCAGGTTGTGTGCAGCTGGGGAAGAACAAATCAGGCTGAATCCTGAAAAGACCATATGGATGTAGATGTCTAGGGCCTCTTTAGATCTGTAGATTTTTGTCTTTGGATTTTGGATGGTAGTACCTTCCCACTCAGGGCAACTGCATAGTCCCAACTGCAGTGGTATAAACTGTGATGGGTATGCCATGATATGTTCATGTGTCAATGTAACTCACAAAGCAGTTCTCTCATTATTTTGTGAGCCACATTGGTTGCCAGTTGGTTTCTGAGTGCAATTTAAGATCACTGAACCACAACAGTCATCTGCAAAATCATGCATGGCATAAGGCCTGGCTATTTGAGGAAATGCTGGTTCCCAGTAGTTTCTGCTTATCCAGTGAGATCAGAGAAAGTGGGCACAATCCATGATGAACAATATGATCTACACTGGTGAATGAAGTCATTCTGTGATGTTTAATGGAAGGATCTAGGAATCTAGGAAGTGTGCCTTCTCTGTTGCCAACCTATTCTCTATTCTGGCTGCAATGGACTCCTGCAACTTTCTGCCAGTGATGTGGTTCTCCCAAGCTCCATTTTCACTGACAGAGGCATTGCGAGCCAGTCTTTTGCTGTTTCCAGGGCAGTCCTGCAGGCCAAATCTGGCCCACAGGCCTTGAGTTTGACATCTCTGCTCTATAACATCATTCCATCTCTCCTCCTCCCACATACACAAAAGTTCTATATGACTCCCACTCTCCAGTTGTTCCAAAAGTCATTAAAAATCCAGCTTTGGTCCTGGGCCTGGGTTTGAGCTCCTGACAGCTCCTGACAGTTCTTTATGTCAGTTTATGTATATTTTCTTTATATTATTGTTTCTTCCTTTTGAGATGTAAGCCTCACAGATTCAGTTGGAAATTGGGTGGCTTCCAGATCCAATGAAATACATGGATAAATTAATAATGACACATATAAACTCTAATGATGATCTTCAAAATCAATTAAAAAAACAGAATAACTGTATCGTCACTTTTCAGGACAATACAAATGATGTATTATCTGTCTCTTTTCAGGATACATAATCTTTTAAAAAAAATAAAAATAGAACCTAAATATCCTAAAGCCAAACAGTGCCATATACTTCAAAAGGAAACACATAAAGTATAATCACAGACTAAATCTACTGCAATGCCCAATTTCTCTGCCTTGTCAACATCCGTTTAGTAACTCCGTCTCATACCATTCTGGGAAATTTCCCTGCATACATTTGACTGAGTGATGGTTGTGTCAATAGACTTAGGGATCTCCAGGAAATAAATACTGGATGTGAGATGGGTGCATTGTTTATAACATCAAACCATCTTCTCGTTTGGTATCAATATTTTAAATAGTAGAATTTAATAGTAGAATATTTTTAATATTATTTATTTTATATTTTGTTTTTATTGTACATCACTCAGAAGGAGGAATCAAAACATGTCCAGGATGTGGGGGATCTGTATCTATTTTCTCAGCCCTCCTTCTGACCTGTGCAAAATTTAGGTGCTCAATGGAAGGCAGAGTGATTGCAATTGTTTTTTTGAAGAAACAACTTTTTTTTTTTTACAATTGATGATTGAAAAAAAAAATCAACCGCTTATGTTCAATTGAATTATGTTTGCAGATAAATACTGCAGATGCCAAACAACCATCTAACTCAGAGGTAGAAAAATAGTACTTCATGCAATCCTGATTTCACAACATTCATTTAATTATATTCATCCTGTAGATTTGTTGGAATAATTGGACAAATGAATAGTTGGTCATTTGAAAGAAGATATAAATAGTCCATCTAAAGTGCTTCTTTAATTGCCTCTTTGCTTAAATCTCATTGAAACAAGTGTCATTAAAATCAAATGTTAATGTCAGAAAATGTGTGGATTCTTAAGAGAGATATCACAAGGGAATTTTCAGAAATTTGGTACTTGCATATTCTGTAGAATAGGAAGCCAAAATACTTTTATTTGATTACTGTACATGATATAAAAATAACTTGAATCATTTAAATTTGCAATCACATATCATTACAGATTTGCTTGTCATTGAGATAAATATTTTTTAAAGGTTTTATTGATTTTTTAAAAATCAAAAATCATTGTTTTTGATGTATGATTATGAGAGTTGGGTATCTATATAAATAAAATATTTTCTTTGATAGACATAAGCAAATTGGTTGTTAGTATTAAGTTATTAAAATAACAGACCTATGAAATCTCTAATAGTTTTGTTCCTAACACTATTTTCAGTCATGTGACCATAGGAAAATAACAAGTTACTGCAATGCTGGCAAATAATTTGGTTTGTTCACATACTGCTCTAGCACATTTCTTTCTTCAGTTGTCCCAGCTTCACGGTGGTTGCCTCGCCTCTTCGTTGTAGGATAGGAGGGTAAGCCTTGAATTAGCAGGAGAGCTGCCACTCTCTGTTATCTGCAAGATTCTCTTTGCTTTGTCACTCCTTCAGGGTGACTTTAAGAGCCCCCCAACGATGAGGGTTGAGCCTAGATTCGCAGAGCCCTGCTCTCTACAACTGTCCCGCACTGACGCCAAACCGGAAATCTAATACAGGTAGTCCTCAAGTTATGAATGTAATGGAGCCTGCCCATTCCATTCGTAACCTGACAATTCATGGGAGTAAATCTTGTATATTGAATAGGATGACTTCCTCCTTTTGCCCACACATTCGCTAATCAAATACAAGGATTGTTAATTGCATATAAGGTATTTCAGGGTGAGGAAGGCCATGGGGAGGGGGCTACTGATGGAAAAGGCCACCTACATAAGACCACCTAAGGCCTCCCCAACACTCCCTTTAGCCATCCCTGTGCCTTCCCCAGTGCATTGCAGGCTGAATGGAAGCTGCAAAAGGCCAGGGGAAATCCATGAAGAGTCAAAAGGAGAATTGGAGGACCTGATCCACCCCCAAACATAACTGGAGAGGAGCACACATAGCTGAGAGGCTGAAGCAGAGACTGTTTGCTAGATCTTCACAAGGTAAGTTACGCAGTACAGCAGGTTGGGTAAGAAGGAAAGCAATTGTGGGAGCATGAGGCCCAAATGGAGCTTCTGTGGGATGGATCCACCACTCAGAAGCTCCATTTTGGCCTGCAATGTTCAGGATGAATGTTGCAGAGTTTCTATGGTTGTTCGTAAAGGCAAACAACTGCAGTGGTGCTAAAAGATTTGTAGTTTTGGGACTTGTTTGCAAACCTAGGGGGCGCTTATAGCATAACTTTGAAAATTTGCTAAGGGAACGCTCGTAACCCAGAGATTATCTGTATTTATGTGTGTGAGTTAGAAATTAAGGAATATAAATTTATTGTCAGTTTTTATTATATGCCTTATCAAACAAAGGGAACTAATGATACAACGATAAAATTGGGAGGCTCAACAATGCACTGAAAAGTAGTTCAACATCTATTATCCTTAAGAAGATTTGCATTAAGTTGTTATTTGAATGGATTAAACTGACTGTATCTGAAGAAGTCATAATACTTGAATACACAGAAACTAGGGTTGGAAAACTTATTTCAGTATGGTGCATATTCAAGTATTAATCATTCTGTCAAATTTTCTTCCATTTTTTTAAACATGTAAAATAAATACATACCTGCTTTACCTTACCTCATGCTTGTACTACATAGTCATTTTTCCCTAAGGCATATTTTAAAACTTGTTTTGCATATACACATTTTTGTATGCAACTTCCCCAATATGCATGAGTTAAAAATATTTCAAGATGAACATTAGTAAGCTACATCTTCATTTATGCCACAGTAGATATGTTTTTCTCAGATCATGCTATTTTTCTGGGGGGGAAATCTCTGATATATTTCTTTTAATCCCTAGCTGAGTCACTAAATTATTTTCAGTGATCCTTTGAGGACTTGCTCTTCCTTAATCATATGGTGAGTAATTTAACAGGAAACCATTATTAAGAAGGTCTCAACGATGATTGGCTCTGAGGCCACCACACTTCTGAAAATAATGTTTAAACCAAAAGCATGAGGGAATTTAAAGTTGTTCAGTGTATAATTTTTCAGATCAGAATAGGTGTTTTCAAGTATGCATAAAAAATAAAGCCTACCTCAAACAGAACTTGATTTTTGTGAATCCATCCATGCTGTTTTCTTGGGAATAATGTGGAAGTGATTTGCCACTATAATCTTCCAGATAATTTTAAAATTATCATTTATTTATTTTTGTTTCCCAAGGATAGTTTTTACCATTGGTATTTTAAATACTCCCATTCAAATATTAACTAAGTTTAGTTTTGATAAGTTTTTGTGATATAAATCAGCTATGCACTGTCATATCTCTACAATAAAGTTATATACACACACACCAGCAAACTTCACAAACTAGAGAAACACCAGAAGCCCAACTCGCCCACAACAATGCATGAAAGAACACAAAAACCAACACAGGACCCAAAACAACACATGACGCCACCACCAATCTCCCTCACCAGACTCAAACCCAAACCCACCCCATAGATGAAAGGCAACCACCACCCAGAAACCAGACCATGGCTGCATCATCAGCTGCCATACACTCTGATCCCCAAACCAAGCAAACTGACACACGCCATGAACACAGAGCCAGACCTCAAACTCAGAACCAAACCAAAGCCCAGAACGTCACATCACAGCCACCCACTCAGGATATCACATCACAGAACCCAGGAGGTTACACCACAAAACCTCAGGTTGTTACAACACAGCCAACGACCTAGGAGATTACAGCACAAGATCCAGGATGTCACAACAATAAAACTCAGAAGGTCATCACACAGCCCATTACCTAGGTCATTACAACCCAGGAGATTACATCACAAGAGCCCAGGTCATTACAACAGGTCATTACAACACAGGAGGCTGATAGACACACAGCCAATAATTCAGCCACACACGTTCTTACAAAAAAGCCAGCCAATCTGCAAACATCAATTCTATCAACCATTCAAGAAATGACAACACAGCCAACCTCCCCACCAGTATTTATAGAGAGACACAGTTCAGATCACGCTTTGTTTGCACAAGCATGAAGATGGTGAGTGGGACCTCGTTGAAACATCGCCAAGATACTCTGAATCTTACATGGGAAAAGACCCGAACACGCCAAGACCTGCATACCTGTACCCATGAAAATCTACTAAAACATATGTGTGTGTGTGTGTGTGTGTGTGTGTGAGTGTGTGTGTGTGTAAAATGACTTAGTTGTGTTCATATTGTTTATATAAATTTATTATGTAGAATAAATATCACAGTTTTGACTAATGAAACTCTCCTAGTTTCACATTCTATAAACTACCAAGACTAATTTAAGGAAAATATTCTAGCACTTTTGTAGAAGTTATGCAATTAATTATTTATTAATTATTCCCAGCTAAGGAAAAGTGAATGTCATAGTATCAAAGAAGTGGAAGGAATTCTAGAAAGTCCCTTGCTAGTGTAGAATCCACTGGACCATATCTGACAAATATTCATCCAGATTTTTTTAAATGACTTTCAGTGAAGGAAAGCTCATTATTTTGAGGTACAACTCATAGAATCCCAATTTCCCCCCAGATGACAAGCTTGATTTATTTTACCTTTAATTCACTGTTTATGACTCTGACCTCTTGGACCTAGAGGATACATTCCTTCCTCCTTCCTGATAGCTCTTTATATATCTAAAGATATCTATGGTAACTCCTCTAAGTAGTATTTTTGGTAGGCTATAGAAATCTAGTTCTTTTAATAAATGTTGGTTCTCAAGCTTACAGTCTTAGTATCCCTGCCACAAACTTGTTCCAAACATTCTTTTTTGAACTGTGATACCCAGAACTGTATTCAACACTCCAAAAGAACTCTGTGGAATAATTACTTCCACTGATTTAGACTGTGTTCCAGTTTATGTACCCCATGATGGCATTTATCTTTTTAGCAGCACAATCACACTGCTGGCTTGTGGTAGTCAAAGACATCTAGATCTTTTTCACATATACTACTCTCAAGCTGGGTCTCCTCCATCTTACACATGTACCTTATAGTTTCTCTACACAGATACAGACATTTATATTTTTTTCCTGTTAAATTTTATTCTATTCATTTCATTCTACTGTCTACAGCTGTTTCAATCTTCTTTCTTTCATTTGAAATATTCCAGATTTGTGTCATCTGCAAACTACATAAGTTTCCCCTCAAATCACTGACATTCGAATCACTGATAAACATATTGGACTCACAAGGCCCAGAATACAATCCAGTGGTTCTCCACTTGACACTTGCCTCAAAGCTGAACTACAGTCATTAATGAACTTGTTTATTTGTTACCCATACTATCTCCAAACAGTTAGCTATATGACAAAACAAAACAAAAGCAAAATACAGAATAAACGGACAAGACCAAAAAAAGTATACAAACAGTACATCCAACAAGGGCTTCTTCTGCTTTAATCCAAGGCCTGGGAGAACAGACAAGACTTAAAGGCCTTCCAGAGTTGCAACAGGGTGGGAGCCACATGGATCTTAGGAGAGATTTCAATCCAGAATGCAGCTGTGGAGACAGAGAAAGGGCACTATAAAACAGCCGAATGTGCATCCATATAACAAGGGTATATCAGGGATAGTAAATTATTATTAAATGTATAAAGGCTTATCTGCTTAGGTAGTCACCAAAATACCTAAACAATGTCTACCTTCATCATACACTTATTCCATAGCACCATCACCATCATCAATCATCAGCTTGCTCTCTTCTAGATATGTTAGAGCTGAAAAGGATAGTTTTTAAAAAATAATACAACACAGCACTGGGAATATATGGATTAATATATGCAATCATTTAAATCTAATTTCATGCCTTTTACTTGTGAGGTGTTGCTCTAGAACACTTTTGTATCTATTGCACAGATAGCATTGCCTTGTTTAGAGTCTAAGGCATGGGTCTGCAACCTAGGGTCACATGTGGCTCTTTTGGCCCTGTGCTATGGCTCCCTGTTGGCTTATCCCACCACTGTTTGGCCTCTCCCCTCCCCATCACTCCTCGCCTGGCCTGAGAAGGTAAGGGTGATGGTGCGGGATGGAGACTTGCTTCATATTCCAGAGCAAGAGGTGACTGGGTGGGAGTGAATGACATCGAGTTGGTCACACTAACCCAGTCACACTGGTTGTTAAATTATTGGCTTATTGTTTTCTTTTCTGTAGGAAATGGCTCCAAATGGCTTTTTGAGCGGTCTAAGGCATTGTGTGGATCCATATTACCTCATGTTGCATTCTTTCTTCTTGGCTCTGACAGGCTTTTATTTCAAAGAAACATTTTTTATGAGCATGTTGTTCATTTATCCTGCGGACCAAAGCCACAGCAGAATGTTTTATCTACCCCATTTTCAAGTTATTCATCCATTTGAATTTAAATGATTCCACACCAAATGAATTAAAATGATTCCACACTAATCTGCTTGATCACAATTACATCTAAAGGAAGTAAGAGAGAATTGTTCAACTTTATGTATTGGCAATATATTTCACTTCTTTTTTTTTTTCCTTAGGGACAAAGTTGCATGAGAAAATTAGGCACATTAAGCCTGAGAAAATAATGAGCCAAAAGACACATTTTATATTTTTACAAGAATTCTCTTGCTACCAATTAGAGACATTCTTAATACAGGTATTTCAGCATTATCAGGTAGTTTTATAAAAGAGCGTACAAGACCATTTTTGATAATAATTTAAGGCCATTATGATGTGCAAAAGATTAATACATTTTAATTTCCAATAATACTAAAGATTCCAGTTCTCTGAATACAGCATAACCAAGAGAGGGAAAAATGTTTGATGTTTTAATTATTCCCTAGAAAAATGCTGAATGTAATGTAAAATAAAGCTAAAGGAGGTGGGAGGATATCACTTTTACAGAAAAAAAGTACATAATATTAAAAATGTAAAATGGAATAATCAGAAGATTGGTAATAACACTGTTAATCAAATAGTTGTTTCATGTTATGGAGGACAATAAAGAAAAGTAACATGTATTGATTTACAAGCCTTCCAAAAAAGACACAATTTTTAAGGGTGCATCCAGCTTGAAAGAATGGAAAATAGAAAAATATTTTTAAACAGTAAAGAAAGTCTTGTAATGTCTTGAACAGTATATTTAAGATTATCCAGATCACTACCTAAATCTCCTTGGATTTAAAACTTCCGGATTAATGCATTGACCTATGAGTGTCTGATGCAATAAGTTGAAAAGCCAGCTGGGTATTTTCAGTCTGGATGAGGCTCTGGAGACAAATCCTGATGGCACAAGGACCATTTTCTTCAGTGAGACTGAGAGACATTGTTTCTAAGGGAAACGAGGAATGAAAACCTGAGTGGTTTGAATGACCTGAGCCAGATGTATGAAACTACAGTAATGTAACAA
Source organism: Bungarus multicinctus (assembly GCA_023653725.1). Lineage (NCBI taxonomy): Eukaryota > Metazoa > Chordata > Lepidosauria > Squamata > Elapidae > Bungarus > Bungarus multicinctus. The sequence goes on from CM042844.1 coordinate 57,088,453, forward strand.
GAATAATGATAAAGAAAGGAGTGGAGGAAGCAGATAGAATTCCCACCAGTCCTGTATGTCTGTCATACAGGGCAGAAGATACTGAAAGAAAATGAAAATGAATCCGTTAAAGTTACAAAGTTTTAGAAGGGAAAATCTGGCCCAGAACTATCATGGAGAATGCCAGATATAAAAAAAAAATATTTTTCTTTTCCCAACACTATGGGAAAATAAAACAGATATTTTTATCTAATAATATATAATAAGTATATACCATATACTATATGCATTAGTTAGAAATTAAAGTGCTCCATTAACCAAGTGCAGGAAAAGCAGTACTTAAATATACAGGAAAATCATTTTGTTACAGGGTCATGTTTGACAGATTTCATCCAATTCATCCATTTCAATATTAGCCATCATCCTTCCCAATCTAGACACAGTTTCAGCATCTGCACTCTCTCAACCAAAATACAATGGGAGCTCCTCAATGTATTTAGTTGCTTACATACCTACTTGTTTGCTATCTTACTCATTAGCATCCTACTTTTCAGCCACTCCTTGCCTAAAGAGCAGACCACTTAAGTTAAAAAGAGAGAGCCCTTATTCCAGGGTTGATAGGAAAGAAAGGGTTGATGCACAATGGGTGAAAAGGAGGGAAAAGGAACATCAACAATATGCTGACGTTTATATGCAACTGAGGCTCAGCTAATGTTCCCACCTTTGAAGACCAGTTTTCATTCTTGTTTCTTTGACCAATGAAATGGAGATTACCTCATCCCAAATAAATGCTGGACCTTTTCATTTCTCCTATTCCAGGTATTTCTCAGCAATAGCTGAGAAAGTGTTCATTACAGTCTGCCTTCTGTGCTGGTAAAACGGTCAATAAGGTTCCCCTTGCATTATGATTTTTATGGGAAGAGGGGCCACTTAGTCTTTCAGTGACTTTTGACCCCACTATCTAATTAATAGATAGAATATGCTGCATTTCACTTCACCAATTTCTGAACAAGCATAATAGGAGCTTAGAAGGGCAAAACAAGTTTCTGTTCCTGCTTCTTTTCTGATTGACACTTAGTGACTTTGCCCAGGGACTCTGTATAAATATTACATGGAGCTTTGTAACTAATCATCCATGCCCATTTCTACTAGACTTCTTTTGATCATTTTGGACTACTTATGCCAAAAGCTAGGTGAGGATGAGTACATCTCTTTAAAATCTCTTGTTTTCTCATTGGCTTTCATGATTATTTTCAACTACCTGCAGAAATCCAGTTTTGGCATTGTTGTGTTACAGCAGTTTCAAACTTTCCTGAAGACCAGATTAAGAAAGTGGTACCACCAACTAGTGTTCAGCAATAAGGCCATTATTACTGTGTGTAAGTTACAGTACAATTATTCAATATCTGTAAGAAATTTTGGGAGAGATCATCTGGACTAATATGACATATTAGACTTTATGACACTAGGTTCTGTTACTTTTGTTTTGTAACTCTAAAGGACCTATCAGTATCCTTCAACATTGTCATTCATAATTATGATGATGATGGAAACTAATGGAAACTAATTAAGGAGGGAACCAACCTACAACTAAGGAGAAATATCCTGACAGTTAGAACAATTAATCAGTGGAACAACTTGCCTCCAGAAGTTGTAGGTTACAACTTTTGGAGTCTTAAAAACATTAGAGGTTTTTAAAGAAGAGATTGTATAACCATTTGTCTGAAATGGTATAGGGTTTTCTGCCTGAGCAGAAGATTGGACTAGTAGACCTCCAAGGTCCCTCCAAAGTCTGTTATTATTGAACAAACTGAAGTTATATCATATACTGAGGCTTTGGGATTGGACTGCAGTCTATTCTTGATTAGGTTGCACTCCTCTTAAAGGAAGAAGTCTGCACTAAAGGAATATGCAGGAGTTCCATTTGACAAACATTTAGCAGTTATGCTGCTCACTAAGGCATGAGTATATTATACCCAAGGAAAGTCCTAGATTAGTTGTCAGTTCTTTACCTGATGATATGAATTCCAGAATAGCTGAATTTATTCATTCAGTTTAGATCACACCCAGTTTGGCAATGTTTTAACAAGGGAATGAGTAAGAAGTTCTTATTGTGGTTTCCAATCCATTGGTTCTCTCTGTTCAAAGTGTGAAATTTCTTATTTATTACAACAATTATACCTTGGAAATTATAAGAGGGGGAAAGCATTTTAAAACCAATTTTTAATAGAACATATAAAGAAAATAGTAAAGGACTGCATCCTGAAATAATAGGGAGTAAAGCTTGAGATTTAATGTGATTTTTTTTCTATAAGCCTTTTCTCCCTTGCATCTAACTATAGAGCAAACATGTCCCAGAAACCTCTTTTCTGCAACATTTTCATGTTATTGTCATTTCATCCCTTCCCTATACTGAGGCAGCCTTAAGTTATCTTTATCATATTCATTTTCTTTGTTACCACACCACAGATTTTGGTACGGAAACAATTGGACTTGCTTCATTGACCTTTCAGTATTGGTGACCCTTGGGATGACCTATAGGTCAACACTATGGGCTACTTTAGAATATGCAGACAGCTCTCTACCACTGCCATCTTTTGACACTGTCTTCCAAGGTCGTTCTATTTTGTCAGCAGGAAAGTTCAGTTCAATTATCCCTCTGTATTCTCCAGGTCACCAAAATGGCCCCCAACTTTGAGACACAGGTCCATTTGAACAGTAGGATTGCAGAACGAAATGGGAGAGAAGGTTCTTCATCTACTCTGCAACTTTCCCCATGCCTGCTTTGGAATATATGCTTAGCAATCTCTTGGAATAGGGCTAATTCCCATGTACAAAGGAGTCTAATTGTCCCATATAATTGGGCTTCCTTTGACTGCACCTACACAAAACATTTGTGTAAGACTGGAACACGTTTTGACAGATGGCTAAGCCCACTAGTCTACTTTTTTTGTCAAAATTTAACTCTTCCACAACCCCAGCTCCATAGCATGGTAAGGAAAGCAATTGATATGGGTTTTTTTTTCTAAATAAGGACAACAACATTTACCAGTGGCAGGGTAGGACCCACCACTAAAAAAAGAAACATTACGCCAGTGAAAATATAGCAGTAGCTTCGGCTATCTCAAGGCCTGGAGGATAGCATTTAACTTGGTGACAAAGTCACAAATGAAAAATTACCTTAGTTTTTGGAGCCTATCTGCCAAGTGAATGAAAGCAAATGAACAAAAAACTAAAAACACTTCTGAACTGATGCTTTTCAAAAGGAGCATTATGAGGAAAAATACAGAGTCATCCAAAACATTCAGATAAAGTTGCTTGGATCTCCTGCTTTTTGTGAGTTTTTTTTCCTTTGCAATGATTACACTTACATTAACTGGAATGTAAATGCTAATATAGTTTCATATCTCTTTCAGTGATCATTTACCATGGAAATTTAGTATTTGGTTACTAATTTTCATAAATTTAGTTAAGCACTATGCTAAATTTATATAGGTGTTTCTCTTCTAGTCTTTTACAAATAGTCAGATCACATTTTAGATCTGTTCTTTAAAACATGAAAACTAGTAGTGGTAAAAACAGCTCTTCAAGAACTGCAACTTGATGTGCAATGCATTTGTTAGACTAACTTGAATATAATGGTTAATTCATATGTAATTCTCATTTATAGTCTCATTTTAAATAAAAAGCAGCTGAGATTATTCCTTTTACAAAATGCCTTCAAAAACTACAAATTTCACCAAATTCCTGATAATAGTATGTTTAAATCTTTCTGTCCAGTTTATTGGGAAAAAAGAATTTCATGTTTCTCTTTAGTAATTGTTTTTGAATTTCTTTCAGATATATTCCCTTCCACCTCCTTCTTCTTAAGCCGACTTGTCACAAGATAGCAGAGGATGCTGTTGGTAATATCCATCATGTATCTTCATTTCTGAGATCCTTCTTGGCTGGTCACACTTCTTAAACTGAAAAAAAAGTTGAATGTAGTTGTTCTCTTGGGATTTAACTGAAGTGTAAAAATCCAGAGAAGATGCAGACTTTTGGGGAAATGATAGAATATACACATAAACCCTTTGGCTACATTATGATTAAGATAAATACAGATATTCCCTACCTTATCCATGAAACTTTCTCCAAAGTTTTGTTTTATTATGAAAAAAAAAACAGTTTTTCTTTTATATAAAAAGACAAACTGACATTTTTTCAGCAAAGTAAATTTAACAGTCAGGATTGTACTTTTCTGAAATTGCCAGAAGCAAAAATAGAGAGGAGAGTGGTTTCATAAAAATTTCCATCTTTTTGTATTGTACCTATACCTACTCTATCACTATTACCTAAAAGTAGAAAACTTTTGGTTTAAAATCGATTCCTAAATCTTTTACATTTTAATATAGAGATAATTATTTCCTCAAATATAACTCTTTTCTCCTGTAAAAGCAATTTACCTCAGAGAAGCTCAAGGTTTTACTTTGCTTGTTGCCTTAATCCTGATGACTAGGTGTTTTGTTTCCTATGTTATTTAGTATTCAAATCCATTAGCTTGGCTTTTTTTTTTTTTTGCTGCAGCCAAGATGCTATTTACAATCTCTCACTTAAGTTATTCATGTAGCAGTTCATTCTTTTCTTTCCCAAGACAATTGTGACTTCAGTCAAATACCTCTTGACAAAAGGAAATGGGAGCCAGAGCATGAGTTGGCAAAATGCCGGAAAGTTCTTTCTGTACACCTGCAAAATATGACTGCCATTTCTTTTAAAATTATAATGCTAAAAGATTTTTTTGTTTATATGTTTTTCCAGCTCGCATCAATTTTTCATTGAACTTCTTGATTTCCCCCTCATCACTTCTCCCTTAAAACCATAATAGCAATTATTTCTTTTGTTGGTTGCATCCTGTATAATTATTTTGGCACAATAGAAATCCTGGGAAGATTTCTTTAACGTAGTCTGAAGCTTCCCTATGCATGGCAGTCAATTAAATTTAAAAGGCTGGCTTGTGAAATCTTTTCAGTATTGTTCAGTTTGGAGGCAAAGTTTCACATTGTCTGTTGATTATTAGTGGAGTGTTTAGTAAAGAACAGAGAAGGTATGTAATTTGCATCTTGCTTATATTTCTACTTTAGGGATTTCATATATCTTTTATTTCTTTTAGTTTTGTTTATTTCATTATAATAACACCTCATTGTTCTTAGTTATTGTTCCTTTTTGAGGTTCTTCGTTATTATCTCATTTTGAGGTTCTCATGAATATGCATAAAACAGGACATTTCTATCTAATCTACTGCAACCATATAAATAAAACTTGATATTCCAATGATCCTATGTGTCCATTCAAATATTCTGTTTCTGAAAAATATTAACAGTTATTATGCCTAGTGAGCATGACTATTTCAGTCACCTAGCTACAGAAATCAAGTAGTGTTTTCATAATATTTCAAGCCATGGTATTCTGTAATTTGTCATATATTCAAAGGTCGTATACCAATAAACTAGGCTTACAATCAAGGTCAAGTAACTAATCCAAGGTATTATTGATTGCGATAGAAAGAGTTCTTCAGTTCTCATTTTGAGAGACCAGAAAAATATCTTCCCCAGATAACCAAAAATTTTTTTCTTTATCTAAGCCAGTGGTTCCCAAACTTTTTCAGTCCACCACCCCCTTGGTCTACAAACTCATCCTCAATGCCCCCCACCCAGGGGTGGGATTCAAATTTCTGTGGGCATGGCCTAATTTGAGGATGTGGTTTGCTGGTAACATGATTGAGTGGGTGTGGCTTGCTGATCATGTGACTGGTGGCATGGCTTGCTGGTCATGTGACTGGGTAGGCATGGTTTGGTGACTGGCAAACCAAATACAAGTGGTCCTCATTTAATGACTGGTTACTTAGCACTAATTTATGACTGGCCTACCCAGAACTACTTGACCTGTTTTTGGAGTTTTGACAGCCATGCACACACATATACACATATTCCCTTCCAACCCTGCTGGAGCAGGTCATTGGATTAGAATCGGCAAAGCATCTCTAATTAGATTCTAGTAATGAATAAAATCTAATCAGAGATGCTTTGCCAATTCTAGTTGATTTGTTTTATTTATATTTCTTTATTTTATGTTGCTGAATTGCATTGACATGTGTGTCCCTTCTTGTGCATAACCCAGAAGCTTTTGTGATTCTTTGCAGCAAAAATTACCGACCTCTGGTTTTTCTCTACTTTTCAAACGTGCTGGTACTGCCACGTTCTAGGTGCCAGCCCCACAGGTCCACCCCATTGAGCCAGCTGCACTGGAGGGACCTGCCCAAGCAAATCTGAGCAGAGCGGTGCACCAAATCAATGGGGTGAGCCTGGGAGAGGGAAAAAGAGAGAGAGAAAAGAAAGAGAGAAAGAGAGAAGGAAGAAAAGAAAGAGAAAAGGGAAAGAAAGAAAAAGGGACAAAGAAAGGGGGATGGAGGGATGGAGGAGGAGGGGGAGAGAGGGAGAGAGGGAGACTTGATGCATCAGATTGAAATGAGGCCTAGTTTAGAGGCCCTTTTCCACACTGAAGCATCTTTGCCAGCATCTTTGACAGTACATTGAAACATCTTTGGCTTCTATTAATTAAAGGATTTGTGGATAAAACATGGCCAAGACTCTCGGGAAGCTCTCACGTTTTGTTGAGGCTTTAAACAGGATCCATTGCAGCAGACCTCCACCCTAAAAAATTACTTTTCCCCAATGTATTACAGTGCCAATTCTGAAGAAGGCAAAACCAAAATGTATTGGTAAATTACAAGGAGAACACACAGACACACACTCCCTTCTAACCCTGCTGGAGTAGGTGATTGGACTAGAATAGATATCTCATTATCTTTCTCCGCCCTTCTTCCCTCTTTCTTTATCTCTTTTTCTTTCTGTCCCTTCCTGCCATCCCCCCTCTTTCTTTGTCTCTTTTTATTTCTTTCCCTTTTCTCTTTCTCTTCTTCCTTCTCTCTTTCTCTCTCTCTCTCTTTCCCTCTCTCAGGTTCACCCCATTGACTTCGTGTACCGCTCCATTCAGACTTGCTTGGGCAGGTGCCTCTGGTGCAAGGAGCTCAATGGGGTGGACCTGCAGGGCCTCGCCCCGAACATGGTGGAGGCGGGATGTTTGAAAAGGAGAGCAAAGCCACTCTGGCTTTGCTCTCCTTTCCCAATGCTGCGTTCAGGGAAAGGCCCCGCAGGATCACCCCGTTAAGCTCTTTACACCAGAGCATGCAAGTCAATGATGTGATCCTGCAGGGCCTTGCCTTGAATGCAGTGACAATGGGATTTTTTCTCACCCCTGAATTGTGCCCTGCCACTCATGTCCAGTGCCCCCCTGCTGCCTCTTAGTGCCCCCTAATGCATCCCACCCCCGCAGGGGGTGATACTACCCCCTTTGGGAACCACTGATCTAAGCAACTTATATAGTTGCCTGGCTCACAACAATGACTCTTAGTGGGTGCATAAAGGATTAACTCTGTCCTCACAATCCTCTCCACCCAGTATAATTTATAAAATAAATATCCAAAACAATAATAAAAACACAACTAAGATCCAGGATCTAAAAATCACTCCATTTTCAGATAATAAAGACAAGAATAAGAGATCCACCAGCAGGGCTGCTTTAACTTCCTAATTCAAATATCTGAGAAGACACTTTATAAAAGTTCAAGAGAGTGGAGGTTATCTGGATTTCTGCAGGAGGATACTATTTCATACGATTGTGACAGAGAAAGCTAGGCATTTCCCAATGAACCCAATGAGCAGAAGGTGAGCAGAAATAGATACTCATGGTTCTGTAAGAAATGTATGGTTTTGAAAATGACAACCAGCATTTTGAATTGTATTCAGAAACCCACAAGGAACCTGTGCATGAAATACTTGGGTAACTAAAGCATGAGTAGGTTCTTTCATTACTGAACTGTACAGCCTTTCAGTCCATATATGGGTGCAATTAATGCATAGAATTAACTTGAACAAAAACCCTGATTGTCATGGCTGTGTCAGTTCTCTACAGTCCGTTGCATTTTCTTTAAACAGCCACTATGAGTGTAGGAAGACCTCCAACTAACGTACCAGCTCTGCCTGGGGAAGTACTTTCCCATTCAGAGATAAAGTTGGATAACCTTTAGGACTAGAAGGTGCCAAAACCCATAGCCAGATGGTCCTACCAAGGTTGAATTGAATTGTTTCCCTCCAGACATATTCTCACAACCTCTTGAAAGAATCTTGGTGACATCACTTGGTGAACCCAGATCAAAAATGTGTAATTGTATATAATCAGCACATTGATGACATTGTGCTTTAGGTTGCTGGTTACTTTATGTCCTGTCATCATGTAGATGTTAAAAATGGGCCGGTCCTGCCTGCCTTGAAAGAGCCTGTGGTTTGTTTCCTCCTCAAGAGCTCAGCTTTGGACTTTACAGATTATTTTCCATTGGTCTCCAATCTTTTCTTTTAGGGAAGGCTGTAAAGAATGGCCTCACTTGGGAAGGCCTTTCATAAAGCATATTATCTGAACCCTTTTCAGTTAAAATTCAGATTGGGCTACAGCACTGAAACAGCATTGGTTCCACTTGTGGGTTACTTCTGGAAGACTCATGATAGAGGTGGGTGTATTCATCCTGCCTTCCTGGTTCTCTTGGCAGCTTTTGATAGCATCATCCATGGTATCCTATTGGACCAGATCTATTGGGAAGTAGCACTTTGTTGCCAAGTTTATAAATTGTTATTGAAATTGAATATGGAGAATGAATATGTGAAGCATTGAATGATTCAATGGGCAAAGAATTTCAGGTATAATATAATACTCAAATAATGGGAAAACATGAATTAAACTGTATATTAAATTATTATTTAAAATAATTTTTTAAATGATGTATCACTGATATTTAACATACAATAAATTCTCAAAGATATATAAAGGTATTTGAAATGTATGTTGGAAATGTAGATGTAAATAATGAATTTTTTACCATATTTGATGGACTTGTAAGAAAGTAAAGAAGAACTGAGCAAGATTTGTGTTTTTAATACAGAAGATTCTAAAAGTGAATATAAAAATTAAACCAGAGACATTTCCCTTTGGCTTAATGGACAAACTGAAAAAAATCTGGAAGTTTGTTGTTACTGTATATATATATATTGATAGCAGCAAGAATGATTTATGCACAAAAATAGGAAGATACTGAAAAACTGATGGAAATAGCAGAGATGGCTACCTTAACAGCTTTAATCAAAGAAAAGAATATATTCAAATTTGTTTCTACTTAGAAACTACTTTTGGACTTCGGGCTTGAGGTGGAAAAAAATGTTGACTTTGAGTTCATCTGATTAGATACGTTTATTGTTATATCAATAGCTAGTACATATTAAGTACGTAAAAGTAGAAAGTTAAAATTGTAATATTATTTTATTTTACTGTGCTAAAAAGAATCAGAAGTCAATATTTTTCTTTCTTTTTTCCCCATTTACCCTAAACTTAGATGTGATTTCTCCCACCTTCCAACAGTGACTGAAAATTATCATTGGATAAAGGAGAATTATCATTCTGTGCCTTCCGCATCCAGTGGCTGAGCCATACTAGGCTACCATAATCAATATATTAATATTGATCACATCCATCAAGTGGTGGATGTAGTACCTCTATCTCAAATCTAACATTCAGCAAGAACTGCTGTCTAAGTGCTATAACAGGTCTTGATTCTGACTGCAAAGGCTGCATATAATGTACTGCCTCCAAAGCCAGAGCAAGCTATTCTCCTCTTCAAGAAATTGTGCAGTCCACCTTCCGGCTGATGTTATGGGGAGATCAGATGTGAGGAATGGGTCTCTGTGCTCCTGCATGAGTTCTCCCCATTGGAGGGCTCCGAAAGGAGCTAAAGCCACTCTGTAGAGGTGGTGAAAAAAAGAAGTGCACCGTGCATGTTGTGGAGAGCAGCAACTCTTCCACTCAACTCAGGGCTTCTTCCCTCTCATCCTCGATGAGAAGAGGCAGCCATCATGACTGCTGTGAAGCTGGGACAGCCAAGGCAACAAAGAAAGTGCAGGAGCAGTGTAGATGAACAGTGACTGGAACTGGATGAGATGATTCCTTTTTTACTTAGAACATACCTTTAAAAGAAAAAAAAATAAAATCTAGGAACTGTTTGCTAAAGTGGCAAATAATTACACAGAGAAAAATCCCAGACTCAAAAGAAAGGAACTAAGGGGAGAAAAGTTTAAAAAGTTTTAAAACATAGAAATTTGGATTTCCAAACTGGGTAGGCGTTGTTTTGGAACAATATTTAAAAATGCTGGAACTATTTACTCAAATAATTGACTTTGCTTTTATAAATTGAATTAAAATTGGATTAAATAAATTGTAAGATTTGAAACAATGCTGAAACCTAAGCTGAGGGTGCCACCTGCTGATGAATGGAAAATATACCATACCCCTTCAAGCCTGGGAAAGTTTCTGATAAGAGACATAAATAATATTCATCTGGAGGACTATGGTAATACTTACTGTTCTATAATTATCTACCTTATGATTACTGGAGACTCAATTGTGGTAATAAGGAAGACTCTTAAGTAAAGGAAATGGAACTGATTGAATCATCCTGGGATATAACAAACTATGATCATTGTACTTTCTGAGGAGCAATATTTGGCTTGAATATATTGTTTTTGGATTATTGAATAAAAGCAGGATTTGCTAAAATAAGACAAGATGCTCCACCAGGGAAATAAGTGAAATTTCCAAAGAAATAGTGTTGATGTTCCAAAGCATTAAGGATCATATGGAGATAAAGAACCTATTGCAAGGCATAAATGGAAAAATAGAAAATATCCTGCAACTTATAATGAATAAAGACCAAAAAGTCCAGGAAAGAGAGGAGACAACAGTAAAAATAGAGAAAAAGATAGAACAGACAAACCAGCAAATAAAGCAGGAAGTTAGGAGAAGAAGACAATAAAGATAATAATGACTGATGAAATAAACCAAGGGGAAAGTACTTTAAAAGATTTAAAAATGGAATTGCATAAACAGGAAGATACTTATGAAAGGAAGATAGAGGCTTGAATAGATATACTGGAGACCTGGAAGCATAGGAGGATAGAGATGGGAGAAATGTTTAGAATGAATAGTGAAGTTAAAGATGTAGATAGAGACAAAGACCAAGAGGAGAATATTGGAGGCAAGCTAAAAAAATGAATAAGAATTGAAGTATTAAAATGAATAGAGATGATGGATAGAAAGGATACACACAAACACCCACACATATATACATACACACAGAGAGAGACAAAAGCTGGATATTGTGCTTTGCAATGAAACTATGTGATCAGGCTATGCAGGAGAAATTCAGTTCACAATCCATTGTCTCAGTGGTGATCGGTGATTGAAACACATAAGGGTTTCCTTTCCTTTTTTCTTTTCCCTTCCCTTCCTCCTTTCCTTTCCTCCTTTCCCTTTCCTTGCTCCTTTCCTCCTTTCCCTTCTTTTCCTTTCCTTTCTCCTTTCCATTCCTTTCCATCCATCCATCCATCCATCCATCCATCCATCCATCCCTCCATCTACTGTGTTTCTCCAACAATACGGCCTCCACCAATAGGAAGACCCAGCATGTTTTCTAGGCATGAAATGAAATTAAGCCCCTCCCACCAAATTTAGGCCTAGTTTAAAACATGCTGGGGGGGAGGCCGGGGGTTAAAACATGCTGCGGGGGCAGGCAGGGGGGAAACCTGTCTTTAACAGTGCCCTGCGTGGCGCTGCTGCTGTTCTCACGCCAGCAGGAAGTGTAGAAGCGTTTCTGCTGCTTCTCGGGGGGGGGGGGAGCTGCCTCCATGGCTTCCATAGTTCCTGCCAGCACGAGAACAGCAGCAGCGCCGGCAGGAATGTGGAAGCATTTCTGCCGCTGCTCAGGTGTGTGCAGAAGCTCCGCACACACCCCAGCAGCGGCAGAAACGCTTCCATGTTCCCGCCAGCTCTGCTGCTGTTGTCATGCCGGCGGGAACCCCGCTGCCCCCCACCCGCTGTGGAGGGGGAGAGAAATTAATTCACCCCCGAAAAGACAGCCTAGCTGTTTTTTCGGGGCTCAAAAAAAAATAAGGCCCTGCCTTATTTTGTGAAAAACACGGTATCTATAATCTATCTATTCATCAAAAGTGTTGTAAAATACAATCTTCCAACTATTATCCCAAAGGTGCTTTTTTTTCAGGAGACAACTGGACTTTCTGTTTTTTCTTTGAAGATGTTTTGCTTCTCATCCAAGGAGCTTCTTCAGCTCTGACTGGATGGCAGGTAATAAAAATACTACAACCTTTGATGCCAAAGTAGCTTCCTGTTTGGAAGTGTAGTTTGCATTCTTTTAGAAAGTCATTGAGGCAACTTGCTGTGTCCTCGGGTCATCTGAGTGGTGCAAATGGCTGTGGAGTTACTAAAGTAATGGAATGGGAGGCAACTGGCAGGTGGAACAGAGGTCTTTTCAGGTGGGGAGGGGGAGTAGAACTCCTTATCATCAGAGCTTGTTAATTACTGTATTAAGAAATACTAATGGTCTGATGGTCATTTACAAAAATCCTTTCTTAGCAAGCACCTAGAAGCCAAGAGGAACATATGTGCCAAATTTCAAGTTTGTAGACTTTGCAGTTCTAGAGATTTGGTGATGCTGAGTGACTGGTATTTCGCTTTTATACACACACACACACACACAAACACACACACACACACACAGATTTTTTCTCTAATATAATGATGGCCAGATTAAAAATTAGAATATAGAAATCAGGATATACACTTTTATAGAAAGCTATAGCTAGATGGAAAGATTAGAGGTTGAAAGACGGTATTATTATACTATATATGTTTAAACAATATGGTGATTAGAACTAGTATGGCGCATTGAAACATTTAATAATTAAATAATGAAGGACTATATCTTAACATAAACATATGTATTAACACTAGGATTAGTAATGGTGGCCTGACTAGAAGCTAGAATAGAGGTAGAAATAAGAAATAGGGGAAATATTAACACACATATTTTTATATAATAGAATCAAAGCAATAACTAGATGGAAAGATTAGAGATTAAAGACGGTATTACTATGTAAGCTAAAATAATATTGTGATAGGCATTTAAATGGAACTTTGAAATATTGAATAGCTACTTTAAAACAAACATGTATATTAATATCAGGATTACATAAATTTGACTAATGTAACAAATATTATTATTATTGTTATTATTATTGTTATTATTATTATTGCTACCTGTATCAAAATGAATGATACCCAGATGCCACACTGTTCATGTATTGATGTTGATGTATATATAATAATAATAATAATAATAATGAAAAGAAATTGTCCAGTTCTCTTTTTGAGTGTATAACTGCTCTTTCAAAGCAAGTGGCACCATTTCCTCCTACAAAAAAACATTAACCATTAACTGGACCTAACTATATGTTATCTTCCTTGACACTTGTCCTCAAGAGGCTGAGCTCGTAGCTTTAAGGACCCTGCACACTTCAAGAACCGGTCCATAAAATTTATACAGTTAGAGTTGAACTCCGGATAAATCTAAGAGACTTTATCTGTCAGTTACCTAATATAGTCCTCAGAATAGCCTGAAACTATTCCTTGACCTTTTATTAACCAGGATAAGCTGGCTGGCTCTCTGCAGACATAATAAGGGAGGCAGAATAATTACTTTTTGCTGCCCTCATTGTAGTAAGATTATAGCTAAGAAATGTTCTTTTTCATGCACAGTACAGTTCACTCCTTGTTTTTTCCCCAGTTGCATTCAAGGTATATACTGCATTATGATTCAGACTTCTTTAAAAACTAGAGAATTTTCCAAGCTCCATGTGCCTAAAATGGATGATTAAGTGGTGACTAAGACCTCCACTGAATTGTGCACTAGAAACTAGAATTTTCGTAAACTGTCCACCTCCTATATTCTACCATCCTTTGCCCTTCACCAAAAATATCTTTATCTGCCCCTGATCATCCTAATCTCCTTAACCCACCTGTTTTACCTTGCAGGGTAAAGGGACTATTTAGCCTTCCATTCAGCAACCAGGCAGATGGTTCTAGCATTGAATATGCTGGACTAAAGAGATACATTCTAAAATTAATCTGCCAAATTTTGGAGACTAAGCAAGCTAGCTAGAATGCTGACAGTTTATTCATCCAATGCTAGTATTGTAGAATCTTTCAGACTCTGTATATAATTCTTTCTACCAGTTATTCCTGTAGAATTGAGCATGGCATTGGCACAAGCAGCACTGAAAGTCTTCTGTTGCTATTTCATTTATAATATATTAACCCCCACCCCTACAAAAGGTAGAATGACAATGGCAGCACAACCATTGAAAGATCTTTTTTAGATAGTGAAGAAATTCTTTATTCATCCAACATTCAGAGGCTTATTTCTACCTGGCTTGTGAAATCAAGGGCACAATGAATTCCATCTCTTGAGTGTGCTACACACGCCTTTTCTTTAAAAATGTTGTTTCTCCCATTTGTGTCTTTTCAGTCTTCCTTCCATTCTGCCTATTATTAATCACCATATTGATTTCAAATACTGCTTGTCTCTTTTCACTTTGTTTCTCCCAAATCCTTACTCATAACTCTACTTGTTCTATACTACCAAATATGCCAATCGAGGAGCGGCTCCTCTTTCTCATCTTGAGGAAGAATTACACCATATTAAATATACTTTTGAAACAATGTTTAAAATTCTGCTTTCGCAGGCACAGAAATTTCTATCACAGTTTAAAATGTAATCCCAAATTGAGATCATTTCTGACAAATCATTCTAACATTGTTCTTGTGAAGAAGGAAAAATGTTTTGGAATATATTAATGTTTTTGTACTACCCCCAGCCTTTACACACAAAGGAAAAGGAAAAGAAAATTTTCTTGCTGTAAGAACAACTGCAGAAGTCAACTCACCTTTACTGCTTTGCTTCAGGTGGGTTGGGAATAGGAATCTATTAGAGCAATTCTTCACAGCATAATTAGAGGAAAATGGGGTTTCCTCCTACCTTCCTTCCCTAATTGTTTTTCTCACCTTAAATCTGTCCATGGACTGATAATTTATCTTGCCCCGGATTTAGGAGCCTGGCATAAAAGTAACTCACTCACTAGGTGGTCTTTTCCCAAGCGTGTCCAGTTCTAATTTTAATAGGAATGCTTTGTACAGTACATATAATTATTAAACCAAGGGCTACTAACTGCAGCAATGGAGCAAAATCTCCACTGTTTTCTACTCTGTTTTAATTACTAAGCCTTAGAGCAATAAAAAGAAAAAGGAAAAAAGTTTCAAAAGCAACTTGCTATACAGGCCTCAATAGAGTTAAAGTAGAAACATTTTAAGCTGATGAGTTGACACTTGTAGAAGCAAATATATTAAATAAATCATGATTCGTTTGGGGGGTTAAGGCTGACTTGCATCAATTCTGGAAAAACCAGATCCTTAATGAGTGACAGTTTGGTGTTTTCTGTCACTTCCTACAGTAATGGCCCCAAGCTGACACTGCTCTGTGGGAGTTTAATACTTCTGAACAAAAGTTTTTTTGGAGTGAGATAGACAAGGTAGAAATCCCAAGGTGACTGAAAGGAATGTCTAATGACTGGAAAGACATATTTACCGGCAGTCTGTATGTAAGCTGTGACAGTTGACAGGGCTTGATTGTAATAAATATAGTTGATGAAGAGAGGGCTGACAGGTGAGGATAGCGAGTGAAAAAAGAGTAAAAAGAATCTGCGTTGGCTGAACCTTATTAATGTAAGTTGGTAACAAAGCCCAAAGTCATGAAAGTAGATTTCTGGTGGAGGGGGGGCGGAGGCTGGGGAGGAAGCCTAAACAGTGAAATACCTCCAATCTCTATAGTGCTGTAACAGGCAACAGTTCGCTGACCTTTTTCTGGTTCCTTTAGCAGTTCTTATTTAAGGAATAATTCACTCTAGGGTGGGAAGGAAACGTTACAGGTATACAGCCGCATACACACAGAGATGTTACAATTTAATCCCTCTAATAGAGATTTCTCTGATCAAGATTGCAATTATTTCTTTAGCCTCTTTAACTGTTAGGAACACTTTGATCAGAGGATATATTCCATCCCATCAGGGCTTTAAACAATGAGATTCTGCTTCTGAAATCAGACTCAATCTTCCATTCTTCAAAAGGAAATTAGGCAAAGAGGCCAGGATGCATTTTTTAGAAGTGGAAAGAGTAATTGATTCTCAAAATTGAAACTTTTATGGCATATGCCAGGATTTAAACCATAAGATTGCCATGTGAATTGGACTTTATCCCATTCTGGGGAAAATAAGGGTATGTTGAAAATAAAGAGCATCCTTTCTTTTTTAATATGTTGGCCATTCCTTATACTTAGTATCTGACTACATTAGACATGTATCACATTCACCAACCATGACCATACTGAGAGGTTTCTATGTTTGGATATAAGTATGGTTATGCACACACACACACACACACACACACATATGTGTGTGTGTGTGTGTGTGTGTGTGTGTGTGCAGAACAGAACAGAATACTTTATTGGTCAAGTGTGATTGGACACACAAGGAATTTGTCTTGGTGTAAATACTCTCAGTATACATAAAAGAAAAGATATATTCATTAAGAATCAAGAATCATAACGTACAACACTTAATGACAGTCATAGGTACAATCAACAATCAAATCATACTAGGAAACAGTCAATATAAATCGTAAGGATACAAGGGACAAAGTTACAGTCCTACAGTCACAAGTGGGAGGGGATGGGTGATAAGGAGTGATGAGAAGATTAGTAGTAATAGTAGCGCACACTTGAACAGTGTTAAGGAATTATTTGTTTAGCAGAATGATGGCTTTCGGGAAAAAACTGTTCTTATGTCTAGTTGTTCTGGTATGCAGTGCTCTATAGTGTCATTTTGAGGGAAGGAGTTGAAACAGTTTATGTCTGGAATGTGATCTTTTTGACTTGTGCAGTATACAGGTCCTCAACTGAAAGCAGATGGCTAGTAATTGTTTTTTCTGCAGTCCTAATTATCCTCTGAAATCTGTGTCTGTCCTGTTGGGTTGCAGAACCAAACCAGACAGTTATAGAGATGCAGATGATAGACTCAATAATTCCTCTGTAGAACTGTATCAGCAGCTCCTTGGGCAGTTTGAGCTTTCTGAGTTGGTGCAGAAAGAACATTCTTTGTTGTGCTTTTTTGATGACGTTTTTGATGTTAGGTGTCCATTTTAGCTCATGTGATATAGTAGAATCTAGAAATTTGAAGGTCTCTACTGTTGATACTGTGTTGTCTAGTATTGTAAGAGGTAGTAGTATGGGAGGGTTTCTTCTAAATTCTACATGTCTATGTGTGCATGTATATGGAGGAAGAAAGTACTTTTCCTATTGATGGTGCTATTAGGTGCTAATTGATTACTCTTCAGTGGAAGCAGAATCTCATACATATATATGCACATTCATTCTAGTTGCTTACAGGAAATTAAAGAAAAATTAGAGGATTGTGATATGAAGGTTAATAAGGAACAAATGATCTTCACATTCATGCTGGCTATTAAGAATGGCATCTAGTATCTCCAAAGGTATTTTCCTTTAGGAAAGTTTTGCATCTGCGGCATGGTTTACTTATTCATTTAATTTAACTTTTTTAATTTAACTTCTAAAGCCACATTTCTGCTTTAGTGACATCTGTGAAATATCCATTAAAGATAGCAGTTCACAATTTTGTGATGTGATAGCACCATATTTACTGCCACAAAAATGAACTGAAAGAAGTCTTTTGTTTAAAATGAACACAGGACAAAGTCCCAAACAAAACACACAATGTTTAAATTCACTCTTTTTAACATTTACTCTGCTTTGACTGCCACTCTTCTACAAGTCAGTTTCAAGCAACTTTGCTGAATACAACCACCTTCTAATAGTGCTTGTGTGCAAAAAGTCAGTCCTCATCTTGGAATACATCAAACAGGCATTTTATTTTATTTATTTATTTTTATTTATTTATTTATTTGATTTGTCAATCACTTTCAAGATAATAGATATAAGTATAAACATGAGTAAGAATACAGGAAATATGTATGGATAAATGGGGACAATAGGACAGGGACCGTAGGCACAATGGTGCACTTATGCACGCCCCTTACAGATCTCTTAGGAATGGGGTGAGGTCAATAGTGGATAGTTTGAGGTTAAAGGAGGATGTAATAACAGAGTCAGGTAAGGCATTCCAGGCATTGATTGTTGCTGAAGTCATACTTTTTGCAATCAAGTTTGAAGCGGTTTACATTGAGTTTGTATCTGTTGTGTGCTCTTGTATTGTTGTGATTGAAGTTGAAGTAGTTATTGACTGGTAGGACATTGTAGCAAATAATTGTGCACGCTACGCTTAAGTCCAGCCATATGCGGCGTAGTTCAAGGTTGTCCAAACTCAAAATCTCAAGCCTGGTGATATAGGGAATATATCTTGTCAGTATGCATACATCCTGGTTTTGATTCCCAGTCTAATTCTATATTCTTCTGTAGTATGTCATTGATTATATCAGCCACATATATATTCTGATGCAGACTAAGTCAATCCAGTTGACAGTATTTAACATATTCAGGTAAAAAAGTACTCTTCTGTCTGATTCATGCTCTTGACCTGAATAAATGCAGCTTTTTTTGTCTTTCTTATGAAGAATATGGGTTGTTTTATTTATTTATGAAACTATAAACAGTTTCAATTTGAAAACTTTAAGCAGTGTACAGGAGCAAAAGCAAAGCCAATTTAACAATAAAATA
Organism: Bungarus multicinctus; assembly: GCA_023653725.1. NCBI lineage: Eukaryota > Metazoa > Chordata > Lepidosauria > Squamata > Elapidae > Bungarus > Bungarus multicinctus. The sequence continues at coordinate 57,107,225 of CM042844.1, forward strand.
AATGCAAGAATACACTCATCCCATTACAAAATAGTTAATTGCAATAGAGTAAGAATTACATTCCCAAAACTAGGAGCTCCAGTATACTCCATTCTCCAAGACTTTTTGGGAGAACTAAATTGGTGCAAGTTTCTGGAAGGCTTTGAGGGTTGAAAATACATTTACTGGTCAAGAGGTTGATTCCCCCCCCACAAAAAATGTCCTTTTTGCCTTTTCCTAGTGGATCTCTTTCTAGTGGAAATTTTTAGTGAGAATGGGGTGAGTGCAGTATCTATCCTAGGTGTTGGGACATGTTGAAACCAGTGTTGTGATGCAAGCTGTGCCCCTTTTGTACAGAATTTGTGATGCCAGGGGGCCAAAGCTTGTGATATGATGGAGCAACTTTTAGTCATTTTAATGACAGCATTATATCCTGATTATTCCTTTGCACTGAACTAAATAGGGCTTTATAGCTGATAACCAGTTACATTCATTGATCTGAAATATAAATTCAGATTATGGTTAAATCATATGATTATGGTTCAGATTATGCTGGAAAGAAGATTAGATAGATAGATAGATAGATAGATAGATAGATGATAGATAGATAGATAGATAGATAGATAGATAGATAGATAGATAGATAGATGATATATTTCATGGAAAATCACATGGTTTTCTCATAAGTTTTGTATGCATAAAAAAACATTGTTCTATGCCACATAGAATTACTTTAGTCAGATGGACAGCTATATAAATTAGATAGATAGATGATAGATAGATGGATGAATAGATAGATAGAGCTTCCCAGTTTATCCAAATATCTTCCTTTGATTTCTTTCTTACTTTTAGCTATCTAGGTGACTTCCTGTTTTCTTCTACTGATCTTTAGAAGTGATAAAATGGCAATAGATACATTGCATATGTTGCTTCCAACAGCATTCCAATGTCTGCTTTAAATTTCAGCAGTAGTTCTATTCATTGATCTATTTGTGTGAATGACCTACTTTGCTTCCCCCCTATGATTGCTTCTATCAAAGTTTCCCTATCCTAAACATTATTCTTCTTTCTGTTCTGTGAAGGAACAAATTCCACAGCTGATCCCTGGAACTTTGAGAAAAGGAAAGTTAAAGGCTGAGGTGATATCACTGCTAAAATAGTTCTCTGATTAAAAGTTCCCGGAGAGCTAATCTTAAAGTCTACTTAAATTGAGGCTTCAGGTGCTTGTAATTGGTGCCTTTCATTGTCATGGTTCTAGTTAATAGTTCACTGGGATGAATAATTCAGATATAGAATAATGTATAGGGCAGGTAAGCATGAGTATATGTTTCTAGCACAGTATATTTCAGGTAGATTTATCAGGTATATATTTATTAGATTTATAAATTACATTTTATTTTTATTTATTTATTTTATTTATAATTTTATTAAATTATATTTTTTCAAGATAACTTACATAAGAACCTCTCCTAATCCTACCTTCATAGCATCTTGATCAAGCTTTGTAGCTTGAACATTGCTTCTTGTCCACATCTAATTCCTAAACCATTACATGAAAAGAACAATGCAAGAGAATTGTACTTAACCAATGCAAGATAATTGTACTTAACCAAAATATTAAGGACTTGTTCTATACAACTGAAATTTAAGAACTGATTTTGAAAAATAATGAACTTTTAACAGTTGGGGGTTAAGTAACTGAAGGATTTTCATCCCAGAGTTAAATATTGTATAATGTTGCATGCGACTGTATTTGAATAATTGTGATTGACAAGCAACCTATTTAATAACTCTTTATATCTGTATAATTCAATGGCAGGAATGCTTGATTTATGTATATCAAATTCTGGGATTTAGATACTTAAACATGTAAGCAAGAAGACAGGGGAAAAATCCTTCAGTGTCTGATGGAAGTTAATGCCCAAGGCCTCAGCTACATTACTACTGTTGTTATTATTATTTTCTTTGGTACAAGTTACTCATAAAAGCCTGCCAGCACCTATGATTGCATTATATTTCCTGTCATTATAATAGCTCCATCAAAACACCCAAGTTGTGTTTCACTCCTGAGGACTGGTGAGAATTTTTGTTTGTTTATTTGTTTGTTCGTATTTGAAGAAAACACAAAAAACCCATGCTTCTGAATAATGAATAGAAGGAAAGAGAATGATGTATAGGTCACCTATCGCTGCAGTCAAAGACTGAAATATATCAGGTTATGCCTTAAGGGGGGGACCCTTAAATTGTAAGTCTGTATTACTCCTCATGTAAGATAGCTGAGCTCAACAGTTACTCCAAGGAGTAACTTGCCTCATTGCATTGCAAGCTTTTACACCAAATTTGATTACAGTGGTTACAGAGAATTGATTTCTGGGGCTTAGGACAGTTGGCAAACTTGACTAGACTTAAAATAAAGCTCTTTGATTCCATCTGCAAAATTAGAGCAGATTTGATAAAGTAAAGATGTATCCTTTGAAGTATTCCCTATCAACATAAGTGCTAAGAACACTTGAGTGAAGGAATTTTAACAGTTTTGAAAGCAGTAGCAAAGGAACATCAATAAGGATTGCAGCTGAGGGCATGCCCACAAGGCAGAAGACTAACTGCATCTATCCTGCAGGCAAGAAGCAATTGCTAAAGATTTCAGACTTTTTAAAGTTCAGAGTTCAACTCATAAAAACTTTATGCTTAACTTGTGATAGGCTTTTGCTACATGATTTAGATTTTGTGGAAGATAGTCAGGTAGAATAAGGACATTTAAGGGAAAATTCTTCCTTGCCTGACTGCAATGGAATGAATCAATACATTCTTTTTCTTTGCATGAAAAAGTGTTTGATAGGGAAGCACTCACTGGAGGAAGATGGCTTTATGGGAATGAAATAGTCCCCCAGGTGAAAATCAGAAATGATGGTAAGGTAAAATCACAGAATGTAGAATCATAGGGCTGGAAGTTTTACCTTATTGTATCTTACAGGGTCAATTGGTGTACATTTCTGACAAGGTTAAACCAGACAACAGCCATCCCCGAATCTAGATCTTGAATGGGATTTGCTATTAACATACCTGGTTTAGGGATTTTCTTATTTCTGGAGAACTTTTTGCTTAGCAAAAAGCTTATTAAAGAAGACTGTTTTGGAGCGGCAATGAAGAGGCACACACGTATAGTGATTCAGTCTTTTTGTTTATTTTCAGGACACCGACTGACTCGGCGGCGCGGCAGCCCTTCTTTTAAAGGGCTCCCGCGCCTAAGCCAGCCAATGACGGCGCGAGGATCTCCCGCCGGAATGTAGACCAATGAACAGTAAGTATTTCAAATATTAACCAATCCAGAACACCCCTCCCTCCTTGGTCCAGTCTGACCAATCAGGAGCCGCGCCTATGTTACATAATCACGTAGATAGGCAGGGCTCCTGTGAGTCCGACTGGACCTGCGCGGCTCAGTTGCGTCGTTACCATCGGCTGGTGCGGAAGGACCTGTTGCTCCTCTCGCCTCCGGCCCTGGAAACTTCGAGCAGGTCGAGCCGGCTGCGTCACTACCAACGGGCCTAACTGGGCTAGTTGACGTGGCCATGCCGCTCCCTGCTCGGCCTGGATTATCGACGACCCTGTCAGATGTTTCAGCGGGACGTTCTTCAGGATCAGGTGCGTAGCAGCGCGACCCGACCGGAGCTAGAGTTGAGGGTGTGTGTGTGTGAGTTAGGGCGTCATTGTTTGTTAGTGGGCTTCCCTTATCCAGACTGCTTGGTGGTTGCTCCCCTTCCCCCCCAGGAAAATCGCCAGGTCTGGGATGGGTGCGAGTTCGAAGTTGGTCTATGTGTCGCTTCCAGCTTTTGCCATCAGCGGTGGTAAGCCGGTAAGAACGGGGTCCGGTTAGATGTGTGATGGTGGCTGGCACCCATAAGGGGTGCCCTACCAGGTTTTTAGCGTAAACTAAATCCCCAATTCGGAATGTTCGGACTTTGGTTGAAGAATCTAGGGGTTTCTCTGTAGAGTAGGTGGGGTGTAGTCTATCGAGAGGGGAACGTAGTTTTCTCCCCATAAGTAATTCAGCAGGAGTTTTGTTAGTAGTGCTACTAGGTGTAGTGTGTTGGAGGAACAATAATTTGTCGATGCGTGTTTGTATAGGGCCCTGGTCTAACTTAAGAAGGGACTCCTTGGTAAACCGGACCATGCGCTCGGCCCGTCCATTCGCTGCCGGATGTGCCGGCGCGGTTAAGGCATGGCGTATGCCCAAACTTGCTAGGTAGCCCTCAAATTCTGTAGCCGTGAATTGAGGGCCGTTGTCAGATACCAGGACGTCTGGTAAGCCGTGGGTGGCAAACCAGTGACTGAGCTGTCGGATGACAGCTTCAGAAGAGGTTGATTTCATGAGGCTCACTTCTAACCAGTTGGAATAAGCGTCTACCAGAATCAAGAAGGTATGTCCCTTAGTCGGACCTGCAAAATCTATGTGGACTCTAGACCAAGGGCCCCTAGGTAGATCCCACTCAGTGGCTGGTGCCTTTGGGGGTGAGGGCCGGGAAGTCTGGCAGGGCTGGCAATCCGCGACCCAGTCGGTAACATCCTTGTCTAACCCAGGCCACCATACATAACTTCTAGCTAGACTTTTCATCTTTACCACCCCGGGGTGTCCCTCATGCAATAGTTTCAATATGGAATTTCGCAGTTTTAGTGGAATGACCACTCGATCCCCCCATAGTACACAGCCTTTTAGTACTGACAGTTCCATTTGTCTCTGTTTAAACGGTCTGTGCTGTTCTTGTAACTCAGAGTCAGGCCAACCCTTTATGATCCACCTACTCACGGTATGCAGTAGGTGGTCGTTAGAGGTTTCGTGCGCGATGTCTGCTGCTGTTATCGGCAGGTCGGGCAGGGTCTCAATCAAAAAGGTTGAAGTGCTGGGGTTTGGTTCAGGATCAGAGTCTGGTAACGGGCAACGACTTAAAGCATCGGCGTGCGTGATGGTCGGACCCGGGCGGTAAGACAGGGTGTAATTGTAAGCGGCCAGGAATTCTGACCATCTTGTCATTCTGGGTGATAGAATATGGGGAGTGGTTTGTCACCCGCCAGGATACCTAGTAGGGGTTTGTGATCGGTGATGATAGAAAATGATCGGCCATACAGGTATTCATGGAAACGTTTAATACCCGAAATTATGGCTAGTGCCTCCTTGTCCAGTTGACTGTAATTCCTTTGGCTTTGGGACAAAGTTTTTGAATAGAAGGCAATCGGAGCCTCTCTGCCGTTAGGTAGAAGGTGGCTCAGGACAGCTCCGATTCCAAAGGGGGAGGCATCACAAGTTAGTAACAATGGCAAAGTCTCGTTATATTGAATTAACACTTGTGCTGAAGTGATCATGTCTTTAATTTTGTTAAATGCTGTTTCTTCCCGATGTCCCCACTTCCACGACGTGTCTTTGTCCAAAAGTCTATGCAAGGGTTCCGCCACCGTGGCTTTCTGGGGCAAAAAGACATGGTAAAAATTTATCAACCCTAGGAAAGCTTGTAGGTCAGCCTTGTTAGTTGGTGTGGGGGCATTTTTGATAGCACGGGTTTTTCCTGCTGTTGGGTGGATGCCATTGCCATCGATTAGGTATCCCAAAAACTCTATTTTGTCTGTGATAAGGGTGCATTTGTCTTTTTTGACTTTAAACCCAGCCTCAGTAAATTTGGTCAGCACTTGTCTTAGGCGGTCTCGCAGTTGCAATTTGTGTTTAGCTGCAATTAGGACGTCATCAAAATACGGAATGACTCCTGGAATTCCTTGAAGGAGGCGTTCCATAAGAGATTGAAAAATGCCTGGTGCCACGCTAACGCCAAATTGGAGGCGATTACACTTAAATGCACCCCGGTGTGTTACAATAGTTTGGGCTTCAGCTGTTTTTTTGTCATCGGGCAGTTGCTGGTAAGCCTGAGCCAAATCGAGTTTAGCGAAAATCTTTCCGCCTTTGATAGAATGTAGCAAGTGTTGTACGACAGGCACAGGGTATGCGCTCTGTTGTAGTGCATGGTTGAGGGTCGCCTTATAGTCCCCACAAATACGAACCGACCCGTCTGCTTTTATGGGGGTCACTATAGGGGTCTCCCATTTAGCGTGGTCAACTGGCTCGAGGACCCCTTGCTTGACTAGTTTATCCAGTTGTTCTTCTATTTTTGGCTTTAAGGCAAAAGGTACCCGTCTAGCCTTTAGTCTAATTGGGGCTACCTTGGGGTCTATGTTAAAAGAAATCGGGTTACCCCGGTACTTGCCTAATTCTTCGCTGAACAGGTCCTGGAATTCTTGAATGAGGTCTGCCTCCCAGTCAGCGTCTGTGATATGGTTGATACCGGTCATCCCTATTCCCAGCGGTTCGAACCATTCCAGTCCTAAAAGGCTGGGTCTGTTCCGGTCCACGATTGTTAGGGGAAGAATCTCAGTATGGTTGTTGAAAGTTACCTGGAAATGTCCAATCCCTACTACCGGAATTTTGTTTCCCTGGTAGTCTTTGAGCGTTAATTTCTGTTTGTCTAGTTCGCTTCGCCGTATGTCTGGGATCAATTTCTTAATAGTGTCCCAGGAAACCATGGAAAGGAATGATCCCGAATCCACTTCCATTTCACAATTTTTTTCTTCAATTCTTACTTGCACGTGGACTTTTTTAACGTTTTTTGTATTAGAGTGGCCAATTATTATTGTTTGGTGTGTTTCTTCCTTCTTGTAAGATGACTCTTTAAATTTTCTATTCCTTCCTTCCTGGCTCCAACGGTTGTTTGTTTTCTTTTCTCTCTCTCTTGGGGGAGGGCTTTCTCTTCGCCTGGGGCTGTAGCTTGATCGGGCTCTGCATACCCTTGCGATGTGCCCTTTCTTTTCACACTTTCGGCATATTGCGTCTATGAAACGGCACTCTGATCTGGGGTGGTTTCCACCACAACGGTTGCATTCAAAATCAAACCGCCTGGTTGCCCGCTCTTTTTTCCCTCTCGCGGCTTTTAGGTGGCAAACCTCGTCTTCTTCACTACTGGTCTCAGTTTCAAGATCCTCGTAGTGTGTTGAGGTTTTTCCTTGTTCATCATCAGCTTTGGTGGCTTCTTTGGATTTGTGGTGTGCAGCTTGATTAATCTGTTTCATTCTTGCCGCCGATTTGTGAGCAGCTTCGGCTGCGGTGGCTTCTTCGATGGCCTCTGTGGCTGTTATCTTGGGTCGGTTTAGTAACTTACTCTGCAATATTGGATCTTTTAAGCCTAAAACGATCCGGTCTCTCAGCGCCTCATTGAAATCCGAGAATTCGCACTCTCCACCTATTTCTCTTAAATCTGCCACGAAATCGGCGATAGGTTCACCTTCTTTTTGGTTCCGAAGGTAAAACTCATGGCGCTTTACCAGGCAGGAAACTGTGGGCGCGTAGTGTTTCCTCAGGATCTTCTCTAGCTCGGGCCAAGTTAGCGTTTTGACATCGATTGGAGACGCTAGCGCCTTTGCCATCCGAAAAACGGCTTGGCCGCAGTGGGTCAAAAACACCGCTCTCTTTCGGTGATCCGACACTCCGCTCAGATCGCTACTCTCCAAAAACATGAGGAATCGGTCCACATACGTCTGCCATTCCTCCTTGGCCGGGTTGAATTTTTCAGGCGGTGCGTTGCTTCCGGACATGATGCCGCTCGCTCTCCGCCGCTATGCACTCTCTAAACGTGTTGCCTCGATCCCACCTTCGTCGCCAGTGTTTTGGAGCGGCAATGAAGAGGCACACACGTATAGTGATTCAGTCTTTTTGTTTATTTTCAGGACACCGACTGACTCGGCGGCGCGGCAGCCCTTCTTTTAAAGGGCTCCCGCGCCTAAGCCAGCCAATGACGGCGCGAGGATCTCCCGCCGGAATGTAGACCAATGAACAGTAAGTATTTCAAATATTAACCAATCCAGAACAAAGACCTTGTTAAAAATGCACTAACTTTACATGATATGTATGAAAATTCACCCTCTTTTATTATTATGTTAGTTCTTTCCACTCTCCCTTTTCTACATAAATGAATCCAGTGTAGAAAAGTGAGATGAGTGTAATCCTAATGTATTTGCTTCCCAAGGTCTCAGTAGATTTGCCTCAAAATTCTGATAAGCTAACAATCTCCCGTTTAGATCTTTATTCTAAATTGATGAATATCTTTATAAGCAACTGGCTGTCATCCATCCAGGATCTTATGGGCTAAACCTGTATTGTAAACTGATAATTAATAAGAAATTCCACTATCTCAGGATTTGCATCTACAGCAGCATGTTGTATGTGCCAACATTATCCCTACATTCATAATTAAACAGGTAAAGGTTTCTCTGTCAGTTGACTTTAGGAAATGTTTGACTTTAGGGAATGATCATCATTTCTGTTTTTAGCTAAGGGAGCCAACATTGTCCAAAGATACTTTCTCTGGTCATGTGACCAGCATGGCTATACATCAAAGGTGCATGGGATGCTGTTACTTTCCACCAAAGCGGTACCTATTAATCTAACTTGCTTTTACATGCTTTTGAACTGCTACGTGGGCAGGAGATGGGGCAGTAATGGGAGCTCACCCATGAGTGGGATTCAAATTTTTAACAACCGGTTCTATGGGCATGGCTTAGGTAGTGGGCATGACTTAGTGGTCATGTGACTGGGTGGACATGGCTTGGTGGTCATGTTATTGGCTGGGCATGGCCAACTCAATATCACTCACATCAAGGCACGCATCTCCTCGCCTGGCCTCTCATGACTATGTGGATGCTGCAACAGTCATAAGTGTGAAAAATGGTCATAAGTCATTTTTTTCAGTGCCATTGTAACTTTGAATGGTCACTCCACACAAGCAAAGTACCAGTAAAGGAGGGGAAAAAAACTCCAGAGACGTTCCTGAGACAGGAAGTCTAGTCCTGCCAAGAATGTAATAAGGATTAACGGAGAGGCAGTTTCTGTAAGCAACACCAGAATGTTTCCTTCCTACCTTCCTTACAGGATTAGGCCAGTAATTTCTTCTAACAACTGGTTCTCAAAAATGCTTAGAATGTTAACTACCGGTTCTAACAAATAGGCACGAACTGGTAGAATCCCACCCCTGAGCTCACCCCATTGCATGAAACTTGAGTCTCAAACCCAGGCTGTCAGCTTTTCAGTTGACAAGCTCAGTGGCTTTAACCACTGAGGCCATCATGCCCCATCACATTCGTAATTAAAATAACTTTTATTCTATAAAAATATTACATTGAAATATACTACATACACAGGTATTGGACTAAATATAATGAAGGCAGACCCTGCCAAAAACAATCCTGCTTTGGGACTGTCAGATAAAGGGCCATTGGGGTCTCTTTTAGTGCCTAGTTTTTGCTCCACATTTTTATCAAAAGATATCAGAGTATAGGGCTTCAAGGTGTTGTTTTGTTTTATCCATTTTCTGTCATGCCTGGTGTTAGACTAGAACTTTGCACCATAAACATGGCAACCCAAATACAATATCTAGTGGTGGGATTCCACATTTTTCCCTACTGGTTCTATGAGAGCACGCTTCACATGCACAACACTCAAAAACCACCCTCTGTGTCAGTGCTAGTGAGGTGAGCTGGTTTTTTTTTAGCTCAGATGAGGCGTGGCAATCCGCTCTGGCATGTGAATCAGCTGAACTAAAAAAAACAAGGGAATATTGGACAGAAAATGACGGGGGTGGATGAGCGGGGCCAGCCAGAGGTGATATTTGCCATTTCTCTGAACTATTCAAAATTTCCACTACCAGTATGCCAGAACTGGTCTGAACTGGCTGAATGCCACCTCTGACAACATCCAATAGGAATGCAGCAGAACAGCAATGCCAGAAGATGAAAGGAAATGCAGGTCGAGGCTGCTTCCATTTTCTCTGCTGCTGTTTTCCTATCAGCTCTGGCTTTATCAGCAGCAACATGTTCTGGAGATGAACATGTTGATGACCCTGGTAACTTTCCTGGTGATCACCTCTGACTGATTCCTTTCCCTTTTGATTCTCATCCTTTCTGCTTGTAAAGGAACAAAGGGAGAGAATATAGGTTACTATTTCTGGACTACATACATACAAACAATGCTAGATTCTCTCTATCGCAAAGTTGCCTAACTAAAAGCCTTGGCCCCATTCTACTTAAACTCTCAGGGAAAAAAAGACAAGAAGGACAGGCAAATCAATTTTCTAGTAGAAAATTATTTCTGGGAGAAAGAACAATCAGAAGAAGAAACAGCTCTTAAATATCACAAGTACTAGCACCATATCTCCCTCTGCCTGTCACTAATGAAGTAATTCACCTCCTGTAACCTCACTGACTAGCAAGAATTACTAATTTAATAAATTACTAAATAGATAAGCAAAGGATGAAATAAGCCAATTAAAAATAGATGCAGCTAGAATTTACAACAAGTAACTCAAACTGTAATCCTAACTGAAAAATTAAAGAAATGAAATGTTGAAGCAGTTTGAAGACAATAACAGGGCAAAAGTTAAAAAAAAAAAGACCACAAATAATAGTGTTGGTATTATTTATTTTAATCTGTTCTGATAGCAATAAAATTCTACAGCAATATACATACTAGGCTGTGATTTCTGCTATTTCTTTACCTTAAGACTGGTATTATATTTTTCATTCCCTACTCAAACTTCTACATATATACATAGTTTTGATGTAGCTAAGTACAATAAAGCTATGGTTAACTCTGATGACTAAATTTATCAATTTTCTTGCTTTACCCAAGGCTTTGAATCATGACTTATCAAAGGACCTGGGTTTGTCCCACATGAAGTCACTTACATACACAAATTCCTCCTCCAATCAATGCTAACACTAACAAATCTGAGTATGTTGTGATTATCATCTACTAGAACTTTATTTGACCCAGTTAAGCATGTTGGCTAATTGCGTTTTTGTATGAATTGAATTTTTACCCAAGGCTTTGAATCATGACTTATCAAAGGACTTGGGTTTGTCCCACATGAAGTCACTTACATACACAAACTCCTCCTCCAATCAATGCTAACATTAACAAATCTGAGTATGTTGTGATTATCATCTACTAGAACTTTATTTGACCCAGTTAAGCATGTTGGCTAATTGCGTTTTTGTATGAATTGAATTTTTGTATGAAGTATCTGCTACTGTTATTTACCCTTCCCGATACTTATACAGACTATGAAGCATCTGGAAAATCAAGTTTAATTATTGGAATAGACAGTATTGGTATAATTTAATTCCAGCCCTTTGTTAGGCCCTTGGGACAGATAAGAACTGTACAAAGAATGATGATCATCTTTCCTAGTTAGATTACAAGCAATTCTATCAGAAGAAGGTTTGTGATTCTAAAGACAATAACTGTTCCAGTTCTCTTGAATAATAATTTAAGAGAAGGGAAGGTAAACAAAATCCATCTGGATGTTGGATTCTGATATATGCTTTTTTAAAATCAACATACGCACATACATACTGACCACAAACACCTGAGACACTAATTTGCTGAAACTTCTTTAAGCAAAGAAATAGTGCATCTCATACATAGTGTCTATGGAAAATAGACACAGACACACTGCTGAGCTTGTGTAGGCTTTGTTATACTAAGGGTTAGTTTGCTCTAAATGTCTAAATTACTTGCTATTTTATGAAAACTCAATCTTCCTACTGAGAACTGATGCATAAGGGTATACAATAAGATATACATGATCAAACTCATTAATGTAAGGACAGGAAACAATGAGTAGTCTGTAAAATTGCTCATTTTGTTATTTAATGGTACAAAATGCTTTGGAATATCATAAATTAGTTTCCTCTGCTATGTTACTATTACATTTTAATTCATAGCTGGGTAGAATAAATTTTATATTATGTGTTATAAACAGATGAAAATAGAATAGTAAACCTGCTGAAGAAGAAATCTATGACAGTTATAATGTTTGTTAGATGTCATGCACAACATTCATTCTTTTATTTATGTACCATAGTGTTAGAATGCATGACAGATTTATAAAGTATAAGTGATGCATTTATTTCAGTGTTGGAGAAAATACTTTGAATTGAAACTACAAATTGCAACAATACCAATGTACCTGAAGACAATATGGTACTGGGTAGAAGAAATGTAAGATAATTATTAAACATTATGTCATCCTGATATTGGGAAATGTCAATATTATTTATTTGTTTGTTTGTTTGTTTGTTCGTCAATTGGAAACATATCAATATGGAGGGAGCATTATGTGTTCCTCAAAAATGGGGTGCAGGCAGTGAAGGAAGCCAGATCTCTAGTTGCTTATATTTATTTTTTCTCTCAATCAGTGGAACTAAAGATGCAATGAAGGAGTGACATTATTGTCCACACAGTTTTCCTTTTCCACTCCATACAGTGGAAAATGCTTGAATTTTATTGCAAATGAAGAATTTAAAAGGAACAATAAATACAAAAGGGCATTAAAATTGGAGAGACAATTTTAACATTTACAATGTTTTCCCAAATTTTCATTTTATCCAATGCTGCCAATATACTATAGAGCACCATCAACAGAGATGGTACACCAGAGATCATTTAAAAGTGTGACCAAAGTAATTTGCATCCTGTATTGAGGTCTGAATCTTGACTGAAAGGAATCTAGATAATCCATTTCATCTAGAGCTCCATGAAGCTGCTGCACAACTATCTTCTTAATCATTTTCCTCAGAAGGGGGAGGTCAGACATTGGGCAAAACGTTTCCAGTATGGCGGGATCTAGCAATGGTTTCCTGGCAAGAGGGAGAACCAACTTCTTCACTTTAGGGAGAATTCACCATCAACAGGGCCCACCCACATGACATCACCTGGACAGTTTTAACTAGTCAGGAGGAACATGAATCCAAAGAACCAGGTTGAACCATAGCTATACAAAACAGTCCACTTTCTCAGGCCAAACAGTTTCACACCAGTCCAAGATAAAGAACAAAAATTTGCTTAGGCACCTCCTTAAGATCTGCAGTAAGGTCAGCATATACAGCTGAGAATGCATTCAGTTTTAAACAAATTTCTCCACGTAGTCACATAAGAGGATCACTGAACCTCATTAATTCTTGCTTGGCAAATGATATTTCTTGCACATCTTTCAATATGCCATTTGTTGCTACTTTGTCATGCTGTTGTTTGTAGTCATTCCAGGTGATCTTTTTGCAGCAGCTAATTATTATTCTATAAATTACCTATGTCTCACCATATTGTTTCTGGGAGAGAAACTCTTTGTCTGACTCCTCTGATGAGCCCAGTCAGTATGGTTAAACCTCTGGCATAGCTCTTATCTTCCTCAGAGCACAACACCACATCAAGGTAGTGCCTCACAGGGGATATTAATATAATTATGGCTGGTCACACAGTCAGTCATGTGTTTAGACTGTATTTGGCATTGCTATCTATCTGTTGAGTCTTTTCTAAAGTTGTGGAATAGACAGGTGTTGTTGTTTGATGATGTTAAAGATATCATTGCAGGATGTAAACACTTCCAAATAATATTGCTTTTTATTATAATGATTTAGTTTTGTCATTAATTGAAAATTCATAGTTAGACTTATTAATTTTCCAGATTACAGCTTTATATATTTGTTCTGTAAAAAATTATGTTGTCGTTCAGTGCCAAAAAATTGTTCTTATGAGGTGTATGCTTTTCCCTGACTTCTATGATAGCCAATAAATACCAGCTGATCTTGCAACCCCCAGGCGGCCCATTTAAATAATCATTAAGAACAATTATTATGGCTAGAAAGAGCTGTAAGTAGCTTCTGTTGGAATGGCTGCTTATAATTAGGCAATCCTTTTTCAGAAAGAAAATGAATGTGTAATCTGAGAACAAAACAAACAGTTTGAAATTCTAAGCTAGCTGTGCCAAGATCTAATGCATTAGACAGCCTCGTAGTTAGTGTGAGCTGATGAGCTGATGTGTGAGGGAGAAAAGAATGTGGTCATGATATTAGGAGCATGGTTACTAATGGTAATATTCTTCATTTTAAGAGGAGTAAAAATGAAACCTACCTGATTTCTGAAGAAATTTGCTTAGATCATCTTCAAACATTTGGTTTTTTGGTTGTTTTCTCTAAATACAAAGCCAGACAAAGCAGAATGATGCAATACATTCCATCTCCTTTAAAACCTGGCCTGATAATTTCTTATGCAGTCATCACTTCACTGAGTGTAAAAAAAACTAACAACAACAACTAAGTACGTAGTCAACTCTTACAATTGATTGATATTTAGTTCATTGTATTGACAGTAAATTCTTATCATTTCTTAGGATTATATTCCACCTTTCTTGTAGGGATTCAGGCTGGCATACAAAGCACTATGACCTTATTTCCTTTCACGCCACTAAGGTGTTTTTATTTTTTTCCAATCTAACTGAATTTTAGGAATAAAGGTCTTGGGACTTTGTGCATGTCTGTTCATTAACAAATTCACTCACTGAAAACAGAAGAGAGCAGAACAATCAATTTTCCTTCAAGTGATCTAAGACAGTATGGAGCATCTGTGTTGGATATGTGTGTATATCCAACTACAAGCATTGGAAATTTTTGTGTGTGCTCCTAGTTCAATCAAAATTGTAGCCTTCAGTGAAAAAGATACATTATCTCTTCTATAGACTAATAAGATATGTAGACCTACTCCAGAAAGGTACACCTGCTTCATGTTTTGGGCTAAATAATTCATTTTGTACCATAGCATGCAATGTGTTGTTCTAAAATCGTATGTAGTTTAGGAATGTTGGTCTATGAAAGCTTGGCAAAACTAACCAAATATAAATTCTAAAAGTCATATGGCTTCATCAACAAAAAACAAATATATTGTACACAAAGAAAATGAGGCTTTTATGCCTGACATATGTTTTAGATTAGCATTATTTTTACGAAGTCATCAAGCAGTGAGACTATGCCTAAATTAATTTTGGATTGTGTTTCTATTAGTAAAACTCTGAATTTGTAACTAGGATGTAATCATTATACATCTGTATTTTTTTCTGATTTATTTTTTAATGTACTTGTTCTGATTTGAAAGGCCATGACACTGGAAGTTCCACCCTGCAGCACCTGCAAAATTTAGGCACAAAGCCATCTGGTTGACTGAGAGAATGCAAGACCTGATCCTGGGAAGATCAGATAGGGAGGGGAGTTGTTTATTTGGTTAAACACCTGCAGATATGTCATCTGGGAGTTTAAATGTATTACAGTTCTTGTAATTGAGGCAAAAGAAGATGCCGTTTACATGAGAAGAGAAGGAGTCCATGGTTAGCTGACAGGAAATAATATTTCCCATAGAGTTTAGGGAGTACATTTTTTGTAATGGGGTTAGCTAATCCAGATAGTAATAAGAATAAGAAAATCAGCAATCATAATCACATTTAATGGATTCCAGATGGAGATATATAATTGTTCTCATTATCATTGTATAAACTCCAAGGAAATACAATCCCAAGATACTTTCTCTTGACAATAAACCAAGTAGAAAAAAATGACAGTGGGTTGTGATTATACAGATAAAGTTGCTCAAGGACGATGATGATATCCCAAAACATCCAATTTCTAAATAAACATACGATTACTGTAACTCATGGAAATATAAATAAAAACATGACTGAAAGAAAATTTTATTTAACAGGATTTCTGCTGAATTAGATAGCAGCTTGCTAAAACATTGTAGACAAGTTAGAAAAGGAGCATATCAAAAAGTGTAGACGTTATTTTACTTTTATGTGCTGTAAAATCTAGAATGAACCTAAGGAGAATTGGAACTTTTTACTGTACAGCTATCATTTTATGTTTAGGTTGCCCAGGCCAATACATTTGTAGTCTGTGAAATCATGCCCCCTTGCGCCCCAAATGACTTTTGTGTAACTCTTTATAAACCTTCAATCTGCAAATGCTTTCCCTGCTACACACAAAATGAGCAAATTAGGATCCCAATGCCAATAATCATTGATTGGAACAAATGGAACAAATTTGAAATTAATTAATTAATTTCAATTTATAGATACATTAATTAATGTAATCACAATTGCAGATATAAAATACATTTTAAAATTGATTTTGCCTACCTTTCAAAATTAAAAGTTTGAAAGCACATATCTATATTGTTTAATGAAAGTTATCCATTCAGAATTTAAATGCAAAAACTGAATGTTTCTATCTTATACATTATATCATAATAATATAGATTATATCATTCATCTTTATTCTAGAAATGATACGTATTATGAGAATTTATTCACTGGATATGAGCAGAAACAGATTTATTTGAAACAGACAAATCAGTTCAAAAATCCTATTTTTTTTTTCACTGTAAGTCTTTAGTGCACTGGAAGATTTATAACTATTTTAAACAATCAGTTTACATCCAACTGTAGATGATTTTTTAGTCTTATGGGTTGGCCTGACTAGCTCCAGTCCACCTCATTTCCATTGAACATAATCAACATATTTAATGTTCACTGAGCATTAATGAACAGTGAACTTATTTTAACTGTAAAAGAATGCAAAAGAATAACATGGGGTACATGGATTGAATATAATTTCTGGGACAGAACCAACTTATACAGGATAAGGTTGTCATATTCATGTCTAATTTCATCTTGTAACTGGAAAATTATATATAGAAGGGATCTAAATTATGCATTATTTCCTTAAAATATTAGTTTGGCATGTATACATTCCATATACAAATCTAAAAAGCAAGCAGTAAGAAAAGGAAAAGATCTCAATAATAATTCATTTTTACTAACAGAACAAATCTTTTTTTATTTTGTGCTAAAATTCAGATTCTGGATCTTTTTAAAAATTGTTGTCAAAAGGTATTTTTGAAAGGATTATTATGATAACTTAATTTTATAATGTGCCACAGCAATTTTTAAAAAATCATTCATTAAGGTATGATTATATTATATTCTATAATGATGTTTGTTTCTCAGCAATTTGTTAGAAATCTGCTCCATGAAATGGTATGGAATCAGATGTTGAACTCTTCTTTTTTCCCCTCCCCATACAAACCCAGTCTGCTTTCTGCTTTTTTAACACTTCCAAAGTGAAGAGGCAGTGAAAAGCATTAAAATATATGTGTCTGTATTCTGACTGGATCAGAATCTGTATTTTACAGGAAGTATCCCTTAGAGAGGTACACATCTCAATTACACTTCATATTCTAGTAAGACCGCCTGGAGTTAGAAGCTATCAGACTTACAGAATTACTTGATCCACAGCAGAGTTGAAGTATTGCTGTTGTACTTTTATAAAAACAAGAAAACCTCTTTTTAACAATGTTTGCTTTTCTTTTCTTTTACCTATAGGCAGTGGAGAGAATAGATATTTACTTGGGAGCCTCTCAAGTCTATAAAGCATTTTTTTAAAAAAAAAATCAAGATGTAGCACAATATTCAGTCTTCTTCACACTTTTAATTATATAGTTTTCATCGAAAAATAGCTATATATGCATACATACCCACATTTCAATCATGATAAAGAATAATCTGCATGTAAAAAAATGTATACTTTATTTATGTAATTGCTGTTTGAATTGAAATCTCTAATTGGGGAAATTCAGGATAAGCTGAATTGCAATTTGGATGTACTGTAAATATAGCCATTCATGTGAAATTAAAAATATTTTATCAAAAGCTGATGAATAACATGTGCCATCTACAAATCATTTTTTAAGATTTATATCTCTAACTTTGTAATATTATAGCTGTAAATTAATTTTTTTGTTCAACATTACTCTCAAAGACCCCAAATTCTTGATGTCTTGGTACATTCCTATAACTGGGGATTGGTCAAGAATACAGCCTTACAAGCAACATTGACCCTGAAGAAGACCTTTTTATGACTCCCAGGATACATCCAGCCCTTTGGCTGTCTATGTCTGACCTGTGTGGATTGTTTTTATTTTGAAGGCTACTTTTTTAAAATTTTATGAATTCATAGCCCTATTGGTTCAGCCTTCTACAATAGCCTCAGTTTCTTATGTAGCCCCTTGGAAAAATTAGTAGCCTACTCATGCCCTGTTGTTTCTATCCGGGGGTGGGCTTCAAAAATTTTAGCAAGAGGCTCTCTGCCTGGTTGCTGGGTGTACGTGGCCATGGCCTAGTTGCATGGCCTAGTTGATCTCCTACACTACAGCGGGGGGGGTGGGGGGACACACTTTCCTTGAGTGTCCAGGAGGATGAAACTGCCTCCCTGGGCTCTGGAGGCTCTCTGGAAGCCAGAAACGGGCCCGTTTCCAGCCTTCCTGATTTTCTGTGGAGTCCGTTTTTCACTTTCCCCAAGCCTCCACGCGTCTCCTGCACTTACCTACATCCAAAATGGACCATGTGGGGACTCCTGGGAGAGGCGGGGCAGGCGGGGCCAGCCAGAAGTGGGATTTGGGTGTTCTTCAAACTGCACAGAATCTTAACTAGGGGATCTCCCAAACCCCTGCGAACCCCCAGCAGCCCACATCTGGTTTCATCCCCCAATATGCAAACCTAAACTGCATGCTTTAATTTGCCAACTCCTAAAATTCATTTGATTGAACTAGTTTTGATGCAAATATCCTCTTTTTTTTTTTTCTTTTGCAATAAGGTCTTGCAAGGAGGTCCATATAGTTTGTCTCTGGTGATTCAGATAAAACTGGTAGGACAAACTTTCTTGTTGGAAAGAAGTCACACTTTGTCACTTCCTGTATACATTGTTTCAAGTTCTTCTGAGGCATCCCTTTTCCTCATGCAATATTTTTAGTCATAGCCCATAATGTTAGATTCATTTTATTTTTTTCCTAATACAATTTGGAAAAGCAGACAGCAGGGTTATTTTTCTATAATGTTTATGTAGCTGAGGTCTTCCCCCTCCTCTCACAATTCTCTTCAGATTTTTTTTTTAGGGCTATGAGAAATGAGAACCATTTGAAATTTGAGTGCATATCATATCCTAATTGAAATTCTGGCAAAATTGCAGCTGAACTATTGAGTGCTCTCTGTTAAAGATCAGAAATTGCACAGCACCTATGTTCGATAGACAATTGACTTTCCAATTTTCTCTAAGATAGGAGGAACAACTTTTTTTATAGAGAGAGTGGCACTTGATATGCTGAAGATTTTGTTCTAAATCATCGGGAAAAATTATCTTTGATTAAAAAAAATAAAATGAAATTAAAGTTTGGTATAATGGTTAAAGAACAAGGCTAGAAACTGGGATCTGTGAGTTCTAGTCCTGTCTTAGGCACAAGGCCAACTGGGTGACCTTGGACCAGTCACTCTCACTGAGCCTTAGGAAGAAAGCAATGGCAAACTTCTGAAAATCTTGCCAAAGATTTCAGGTAGTTGCCAAGAATCAACACTTATTCAAAGGCACAAAGCAAACAAAATGGAATTGCATCTTATTGATTTTAAAAATAAGATTACTACTTAAGGATTTAAGAGTTTTGCTTTTCATCACTTTGAAAATTACAAATTGGAAACATTTAAAGAAGCCATAGAGGCTGCAGTCTTCTGGTTGGTTATGAGATCCCAAAACTGATAAATTTTGCAGCTTCACAAGTATTGAATTTTGTTGAGCTCTTATGGAATAGATTTTGTCACAAATATTAGAAATTAACTTTCCTAGGTTCATTTCTGGGTTTGAAGCTATATTGAATGAATCAATATGGAATATATGTCTCTGCATGTGTCTGTGTGTTTGGTTTCATTTTCTGGCCTAATAGTCTAAATACTTTGGAGTAGTACTTAAGAAAGCAAACAAACGCACACATGCATGCTTACTAGCTACTTGAATTATCTATTCAACACTAGATAAAATTAAGTTCTGAAGAAAATTAATGTATACATAGTTTATGTATGTCTTTGACCATTTGGCTTTCTGTGTATAGTTTATTCATCCTTTGTTTTATTATTGTTATAAGACCAAAATCAGAATTCTTTTTCCTTTAAGGGCAGGTTTTCACAGTATTTCCTGCATACTGCCTGAATAAACTTGGTGAAAGTTAAATGATTGTAGTGGAGTGAACTATTATTTTAAGTTCTATTTATTTATAACACTGAAATCACAGTAGGAGCTCTAATTCAGCTTCACAGTCCTTCGAAATTTTAATGAGAGTATGTTACAAACCAAAATAGCATTTTTTTTTACTTTTTCTGGTTCTTTATTCTTGTTTCTTTTTCGTTTCATTTTTAATATGCACAAATAATAATAAACAACACAATGGAGACCTTAGAATTAAGTATTAAGCTTATAACAAAAAGCCTTATTATCCCACAAATACTGGTCAGTATTCTATTCTATTCTATAAAAATTCTATTTAACAAAAAAGTATTTGCAGTTGCTTATTAATGCCACATTTAATTTAATTTTTTAATAATAAATTTTATTAAGTTTCCAAATTTAAAAACATAAAACAAAATTTATACATTGTTATCAACATCAAGACCTCTTCTCACATTTTTCAGTATATTTATTTACTTATTCCTTTACCATTACATCTTACTCTTGCTATAAATCAGTATCTTTTATCCTTACATCTAAATCTTCTCCATGGTATATCTACATATTTAGATATTTCCTCATTCTTTTCCTAATTGCTATTTTATTTTCTTTTTATTTCTAAACCACTCATACCAGGCCCCATAATAAATTGAATCTGCTCTGTTTTTTATTTTCATCATTAGCCTGTCGATCTCTATACAATCTATTATTTTTTTTATAACCATGCCTTCCAGTGGAACCCTTTTTTTCCTTCCAGAGTTGTGTGTATGAAATCCTTGCAGCTGTTAATATATGTAATATAATATATCTATCTGTTTTATTGTACTTTTGTGTTATTATACCTAATAAAAAAGTTTCTGGATTAAATTCAATTTTCTGATTCGTGATTTCTTCTATCCATTGTCTCACTTCCTGACATGTCCACCAAGTATGAAAATAAGTGTCTTTTTCTTTTCCACATTTCCAACAATTTGGGTCTGAGTTAAACGTTTTTGCCAATCTAGCGGGAGGAAGACGCCATCTGTAGAACATTTTGTATTGATTTTCCTTGTATGCTGTGGATGTAATTTGTAATTTGATCCCCACATTCTCTCCCAATTTTCCAGGTCTATATTATGGCCAACATTTTTCGCCCATACCACCATCGTCTCTTTCACTACCTCATCTTCCATTTTAAAGTCTAGTAGAAAATGATATATTCTTGAAATCATTTTCTTTTCCATTTCTTGTAGAATGTTCTCTAATTGATGCTTTCTTCCATGAGAAACCAAATTGTTCTTTATTGCCTGAATTTGCATGTATGGCCACCAATTTATCTTTATATTTTGTTGCTGTAATTCTTGTCTCGTTTTTAATCTTCCTTGTGTGTCTAATAGGTCTTTGTAATTCCTCTTTTTTCCCAGATCCATTGCATTTGGATCTGTGATTTGTGCTTCCATAGTTGACAATCAGTTCAGTATTTTAGTATAATGATTATTTTTAATCTTGTTCCATGTCTGAATTAATGAATCTCTAATCATGTGTCTCTGAAAATATGCATGCTGTTTACATTTCCCATCCCATAGAAAACTATGCCACCCTCTCTGCAAGTGGTGACCCTCTATCAACAATACTCAATATTTTTCCAATCTTTGATCCAATCTTTAATCCATAACATAGCCGCAGCCTGATAATACATTTACCGGTCAGGGAGTCCAAAGCTACTCCTTTCTCTTTTGTCCTATAACAATTTCATTTTTATCTTAGCTTTTTTCCCATCCCAAACAAATATACTTATTATTCGATCTAATTTTCTAAAAAAAGGTTTTGAAAAAGATACAGTATTTTTGGTAGGGTAGACATTTTAATTGCCACAATTTCTCCAGTAGTGATAGCTGTAATTTCCCCCACATTTCCAATTCTTTTTTTATTTGTATTATTAATTTGTCATAGTTATCTTTTTTAATTGAAGAACATCTTGCTGTTAACCAAATGCCTAAATATTTTACTTTTTTCACACTTTGCATTCCCAATTTTCCTTCTAATTCTTTTTTTTTGGCTTATGTTTTAAAATTTTAGTCAATAATTTTGTTTTGTTTTTATTAATCTTAAGGCCTGTGACCTTGCCAAATTCTTTTATTAATTTTATTCCCGTATCCTCTGGATCTTCCAGAAAAAATACTATATCATCGGCAAATGCCTGCACCTTATAATGCTCCTTTTTAATTAAGGCCCCTTTGATTTCTACATTTTTCCTAACGTTTTCCAATAAGTTTTCTAAGGTAAGAATAAAGAGAAGGGATGACAGTAGGCATCCCTGCCTTACTCTCTTGTTGATCATGAACATTTCCATTCTGTCATTGTTCATTATTACACTGGCTGTCTGTGTCGTATAAATTGTCAAAATCAATTTAATAAATTTATTGCCAAATTGCATGCTTTTTAATTGTTGTATTATGCACTGCCAATTAACATTGTCAAATGCCTTTTGCGCATCGAAGAAGACCATTGCCAGTTGTTTTCCTGGATTTGCTTCATAATATTCCATTATATTCAATACCATTCTGGTATTATTTTTAATTTGTCTATTCGATAAGAATCCATTTTGCTTGCTATGAATGATCTGATTAAGGGTTTTTTTCAATCTTTCTGCCATTAAGGAGATAAATATTTTATAATCAACATTTAAAAGGGATATGGGCCTGTAATTTTGAATTAGCTGATGGTCCGAATCTTCTTTTGGGATCAATGTTATGTATGTCTCCCCCCCATGACTTAGGTAATTTTGCTGTCATCAGTACCTCATTATAGAGTTCTAATAATTGCATTTCTAATTTTTCTTGGAGCATTTTATACAGTTCCCTGGGAGACCATCTGGTCCTGGTGTCTTATTGTTTTTCTGTTTCAGGATTGCCTCTTGCAGCTCTCTTAATGTTATTTCCCTGTTTATCTCTTCTTTATCTTCTTCTGGGATCACAGGTAGCCCTTTTCCTTCTAAGTAATGTTGGATAGTTCCCTCTGGTACATCTTCTCTACTATATAATTCCTCAAAAAAACTTTTAACAATATGTTTTTTCTTTTCAGTTTGATGTTGTAGCGTACCATCACCGTCCTTCAATTGTTGGATTGCTCTTTTTTCTTTTTCTTTCTTAAGTCTATAGCTAGCCACCTTCCCAGCTTATTCGTGTGTTCAAAATAATTCTGTTTTATCTTTTTCATGTCCTGTAACCATTCATCTTGTGCTAACATATTCAATTTATGTCTAATCATTATCCTCTCCATATTTGCTGTCTTATTATATGGTGTTTTTTCTAGTGTTTTTTCTAACTCCTTAAGAGTATCTAGTAGTTTAGATTGTTCTCCTTTTTTCCCCTTATATCTATGTGTATTATATTAAATTGCTAGGCCCCTGATATATGCTTTAGTTGTGTCCCATAGGTTTGGAATTGATGTTTGTTATTTTTTGTTTTCCTTCAGAAAGAACTCCAATTCTTTTTCCATCATCTTAACACATTCTTTTTCTTTTAGGATCTCCTTGTTTAGCATCCATCTTCTGTTTTTTTTCAATCCTTTCCAAATTATTTTAATGGGATTATGGTCCGCCCATGTGTTAGATTCTATTTCTATTTCTTTTATATTACTTTCCATTTTCCCATTTGTCCATAACATATCCAATCTTGACCATGATGTGTGTGGTGCTGAATAGTAAGTATACTGTTTTTTGTCTGGATTTCTTTCTCTCCATATATCTTTTAGTCTTAATTCTTCTGCCATTTGATAGAATACTTTTGGTAATGTTTTCCTTTTCCTTTTTTCCCTGGATTTTCATTATTGTAATCTTTTCCTATTGCATTGAAATCACCTAGCAGGCATATGTTCTCATATTCCTGTTCTACTAATTTTCTGTATAGTTTTTCTTGTTTCTCATTCGGCACACATATCACTGTCAATAACATTTTCTTATAATTTATATAAACTTTTAACATCAAAATCCTACTCTCCTCGTCTGCATATACCTGTTTTGCTTGTAAATGTTTCCTAATATATATTGCTATCCCCCTCTTTTTTTGTTGGGCTAGAGATACGTATAAATCCCCTAACTTTGGTGCTTCTAACAGTTTACTTTGATGTTTCTGGATATGTGTTTCTTGAAGGCATATAATATCTAAGTTCAATTTCTGTAGTTTAATTATCGTTTTTCCCCCCCTTAATTTGTGAATTTAAACTGCTGATGTTAATGGAAATCAATTTGATTTCTTCCACTATCTTACTCTGTAGTTGTTTCTTGTTGAAGCTTATTTGCTCTCGTTTGATGTCTCGTTCTTACGCCTTCTCTTTCTACTTCTTCCTGCTCTCTTTCCTTTGTTCTGTTTCTTTTTCTTCCACCCAATCTTCTTTTTGGCTCCTACTTTCCACTTCCTCTTTGCTGTTCTGGTTTTCTCCTGATACCACATACAGTTCAAAGAATTCCCTCGTTTTTTCTATACTGTCTATTTTAAATTTTTTATCCTGCCATGATATTAACATTCCCTCTGGGATGAGCCATTTGAACAGGATGTTGTTCTTATTCAGTTGAGCGGCCAGGAATATGTATTTCTTTCTATGTTCCCTTATTCTTCTTGGAATTTGTTTCAATGTTACAATTTCTGTTCCCTTAAATATCAGTGGTTCGTCTCTTGTCACTTTGTATATCTCATCTCTCAGTTGTTTCTTTGAGAATTGTATATGAACCTCTCTTGAAAATCTAAAATGTCTTGTATAGTTGGCTTATATTCTATATACCTCATCAATTTCCCTTTGAATCTTTTGGCTCTCTTTTTTATATTCTATATACCTCATCAATTTCCCTTTGAATCTTTTTGGCCCTCATCTGTTATGAGATCTGCCATTAATTTGGGCAAGTCCTCCCCTCTTTCTTCTGTTACATTCTGAAATATGAGGAAGAAACCAGCCTTTTCCATCTCCAAATATGCAATTGCCTCTTCTAATTTCCTGTTCTCTCCCATTAATTTCTGTTCTATTGATTCTACTTTCTTATCTGTCTGTTCGACCTTTGCCTCCACTGTTTTCATTTTATGTTCCGTCTTTACTACTGTTTGTTGGATTGTACTTATCTTCTCGTCTAGTTTCCATATTTTACCTTTCATTTCCCTCCTTTCAGTTTTAAAGTCTGCGTGGTTTCTCACCATTGTTTCTTGTTGTTAATGCCATTTGAATTGTTTGCATATTTGATACCTGACTTGCCTTCTCAGGATTGCAGAGATCGCTCTCCTGCTCCACTCTGCTATGACCTCACCACCGAAAGTCCACCACATTTAATTTTAGATATAAAGTTTAAATAACTTTATGCATATAAACATTAGTTTATCATAGATTAAATCATAGTTGGTATAAACATATTTATCTTTAAAAATTTACGTTATCAAAACCATCAACATATGAATAAGATACTATCTCTTTCTCTAACCAATTATATAGCACTGAAGCTATTAAAAGAAAATTTTAACAATTTTGGAATGTAGAGAATTTCACTGGGCAGTACTCAATTGCCTTTAAAGGAATTAAAACATGCAGGATAAAACAGGTTATATTATTTTTAACTTGCATATAAAAATTTCTAACTAAGGAGATTTTTTTTTCTGTCAGTTGCATATAATTAATAAAGGCTGAATTCGAAATTTGAAGACCAAGATCATAAGTTGCCTGTGAACAAACATTGCTTATGTTCATAACAAATTATGAAGTCAGTTGCATTCTCCCTTTTTAAAATCGTATCATTATGATCAGTGGTGGGATTCAAAGAATTTAACAACTGGTTCTCTAATATAACCCTAATGACTGAATTAGTGTGGCTGGGTGGGCATGGCCAGCTTGATTGGTCTCACCCTTAGGAAATTTCTCCTTAGTCCAACTCACAATAAAATAGCACTGTTCCAATATTTAGAATAGAATAGAATAACAGAGTTGGAAAGGACCTTGGAGATCTTCTAGTCCAACCCCCTGCTTCAGCAGAAAATCCTACAGAAAAATGTTATTCAATCTCTTCTTAAAAACTTCCAGTGTTGGAGCATTTACAGCTTCTGGAGGCAAGTTGTTCACTGATTGATTGTTCTGTCAGGAAATTTGAGGGGCTCCAACAAAAATGAGGGAATCAATCTATTTTTCAAAGCACCAAAAGACACAGCAAGAAACAATGGATGGAAAGTAACCAAAGAGAGAAGCAACCTAAGACTAAGAAGAAATTTCCTAAGGGTGAATCGAATAAACCAATGGAATAGCTTGTCTTCAGAAGTTGTGGGTGCTCTATCACTAGAGGCTTTCAAAAAGAGTGAGGGAAGTACACCCCAAAAGGACAGTGGCAGGAATCACTAAAACAATGCAGAAAACTTAAAACTGCCATTCCTCCTTTTTAAAAAAGTCAACCCCAAAGCAAATACAGCAGTAGAGAGGGAAACTAAGAGCAGCCATTCATGCTAATTGAAAGCCTGGGCATGCTGCCAAAAACACTAATCTTTCCAACTCTATTATTCTATGTTTTCTATGTTATAAATTGGGTGCTCCACAGCAGAAGCAATACAGCTGGCTGGACCATACATGCATTAAATTCATGGCCTGTATGATCAAGTGTGCATCATTGTCCTCTCCTGTATATTTCCCCCCAGGAAGAAACAAGAAGTAGCCAACACTGCAGCAGCTATAAAAGGTCTTGGGGAACTCCAGGAGTAGCAGCTGATCACAGAAGTGTTACTTAATACTCTTTATAATTAAAATGTTTGTAATCTTCTCCTTCTTCCTGAAGAGAAGAGGTTTATCCCATCCCTAGATGGGTAATTGATGAGTTTCCCTGCCCTAATCCTGTCAGTTTCTGTTGTTTTTTTACTTGATTCAGCATGTATCTGCTGCATTCCAGCTGCAACTATTAAGTGGTTCTTGGCTGTCTCCCTGGAGCTATTAACTGAAGGGAGAGAGAGAGAGAAAGTTCTCTTGCATTTTATTTTTAACCTGTTCTCCAAACTGCATAAGTAATTAACTAATGGATCGGGCAAATCAGTGAGAACTGGCTGAATCCCACCTGTGATTATGATATTCAACCCATCGTACCTTTATGACATTCCCAACAGCAGCAGTTTAGGTAGCAAGGTCTCTATCAGGAAAAAAGAAAGTTCTATAAGCAATTGACTTTCCATTTCTATCTACAGATCCCATTCCAAAGAGTTAAGAGTTATATAGCAGTCTATCTGGAGAGTAAGTAGGGTCAAAGTCACTTCCTGAAATTGTCTTTTAATTTATTGTATATTTCTCTATTTTCTGCTGTTTCAAAATCTTGGGTTTGTGTTGTGGAGAGCGCACACTCGCCTATCTGTATTTTGCTGAGTTGTAGCTAGAGTAGATAGATGACTTCTCAGTTATTAAGCTGATAAAAAATAAAAGGCATATAAAAATTAAAATAGCAAGTTGAAAGGTAAAATAAAATGAAATAAAACAGATCGCATGGATTCAGAGATGCTTACCCATTGCCGTCTTGAGGTTACCCTGCAGCTATATAGCAGTTCCTAAAAATGATAGGCTGTTTAATTTTCATTTTCAAATGGTCTCTAAAGCATACTTTGAAACAAATGCATTAGCAAATTAATTAGCCATTTCATTGTAGTTTTCATAATGCTTAGCCACATAGGACTGATTTAGAAATGATGTAAAGTATGATCCAGTGTGCAATAGTGAAGATGTTATGAATATAAAGTATATGTATTTCTAAAAGAAAGTATGGTTGATAACAAATAGTAAGGTACAGCTAAAGCTTAACTGGGAGGAAAAATGTTGGATTCATGGCATAACTTATTCTGTCATAACATATGTCATAGAAACTTCAGTGCTATTTACTTCTACATCAATATCTATAGATTTATATTTCAAATAAGGCAGATAATACTATTTATTGTTAACTATAGTGAACTTTATGAACTGTTTTGCATTGTAATATACTCTCTTTTTTAGACAATGCTTAAATATATTTCAAATTATAGGATTCTAATATAACAATTAGTTATATCAACAGACATAGAAAGCATTTGCTTGGAATCCAGAGATAAGTAGATATATTTTATTGAAATATGCTGATGCCATTAATTTAGCATTTGTAGCTATTGGATAATATCTGGACAGATTTGAACACTTTTAACATTTGGTTTCAATAAATATAATTTTAGAATATTGCTAACTATCAATCAAATCAGTGGATCTTAAATTATTAACTTTGGCTGAATTGTTTTTAGTTTGATTTTGCTCAATGTTGAATTTTGTTTGGATAGCCTTGTTTACAAGTGACCACCTGCAGCCAAGATATATAAGTAATATGTTATATTCTCTAAGCACATTTTTATGTTAACATAAAAATTAATTTATCTGTAAAATATAGAAAATTGCTTGTGTCAGAGAGAATTAATTGTAATATTGCTGAAGAAAAATCATTTCCATTTACATAACCAGTTATCTTAAATAATATAGAATCTATTTGAGTTGGCATATATGTGTGTGCTGCCAAGATTTTATTGACAATAAATCTGTTTCAGGCAACATTGAATTACAAGATATTTGTGAGTCTTGATGCTTGGCAAAGTTGAAGAAAATACTCATTTAGAAGAAAAATATTTTATTCTAAAATGATCACTGATTGAATATAACTCACATTTTCTCAGACTTTGTCAAAAAAAGGCAAGGATTCAGATTGAGCTACAGACATTTGTAGAGGATTTCCCCTTAGGGTAAGCATATGGATTTGCCCTGTCCATTGTGACTTTGCATTAAATGCTTCTAAAATGAGCTGTATCTGTATCACTAAAGCTGTATCACTAAAGCATTGTTGGAGCAAAACAATATTCTTACAATGGGTGCACAAATCATCTTAGACTGTTTCAAATTGTGCAGTTTCTTTTCAATGTATGATTCAAAATTCAGATTGTCAGTCAAATCAATTTATTATAGAATTCAATTGGATAAAATTGTGAGTGTCCATGCACAAAATCCATTAAATATTTTAATCAGTTTGAAGGCTTCTGATTTGTTTTGTCTCGTTGAATCATTAATCAGTTTGAAACTTTGATTCAGTCAAAATTCCTTTGAACTGAAATTTCAAGTTAAAGATTTGCACAGCCTAATTCATATCTAGCTTCAAATTGTTATTCTTACAGTCTCAGTTTTGATTCTTCTTAAACTTCACAGTTTCAGTTCTACTTTTATCTTGACCTGCTATCATCCTAGCTATTTAGTTCTGTCTCTATCTTGTATTTGCTTTCTAATTCTTCACATGGTATTTAATCCTGACTTATGAAAGACAGGCAAATCTATCACTTGCAGTTTTGTTCACTTTCTCATTTTCCAATATATATGTTCATTTTTATTTATGTTTGCATCAGTTTGTTTATAGAATAAACAAAATAGTATACAGTGATGTTTTCATGTTCATTTTTGTCATGTATGTATGTGTGTGTGTATGTGTGTATGTGTGTTTGTGTGTGTGTGTTCCTTTGAGTTTTTTTTTCCTTTTTGTGCTTTTTTTCAATATGAATTTTATCTAGTTTGGACATTTATATGAGAATAATATGTCTATATGAAGAAATTCTCCCTGTCTCCCAATTTGACATGCATGTATGGAAATTATCTCTGACAGAGACATAGTTCTTTATAATTAGTGTCTGCCATCATTATCATTCTGAATCATTATTATTATTATTATTTATTGCACTTTTATACCGCTCCCTCTCCCAAATAGGAACTCGGGGCGGTGAACAGCCATTGATAAAAATACAGTCAATAAAAGTTAAAATAGATTAAAAAGTTATTAAATAGTGGCTGAATTAAAATACAAAAACCAATAAAATCCAATAAGAAATTTAAAAAGTTATGAATTTAAAATCCCAGACCGGCCTGCTGGAAAAGGTGGGTCTTTAGTGCGCACTGGAAGGTTTGCAGGTCAGTAATGGCCTGCATCTCCAGGGGTAATTCATTCCAGAGGGAGGGTGCCTCCACAGAGAAGGCCCACACCTTCGGGGCTGCTAGCCAGCATTGTCCAGCTGACAGCACCCCAAGGAGGCCCACTCTGTGGGAGTGCACTGGCCAGCGGGAGGCCAATGGTGACAGCAGGCGGTCCCGTAAGTACCCGGGTCCCAAGCCATGGAGCGCTTTAAAGGTAACCACCAACACCTTGAATCGCACCCGGAAGGCCACCGGAAGCCAATGCAGCTTGCGCAAAGCGGTGTAACACGGAAGCTCCAAGGAGCCCTCAGAATCACCTGCGCAGCTGCATTCTGCACCAGCTGAAGCCTCCGGATGCTCTTCAAGGAGAGCTCCATGTAGAGAGCATTGCAATCATGTACTGCTCAAACAATTTTCATTTCTCCTTTCTGAATTTTCTTGCACCCTGATACTGATTTTACATTTCTTCTCAACATTACTCTTCTGGATCGGTGCAGCTTGAAATAGGGCTTCATACAGTCCAGCAGATATTTCTTCATGAAGATCATATTAACTGGCTAATTAGAGGCATGATGACATTGTTTGCCCAAAGAAAAGTATATCATATGCCCTGTTAGCTTTCCATTCCTAATGAAGAGACAAATATTCAACACCACAATGGAAACAAAATTCTGGTAGCTTGACAGTCTCATATTTTGCAATCAGCTACATTCTTATCCACTCCTGAACTTTTCTCTCTATTTCAGCGAATAAAAAACATTTGTGTCTTTTCAAGTGCAGGGTGGCAAGCAGATTAATGATAAAAAAACCACAGAACTCAAAGTCTAGTCTCAAAGCCAAAGAATGTGTCTGAAATGCATTCAGTAGAGCCCACAGTGCACAATTTAAGGGTGATTATGGAGGAAAAAAAGTGGCAGAGAATTTGCTCCTGCAATCAGAGGGTTAGCATAAGGTTGAGAAACTTAACTTTAAAATAAGAGGGGCAACACTTTAAGATCAAGTACTGAGCAACTTTTAGGATTCTGAATATAGAACCATTGAATATGTCAATCCCGATGATAGAAATTAAGAGTCAAATTATTTCATTGGGGACAGAAAACATGATTAGGGTAGGAAAATCTATTATTAAAGCTTATTGATCTTCAATAGCATTGGTCAATCATTTTGGAAAATATTGTGTTGCTTTAGAAAAGCTACAGACCTGTGTGGGTCCAGCCTGGTCTTTTAGTACACTCTTAACTGGAACACTACTTGAAATGCAAAACAGATTGACCAAAAGTGGGGCTTAAAGTATTTGTTTTGTAATAGCATGTTACATCAATGGCAATAAGAGAATTCTAGCATCTGCTATCGTCTCAGAGATACCAATCTTCAGCGCAACATTCCTCTTCCTTCCAGTTCTTTTGGCTATTTACTGCTCAGAGTTTATGTAAGAGAGATTTACAAAGTACAATAAAACTACTAGCCTATGAATTCCTGAAGTTGTACTCTAATTTTTGTGGGGTGTGATTTCCCCACCACTCTCTCTGTGTATGTATTTTAAAACAAGGGAGTTTGGATTTGTGGCTGGAATAGGGACATGAAGATAAGGACTAGGTTCATAAACTTTCAAAGTTTACAAACTTTTTACTAAGTTTGGCTAATTGTAAAGTTTAGCTAATTTTTATAATTAAAAGTCTAACCTCCTAGGTTCTTTTTTATGATCATTTTTATGGCCAACATTTCAATTCCTCATTTCTCCTATGTTATTCATGTAAACTCCACTCAAATGCCTTATTCAAGAATGGCGAAATTCCAGTGTTCCAGATGTCAGTAAATTACAACAACCTGTAAGATTAACAAGAAATTGATGAGGGATGCTGAGACTTATAGTTGAGATCTGGAGAGCTATATCTTTGTGTCTCAGTTTAAACAAAACTTTTTAAGAGACAGAGATCTTATAAAAAGATTTTGAAAGAGTTTCCTTGTTTTTCAGTGGCTGTCAATCTTTATGGTTTTTATTGATGCTGTTTAATTCTGCTTCTTGTCTCCTTTAACAGTCTGAAAGTCTGTTAATTCCTGGCTAATACTCCTCTCCTCACCTCTCTTTTCGTCTGTCATCTCTTTTCTCCACACCTTTCCTCTCCTCTCCCTACTTTGACCAATCTGTACTGATATGCAGTTTGACAGTCTGTTTTCACATTCAACTTTCAAAACATATTTATTTTCCCAATTTCTTTAGATCTTTATTAATGAAGTTAAGTGATTCCTGATCTAGTCAGCTGAGTGGGAGTCATATGCCAGAAAATAGTTGGCTTTGTTATTCTAATTGAACTTCATTTGAAACTTGCAAATACATAGTTTGTGATTTGTTCCATAACCAGACCTGGTCGTGGTTTTGCTGCTATTACTGAGCTCTTCTACTGCCAAGAGTCAGGTATTACATACATTTGATATAGATTAAATAGATAGATAGATAGATAGATAGATAGATAGATAGATAGATAGATAGATAGATAGATAGATAGATAGATGTGTGTGAGGGGGGAGAAAGGGAGGGAAGGAGGGAGAGAGATGTGTTTTCCATCTAGTGATTCCATGTATAGGCATTCTTTTAATTGTTTGAAGAATTATAAACTGGCAAAAACTGATAAGTAGTTCTCCTTCTCTCTGAGGTTGTAAATAATCCAAGTAATTTTTCTTCCTTAATATTTGCAGCCTGGATCAGGGTCTAGAGTATAAACTTGGATAGGTATATTACAGGAGTGTTCACAAAGACTATGGTATATTACAATCATTGATTCCATTAAATCCAAGTACTGTCCTTTCTATATCCTTCATGATTATGAAAGCAACATCATTTCTTTTTTGTTTGTCATGTCCTGAGTGGTAAACCGTGATCTTCTTAGTGAAAATGTCTAATTCCAATCCATTTCATTTCACTGTTGCCTAAGAATGGCTGCCAGTTCATTTAATCTTTCACTACACTAAGCTTTCTCACATTTATGATTCTATATTCCATATTGTAGATTTTCTTTTATTGCATGGCAAACGCCATCAACTAGGTGAGAGGAAAGCTTTAATCTAGCTGTGGCATAAACATCTGTAATACTCTGAAAGTTCTCCCTCAGTAGCATATTGCCTGCCATCTGACCTAAGGGGCCCATCATCATCCAGCACTACATCATCAATCACTTTATCTTGTTGGTCCATGTGGTTTTCTTGATAAAATATCAGGAGTGTTTTACCATTGCTTTCTCCCACACAGTATGAAATTATGTCTTTGCTGTTATTTTCTGAGACTGTAAATACATTCTGAACTGAACTGCCTTTGTTGTCAATGCTAAAGTGATCCTC
The DNA here is from genome assembly GCA_023653725.1 of Bungarus multicinctus. Lineage (NCBI taxonomy): Eukaryota > Metazoa > Chordata > Lepidosauria > Squamata > Elapidae > Bungarus > Bungarus multicinctus. The sequence continues at coordinate 57,140,453 of CM042844.1, forward strand.
TGCCTCCAGCATCTTCCTCTATCTGTTTTGCGATATAGGTGCTTGTTTGATTTAACTGAACTGATAAGTTCATACTTTGGGTTTATTCACATATTCTACCAATATATTCTTTGCTTATCACTTCCAGAAACAAAAATTTTCCCACCACAGCCGACATACACAGGAAAAGAAGGAAGGAATGAACATAATATGATTATCTGTGCCACTGTTATTATGCATTTTGAATTCACTGTTCAATGTTTTGTTTTGTTTTTCGATTATCTTTGTGCATTAGTTGCGGGAAGAAAACCAAGATCCAATGTTTTACTGACTGGTTGTGAATCACAGAACATGCTTCTGAAATTTGGTAGCAAAACTGAATAATGTTATTGATCATTATTGTGTTTTACTGAGGTAATCAGTAAAATGGATATGTTAAATCTATAGTTTAGCACACCTATTTGACTTTGGCCCTTTCAATCCACCCTGGGGAATTATTGCTATTATTAGGTCCTCTTCAGCCTTGGCCATTGGAATCAAAAATAAGCAAAACTTTCTGCATGCAGATTGTCCTGGAAATAAAGCACAGCACTTACTAGAAATTCTTGCTTTTCCAAGTCCTAATTCTACATGTTTGTTTGTTAAATGTTTAAACCTTGGGGAAAGAGGGGAAATCCAGAAGACAGTGTAAAAATAGTATGGTCAAGTATTAAAATAGTATAGTCAATGATTTAAAATACTGTTAAATTACTTGACAGTATAGAAATGCAAGGAATATTTTTTTAATAAATAATAAATAAATACTGGTATTAGCCACAAGTAAGAATTTAATTACTCTGTAAAATAATGACATATGGTTCGATTTCAAATCTTAATTTAAGAAGGTGCTATTCTGAATGTTTCTCTTAAGAAAGCCATTCCCTGAAGACACATCTTTTACACAGCTTCATCATCCTCATTTAAAATATTTATTTTCAGTACTGCTTGTTTCTATCCTGTTGCACAATGGAATTGGTCCTCTGGGATGTTGCTGAGTCATCTGAGAATGAAGACAGGGCCACAATGCAGCACAAATAGGAACCTCATGCATTCAGTGAACACATGTCAGATCAAAGAGCCTGTTTCCATCCAATCTCTAACCAATCTTTGAATATTTAACTAGACTTTAGCATTTTGTTAGCAGTCTGTGCATAGTTCATATATTTACTTCAGTGAATATCAGTAATGGGTCAGATTCTACTTTTAGTATGTAATTAATTGAACAATGATGTGAGACTCAAAGCTGAATCCAATATGGCCATGAAATAAAACTACAAAAAATATTCAATATAAATTGAGTAAATAAATAAATACATACATATATCTTGATTTTGATCCAGCTTGCAAGTGGTGCAAGTGACAAAACATGAATTATGATGCAAACTCTGTTCCTTATGTAGTCGTGTGTGATATAGCAATGCAACAATGAAAGGGGAGAGTCTGTACCATAATGTCACTATGCCCATATTTTTACTTTAACATCATCGTAGCTAAAAATGGATGTTTATGAACTTTAGATATGTATAATCGCTGCACAACTCTTGATAACTCAATAAGGGAAAAAAATAAAAATATAACATTTTAGATTATAATGTTCTATTCCATTGTATATCATATTTTCTTTTTGTTGTATGTTTGAATATATGTCAAAAGATAACCATGTATTTTTGGCTTACAATTTTCATCTGTTCAGATCAGAGATAAGGAACAACTTTAGGATACTGTTATTTTCAAATGTGACTTAAGCCTTGCTCTTCACATATTAATTTCTCAGCAGATATCATCCACATTTAAAAGTTTTGTCCCAAAGCTGTGATTCTTAAAAATGGGGAAAATTTATAAATTATTAGTTGTATTATTTGGTTGACCTTAGGTGATAAGATGGAAGAAAATAAAAAGATACTATTTGTTCTATGATCTACTTACCAGTCTGCCCAACAGTGATGTTTAAAAAGTCAGTATTGCAATCAGGCATTTACTAACCTCATAATCTGTTTGAATGCCTTTCACAAAGAGGCCAATTCCTTAAGAAGTCATCTCATAATCAACAAATGAAACCATTCTGTTAAAGTCAGGTACATGTTCAAGCAACAGTGAACTCACTTTACCAATCTGTCTACAAACAGGTCATGCTGCTATTGTTATAATGATTATGCTGATAGAGACCAGCTGCTTGAGAGGTTTGTTGGGATTAACTGGTAGGAATAAATTAAAGATTGTTTCATCTTAAGTGTGCAGTAGGAACTTGGCAGGTTCAGAAAAATCAATTTGTCAATGGATATTTTTGTTAAATCAATTATGATGGAGGGGATGAAAAATTTCACATATTTTTTAACAACAAAGGGAATAAATTATTATGAAACTAACAATGTTACTTGGTTCTTAACTATTTCTTAGTGAGACAGTCAATGTGTTGCTTTTAAATAACTTTGAAAGAACATTTATACCACATAATCTGAAAAGCTGTTCATGCTGGCCTTGGCAATGAGAGAAAATAGTCTGTTTTTATTATTTGTCAGCAGCAGCTCACGTTCCCTATCACTTGATCAGAAAGAAGTGGATATCTTTTATAATTGCATACAAATGTTCTGAGCCAAGAAAAGCTTATGAAAATATAATCTTACTCTTCAGCAAAATTTTCCAGAAATGTTGAATTTAGGTAGAGAAAAATGGTTCTGCTATGAGCATCATTTTTGGAAAAGGCAGATCTAAAGATAGGCAGATTCACAGATGGAGTTCATAGGTCAATATTTAAAAGCAATTAACAGAAACATGTTGTGATGTAATAAAGAAATTTTATGAGAATTAATCTGTGATGCTTTTCATTGCATACATTTAGATATTTCTTATACTGAGTTGGAGATTCAAACCATTTCCAGCAACGATATAAAACAGAATTAGCCCAAATCGCTTACAGGTATTAAAAGTTTATTTATTTAGCATGTTTCGATACTGTGATATTCTGGTAAGTTCTTTGGTTTATAGTTTTATAGTGGTTTGCTGCTTTAGATAAATTTGTATTTTAAGAGCCCAAAAAAGTTTAATGAATACAAATAGTGTAAAAGAGAAAGGCAGGAGGAGGGAAGAATAATGACAAAGATGATGATAATGATTTGTCTGCCAGGTTGCTTATCTGCTTAAATACAAAGGACAGAAGAGTCATTTAAATGTACTAGCAGATAGAGCCAGTTGAAACAACTATAGCAAGCCCACTCTGAAATACTGAACTTATTTCAACTGGCTCTATCTGCTGGTACATTTAGAAAATAGGCTAGACTAGACTAGACTAGCATAGAATAGAATTGAGCTGGAAGGGACCTTGGAGATCTTCTAGTCCAGTCCCCTGCTCAGGCAGGAGAGCCTATACCATCTCAGACAAGTGACTGTCCAATCTCTTTTTAAAAACCTCCAATGAGGGAGCGTCTACAATTTCTGAAGGAAAGCTGTTCCACTGGTTAATTGTCCTCACTTAATTCCAAGTTGCTTCTCTCTTGATTAGTTTCCAACCATCACTTCTTGTCCTACCCTCTGGTGCTTTGGAGAATAATATGACCCCCCTCTTCTTTGTGGCAGCCTCTCAAATACTGAAATACTGCTATCATGTCACTCCTAATTCTTCTTTTCTTTAGACTAGCCAGACCCAAAACCTGCAGCTGTTCTTCAACAAGTTTGGTCCCAGGGTTCAGGTGGGCTTGTTGGTCACATACCTGGCTCCCTGCTATGTGACATCGGCCCTGCCTGAGCTCCTTGAGGTCATAGCCGGCTTGGCGGTTGAGACCTCCAGGCTTATGGTCATGGGGGATTTCAACCTGCCATCTGCCGGTGGGGCCTCGGGGATTGCTCAGGAGTTCATGGCTTCCATGACAGCCATGGGCCTGACCCAACTAATTCGGGATCCTACTCACTTGGGGGGGGTCACACCCTGGATTTGGTTTTTGTCTCTGATCAGTGGCAGAATGATCTTGGTATAGGGGATGCAGTTATGGAACCCCTGTCATGGACTGATCATTCGCTCCTTAGACTTGACTTCCATTCCGCACCCCCCTGCCACAGGGAGGCAGGGCCGATAAAATGGTACCGCCCCAGGCGCCTGATGGACCCAGATAGGTTCCTGATGGAGCTTGGGCCGTTTCCCGATGCTCACACACACGACTCGGTCGAGGGCTTGGTAGCCACCTGGGATAGGGTGGCCTTGACCGGGCAATGCCCTTGCGGCCTCTGACCCGGTGCCGATCCCAAGTGGCTCCTTTGTTTTCCAAGGAGCTAAGGGACATGAAGCGCCAGAAAAGACACCTAGAGAGTAGTTGGAGGGCCAGCCGCTTTGGATCTGACCGAACACTATTACGATCCTATATTAAGGCATATTTAGTGGTGATAAGGACGGCGAGGCGGTCTTACCTCTCCACCCTTATTGCGTCTGCGGAAAACCTGTTTAGGGTGACCTGCTCCCTTTTGGAGGTGGGGGCGCGGGAGGATCCCTTACAGGGACGGGCTGAGGATTTTTCTAGGTTTCTGCAGGACAAAATTACTCAGATCCGGGATGAGTTGGACTCTGACTGGGCATCTCCGGGTGGGGGGACGGAGGTGAATTTCGGGGAGGTCATTTGGGATGAGTTCGATCCTGTTACTCTGGAGGACGTGGACAGGATACTGGGGGGGCTTAATGCCACCACTTGTTTATTGGAGCCGTGCCCCTCCTGGCTGGTCTTGGCCACTCGGGAGGTGACACGAGGCTGGTTCCAGGGGATTATCAACGCTTCCTTGAGAAAGGGGCTTTTACCCGCCGCCTTGAAAGAGACGGTGGTGCAGCCCCTCCTCAAGAAACTGTCCCTGGATCCAGCATTATTGTCGAATTATCGTCCGGTCTCCAACCTCCGCTTTGTTGCGAAGGTTGTTGAGAGTGTGGTGGCACATCAGCTCCCTCAGTACTTGGATGAAGCAGTATACCTAGACCCCCTCCAATCGGGTTTCAGGCCTGGACACAGCACAGAGACGGCATTGGTGGATGATCTCTGGAGGGCCCGGGACAGGGGTTGTTCCTCTGTCCTGGTCCTGTTAGACCTTTCAGCGGCTTTTGATACTGTCGACCACAGTATCTTATTGCGACGGTTGGGGGGATTGGGAGTGGGAGGCACCGTTTTACAGTGGTTCTCCTCCTTCCTCTCTGACCACTCACAATTTGTGTTGACGGGGGGGCAGAGGTCGAACCCGAGGCCCCTATTATGTGGGGTGCCTCAGGGGTCGGTACTCTCGCCCCTGCTGTTCAACATTTATGTGAGGCTGCTGGATGAGATCATCCGTGGTTTCGTGGTAGAGTTCCATCAGTACGCTGATGACACTCAGCTGTACATCTCTACCCCGGGCCACCCCAACGAAGCTGTTGAAGTGATGACCCGGTGCTTGGAGGCCGTGCGGAGTTGGATGGGTCTTAACAGGCTTCGGCTCAACCCGACCAAAACCGAGTGGCTGTGGTTTCCTGCGCCCAGATACAGCCAGCTTGTTCCGTCGCTGGCCGTGGGGGGAAAAATTTTGACCCCCATGGAAAGGGCTCGCAATCTAGGTGTCCTCCTGGACATACGGCTATCTTTAGAAGATCACATCACGGCCGTCGCCAGGAGGGCCTTTTGTCAGATTCATCTGATTTACCAGTTGCGGCCCTTTCTGGATTTGGATGCACTTCGCACAGTCACCTCCGCCCTCGTCATCTCCCACTTGGACTATTGCAACGCTCTCTACATGGGGCTCCCCTTGAAGAATGTCCGGAGTCTGCAGTTGGTCCAGAATGCGGCCGCGCGGGTGATCTTGGGAGCCCCTCGGAGCTCCCATGTAACACCACTTCTCCGCAGGCTGCATTGGCTTCCTGTGGCCTTCCGGATCCGATTCAAGGTGGTATTGATTGTTTTCAAAGCGCTCCATGGCTTGGGACCTGGGTACTTACGGGACCGCCTGCTGCCATCAACAGCCTCCCGCCGCCCAGTGCGCTCCCACAGGGTTGCCCTCCTCGGGGTTCCGCTGCCTGATTGTTGCCAGTTGGCGACCCTGAGGATGCGGGCCTTCTCTGTGGGGGCCCCCTCCCTGTGGAATGATCTGCCCCCGGAGATACGGGCCATTACCGACATCCAGACCTTCCGGCGCGCAGTAAAGACCCTGTTCTTCCAACAGGCCGGCCTGGCTCAGTAAATGGTTTTTTGGGGGTTTTAAATTAACTAGGTTTTAAATTTTAAAAATTTTAAAAATTTTAATATAATCCTTAAATTTTAAATTTATTAGTAATATTTTGTATTTAATGGGATTTCGGCCGGATTAATTTGTTTAATTTGTTTTTAATTGTACATATTGTTCGTTTTTAGTAGGCTGTACACCGCCCCGAGTCCCTTTTTGGGAGAGGGGGCGGTATAAAAATTCAATAAATAAATAAATAAATAAACTGGTTTAGTCTTCAGGCTTTGATCATCTTAATTGCTCTTCTCTAAACTTTTTCGAAAGTCTCAACATCTTTTAAGTAGTATGGTGACCAAAATTGGTTGCAGTATTCCAGGAGTGGTCTTACTAGCATTTTGTAAAGTGGCACTAATACTTCACATGATCTTGATTTAATGCCTCCGCTTATACAACCCAGGATTGTATTAGCTTTTTTGGCAGCAGCTCCACATTGCTGGCTCATATTCAAGAGATCATTCACTAGGACACTGTCCCTCTCACAGTTATTGTTTATGAGGTAGGTCTTGTCTAACCTGTGGTTTTTCGTGCCTAAATGTAAAGTTTTGCTATTCTCCACATTACAATTAATTTTGTTGGATAGGGCCCATTGTTCAAGTTTGTCAAGATCTTTTAAAATTTAAATTATACTTCTGTCCTTTGTATTGAGACAGATAAGCAAATCATCATCTCCTTCTCTTCCTTCTCCTTCCTTCCCTCCCCTCTTTCTTCTAAATTGTAACCAGAATAATTCCAAAGCAAACCATGACAGTCTTGACACTGGCAGGGCATTATGACATCAAATGCATTTGGCATCAATACGTCAGCTAATTGTGGACATATTGGTACCCACTCGGGTGCCTTTTATAGTATGGGATAGTCATTATACATATATTGCTTTCTACAACAATCTGGTATATAATCGAAAACACAACACAAAATGGTTTAAATTGGAGCTTCCATAGCATCATTAAATCTAGACTAAAATTACCTAATTGGACCATTGGATTAGCAGCAGTATTCTTATCTAGAGATTCTATCATCAGGTTGGTGTAATTTATCCATGCCTCATTAGAAAGTTGATATCCTAATTGAGCTTTTAATCCATCAAATAACTAATGCAAAAGGAAAGTTAAGGGGCCCTGTAGGAGTCTCATGTTTATAAGAACAGAAGCAAATTTACCATCCATGTCACTGCTTATATTATAGTTCTTATATTAAAATTCTATCAGTAAACTCTCCATGTACATGTAGAAGCAGAGAAGGCAACATAATCAAATAGCGTATATGACTGGAATATGTTTTTTACCCTGTTTTAATCCCTTGCAGTCATCATCCTTGCAGTCACATCCTGAACCAACAGCAGCTCAGAATCAACATTTTAAAAAGAAATTCCACTAGAAAAGTAGAAAAACAATAAAATAATTAAGCAAAGATTTTATCTGAATTCCATTTGCCTAGATTTCAAATATGCATTATGGGTTTCTTTTCCCTTCTGCCTCTAGACCAGGGCTGTCAAATTCTCAGCCTGCGGGCCAAATGCTTCACATGCTGGACATGCCCACACATGCTTTAGCGAAGGGGGAAAAAGTCCCAATACGTTACGTGAGGCTGCCATGATAATGTGAGTTTGACACCCCTGCTCTAGACTAATGCAAAGCAGCAGGCAAATATTTGCTTAACAAGGGGATAGGAAGATGGTCATGAGTGAGCAGTATTTGGTCCTACTTTACAAATATTCATTTCTACTTACTAGACATATGAACAAGCAAATGAGAACAAGGACAATTGGAAAGGAGGACAAATGACAATAAAGAAGAACACACTATTAAACTTCCTTGGCATGTGCAACAAATTGCTCTAGAAAAACTACAAAAAAAGTACTGAGATCCAAATGTATATAAAAGTACTTTTTTCATTATCAAAAAGGCTGGTCTTCAATTGCAGAAATATGGATAATAATCACAAAATGACAAACATTAGTTTAAAGTACAACATTTATTTGATTTCCTCATTAAAATCTTATTCTTCTGTATGCATATAAACCCTGTCTGAGTTCCAAATACTAGTCAGGAAGAATTCAGGAAAATGAAACAAATGTTTTGGGGGATAAAGCAAGAAAGTAGAGATGGCATATATGTAGTTCGTTTTAAAGTTTGGTTGCATCCTTTCCAAAATGGATACTTCAGATATGTCAACATCAGTTAACCTATCATTGTCTAACATGGCTTATTGCTTTGAAATTCTTGTTATATATGTAGATCATCTGATAGTAACATAGAGAAATCAAGATTCTGTTAACTTTATCTGCATGATTTGGTGCCTTGAGTTATAGAAGCTTTTTCAAGACAGGGCCTGCCTACAGTTTCAGACTAAAACTTCCATTAAAGGAGCTAGCACAGTTAGAAATAAATGAAGCTATATCCCCAACATCTTGATGAATCCATGTTGTAATGCACAAAAATGTTGTAAATAAGCAATGTTTTTGATGGCTCCCATTTTAATTAACTATTAAATTTATTAAATTTTGGATCTGTCAGGCCCTAATTCACAAATGCTTATCATACACTATTCTGGAAGATGTTAGGAATGTCAAATGGAATAGTAGATTTTATGTTTGAGAAGCAACATACATCACTATATGTGATAACCAACAAATAAGGCTAAAAAAATTCCTATGATAAAACCAATAAGTATTTCTGGGAAAAGGAAATAATTCTCTCTACAAAGTCAATTATAAGCTCTGAGATAACATGCCTTTTAAAGCTTGAGTGCTTTTCCTGAGTTTCTTCATTTACTGTCATAGCTGATTAAAAGATGGATAATTCAAAGAAGTGTATTTTTTTAAAAAAATAAAAAAATAAAGTTAGAATGCATTTATGATCAATTTTGATCAAGAAAACTATGATTTGCACAAATAAACTGATAACAGAATTTCAGTTTATGATAGCCATTGCCCAGACAACAAATACAAAGTAAGGAAAGAAAGGTCAAAAGTATCCTCAAACCCAAATCTATCCTCATAAGGAATATTGTAGAGCACCAAGACTTATTTTTCAACGTGGATTCCCTGTTGCAGTTTTGAAGCTAGGCTACAAAGATTCACAGCAGTATATGTATGTTACTGTATGTTGTTTTACATGTTACAAAGACCTTGTTTGCAAGAAGGAAATAAACATGGAAGTCATTTGAATAGCCAAGGACTGATAACTGAACAGGAATAATTGGGAACCTCAACAAAAAATAACACAGAACATCTTTTATAAATGTTGCACAATGTAGATTCTTCCAGTGAACACAGAAGATACTGCAGAATATTCAATTTGTATAGTGAAAATAGAAATGTAATTTCAATGAAACTGTAATAATAACAGAAGCAATAATTTTTGAAAAAGAATGAAACTCTTTAGATTCGGTAGGTGTCAAATCAGAATGTACTAGAGCTGCAATTTAAGAAATATAAGTATTTCTTAAATATCAATCTGGAAAGTATTTTCATTTGTTGCTTCCAGTGCCACATAATGCATTGCTTGATAGAGTAACATGGATTATTTGTCTCAGTGACTGTAAGACTCCAACTCATCTATAGTACATTCTGCTGGTCTCTGAATGGTGTTCAATATCAACACTATATTCCTCTAGAGAAGGGGTCTCCAACCTTGGCAACATTAACCTGGAGGACTTCAACTCCCAGAATTCCTCAGGCAGCAAAGATTGCTTAATGAAAATAAGAAAAGGAAGTATTATTTTATAATGCTTTAAGTCCTTTTATACAGATTGACTCCAGAAAGTAATTATGAAGAACTTAAGAGTTCAGCATTTTGGACAATGGGATATAATAGGTGTTGTCAACTTCCGGGCCATGGCCTACTATCAGGCCTTGAACCTGGACTGCTGAAGTGGTGGGCAAGTGCACCCAAATGTGCATTCCCACTCACATGAACAGTGGATAACATGCGTGTCAGTGGTGGGATTCAAATTTTTTTTACTACCGGTTCTGTGGGCGTGGCTTGGTGGGTATGAAAGGGGAAGGATACTGTAAAATCTCCAGTCAGAGGTGGTATTTGCTGGTTCTCTGAACTCCTCAAAATTTCTGCTACCAGTTCTCCAGAGCTCGTCAGAACCTGCTGAATACCACCTCTGATGTGTGTGCAAGCAGCATGTGCAGAACCATCCCCTCTTCCACCACAAAGTCCACAAAGTCGAAAAGGGGAACTCTGGCATATAGTGTTTGTTTTTATCTTCCTCTGGAATATAGGTTATATTTATTCAAACATGGTCAAGTATTCATTTAAAAAAGAGATAAGAGAAAAACTGTTTCCTCACCTACCAAATAGGTCAGTATTTTCCTCTGATTGAAAAACAATAAAAAATCTTTCCTGCAATACATAAAGACTTTATCAAATGTCAGGACCCTGACTGATATGTCATCAAAGTTACACTTTTTTCTAAAGTTAACTTATGTTATACCTCTGGTAAATGAACTGCATTCAAAGTCCTTTAAAGTCTTCATGACAAAGGACCTGGTAATCTGAGGGACTGTCAATATCATCAGTCCACCCCACCTCATCTGCAGAACAGGGATGTTGCAGGAATAAGGCTATTAGTGTTCCTTCAGAATCTTAAAAGAAAAGAGGTGAAATGACTATGCAGTTTGAAGCTTTGGTTACTCAGTCCTTACCATTCATCTTATTGCATATTCTAATGGTTTTAGTTTGGCCATTTCTGTTTAGCCATTTCGTATTTTCATAATATCACTAGTTTTCATTATAGTTATCTAAAGCATGTACTTATTACTATTGGTTTTGCAAAATGGTAGTTGGATTACTGTACCTGAGTAGTGGGGAAATAATTTTTGGCTTGTGACAACATCTGGCCAATGAATGGAACATGGTGGTTGACACTTGGTGAACAAAGTCATTCTGTGATGTTTAATGGAAGGATTGCATTTCCTTAAACTGTAGAGTATTAAACCAAAGGAAAAGAGTTTTGGCAGAAGCATTAGATTTGATATGTGCATAGCGTAAAAACTAGTGTGCAACAACCTTTCAATATCAAGCTAGATTTCTTTGGCATGATGCATGAAAATAAGGAAAAATCTTTTGGGTCTGTTTTGCTTGAAAGAAGCCTGTTTCTCATGTATATCTTTTTACAATATTTTTGAAATAATATAGAAACCCGAAATATAATCAAACATCCTGAAAGAGTGCTGCAGTTAAATTGATGATATTGAAATGTGATGTAGGCTTTCCTTTGTGCTGATTAAAGAGATAAATAAGTGGAAGATGGGAGATTTTGTTTTAAAAAAATAGAGCTAAAATGTCTTAAGGCTGCTGGTAATGGACCTAGTGATCTTTTTACAGTTGTTAATGGATATCTAATTGGGATTTATTTCAATGGAGTTTGGGGCCTTCAGATCATTTAAGCACTGAGGGAATGTTTTAGCCCAGGGGATCAACATGATCTCTCTAAAGGTCATGTTTGAAGAATAAAATTAAAAGATATGACTTATAGTCAAAATTCATTGCCATTTAGAAACACCTACAGAAACAAGGCAATTTCTTTTCGAAGAACAGTATTTCTAATATTGCCTCCCTCCCAAAAAAGAGATAGAGATAAATGAATAGTATTTGATATGGTTAGGTATCAGAAATTTTATATGCTGACTTTTTTTTTTGCATAGCAAGTAAAAGACCTATGGTTCAAGGGGGTCTCAGTTTTCTAGTTGGCAGTTTTTAGACAATAATTAGAATGCAGTATTGTAGGCTAACTCTGCCTACAGCCAGCAATTCGAATTCTAACCAGATCAAAGTTGGATCAGCCTTCCATCCTTCCAAGGTTGGTAAAATGAGGACTCAGATTGTTGGGGGTAATATGCTGATTCTGTAAACTGCTTAGAGAGGGCTGTAAAGCACTGTGAAGTGTATATAAGTCTAAGTGCTATTGTTATGAAGCCATAATTCCAGGCAACAATGCAGAGAAATAAAGCAACAAGTTTTCCATTGATCTTGCATTCCTGACATATTTCATATGTGCCATATGGCCATTTCAGTTGCACTATTAGTCTGTCTGTTTATTAAATTTATATGCCACCAATCTTCCCAATAAGGTAACTGAGAAGCTTACAGCTCATAAAAAGATAAATAGAAAAAAAAAACATTCTAAACTTTTTAAAACTACATAGATTAATGTAAAAATGATGCAAAAAATAAAATAAACAGAAGCAAGAGACAGATGACATGGGAATAAGGTTTTCTTACCTCATAAACCAGCTCCAGCAGGGAGTGCATCCCTCGGGGCCCAAGCCAACCAGCAATTGTGGCTCCCAATTTTAAAAATTGATTCAACTATATTTTCTGTATGAATGGTGAGGAATTGCTGCCTTGTTTTGCTGCTAGTAAAAACAAGCCTTTTGTTTGATAGTTTGCATAACTTTCCTAATATCATTCTGTCATTCTTTTCTGTCTATTTCTGTGTACTTTATATGGCAATTTATGATGTATGCTTCCCAACTTCAATTCATATCATTTAGCTGGAAAATGTTTGGCAAAATGATAACAGGATAATGAGCCAGATTAAGTGTTATAAGACATCAGAACAATTCAGCACTGAAGTGGTTTTAGGGGCTGTTTTTTTTTTTTATCATGGAGACAATATGAAAAGATATATTCAGATTTTGCTGTTGGTTCTGGTTGTTGGTTAAAATACAGTTTGCTAGTACGTTCAGCTAAAGACCTTGATGAGCACAAAAATATCTTCTGTTGATATTTTATGAACTCCCTATTATTTAAATATAGAGAGAGACAGAGAGACAGAAAGGAAAAAGCAAAACACGTCATTATAATTGTTCATTTCCTAAAAGACTACAATGGTCAAATGTTATTCTTAGAAATAATATAGCCCACTACATTGCTTGAAAATGTGCTTACCTACCCAAGAAAAATCCAAAGAAATAGTTCCAGTGAAGCAATGCTACTAAAATGATGTCAGCTGTAACTGAATGATGGATCAACAAGTATACGAGCATGTGTAGAGGTAGAGGCAGAAATAGAGAAATATACCTTTGTATACTTTGCAGTATACAATATTTGAAAATGTTTACAAGTTAAAATTATCATTTTCAAATATAACTTTTTTGACTTTTTTGTTTTGTTTTTTTGTCCTTTATAAGTATTTTTTAAATATAATCAATTCTGAAATTATACTGATTTATTTTTCTTAACTGAGCATAATATCCTAGGACAACTATTTAGAATATTATAATTATCATTAACAGTTCCAGTAAGTGTGCTTAAAAGTAATAGTTTGCATTATTCTCTGTATTTATGTTAGGCTTATGTTTTACACAATCTGTATACAGATAGTCCTACAACCACAATTGAGCCCAGTTATTAAGTGAGTTTTACTCCCATTTTACAATCTTTCTTGCCACCATTATTAAGTGAATCACTATAGTTGTTAAGTTAATAATGTGGTTTTTAAGTGAATCTGGATTCCCCATTGACTTTGCTTGTCAGAGAGATGCAGAAGGTGATCATATGACCACAGGGAAGTGCAAACATCATAAATACATGCCAGTTGCCAAGCATCCAAATTTTGATCATGTGGCCATGGGGCTGTAACAATGATAAGTATGAAAAATGGTCATAAGTCAGTTTTTTCGGTGCTGTTGTAACTTCAAACGATTACTAAAACAAATGGTTGTAAATCAAGGACTACCTCAGTGATGAGATTCAAATTCTTTTACTACCGGTTCTGTGGGTGTGGCTTGGTGGGCATGGCATAGGAAGGATACTGTAAAATCTGCAGTCAGAGGTGGTATTTGCTGGTTCTCCAAATTTCTGTTATCAATTCTCCAGAATACTACCTCTGGACTACCTGTACAATTTCACCTTAATATTATCTTCTGTCGGTACTTAGTTAATCATGTTATATGGCTGTGCTTATCAGCAAATGACTCCAAATGAACAAATTTAATGTAAATTAAAAACAAATTTTCATCATAAATACAGAATTAAAATACACTGCAGCTGAATATGATATATAGCTAGGATTGCCTTTATTCCCTATCCCCACTTAAGTGCTTGATGAAACCTATGAATTCATTTTTCCTAAATGAACAAGTACTATAGTTTTTTACAATATAAAACAGGAAAAGAGGAAGTGCTCTTTCAAACTCCTTAATATTGTATGCTGATTTGACGAAAGACATTGGCAACTATCCAATTAGTATATGAGAAGTATAATCTCCACAGAGAAAGACACAATAAAAGTATTTTTATAAACAACAACAGCTTAATTACTTCCATGACTAAAATTAAAGTCTTTTTATGAGCTAAAATGGATTTTAAATAATAATAATAATAATAAAAGGGTTCTATTTACAATTGGATCAATTGTGCAACTACCTATTTTGTAATTGAATAACTTATTATATGGTAATGACTGACGGGGCCTTTTAATGTCTGGCGTACGATTGCTATTTTCTTTTAACTTGGATGTATTTCAGCTCCAGTTTTACATAATTTTAACCTTTCAAAAAATTTGCACACAAGCTGCATTTTAACTCTGTCAGTTTGTTTCCTGTTTAGTCATGTCTCGAGAGCACGGTAAACATTTCTTGCTGCCTTAGAGTTAAGCTAATCTGTCCATTCCACCTCCAGAGAGTTAGCAGGCATGAACAAAACAATTGTGCTATTGTAAAACACAGTTTAAAGGTGGCCAATTCTGGAAGTGAAATCTAGAAAACTAGCTGATATATTGTGGCCTTTTTCTTTCAGAAACCTAGATGTAAGATGGGCTGAAAAAATGAGAAAGAAAACCACAGAAATAAAAGAATAGAAATGTTATCTTATTTACCTCATCTTTTCTTTTCCTGTTGATTCTAAAAAAGATGTTGTGAATGATGGCAGACTTTCACTGTTATCTAAGGGATTTTTGTAGATTAGTCTGAGATAGTGAGATGTGTGCTGTCTAAATTTAATAAATAAATAAATAAAATGCAGAACACAGCTCCAATTGAAAAGTATCAGTTTTACCCATGATAGCATGGGCCAAAAATTTCGGACATAATATTGAGCTTGAAGATTGGGAAGAAATTTGGAATAAAAATTACACAATAACAAAATCTGCTGCATATAAGGAAAACCAATATAAGATGTTTTATGGTTGGCATTTGGCCCCAATAAGATTGGCAAAAATGTACCTCAACCTGAACCCAAGCTATCGGAAATGCAAGCAGGGACATGATACCTTCTTTCATTCATGATGACTATGTCCCAAAGTAAAAAAGTATTGGATTAAAATATGAAAATGATTGTATGAAATAACAAATTGTCAAATAGAACTGAAGCTGGAACTGTTCCTTTTAGAGATAATTAAGGAGAAATATAACAAAACGACAAAATATATGATCTTGCATATAAGTACAGCAGCAAGGATCATACTCACCCAATACTGGAAAAAGGATAGCAAACCATCTGAAGATCTAGTAATTCAAAAGATCTTAGAATGTGTGGAAATGGACAAACTTATCCTAGAATTAAAAAGTAAAGAAGATTCGGAGTTGTCATGTCTCCAGGGCATGCTGGAGCCATGACACCATGCGTTGTGCCATGTCAGACTATGCTATTGAGATGGGTAGTGCTGTTAACCACCCGACCTGGGGTTCGACCGTTTGACGGAGATAACGAGCCTTGCTTGCATCACACGCTGAGCTTTTACAGCCTGTGGGCGGTTGCAGACAAAGTGATTAAAATGCTGCCGACTGAACTAATGATCTTGAGAGGGGTGGAGGGTCATTTGATAGGCGTAGTAGTGGAATATGATATTTGTACAAATATGGTAAATAGGGGTGGATAATTAATGGATAAAAGCACGGTGTCTAGGGTATTACATGGTGATCAGATGTGATGCAGTAGCGTACCGGATGGTGGATAAACTCATTAAGTTGTTAAGTGGTGTATAAATACAGCTCTGGCTGCGAGGTGCACCAGAGCTGACTTTAATTCCTTTTGGTTACTCATTGTTACCTGAATCCGGAGCATTGTATGGACAAATAAAGACCTTGAGACCTTTGTTTCCCTTCCTGTCTGGAATTTGGCGAAACAGCTGAGAGGAGTATTATGCGGTGTGAGAAAATTGGTATGAATGGATGGACAATAGGAATAAAAATTGTAGAGATAAGAAGAAATGTATGGAAAAGTGTATTTGTAACAAAGATGCTTCAGTACTGTTAAAAATGTTTGAGATATGTAAAGAGAAAAAAAATTGCAATAAAAATATTTAAAAATAAAATAAAATTACTCCGATCTTTTCCAATAAAAAATGAAAGTATCAGTTTTGTGAGTAGCATCATTTTTCCCATGAATTGTTTCTCATTTCTTGACATGTGTATTAGGTGGTCATATTGAAAGTTAGAACAACACCAGGACTAGATTGTTACTATTTCACTAGTGAGATTTAACCCAAGCACCAAAAACAATTTGTTTCATAGACTTGCATGGGAGATGATGATGTTGTAGTGATAGTTTAAGCCTCCACTAGTATTTTGTGGTTCTCTTAAGGCAGTGATAAAACTTTTAGAGATCAAATGCTCAAACTGCATCAAAACCCATTTATTTATCACAAACTGCCAACATGACAATTTAACCTGGATACTGAGGTTTTACTACCTAAAATAATATTAAGCAAGGCAGAGTTCAGCTTATTGTTCTAAGAAAAATGCACTTTTATGCCCCTCCCTCTGTTTCTCTGTTTCTCTCTCCCTCTCTCTCTCTATGTCTCTCTCTTTCCCTTCCTCTTCTCTCTTTTCCTCCCTCCCTCCTTTTCCCTCTCTCTTTCTCTCTCTGCCCTGGAGGGGGGAAGGAACCCTTGAACTGGTGCTGGGTGGTGGGAATCTGACATCTGGAGGCTGACAATCCCAGGAGGAGCATCCAAAGACCAGCTGGCTGGTGGGGAGGCAGGGCATCATAACACTAGCACCTCTGTAGGAAAAGCAACTGACATCCAGGTCGCGAGAGCTGCCGCCACTGCAGGGTCACATTGTGGCTCCATGTCGTAATGGGCTCTAGGAGGAGGGAACCCCATTTGCCCCATTGTGAAGTATGCTAAATTCATTGTGTTGCATAAGGCACTACGAGACCAGTGGGCAGGCCATGGAGGTAAAAAAGCAAATGTACCATGATGAAGGCAGAATGCTATTTTGTGCAAAGGCAAATGCACTTCACTCCTGCACTAAGGCTCCAGCCAAAACCAGTGCTGATTTCATCCCTCTGCCACAACAGGGTGACAGGGAGCTGCAGCAGAGAGATGAAAGAGTCGCATGCAGCTCTGGAGCTGTGGGTTGCCAACACCTGCCCCAAGCAGATAACAGATAACAAATAATCAGAGTTGAAAGGGACCTTATAGATCATCTAGTCCAACCCCTCACCTAAGCGGGAGACCCTACACCATTTCTGAAAAATGGCAGTCCAATCTTTTCTTGAAAGTCTCAAATGATGATGCTCCCACAACTTCTGAGGGCAACCTGTTCCATTGGTTGATTGTTCTCACTCAAGCATTTGTTTTCCTACCTGATTTCCATCTCTGTTGCATTTCTCTGTCACATTTCTCACCATCATGTGCAGGGAAACAGAAGTTTGAGGGACTAAAACAAAGTCCATTCAATCAATTCGAACTTCACCAGATCTTTTTCTTTTATGAGAAGTTGGAATTGATTGAGTGATTTTTTTTTGTTTCCCTGCAAACAATGGTGAGAAACATGAGAGAGAAACACAATGGAGCTGGGCTGGGGTGACAGCGTGCATGCCCACTGAGAGGGCTCTGATTGCCACCTCTGGCATGTGTGCCATAGGTTCGCCACCACTGTCTTAAGGTAACAACTTTTAAATCCTTGAATTCGGCCATAGATAAAATCCTTCCATGGTTATCAAAAGAGCTGAAACTCAATTCATTTGGATAATTGTATCTTTGAATTGTTAAAAGTTTGACTATACTGTTTATTCATTATAGGTTCAAACAAAATTAAATTTTCTTCTCTTACAAATCATTTTTCCATCCTTCCTCCCAAATAATATTTTTTGAAAAAAAATCTATGACCTTGAATAGAAATGTCCCCAACATATCCCAAATAAATATTCAGTACTTTTTCTCTCAGCCCATTATCTAATGATATAGGAAGGTTTATTCCATGATGTTGGATTTGTTTAGCTGCAAGCTAAAGTAGATTGGCCGCAAGTAGGTTTTTTTGAATGAATAATTGAACCCATGAAATACCCCCTACAAGTTTCATAGTGTTGTATGTGAGTAAATAAATAAATGTGAAAAAGATCTTGGTGATTGTTGCAATTAATTATTCAGCATGTGTGCATGTGTGAGTGTGAGTGTGTGTGTGAGATAGAGAGAGAGAGAGAAAAAGAGACAGAGAAAATAGAGGTTGTTTTATTTAATATATCTCATTTTTTAAGAAGTATTTTGAACTAGGTGGCACCTGAATAAGAATAAGAGCTCAGAAGCAAAAGAGTTTGGTGATAAAAGAGATGCTTTCATTTAATGCTCCAGGCATCAGCTGTAAAGAAGCCAAAGTGAATGTACGAGCATCAGAGTCTATCACTGAGGGTGGGAGAGTGACTCTACATAAACATTTAAATCCAACCAGCTGAATAACAATTTAGGACATGAAAGTAAGGTGAAATGAAATTCAGAGAAACAAATGTCCAGTTTAATCACAATTAAACAAGAGAGAAATATCATAAAAAAGAAAATGAGGAAGGCAGGGGGAGAAATCACAGGAGCTCAGTACTTTGATTTGGTTGGATAACATAGCACTTTATGGAATCAAGCTTACATTTTCAATCAAGTCCTTTGCTTTTTAAACCTTCTGGGATACAAAGAAAATATATTACTTTTTTCTACAAGACTTTTACAGTACTTGCTTACCCACTTTCCCATTGCAATGTCCTAACCTAGGCCTCCTCTGAAATGATAGATAATAATTATCAAAGCAACATAGCAATGGATGATGAGGTTGGGCCTAGCAGAGATTATAATCCAACATATTTGAAGGACACCAAATCAGTGATGGTTTTTGACAGTCCTAATGATCCCTTCATTATATGAATATTTAAAATTGTTTAATGGATTCCTATTAGATAATCCACAAGATGTATTCTATATTTCCCCCCAAATTCCCTTCTGCTAATATGTCAAAATGTGAAATGTGCACAGATAGTTCCATTCGCAATTAATGATAACTGAAAGCAATTTTAGCTGTGAGATTTGTCCTGGTATAGTGAGCTGAAGTGGCACAATGGCAAATATTACAGAGATTAATCTTTACCTCCTGCCCATATCTTGTTTGACATTATCTCTTCAACCCACACTTATTGTTGTTAGCGGGTGGTGTTATTGTTCCTTTTTTTCCAACAATATTGCTTTGCTATATATAGTTTCTCTTGTTTTTGATGAACAGTTCTTGGGTTTCTTCATAGTGCTTAAACACAAACCAGCTGTACTTCTACATACAGTAGATTAGTTATAATTAAAATTCATATTATAATGTGTCCTCAAAGCTGGCTCCCAATATGCCAGGCACAGTGTAACAGACCATCTTCTAGCCTGAAATTAAATAATTTCATCAAGCAATATTACTTTATTGTACTAACACTGTTTCATTTCAAATAAAGTATAGTTCCCTGCCAAAACGAAAAAGGATGAGAAGGTACATTTTAACAAGATTTCAATTTGGTAATCTCCAGATTGACCTTCCCCCTCCCCAATTATAATAGTTAAAAATTCTCAACAACCTTAACAATTGAAACTGGGTATAATAGGAAACTCTTTGTCTACTAAGGTATCTCCAATTTTTTAGGCCATAAGACTCAATAATATAATTGTGATTTATGAATAAATCTTTTCTCTTTATCAAGAGTTCAAGAAAACAGATAATACATGATATCTTTCCTCTGGAGAAAATAGATCCCTCAAACTACTTGCCTCAAACTACATACTATAGAATTTTTTCACATGATTTTCATCAGGGGTAGGAAATTTTGCTCAAAGATTAGAACTTCAGCCTCATGAACATGGCAGCATGTCCATTAGGAAGGATTCTGGGAGTTTAGGTCCCAAGCATCTGGACTGCATAAAATTGTTTATCCTTAATTTAGATTTTATACACTTGATATTGGCTTTGCTAGCTGCTAGCATAATATTTGCAACTCACTTCCCCCATAGCTATTTATTTCTCTAAATATGTACAGCAAAGTGAATAGGCTGGAATTATGTAATGTTGTGAGAATAAATGGAATGTTTAACACACAGTTCAGTAGTATATGAATGAAAGTATGTCATGCATTTAAGAAGGAAGTTTGTGCAATAAGCAAAAACTTTTATTTAACGAAGTCTTGCTCTTTTATCACAGACAATCTTTTATCATTGGGTATAAGGGATGAAGTGGATGTGTAGTCAATGGCTGGGTTTTCAGACCATAGTAACTCATAATGTAAAGTCAATTATTGATTTCTTTAGTATGGCAAGGTATCTGGTTGTTGACCCATATAGTTTGTTGTTAGCAGCAAAAGCAATCCTTTGCTGAGGATATTCATGAAATCCTCAAGATTAAAACTCACATTACAGCAACAAGGAGGCTAATAAATCAATCATAATTATGTTACCACATTCAGAAATGAAAGCATGAAAATGTTACCTCATTTAGACTCTGTGAAATCTAGTTGACTCACTAAGTAACACTGAAAGAAGTTTAGATTTAATCATGTGTTGCAAATCAGGTTTTCCGCCTTGTTAACTGGAGATCATCCTTGCTTTTATTTAAACCTTGTATTTACCTCAGCTTCAATTAAGAATACCATGTGAACATTTTTGTTTAATGTGCCATCATGTTTCCTCTTGAAAATGAACGCATCTTGCAAGGTTTCTTTCTTTTTTCCCCTCTAGTCACTTTTAGTCACGATTATCTTTTTATATTAAAGTGAACAGATGCTGTTTGGTGGTGATGCTTAAACTGGGATGTTTTTCTTTGGAGATTCTTCCTGCCAGTGATTAATTTACATTTTTTTTTGTTTTGAAATCTTTAGAGAGCCCTTTGTTGATGCCTCTGTGTTTATTTTGTCTTATTCTCTTTTCAGGTCACATATGAGCAGGTTTTTCAAACGGCAACTTAAGAAGACTGAATAAAATTGGCGACATCTGCCAATCAGTTTAACATACCATCTTATTTATCTGAAGCATTTTGTAATCCTTATCTTCTCCTATTCAGTGAACCAGATATGAGAGTCACTTGTTTATGAGCCTGTTGCTAAACTAAAGAATACATTTGAAATTCTTTTGGGGGAGATGAAATGGTGCCATGATAGCACCAGGCCATTCTTTCATATCCTGCCCTGTGATTATTATGTGTCAGACCTCTGCCTTCCAGTCACATCTTTCTACTGCTACCGAGCCAAATTTAGCCTTTTGGCTAATATTTGCAACTCACTTCCATAAAATACAAATTAAAATATGTAAAAATTAAACAGATCTTTCCCAGTAACCAGCAACATCAATTGTGTTCTGTCATGCTGCCTCAAGTGTCCTCAAGTGTACACTGATTGGGGCACAAGGGCAGGTATACATATTGTTGTTGTCTGCATGTCACCACAATGGCAAGAACAGAAGCCATGGGTTAGCTCCATTTGTTGTCTCTGGATCTTATTGTACTTGACCACAGTGTATTCAACAATTTCCATACTTCCCAACTTTCATCAGTCCAGGTGCCGGGTCTTCCACTGGTTCCATCTAGTGTTGGGTCTTTGTAACTTTCCATAGATCCATTCTGTTTCCAAAGTCTTCAAAGTCTTCTATCGACCTAAGGAAGCTTTTCCTGGATTTTAGTCTCTGCTGAACTAGAGAAGATCTAGATATCAATGATTTGAGTCTCTATATGTATGCTTCTTCTTCTCTGCAAACAGCAAGTGGCAATGCCAGCTAGGTAGTAGATTTAATCTAGAGGGGTAGGTTTAAGATATTCAATAATAATTCTACTTGTTTCCTTGTGACAAGCTGACAGAAAATATTAGAAATCTTCCTCCTTCCCTCCCTCCCACCCATCCATCCATCCATCCATCCATCCATCCATCCACTCTTCCACTCTTCATCCTTCTACCTTACCTTCCACTCTACCTCCTGTTCCTTCCTTCCTTCCTTCCTTCCTTCCTTCCTTCCTTCCTTCCTTCCTTCCTTCCTTCCTTCCTTCCTTCCTATCTTCCTTCCTTCCTTCCTTCATTTTTCCCTCCTTCCCTCCCTCTCTCACACTTCCTTGCTTCCTTTCTTCCTCCTCTCTTTCCTGCCATTTTACTATAATGTTCCTTCTTCACTCCCTCATTGCCAGTTAAAGAACATGACAATGAGAGTTTTAGTAGGATAAGGACAGTGGTGGGATTCAATTTTTTTTACTGTTGGTTCTGTGAGCGTGGCTTGGTGGGCATGACATGGGAAGGATACTGTAAAATCTCCAGTCAGAGGTAAGATCTTCCAGTTTTCCGAACTAATCAAAATTTCCGCTACTGGTTCTCCAGAATTGGTCAGAACCTGCTGAGTGTGACCTGCTGAATATGACCTCTGGATATAGATTACTGAATGTCCAGGTAAATTCATACTGCTGAGATTATTTGATTCATGAACATAATTGAATGATATTTGTAGTCTCAGAAGACCTGACTAAAGAATGTACTTGTAAATTTTAATTAAATGGGTGCAGAGGTTTCAGTACAAAATTCTCTCAGTTCTGGTCTAAAACAAAATCAAAAACTCTACATGTCTATAGATACTTTTTCATCAAATTTTGACTTACATTTTATGCCAATTGTAGTCATGCCTCTGTGCAAACCAGAAATAGATGGAGAATATTGCAAGGGAAAGGTTTTGTTTTAAAACAAAACATGTCATATCAAACAAATAACAAAAAATTATAAGCAGAGAAGTATAACAATATAACAATAACTTTTAAAAAGTAACTATAAAATGAGATAGTAAACAATCCTTCTGTAGATGTTCTTTTCTTTGTTCCTTAATTTATCAAAACAAACAAATACCATCACCATACACAGTAACATTTATTGATAATATGCTATAATGAGAGAATTGAATCCTGAGGACATACCCAAAAGGCACAATATTTACAGTAATTAATCTAAAATCATGCTAACAACTGTGGATTTTGCAATTACCCTATAATTACCAAGGAACTGGGTATTTACTTACAGTACATTGTTTTTGGAATATTCTACTTTTGGATCTGCAAAAGAAATCTTAACAGTTTGAGGGCAGTTAAAAGAAAAAAAATATGTTTGAAACTTCTCTATTATTTTCTGGGACATTTTTAAAGTATTATAAATGTTTGGGAAGTAATGCTTTGAGATATTTGTGAATTTCCAAAGAGACAGAGAAACCAGGTCAGAATATAGCCAGAGGGATAAGTAGGTTGATTCTCTAAAATTTAAAACTAATAGAGCATAATTGCAATTGGATAGACAACAGGAGAAAAGGAAAAATATTGGAAGGGAGTGTGGGTAATTATTCCTGTGAGATCTGAGATGGAATGTTTTGACACTACCAACTGTGGAGGAATGCTTGGTGAAATTGATAGATCTTGCTTAGATGAATAAATTAACTTCTCTGATTAGAAAAAATACATGGTCTGCATTTATTAGTGACTAGAAACCTCTTATGAACTTTTTGCATAAAACACTTTTGGTTTATGATTTTTATGATTAGATATAGAAATAAGAGTATTATAATGTAACTTTTAGAGAGGCAGCTTGGAATTTGCATTTTCACAGCTTACATATCTTTCATTTTAGGAAAAGAAGATGTTCTGAAGATTCTAGAGGACTAGTCTTGTAGCACTTACTTTAACTTCTATTAAAGCAGCCCCGAATTTTCCAATAGTAGGTTTCCCCCCATAATTGCCTCACAATACTGGAAATCAACAGTATTAACTTAAGCATAGTTAATTGTAAGGGACCTTAATGTTCATATTACCAGATCAGGAAATACAAGGTTTAGTGACATCATCAGTTAAGGTGGGTAGGTCAAAATATGGTTCAAGGACTGATGTTGTAGAACTGTTGCTGCAAAGGCTGACTCCCTAATATTCTTTTTTTTCCAAAATGGAAACAAGAGAGGATTGACATACACTCTAATAAATTCCAATGATAGATTAAAAACAGCACTACTGACAATGAAGAAAATGGATTCTTTTCAAAAAATATTGCAGAGATTCTGGCGTGGATATCTGTTGCAGTGGGGAAATAAACATGTGGAAAGTTACTTTTATTAGTGTGTGTGTTCCTGTGAGCTAGCTTGGATTCTAATCCCAATGGATTTTTTTTTTCTTAAAGAAAGAGAGTGGTTAAAAGTATTGTATGGAAATAGTTACAAAGGGAATACAAGATATTTTATTTACAAGAGTTTATTGGAGTTGATCAATATAATACCTGCTGGGATCATAATCTGAATTTCTTTGGTAACTTAGTGAAGAATGAAAACAGGAAGGTCTATGGCTATTCAACTTTTCATTAGGGCTGAGGAATCCTGTGGAGTGCTTGTTCAGAGATTCCTTTGGATGACTAGCTGTATTGCTTCCAACCCTAGTTCAGTGCAACACAAGGGCATTGGGTTATAAAAAGATTTTTCTCTGATGGAGATGAAAATATCTGACAAATTCCTGTCTTTGGCCAAACAAAGAAAAGGATATGCAATTGACACTTGACACTTGGATTATGTTTTAATAGTATTTGTTGCATACTATTTAATTAGCAGCATTTAGTTATCGCTATTTAAAAATCTCTAATATTTATTACATTCAGTCAGTTTGACTAATTTTTTACAGTCTTTGTAAACAGCAATGCTCATGCCCCACATTTCCTAGTCATACCACAACTAACTGTAATGACATACTACATGTTGACTTTATGATAATGTAAAAAAGGCACTACGTAACCTAAAACCATCCCTATCTATTGGCCCCAATGGATTATGTGCATACTTCTTAAAAAAGCTCTCCTCTGCCATAGTGGAACCTCTAAGCATCTTACCCCCCACAGAGAGGGCTCGCAATTTGGGAGTCCTCCTGGATGCACGGTTGTCTTTAGAAGAACATATTACGGACGTCTTCAGGGGGGCTTTTTATCAGGTTCGCCTGATTCACCAGTTGTGGCCCTTTCTGGATCGGGACGCCTTACGTATGGTCACTCACGCCCTTGTCACCCCTTGCCTGAACTACTGTAACGCTCTCTACATGGGGCTCCCTGCGGGGAGCACCCGGAGACTCCAACTGGTACAAAATGCAGCCGCGCGAGTGGTTATGGGGGCGTCACGAAGCTCCCATGTGACGCCTCTCCTGCGCGAGCTGCTTTGGTTGCCGGTGGTTTTCCGGGTTCGCTTTAAGGTTCTGGTTCTGAACTTGAAAGCGATCCATGGCATTGGACCAGGTTATCTGCAGGACCGCGTTCTGCCGGTAGTCTCCCACCAACCTATGCGTTCCCACAGAGAGGGCCTTCTTCGGGTGCCGACGGCTTCTATGTGCCGCCTGGCGACTCCTAGAAGTAGGGCCTTCTCTGTGGGGGGCCCCGCCCTCTGGAATGGTCTGCCTCTGGAATTACACAATAACATGGACCTGAGAGCTTTCAGATGTGCATTAAAAATCTGGCTCTTCGAGCAGGCCAGCCTAGGCTGAAATGGGATTTTTAATGTAATTTAGTATTTGAGTTTTAAATTGGGATTTTAAAATTTGGATTTTAATAATTTATTGGGGGAGGGTATAATTTTAGACAGCCTAAGATATTTAATTCTTTTTAACTTTTATAATTGTAATAAAGTTTTACGGTTGGCTGTACACCGCCCTGAATCCTTCGGGAGAAGGGTGGTATATAAATATAATAAATAAATAAATAAATAAATAAATAAATAAATAAATAAATAAATATATCATTCAGAACCAGCTCCTTACCAAACCTATGGTCCTTAGCTATGGTCATCCGTATCTTCAAAAAAGATGATCCCAGCCTGACCAATCTCACTGTGTTGTATCATGTGCAAAGTCATGAAATCAATCATTAACAAATTCATCACCCTCCACTTAGAGTCAAATAACTTACTCTCCAAAAAACAATTTGGTTTCAGGAAAAAATTGTCTTGCAATCTTCACTCCTACACTGCAAAAACATATGGACTACTCTACTTGATCAGGGTAAAGCTATAGACACAATTTACATAGACTTCTGCAAAGCCTTTGATTCAGTGGTACATGATAAACTACTGTTAAAACTAAACTCTTATGGCATTTCCGGATCCCTTCATAAGTGGATCACTGCGTTCCTGTCAAACAGGCAACAAATAGCAAAAATAGGGAGCACTATATCAAACCCTGTTTCAGTTAACAGTGGTGCCCTCAAGCATTCTAGGACCCATACTCTTTATACTCTATATAAATGACCTTTGCGATTACTTTATAAGCAACTGCATCCTCTTTGCGGATGTCGTAAAACTATTCAACACCACTGACAATGCTACTGTCCTTCAAAGCGACCTTGATTATATGTCTGAATGGTCAAACAATTGGCAATTCCAAATCTCCACCAACAAATGCTCTGTCCTACACATTGGTAAAAAAATTCAGTACACCAAATACAAACTAGGTGGATATGACCTCATTGATGATCCTCACTCTGTCAAGGACCTTGGAGTAATCATATCAAATGATGTAAGTGCCAGAGCTCACTGTAACAGCATTGCCAAAAAGGCATTAAGAGTTGTAAATCTAATCTTATGAAGTTTCTCTTCTGAAAATATTGAATTGCTAACTAGAGCATATAAAACTTTTGCTAGACCAATACTCGAGTACAACTCATCAATCTGGAATCCGCACTGTATATTGGACATGAATACAATTGAGCGAGTCAAGAAGTATTTCACAAGAAGAGTACTACACTCCTCTGCTTGTAACAGAATACCCTATATCATCAGGCTTGAGATATTGGGCTTGGACAACCTTGAACTACGCCACCTATGGTTGGACTTAAGCATAGCACACAAAATTATCTGCTACAATGTCCTACCAGTCAATGACTGCTTCAGCTTCAATCACAACAATACATGAGCACACAACAGATACAAACTCAATGTAAACCGCTTCAAACTTGATTGCAGAAAGTACAACTTCAGCAACAGAGTGATCAATGCCTGGAATTCACTACCTGACTCTGTTGTTACATTCTCTAACCCCCCACTCCTCTAACCTCAACTATCCACACCTCACCCCATTCCTAAGAGATCAGTAAGGGTCGTGCATAAGTGCACCATTGTGCCTACCATCCCTGTCCTATTGTCCTCATTTATTCGTACCTATTTCCTGTATTCTTACTCATGTTTACACTTATACCTATTATTTTGTAAGTGATTGACAAATCACATAAATAAATAAATAAAATAAATACATAAAATAATTTTGTTTGCAAGTCTCTAATGATTATTCATTAGGGCTATTTCTTAATCCAGTTCTGTTTTTGTTGCCCTGTTATAAAATAAATACATAAAATAAAATACATAAAATCATTAAAGTTATCCACAGACTGGATGATGACAGAGATGGGAATTTGGGAATAGGAATTGGAACCTATTTCTTATATTCTTGTTCCCTTGCCAAATCCTTTTGTTCTGCAATCCTAGAGAAATTTAATCTATCCAAGGAATGGCAGAGAATGGCAAACTAACAAATGAGAAATAAAATGTCACTTCCTAAATGGACAGAATATATTCATCAGCTGTGAATAAATGAACTGTGAACATTGTCTTACACAGAATGTCATAGCTAGTATTGGAATGATCCTTGTCAGAACTAGTAATAGTGAAAAGTAACTATTGAGCAGTTATGTTCCTAAGCCACCTGGTGCAGCACTATTACATGTATTTTACAGCCCTTCTTTCAGATGACTGGCTGAATAGCATAAACAACTATATCATTTTACATCTAGGGAAATATTCATTGAAGAGTATAAGCATCTGGCTCAGAATGTATATATATTTGATGTAGAGAACTGTTAGATCCATAGGCATCCTTCCTGCAGCATTAGGGACATAAATATAGATATTTGAAGAAAAGGATATATGGCATGCAGAATGTAGAGCACGGGTGTCAACCTTGCGTCGTTACAGTAGCATCATGTGATATATTTATTTATTATTTAAATTTATATACCGCCCCCTCTCCCAAAGGGACTCGGGATGGTGAACAGCCAAAGTAAAAATACACATATGAAACATATATACAATATTACAATATTAAAAATTAAAAGAATTAAATATAATTGGCTCTACAAAAAATTAAAACAAGGGGATTAAGAAAAATTAGAAACCAGATTAAAATTTAAAAACCCCTAGGCCAGTCCGGCTTGCCGAAATAAATAAGTTTTTAGCGCACGACGGAAGGTCATGAGATCAGGGACGGCCCTCATCTCCGTGGGTAATTCATTCCAGAGAGGGGGTGCCCCCAATGAGAAGGCCTGCATCCTCAGGGTCGCCAGCCGTCCAGCCGGCGGCATCCCGAGGAGGCCGACTCTATGGGAGCATATCGGTCGGCAGAAGGCCGATAATGGCAGTAGGCGGTCTCACAGGTATCCCGGTCCCGAGCCATGGAGCACTTTAAAGATAATAACCAAGACTTTGAAGCGCACCCGGAGGGCCACCGGGAGCCAATGCAGCTCGCGCAGAAGTGGCGTAACATGGGAGCCCCGAGGAGCCCCCAGTACCACCCTCGCGGCTGCACTCTGCACCAGCCGGAGCCTCCGGATGCTCTTCAAAGGCAGCCCCATGTAGAGAGCATTGGCATAGTCTAGGCGGGAGGTCACCAGGGTGGAGGTGACCGTGCAAAGCGCATCCCGATCCAGAAAGGGCCGCAACTGGTAGATCCTATGGACCTGGCCAAAAGCCCCCCTGGCGACGGCCGCCACGTGGTCTTCCAATGACAGCACACATCCAGGAGGACACCCAGATTGCGGGCCAGAGTTTTCTCCCCCACAGCCAGCAATGGAACCAGCTGGCTGTACCGGGGTGCTGGGAAGCACAACCACTCAGTCTTAGATGGGTTGAGCTGAAGCCTGTTCTGCCCCATCCAACACCGCACGGCCTCCAGACACCGGGTCATCACTGCGACGGCTTCATCAGGGTGGCCCGGGTAGAGATGTAGAGCTGAGTGTCATCAGCGTACTGATGGAACTCTACCCCAAAGCCACGGATGATCTCGCCCAGCGGCTTCATTTAAATGTTGAACAGAAGGGGCGAGAGCACCGACCTCTGAGGCACTCCGCAAACCAGGGGCCTCGGGGCTGACCTCTGCCCCCCTGCCAACACGAATTGCGAGCGGTCAGAGAGGAAGGAGGAGAACCACCGCATAACAGTGCCTCCCACTCCCAACCCCCCCAGCCGCCGCAATAAGATACTGTGGTTGACAGTATCGAAAGCCGCCGAGAGATCTAAGAGGACCAGGACAGAGGAATAACCTCTGTCACGAGCCCCCCAGAGATCATCCACCAATGAGACCTATGCCGTCTTCGTGCTGTGTCCGGGCCTGAAGCTCGATTGGTGTGGATCCAAATAGACAGCTTCATCCAGGTGCTGGGGAAACTTTGTGCCACCACACTCTCAACAACCTTCGCCACAAAACGAAGGTTGGAGACGGGACGATAATTAGATAACAAAGTTGGGTCCAGGGACGGTTTCTTGAGGAGGGGTCTCACCACCGCCTCTTTCAAGGTGGCGGGCAGATATCCCTCACTCAAGGAAGCATTAATAATACCCTGAAACCAACCTCGTGTCACCTCCCGGGTGGCCAACACCAGCCAGGAGGGACATGGGTCCAATAAACATGTGGTAGCATTCAGTCCCCGCAGCAACCTGTCCATGTTTTCGGGGGGTCACAGGATTAAACTCCTCCCAAATGACTGCCTCAAATTCCACCCCTGACCCTCCACCCAGAGTTGCCCATTCAGAGTCCAACCCATCCCGGATCCGAGCAATTTTATCCACCAGGAAATTTGAAAAGTCCTCAGCCTGTCCCTGCAAAGGGTCATCCCGTGCTCCCCCTTCCAGGAGGGAGCGGGTCACTCTAAACAGGGCAGCCAGGCGGTTTCCTGCAGACGCAATAAGGGTGGAAAAGTAAGAATGCTTTGCCACCCTTATCGCCACTAAATAGGTCTTAATATAAGACCGTAATAGTGTTCGGTCGGGTCCGGAGCGAGTAGTCCTCCAAATACTCTCCAGGCGTCTTTTCTGGTGCTTCATCTCCCTCAGCTCCCCAGAAAACCAAGGGGCCGAGTGAGAGCGGCGCCAGGTCAGAGGCCGCAAGGGCATGACCCGGTCCAGAGCCCCAGCTGCCACCCTTTCCCAGGTGGCAACCAGGTCCTCAACCGAGTCGTGTGTTCGAATGTCAGGACATGGCCCAAGCTCCATCAGGAACCTATCTGGATCCATCAGGCGCCTGGGGTGGTACCATCGTATTTGGTCCACCTCCCTGCGATGGGGAGGAGCGGCCTGGAAGTCCAGCCTAAGGAGCGAATGATCTAACCATGACAAGGGCTCAACAAAAACGTTCCCAACACCAAGATCATCCTGCCACTGTCCAGAGACAAAAACCAGATCCAGGATGTGACCCCCAATGTGAGTGGGTTCCCTAATTAATTGGGTCAGGCCCAAGGCTGTCATGGAAGCCAAGAACTCCTGAGCAATCCCCGAGGCCCCACCAGCCGAAGGAGGTTGAAATCCCCCATGACCATCAGCCTGGGGGTCTCAACCGCCAGGCCGGCTATGACCTCGAGGAGCTCAGGCAGAGCTGATGTCACATAGCAGGGAGCCAGGTATGTGATCAATAGACCCATCTGAACACCGGAACCACACTGTACAAAAAGGGACTCACATCCGGTCGTCTGAGGAACAGTGGATTCCCTAGGTCCCAGAACCTCCTGAATAATTACCGCAACCCCCCCACCCCTCCCCTCCCTCACAACTTTTTTCCCTTTGCTAAACTGGATGTGGGTGTGGCCAGTGCATGATGCATCTGGCCCATGGGCCACGAGTTTGACAGCCCTGATATAGAGTTATTCAGTGTAGTTCTGAAAAATTAGCAAGCACAACCCTGCTTCTTTGTCTTTCTGGATATTATTGACAGTTTTTGGTCAATTCCTTAGAAGGAGGAAGGGGAAAAAATGTAGTGATATGACTTCAGAAAAGTAGTGGAGTAGAAGCTGGGAAGCCATGACCGCCAAACATGCCTTGATTATGAAATTCAGTTGGGTGACTTTGGGCCAATCACTTCCTTTTCAGCCTAAGAAGAGAGCAAGGACAACCTACTTCTGAAAAAGTTGCTAAGAAAACTACATGGATTTACAAAAATGTCAGGATGCAGGGAAATCACAACTGGTGTACTAAAGGATTTAGGGTGCTTCAGACACTTTGTCTCTTCCTGTTGTAACCCTTTCCTTTTTAAAAAATCATGCATTTACACTTTCATTAATACCTGAACAGTTCTTAGATTTAACAATGTGTTCCTTTTAGCCAGGAAGTTAGCAATAGGTAGCTAAATTTGGTTCAGCAAGTTTGGACAGGTTAATACTAGGGTAGGAGAACATCAGGAATTCACAGGACTATAAATAAATGTGAGAAATGAAAAGTCCTAGAAAAGGCCAACCACATCCATAATGTTGCCAAGAAAATTAGGAGACTGTTTTCATATAATCACTAGGATTTTTGTGAATATTATCTCTTACCTTTCTTTTAGATGTGATGGTGTTAATTGCTGCCTTTTTAAATTTTCAAATGCAAACTATTTTAACACACACACACACAAAAGCAATCCTAGAATCATTAGACATCACAATTTGAATATTTAAAATCTGCTGTTGTTGCATATGCAAAAAATAAAATGGAAGAAAGATGGCTTCTTCCAGTGGTGGGATTCAATTTCTTTTACTACCGGTTCTGTGGGTGTGGCTTGGTGGGCATGGTGTGGCATGATAGGCATGGTTTGGTGGGCATGGCAGGGAAAGGATACTGCAAAATCTCCATTTCCATCCCACTCAGTGGAAGGATACAGTAAAATCTCCATTCTCTCTCCACTCCTGGAGGACGATTACTGCAAAATCCCATTCCCTTCCCACCCCACTAACCTGCTTTCCAGCTCCATTCTCCTGTGCAGGGCAACAAAAGAAGACCCAGCCGACCCAGTTGGGACTCGGGAGGCAGAGAATAGATGAGGCGGGGCCAGTCAGAAATGGTATTTGCTGGTTCTCCGAACTACTCAAAATTTCTGCTACTGGTTCTCTAGAACTGGTCAGAACCTGCTGAATACCATCTCTGGCTTCTTCTCTGTGAGAGTAATCTAGTGTAACTAAAGCTACAAGTTTTGAAATAATTAAGACAATTTACGCCACCAAGCAAAATTCAATGTATAGATCTAACCATTTTTGCTTTCACGTGACAAAAAAATATTAACTTGAAGTGTTAAAAAAAAGTCTAGAAAGTTTGCCCTTGAAATTTGGTTTCTGCCTATTTCATTTGACTGTTAAATCCAACACCTAGCAAGCCTAATCATTCCCAGATCCAGTGCTCTATTTGATCCAACAGGTGGAAAGTTGGACACATTTTTTTTCAATGAACGTACATTAAAAAAAAATCTTTTTTTTTTGTTTCAGTAGATGTAAAAGCTGCTAATTTCATCAGTAAACCTTTTTTTTAAAAAAAAAAGAAAGAAAGATGTTTTTCATTGTTCTGATAGTCAGTTACAAGGGATTACACTATTAAATGTTGGGCATAATAAATCATTTAAAAACTCCTACCTAATAAATGCTAGTAATAACAGTGATTAACAATAAATTAAATTCAGAGAATGAGGAATGTAATACATTATTTTTAACTGGCCTGACCCATCAGGATCTTATTATTTAGTTTCTTCTCTGCACCTGGAATATATTAGAGTGTAATACAATCTAAACACACTCTTCCAGGGGGCCATTGAAAGGGCTTAGACTAAAACAATGTTCATGTTTACTACAGTCATTGGCCATTTACTCCCATCTAAAGCATACCTTTATAAAGTGAGTCTCAAGGAAATCACTACCTTTTATGTAATCCTAATGGTTAATTATAGGCTTTGGCTTAATTTAGGCCATTGAGTCAAGTGAACAAGAAGCAAGTTTTCATAATAAATGTTTAAGAAACACATAGGGGTTCTACCCATCTCTCTCTTAGTTTATACACAGCTCCCAGAAAGCCCCCAGTATTCAAAGTTCAATTCTCCTAAGGCTTTTTTTAAAATATCTGGATTTCAATAAGTTTAATCTGATATAGTTTAAACTATGAGGGTCATTTAAAATCAAGCATAACTCTCAAATACTTTAAAAATATAGGTGTAGCAGATACTTTGCTGAGACAAATATGCATAGAGTGCATTGGATCTGGATTCAAAATGTTTTCATGTATTTAAGATTCTGTACTGATTTTTTTTATTCTTAGGACACACATAGCTAATTAAAAATGGGAAAAGGCATTATCTGATTTCTGCAATAGATGGCTTTTGATTTTTCAGTATTTGATCCAATGTGGAAGAAAATGTGCCATCTAGGTTCCTTTTCTTTCTTTTGTACACAAAAATAACTTGAAGACTAATTGAGCCATTGACTCTGCCCCATCATCCTATTTTGTTTCATTCATATTTTTATTCTTGCAATTATACTATCTAACAGACCATTAGATATTCATATTTTTACATAGACATATACACACATGCATATGACCCAACAGCAGAGGAGGATCAAGGTGATGGACTGCAATCATTTGATTAAAGCCCTGTGACATTGATAAACATAACTGTGATGACCCAAGGTGTGGCACAAAGGCAACACAGTCAGATAATCAGTAAGCGTCCCTTTATTATCTCCAACATTGCCCACAGTGTCCAGATTACCTTCTGGCTGGAGAAAAACTCTCCCAGGAACAGCCTTTGACTGCAGAACATTAAGTCCAAAACATGGTCAACACAAACTGTCACTTTAAGTCCAATCAAGCCAAACTGAAGTAATTAGTTTGGCAGGGCAGTAGCAAGAATTTCAGACTTGAAGGCATGGCAAACGTCCCACGGTTGGGAAGACGCCAGGAACATGGATAAGCAACGACAACACAAGACAAAGTCATGTTTTCTCCCAGCAGGCTGAGTCCTTTCTTATAAACTGTGTTCCCAGATGTGGCTAATGAAGGGAATCAGGGCCCTTTCCTCCCCATAAGCCATGCAACCCCTGTTTCTCTCTTCTCCATTCCTCCCTGCATACCCTAGGATGAAGAGGGGGTAGGCATGGGTCTTCCTCTGAATTCCCTCTCCCTTGTTTTATCTCTCCTTACTCTGCCCTGCCAGACTTTGCCCTTCCCCAGTTTCCTCCACAGCCAAAGGAGCCACACTCCCACTCCCTGTCAGCTGTTTGGCTTCCTCCTCAGATTTAGACTCAACAGGGGCATAACACATAATAGTGGGGCTTTGGTGGTATTAAGATAAATTATCTGCAATCAAATTATGAGTTCAAGTATAGAGTTTTTAATGTTCTGTTTGATTATTGTATTTTTTAGTGGTTATAAACCACTTTATCATGTTAGATGCATAATGATGTACAAATGTAAATCATCATGATCATCAGCCATACTTTGACTATTATACAATAAGACTATCACCCACAATGTAATGAATGTTATATTAATGTATAAATGACATGTTGTAGGGAAAATAAGAAGGAGAGTTGCTTCATCTCCAAAGTAGGTTGCTCAATAATTCATTGATACAAATGTATTATGTAGGGATATTTGTATAGCATTTTTGAATGCAAACAACCAAGCAAGATTATTCTTTCTAAACTTTCTTTTGTTCTCTAAGCCCTTCCTTTCTTCTTTGGGTTGTTTGTTCCTAAATTTGCATTCTTTACTGGATTAATTTAGCTCCATCAGTTGAAGGCAATTCAATACAATTCAAGAAGAAAGCTTGATCTTATGTATTCATCTATTGCTTTATTATTTTAGAAAGGAATTATTATTCTATAGCTTTTGTTACCCTACACATACCACCTAAACATATTTCTATCGGCTGGACTTAGTCTACATTCTCATCAATATATAGAGAATGTGTGAGAGACGGCATAAATTAAAGAAATGATACTCTTGGAATTTCCTTCTCCCTTATCCATCCTTCACCTTGCAGTGCTATCAAGCACAGATTTGATCCATATGATAAATTCCTAGGGAAATCAGGCAGTCTCTATGTAATGTTGCAATTTGACTGCACAGCAATATCAACAACAAAAGTCATCAGATAGAAGAAATATAGATTTTTGGTATCAAAGGAACTAGCTTTCAATATAAGCCAAATAAAATTCAAATACTGTAGAAATGCATAAGGATAGGTAATGATAGCTTGGCAGGGGAGCTGCTCTTTTTCAATTGAATGCATCGAACATATAAACAAACATCAGTTTTTACATAACCATTTCTTTGGGGAGTCAAAACTCAATACATAATTAAATGAGTTCCTTTTCATCCAAATGCATACTGATGTGTTATATGCTCTCCATACAAAATAATTGTCTGTTATTGTGTGTGAATCTCACAACCACTGCAGTGGTTTTCTTTCCTCAGTAGAAAAACCTTGTAGAGAATTCCATGCCTAAAAGAAGCTGTTCTTGTTACATACTGTGGAATCCTGGGAATTTATTAGTTCCTTACACAACAAAGAAGAGCAGTGGAGACACTGAGAGTAATAGCAGTGCCTTGCCTTTCCCAACTTCGGGTTATATCAAGAGTGACTACTCCAGAATTCCAGAACAAAATATAATGCCAATACATTTTTAGGGTGGGAGATTTATTCTAAACCTTTCAGTTAAGCTCTGGAAAGCAAATCATTATTTTCTCCCTTCTCTAAGATGGAAGTCCTGAAGATGGAATTCATGAGTCATAAGGTGTTATCCAGTTAGCATAGTATCTTTCTGAGCATTATGGAGAAGTTGTGGAATGCGGTGGAGTAGAATAGGCTGGCTGGGTTGGTGCAGCAGCAAAATATTCAACAGCACATATATATCAGTTCTTCTTCTTGTGCCACATCTGTCATCGGACATTGGCGATCATGTTGGTGATCCTATTTTATCAACAGCTGCATGAAAAAGTGCTTCTGAGTTTTGTCCAAACCAGTCCCTTAGATTTTGAAGCCATGATGTTCTTCTTCTGCCTGGACCTTCAATCTTTCCCTGATTAATTGAAGTATGCCACATTTTTCCGGATGTCACCTCACAAGTCTGAAACCTTACATGTCTGAAATTCCAACTTTCACTTTTTAATGGTTTTGATGATTTCCCTTTGCTTTCCCAGGCAGCTTATCACTCCTCATTTCTGATTTTGTCAACCCAGCTTATACATAACAGCTGTCTGTAAATCCATATATATTAGTTAGGAAAAGCAAACATAAAATTGATGGTCAAACCTGAAATATGAATCCCAGTCCTTCGATTATACCAAATCAACTTGGGTTTGAAAGCCTTCTTATTCTATGTACATGCAGTGTTATAAAAATAATGGTAATGCAAATGTACTAAATAGTACACAAGTGAATTGTCTACTAAAATATTATTTGTAAGGTCCTTCCTATTTGGCATTCAGTTATATCAATTTCTCTAGCCTAGTCTTCTGTCCCCCTTCACCCAAAGTTAGTTCTCCATGCCACTAAGCACACTAAGCACATTCAGTTTGTTTCTTTTTGATATCCTTTTGGGCCCACAGGCAACAGGACTTTTTGCTTGAATATCATACATAAGAAGAACAAATGATACTCTGGCACCAGAATGCTGCTGAGCATTCTTTCTGTCTATGAATTATGTGAGCCTGTAGCTGAAAAGAGGGGGGGTGGATAACAAAACTCTTATATATGGAGCCTGTTTTCATGCATGAGATGAAACAGTGCAGTGTTGAATAACTGCAGTCTTACTATACTCAAGAAATAGAACATGAGATTTCATAGCATATCCAAAGAGGTGATGAGCAGTTTGAGAGTCACAGGGGATTTATTTGTTAATTTCAATTTCAATTTATATATTGCTCAACTCAAAATAATGACAGACTTTGGTTAACAATAAAAAAAACAGTAATATAGTAATAAATACATAATTGATAGTTAATATAAAGCCTAATTCCTCTCCATCAAATCAGCATCAGCATAACCATTTCATTAGGTATGCCGAACATTCTGACCTCTATACATTGTGACATTGCTTGTCTTCAAGGCCTTACAAAAGGCCAAATCATATGGTGCTAATCTTTTCTCTGGAAGATGATGTTCCAAACTAGCTTGTTCAATAACAGCAAAATCTGTCTTCCTGGAGCCTTCCTGAATGAGACCTTAGTAGGCAGCATTTGGAACATACCTCTCCTGCTGGATGTGATGGGCAGACACAATTGGGCATGGGTTTTTTTTGGGGGGGGAGGGGGGGGACAGGCCATTTTATAGTAGGCTACATTGCATTTGCTTTTTCTCAACACAACCAGTTGACAATATGCCTATACTGACATTTTTTTTTGCCTAGATTATACTGATGGTCTTTGAATTAAGTCCACAATTGAGTACAGAATTTCTGTTGCTAAGCAAAACAGTTGCTGTCTGAATTTTGCCCTGCTTTATGACCTGTTGTGGCCCCAACTCCCAAGCTGTCAGAGGAAAAGGACCTGGAAGATGAGTGGGAGGAAATGGCAATGCCTTCCTCCCCAGGACCTTCCTCCCTGCCAATGCCTTCCTCCCTAGTAATGCCTCAGATTCCATCAGACAACTGAGAGGAACAGCCTGAGATGAATCAGGAGGAAGGCATGTCAGAGCAGTCCCTGACAGGGA
This sequence comes from Bungarus multicinctus, assembly GCA_023653725.1. NCBI lineage: Eukaryota > Metazoa > Chordata > Lepidosauria > Squamata > Elapidae > Bungarus > Bungarus multicinctus. The sequence goes on from CM042844.1 coordinate 57,178,626, forward strand.
GTGAAGAGGAGGAGTCTTGGCTCGATCCCAGGCAGCGTCGTAGGGAGAAATGTGAGCAGTAACATAGGAGGCGTGGGAGGGTCAGAGAGTGAGCTGAGGGTCAGAAAAGTGAGTAGCAACGTAGGAGGCATGGGAGGGTCAGAGAGTGAGCTGAGCCATACCCCACAGGGGATAAAAGTGGGTGTGCTTTCTCTTTAAACTTTGTACGGGACAAAGTTTAACTTACTTTAGACTTTATTCATGACTATGTTGGAAGAACGATTGTTTTGTGGACTGCTTTGTGCTGTGTGAAGTAAAAGACCCATTTCCCTCTGTGTGAATAAGACTTTGATTTACAATTGCTGCCAGCTCGGACTTGGCAGGCAGGACGTAGTGGGATGCCAAGAATGTTATCAGTTACAGAGTTGCTCTGCGAAGTTCTAGCCAGCTTGCCTGTCTGTGTTTGTGTGTGTGTATAATTTTGGGGGAAAGGGAAGGGGAGACAGAACATGACCTTTCTTGCTACAGGTATTAAGTGAATCAATGTAGTTGCTAAGTTAGTAGCAGGTTTGCTAACTGAATCTGGCTTCTCCATTGACTTTGCTTTTCAGATGGTCACAAAAAGTAATCAAATGACTCCAAGACACTACAACCATCCTAATGCATGCCAGTTGCCAAGCATCTAAATTTTGATAATGTGGTCACAGGGGATGCTGCAATGGTTGTAAGTGTGAAAAATATCATAGGTCACTTTTTTTAGAACCATTGTAACTTTCAATAGTCACTGTAAGTCAAGAACTACCTGTATAAGAAAATGCATATTATTCTTAATTGTATTAATACTCACACTAGTCATGAATTAATGAATATTAATGAATGAATTTATAAATTAGGAAAGCAGAAAAATATTGTCTTGTGATTTACTATAAAGTGTTGCTAAAATGAAAATCTATCTATACATTTTAATTCTCATTCACTGCCTAAAATATTTTATTTTTCTTTGGAGGACATGCAAGATGTTCAAGCGATACATAAAAATATTTTATTTCCAGTCCTTTCCTCTATCATGTTGGTCAAACAAAGCATAATTAATTGATCACTCAATTTGCACTTTAAACCAAATCATACTTTTAGCTGATTGTATGCAACAAACTAATTTATTTTCAAAACAAATCAATAAATTAGTTTCTGAATACAAGGGACTGACATAGCAACATTTTTGTTGGCTGATCAAACCCTACCCTTAAAACATGTTATAGGTTTGTTATGGTTTAGTGGAATTTTGGCTGTAATTATTGAGAAGATTGAAACGACAGAGTTTGGAACAGTTTAAATTTTTCCTTTGTATGAGGTTTGTCAACTGAAATAAAGATTAAATTATGTTCTTTCCTTAAGTAGGTAGAAATGTAGGAAAGGAATGTTTTGTTCATGAGAAAGGAACAAAATTCTCAATTTAAGAACATTTAATGGTATGCCTAACTTTTCTCCTAAAGTTAAAGGATTTCACTATCTGTACCCAGTAATTGTGTACAAGAGGCACAATAGTATATCTGTATGCATGCATGTTGGTGGAACTGCAATTCCACGAAAAGAACATGTGCACGAAATCACCACTCCCTGAAAATTAAATTAACATGTATTAATTCCAATTAATTCCAATTAAAACAAGGTAATCCTATTAAAAAATTAATTGATCTTTTCCTATTCTGAAGTACAAGTCTGTCCCCAGACAGACTTGAATTGAAAACAGAAGGAAAACAGAAGGAAAGAAAAAAGAAGGAAAAAGGAAAAAAAGGAAAAAAGATTTATCTAGAAAAGAAAAATAGACTTAATAAATATGTGGCACCATCCAAATAGTAGTTAATGCTCAAATGTATCCATGTTTTGCAACATAGTGTCTATAGTCTTTTGCACTTTTTCCTTTTTTTCAACAATTCCTTCAATACTTAACAGTAATTATTTCAGAGTAAATATCATATTCTCATTCACCAAACAAAAAACAAAAACCCATGTAGAGTTGTTTACACACAAAAAGTCTAATTACTTTTAAAAATGAGGCCATGGAAAACTGTTAAAATCATTGCTTTCAGCCATTAATTCTGTTCAAAGCTGAATGATTCACAAAAGTGTTTTAAAATGCCCTTGTAAAGATAACTGGCTTTGCAATATTTTGATGTAGATTCTAGCCTGAAAGCTGGCTAACAAATTTGCATTTGTGGGAACTGAGTTCCTATGCAATTTTTTGAAATCAAGTTGGGCCACTTACAGTTGTCAATTGGCAAGGTTAAATGCAAATTTAAAAAGTAAGAAAGGCATTTCCAGTCATTTCCTATGAAGCAATAACATGTATTTATAATTGCCATAGTCAGAAAATATAATCACATGGTAGCAAGCAGACTGAAGAAATATGTTTCAGTTATTGTAAATATTGACCAAGCTGACTTTATTCCAAAGAGAAATATAAAAGGCAACAGTTTGGTTTGTAATTAATACAAAGAACTTAAAAACAAAGCAAAAAAAAGAAAAGAAAGAAAGCTGCATTTATTCCTTTAGATATGGAAAATATTTTGCATTTAAAATATTATAGAGTTCAGTGTTTGGATTAAAAATATACAGGTGGTCTTGGCAATATGACTTTCATAGAGTCTGCCTGTTATAGTGGAAGGTAGCGATGCCATTAAGCAACCCCCATATCCTGCTTTACCTGATGTGGCTGTTAAATGAATGTGTGGGTTTTTAAGTGGAGTATAGTGTGCCTCAGGACTGAGGTAGACACTTGGAGGTGCTTCAGTGGATATAACTTCAAAATGGGTTGTAAGTTAGCTTTGTGGGTCTTATGTAGCTTTGATTAATGAATAGGTGACTGGTGATATCTTGAGGACTAACTGTGAACCACCTGCATTATGGCTAATGGAATGCTTTCTGTACATTTTCAAAAACAGTAAAGGAACAAGGCAAGGATAGCTGCTCTCTACTTTATTTTTCATCAGTGTGGTAGAAATACTGGCCGGAAATGCTGAGGTGATAAACAAACAATAGTTTTCTGAATTTGCAGAGGAATATCAACTTAAATGTCATGAAAATGATAACTATCAAGAAGGTAATAAAAATGAAAACTCATTTATTCAGCTTTACAGAATATTCTGGATACAAAACCAAAAATCTTTCAAGATTTTTAAAATAAAAAAAATCAATTTTCTACAAGGAGTCTGGTTGTCAGCTTACTCAGTGGAATACCATGGTTTGTACCTGACAAACAATAATCAAGAAATATACCAAAATAAAATTAAGTTATGAGTACCTATTAAATGAGACCTTGAAATGTGAAGTTATCTTGGTTAGGATTAACTGCAGTTATCAAAATGAATGTACCACTCAAAATAAATTATCTATTCTAAATGGTTCAGACTTGCAGAGAAAACTCTATAGGTAATCTTTATTTAGCAAGAGTAACTGGACAAATAACTAAGTAACATCTTCCTAAGAGGCAATTCAAAATCTAAATCCCAACATTCATACATACATACAATTTTCTCTAACCAATTTATTTCACTTTTCTGATACTAATTATAGAAATAGTAATAGAAATTAATCTATTTTGGTTTTGAGAACAATAAGATTGTATGTTTTGGATTTGGATATGAAGGAAGGATAAACAGTATATTTAGTGCAAATTACTATTTCATGTAGAAAAATTGGCAGAACCATACCACCAGTTTAAAAATCCAAATTAAAAGAGTTGTAATAGTTTTGACTATAATAAAACAAGGAACTGAAAGTGCTTTACTAAGTGAGAAGATTCTTTCACTTCCATACATAGCTAATAAGAAAAACAGATTCTTTCTTTTAGGAAATATATTTGTTTCTGTATTTCAGGCAATATTTCTTATAGCAAGAAACGACAAGCAGGGAAAGGAGGAGAAAACATACATATAAATAATATGCATATCAACATTATTACTTATATGCCCCATAAAAATGAAAAAAAAACCCCGCCTCTTATTGTACTTGCTCTTGTTTTATCAATTATTTATTTACCACACCTATTTTTCTAATCTTTCCTTATCATGCTTCTTTTTCTTTTTTCTTTATAAAGTATGTGTGCTGGATTTCTTTAGTAATCAGTGATTTTGAATAGACCAGGGCTATCAAACTCCCAGCTTATGGGCCAGATGCTTCATGTGCTGACCATGCCCATACCCAATTTAGCAAAGGGAACAAAAGTCCCAATTTGTCGCGTGTTGCTGCTGTGATGATGTGAGTTTGACATGCCTGGTATAGACTAAATGGTTTGCTTCTACAGGGTTTAGAATCAGGTTTAAGTCAAAAGAGAATTGTCTGTTAGCACTGACTCCAATCCACGCTACAAATGTATTGGTAATAGTTAATAACCTTGCACCTGCACCATGATCTAACAGTGGGCCTGGGATGCATTACATGAGATGAGTAAAAGGAATTGCTGGCTGTAACTGAGAGATATTTCCTTCCTTGTAATCATCAGAGATTATGATGGAAATGGGATGGTTCAATAATAGTGTAGGAACATGAGATGCTAATTGGCAATCAGTTTCTCACTGCAAATAAGCACATTTTGACAATCCAGTCTTGAAGTTACCACCTGAGATGTCATGGTTGATTAGTGAGATTTCTAGGAATAAATGCAACATTATACTTCTGTCTCTCCAGTAACAGATAATCTATCAGGGCAACCAGGTGTCTTCTTCCAAATCAGAATCTAAGCCCTAAAGACTGAGATAACAGGGCTTGTGGTGAAAGTTGAATATGTGTGGACATACTCCCCATAATATTTTCTCCCCTTTTTGTAAGCTAATGGTCAGGTTTAAAAACAGCATATTTCAGTTGTGCAGAAGACTGTAATGTTGAGTGAAATGAAGCTTCAGCAGTATCTCTGCATTCAGGTCAAGGCCTTTGAGGTTGGACTCAATCAATTGCCCTGGACTTGACGCATGGACTGTTAATATTTTTAGATTATTTAAACGTATTAGTTTACACTTCTAGTCAGCAGAGCAAGAGATGTTGTGCCAAGTGCATCAGTATTTAGCATCTTTCATTCTTGCTTCATTAACTAGTTCCTCAATTTTGTATAAAAGCAGCATCGTGAATTCTGTCATCACGAAAACAGAAGAGCTAAATGTTTTGTTATGAATCAGATACACATCCATGGGTGTAAGACAGAACTCCTGGTAACTCTATCATCTTATGACTTCCAGGATCATCAGATGTTTTTCCTCTTTTTCAATGTCATGAGATCTCTTGTAATCCCTAAACATGTGGCCTTCACATAGTACAGGTTTTATTATTGAATTTCATTCTGCTTTCATCATTGTATATGTTGAGATCATCTCCATTTGGATGAAATGTTTCTGGCTTCCTCTGTGACTTATCATCTTTTCAAGTGATTACATAATATTCCCAAAGTCATTAATAATGTTAATCATAATTAATCCAGGATTTTACTGACAGTTCCTTAGAGATGGCTGTGAACAGCATTTCTCTTGTTTGGAGTTGCTATAACTTTTCAATGTTAAAGTTAAACATGACAACATAAGCATGCATTTAAAGTGTCTGAATCAGTTGTTACAGTATTGTCTTAAACTCCTCTTGTCATCCTAAATCAGAGATATAAAACTGAAGTAGAAAGTACTATGTTTGGGATTCAGAAATCTTGTATGCAGTCCCAGAACACTTCCAAAATTTGCTACCAAATTCTAATTTCCAATGTGGAAAAGTAACAGAGGTCCTTTATGTTTGTCTTACCTATGAAGAAGCAGATTAAGGGGAAAGTGATTGCACATGAATGCAATATGTTAGCAACAAAAACATAGAAAAAACATAAATCAATATGTATCTAATCTATGCTATTCTACTCTCAAGATTATGTAGTCATGTGTTTTTGTGTAACATGTGTTGTGTGACATTAGCCTTAATGTTTTTATTCACTAATTTTGAGAGATGGTAGCCTAATAATTTAATTAAACATAAACTTAGATATATGTGTGCTTTCATTAACACACAGAGATATGTATATATACAACCAACAAGGCCATAGGCTAGAAATTGATACCCTATTTGTGATATCTTGACACTTGTTGCTTCATATCTTGTGAACTCTAGAAAAGATTAGGAAGGCAGTTGCATTATGGTGTTTCTTTAGAACAAGACACATTTAACAAACTATTGCAGGCAAAAGCTATGTCATATTTTAGTGATTTTCTAAACCCATCATTTATTGCATATTCCATACTTTGGCTAGTCAATGATAATTTCAATTTAATACCAATGGTGTCAACAGAGATAACATTTTGATTGAGATCCTTCATGCTAGAACCTAGAAACTGCTTAAAAATACTTAAGAATATCCATTATTCCTAATAATGAACTTATTTCACAGTCTAGATTTGGTAATAAGATATTGTATGTAAACTAAAATTTTTATAGAAGTCTGCCCTTTATTAGTCAATTATTAATGTGAGCATAATGTTTTTTTGTGATTTTTCATGTTTGAGTCATCCAGGTTCTGAACCTGCCTAATTTTCCTAAAACATAGAATATTTTCCTTAATGAAGGTCAGAAACATTGCACTAATCAAAAGAATACAATCTCAGAGAATTGGTCAAACTTTTCTGACCTAACAGATAAACTAAATTACAATGCTGGGTTCCAACAGAGATAATAAATGACTTTATGGCTCACAGATGCTCATTACACCATTCTGAGTCCCAGTTTTCTTCAATAATCATAAGGAGCTTCACCACATACATGTTGCTTTATATCTGCATTTCCCGGAATGTTTGTCTGTAAGGTATCCTTGTTAAAATTAAAGGACTATCTGATAGAACAGTTTATTTTAAATATCTAAAATAGATTAAAAAATAAGTATTAATGCTAGCTCTCTGCAATTAATCCAATTGTAGCTTAAATAGATTAAGAAACTTAGGAATGTAAGAACTTGCCTTATAACATTGGGTGTTTGGTTCAGTATTATCTTTCCTGGCTGACAGCTGCTTTCCAGAGACATAAACCAAGTGAAGATTTATACCAGATGGTATGTAAAAAAGAAATTTTAAACTATAAATGACAAAAAATGAATCTGGGAATAACTCCAAATAAAGCCATGTTTGTGAACACAGTTTCTTCTCGAGTTTGTTTGTTTGTTTATTAGATTTATATAGCTGCCAGAAGAAATCTGGGCAGTAAATACAATAAAAACACAGTACATTAAAAAGGCAATTTAAAACAATAAACAACCCTGAGGCCATTATATTGCTCATACATATACACAAACCACCCCATGCCAAGTCTATCTATATACTGATTCCATATGAGGAAAAAGCCAGATTTCCTCAAGGCCAACTGGGTCAGGAGCATCCATATGTCTGCAGGAAATGCTGTTCCTTTCTACAGATGACATGAAGGCATACTTCCAATGGCCAATATTTTGACATTGTTTCACCAAGGGACCTGATGTTATCTCAATCCTGCCAGATCCAGTAAAATGGCAAGATAGGATATAGGTAGTCCGATAACTAATCTGATCTATGTCGTGTAAGATTTTAAATGTGATAACTAGCACCTTAAATTGAAACTGGAAGTCTACTGGGAGATTGCAGCAGTGGTATTACATAGGAAATGATGAAGGTCTGAAGGGTAATGAAAAGTTTTCCAAATCTAGGAAAGCAAACAATAGATATACAAGCTGTATTTATTCAAAGACCATCCTTGCCACAATAACCACCTGTTCTTTGAAGAAGTAAATGATGTACTCAACCCCAAGCCAAGGGAACCTAACCCAGTAGTTTCATGTAATTAAATAGGAGAGAGATTTAACCTGAAGCACCCTATAGAGCAGGGACAAAAAATCCACATAGGTGTGATCCGATCCAAGATCATCATTACCTGTTCATTCCAGGCAATGAATAAGGCCTTAATTGAACTATCTTCAGGAGCTTCAAGAACTAGTTTTTTTATTTACTCATTTATTAAATTTGTATCTATCCCATATGCCGTATCCACTATCTATCCCACTGCCGAAGTCACAGAACACATCAAAACAAACAGGAAATGATCCCACCTATGACGAGGGTCTAACGACAATATCTCCCAAGTTGTCGAAGTTTGTGTTTTTAAAAATGATCATGGTTTTGCATAACAAATTAACTTAATTGCTCCTGTAATGCTTTTTAATACTTAAACAACTTGTAATTACTAATTGTAACCCTAAAACTCTACACATTTGAATTTTGCAAGCAAAAATCTGAACTGAAATTCAGGATTAATGACTCAGGAAACAATGATCTATATTTAACTGAATGGTTGAGGTTAAGTCAAGCTTAATTCTTGGTGATAATATAAACAATCTATGTATTTTTTGGCAACTATGTGAATGTAGTTTCTGCAGTCTGTTTCTACAACTTTTTTCAATCTCTGGGACTTTTATCCAATTTCCCTATTTCAGCTAAACTATAGATTTTCTGGTTGTTTCTCATCTTAATACTCCCATGTTTAACATTTCATTTTTGGAGATTGGCCAAGGTTGACTTAATGTTCCTTCTTAATGTGTCAATGAAATTAATAGGATTTATACAGAACTATTAGAAGAACTTTACAAAGTGACTCTCCAAATGGTTTAACACTGTCTTAGAAATATAAATAATTCTAGGCTGACTTATGTAAATCAGTACACATCAGATAACATGTGCCCTATTATACTTGAGCGAAATAGAGCAAAATCACCACAGGGTCACTGCTGGATTAAGAATCGGAAGATCTGGGATCCAGCTGGATGACCATGAGCCACACACTCGCTTAGCCACTGGTCAAAGAATGTAGAGCTAGCCTTGGAAATAAGAAAGATATGAGTGAACTATTTGGAGGAAATTTGCAGATAAGATTATACAGTACCAAGAAAAAGGAGAGCTTGAGAAAGAAAATGAAAATAAATCCATCTTGGGTTTCTTTAGTAAAATGGACAGACAGTTGTTCAAATGAGCTTTCTTGACTTATCTAAAGGGCAAGTATGGTTTTCATACTGTACATGGTATTATTGTGAAATATAAATTATATTTCACTAATTATATTAGTGTCATATTAGTTGAAGTTTACAAATTACTTTTCTTTTACCATTGTTATTTTGAAGTCTGATGAATATTCATTGTATCTTTTAACTTGTAGTTGTCAAAGAAGTTACTAGAATCTAAATTCCTTTATATTTTCTTCACAATAAGGCTAATTGTCTCACCCTGTTTGTTTGTTTATTCTCAGTTGTTATGCTGCAGTTGATCAATCGCAAGAACACTATGAAAAAAGTTATCCATACACAATCAGCAAAATGGCCTGAACAATATCATCCATCAACATGGACATTTGCAATTTGCCCTCTATTTTCTCATAAATCAAGTCATAATCCCACAAGGAAGAAGAGCAGTTCATGAAGAGGCAAGATGGCAGCATTTATCGGCAGAGTGAGAGAAATGTTCCCTCTAGGATACAGTAATTATTTTGTCTCAATGAGAAATAAAAAAGAGAAGAGATGGTAGTGGAAACCTGGAGAGTGTCTGCTTCACTTCATTACTATTCCCAAGACTAAACACACACATATGCTTTTTATTGAAAAGCCAATAATTCTGAATCTTGACACAGGTGAAAACTTAAATGACATTTGCAAATTCTGATTTATGTTCCTGTTTAACTCTGAAACATTCTTGTGATGTAGTTCTACAAACTTACTCAGATTAGTGGTTAATGTCTATGTATTTACAGTGGTTTATTCCAAGACTTTGACTAATCTTGTTTTACAATTAAGGACTTTTGGTACTAATTTATAGAAATACCAGATTATCTTTTATCACGCAAAACTCTGGTTAATTCTCTGCTCATGTCTGAATTTCTTCCTATGTGGAAATGCTTTATTAGTTGAAAAACTTTTCAAATAATATTGTGAACCAAACCACCACATATATTTAATTTTGTAAACTTTTGAGTTATACTGCCTTCCTAGAAACTTCCTTACAAAAGCAAGGCCACCAACTCACTGGTAAACTTGTAGCCTTTATTAATATTTTAGCAAATTAATAAATGTATTGATTCAGTTACACTATTTTAGTGCAAAATTATAAAAAATATACATGGCATTTCATTTGAATCATCTATATTGATTCTTGAATACATACAAAGGGGATATTAAAAGACTAATGGATTGGACTGGATGGGTTTGGATTGGACTGGGTGAACTAAATGAGCAAATTACATTGATATATCTATGTTAAGAAGTGATCATGAAATACCATATCAATAAATCATCCAAACTTACCTGGGTCAGTCACCAGGAAAATAAATTTAGTCTTCTGAGGTTTCAAACTCATGCTGGAATGCATCCAGGGGACTTCTTTCTAGCAGAATGTGTCCAAATGTAGACAATATTATTCTACAATTTTTCATAATCTGGCCACCATCACCTACTTTGGTATTGATAAATATTAATCACTTTTAAACAAAATTACTACAGTAGTGAAAGGCTCTGAAATATATTTAGAACAGATCAGCAAATAATTATCCTAACTTTTCTAATTTTTCAAAATTATGTGACTCATGATAACGTATTTCCTTCCAAATCAGCTTTTAAAAGAAATGTTTACAAACTTTGAACATACTAATGAAAAAAAAGCTTTTTAGTTGTTGTTTTAGGATTATTTTTACTCTATGAACATAGTTTTTCGTGGCTTGGAAATATTAATTCTGAGAAGTTTTTGAATATGTTCTTTGATATCAAGGTGAACATGAGTAAGCAATATGAGGCAGCTATTAGATGGCTAACATGATTCTTGGTTGCATTAGAAGCAGGATTCATGGTTAAATTAGAAGAAAAAGATATAGGAAGGAATTATCCCTCTGTATTCAGTACTGGTGAGACTAACTTTACTACAGTACTATGTTCAGTCTGAACATACAACATTATTGACATATTAGGACAGATTTAGAGGAAGCAATAAAGTTGGTAGGATTTAGGAGATGTCCTTGAGGTTAGCCTGTGGAATTTGGGATATTTAGTATGGAGAAAAGAAGACTGAGAAGATACATAGTAGTCATGTTTATGTACATAAAGCAAAACTACTAAGGAAGATTGTCAATTTTCCTTGGCCATAGAAACTAGGATCAGAACCAGTAAGCATACGTTGAGCTACCTAGATTTTATTTGAATATAGGGAAAAACTACTTGATGGCAAGAGCTGAAAGTGTGGAATAGTCTACTTTAAACTTTATAGATTTTTCCTTTCTGGGCATTTTTTGAGGGTTTGGAGAACTAAAATTAATGGATGGTTTAATTGGTTTTCCTGCAGACTGCAGAGAGTTGAAATAAGCATTGCGTCCTTGGCATTGTAAGTTTCTATGATTGTATGGGTACACTTTGAGCTATAACAAGTACTGTAATGAGTGATCAAAGCAAGGCTAAATCTAATTTTGACTTTATATTATTGCTCCAAATTATTTAATAATATTAGTCTTCTGTCACATTAAAATTATTATTTCATAACATTGGAAAAGTTTCAGATGTTCAGGCTGAATTATATTTTTTTCAGCACTACTCTGAATCTCTTAGAAAAAAAGCTATGATAGATGACGAATTAAGTCCAGGTAAATGTCTAAAAATCTTTCAGGAAAGCCTTTAATAAAGCTAGAAATCTTAAGAAGCACTTGTGATACAGCACCTGAAAAGAAATTTGGTAGAGGAAATAAAGTGAAACAAGCAAGGTGTTCTTTTCAACTTATATGGATTGATGTGGAGAAAACAAATCAAGATATAATGATCTAGAGTATCCTGCTTCTGAAAATTTCCTACTGATATCTGTTTCAAATTCTGATTCTTCAGCATTATTGAAATTGCTTATTATTCAGAAACTCAAGTGTGCTACACAAAGTTCCTTCTCATTTTTACATGCTTGTATTTTGTTGTTACAATCAGTGGATGTGGTTGCAAACAATCAGTGGAGAGAACAGAACATATAAAGTTGGATAAATTGTAATTTCAGTCAGAGCTATTATTAAACAAAGTTATGTTAAATTGCTCTTGGGAATTGTGAATAAAAGAATAAACATGCTTAATCAAGTAACTCTGAGAACAAAGACTACATTTCTTCAAAGTTCTTTGCTTTTATTTTTATATACTACAGGACTGTCTTGAAGGTTTGTGGTTCACTTATACTCAAGTACCACTTGGCACTGTTCCAGTTACATATATGGATTCAGATTTTTCTTCTTACTCCTTAAATTAGTCCTTTTTCTTTTTATACCATAGTTTTCTATTTATTGTCTTCTTCAAGGAAGAGCCTCTTCTCACTATTGTTCCTATTTCTCAAGCTGCCATCAGATAAGCCATCAAAATTCACCCTGTTTTCCTAGAACTATCATTCATAGGGACACAATCATTTATTTTTCCACAATTGCTTTCTCTTACCCTTTGAGCAGTGGAACATATGAAAAATTAACCTTTTGTGTTTTAAAAAAGTACAAAGATTAGGAATTTAGGTCAGGAATTTTTTAGAAGAGTATTTAAGACCTGAGAACACACAAATTACAGGGTTGATAAATTTTTGCACAACCCTATGTGAGACAGTATGATGGAGGACTCAATGCATGAAAAGCAGTGCATGACACATATCCTTATTTTATTACAGATCATTTCTCCTGACATTGGAAGAATGTAGGAAGTATTCCGTGATAAGCCTAGAAAGTGAAGTGAGTAACAAGATGGTACTGTATCTTTTTCATTATGAAAGTGCTGTTTTTGCTAAATGTTTTCTGTTAAACTAATGGTCATAAGTAATCTTGACTTAAAATTGGAAAAACTAGTAGTGAAATAGAAATCACTTTTGTTTTAGATACTTTCCAATGTGGCTTATATTGAGAGTTTTTTTTTTTTAAAAAAAATCAACAGTACTTTCCTTTTTTCAGTCAATATAACTGCTATTTTGAAAGTTGCCATTATTTACTTCAGGAGATGCTCTATCACAATGTCATATAAAAAAAAAATTAGTTAAACCCCAAAACAAATTTAAAGAAGTTTTTTTAAAAAATCCTTCATCTTTAGAAGCTACGTAAATCTGCAAATATGAAGCATTTGAGAAGAAATTTTTGAAACCATTTCTGGATCTTGCATTCTCCTAATTCATCTCCTTGACCATGCCAAAGAAGAGCCAAACTGATCATCAGTGGCCAAAAGTTTAAAGAGTATTTTCTAAATAAACAGCAATTTTCTTACAATAAGCTTCCTCACTTTGCATTACTAATCAGCTGGACTTTTAATGTCCCTAAAAATAAAATAGATTTGGTCGGTGCATTTAAACTGAAACCTGGAAATATCAGTAATCTTTTGCTTTCATTATTTAATTTACAAAAGGCATTCAAATAAACACGTGGCATCAGACAAACACCTGGCAATGAAGCTGTAGTCTTTTCAATTTGAATAATAAGTACATAAGACAAATCCTTTTTTCTCATTCTTTCTATTGCTCATGAAAGCTAAGGAAGGTAAGATAGAACTCTGGTACATCTAGACATAAAGGATATTTCTGTTCATTCCTCCTCTGGCATAATTTTTTTTACATAGTGTAAACAACTATATTGAATAGATATTTTGCGGCTTCCATTTCTTTAGTGCAGTGTTTTCAATCTTGGCAACTTTAAAATGTGTGGATTTCAATGCCTAGAATTATGAGAAGTCCACATATCATAAAGTTGTTAAGGCTGAGAAACATTGTTTTAGTATATTGAACTGATGAACAACTGGAGTGACACAACATATCTGAATTGACCTCTCATTCATAATAAAAGTCTTTATCGAGAATATCATGTCTCACCTTGTTTGTTGAGGGAAGTGAAACTGAATACCTTGCAGCTTGATGAAAACAGAGTTTGAGCCTGAAATTATATTTGAATTGTTATGCTTTATGAAAGTTAGTAAAAAAATACTCGTAGCCACTTAATATAATATAATGTAAATAAAAGGTATGTTTCAAACATAAGGAGAATATAGTATTTGGCACAGATGATTATGGCTGAAAAGAGAGATGAATAAAAAATTAAAGAACTTATGTAAACACGCATTTGCTTAGGTGCATAAGTAAACATGTCCCTGCTTTCTAATGCATACAGCAAACGCTATGAAGAAATAGAAGACAAGTGTTACATCTACTCCTAAAACAATTTTTGTAATTTTTATTAATTACAGACTACAAAGATTACAAAGATTTTTTAAAAAAACTAATATAAACTACGAAAAAGATAAAGAAATAAAGAATGACCAAAGGCAGGGGGAAAATGCACCAAATGACACAGTGCTTTGAGCAATCCTGTAGCCTGTCTGTTGTCCCTGTCAAAAGATTTGTAGGTCGGTCTCAGCCACTCACAGGGGTTAAAGACCATAGGCCATGACCTGTTGATTTACCAAAGTATGATCAACCCACACAAATTATAAGCGTAAGAGAGTCCTGACAACTTCAATATGATAAGCAATGAGAGCAATTATTTGTGACATGTGAAACCAGTGTGAAAGCATAATTCTGTCACTGCATGACAAGGCATTATTAGCAGGGCAGGCAGCAGCTTGAAGGGGAAATGGCTTTCAAAAACTCAGGGAAAAAGGAGAGGGCAGAGAATAACTGAGTTACTCTAACAAATTGGGTCATAGCTTAGCTCCTCTGAGTAATGGGTTTTATACTTAGTAGAGAGGGGGAGAACAAAAAGAAAGGAAATTGAAGGCAGGAGCCTACTGAAGACTTACTGAAGTCATTACTGATATTGTTAGATGCAGATTTGAAAAAACTTACCTTTGTTTACAATTTGCAAGCAAGCCTATTTTACATGTAATCAATTTATACTGATTTAGGGACCATCCTGGATCTATGGAAATAAAAATAGAAATAGTTTGTTCAAACAGAAAGACTGAATGTGTGAAAACTATCAGGAAACTTTTACCATCATTCAATTTTACAAAAGGCTGTAACCTACTAGAAATAGACATTTTCTGGTCCTGGCTCTACACAACTAACGTGCTACATTTGATATGTGTGATTGTACAATTTTAGACTGGTAAGTTATTTTTTTTCCTAACTTAAAAAACAGAAAGAAAAGGAAAAGTAGCTCATTCTTTTAGTTGCATAAATGTCTTGCTTGCAGAGAGAGGTTTTTTATATAGAATATTGACAAATATAATTATTGTAGTAATGTCAGTTATATATCACACATCAGATTCGAGTGGATTAATGACATATTTTGACCTAAATATCATTCCATGTATTTCATGGTTCACACAAATGAGATCATTCTAGAAAACTATTTCAATTTGGATCTAATTCAAAAACAAAACAAAACCCCCCTCTCAGTTTCACCCATCTTGATATTATCATGTGCAAAATTTTCATTAATTTTATTTTGTTGAGTTTTTATTGTTATCTATTTATTCCAAATTTGACTTTTAGGCATCCATGGCTTCCACTAAGTACCTTATTCTAACTATCTTTACATTTTATCTATGCACACAGACACAAGTAAATTTAGCTGAACAATATGAGTTTGTTCATTCACATAAGAAATACTGGATGAGATTTGAATAACAGCTGCCAAATTATCACAGGCTTCATGAAGACATCTAAAATGAATACAAGTGATATTCTTGCTATAATCTCTTCAGGTCTCCAAAGTTGGTAGCCAGTCAGAAAGAAAGGAACTGACAATTACCAAGAAGCATTCTTGTA
Source organism: Bungarus multicinctus (assembly GCA_023653725.1). NCBI lineage: Eukaryota > Metazoa > Chordata > Lepidosauria > Squamata > Elapidae > Bungarus > Bungarus multicinctus. The sequence goes on from CM042844.1 coordinate 57,194,375, forward strand.
AATTGGTGCTCTGTAAAATATTATGGGTCCATGGCAGCCATTTTGTGAAATAACATATTCTGCAACCTACATTTTGGGAAGTAACATATTCTACAACACATTTCCACTGTGTTCCAAGTTTGGAAATTTCCTGTTGATTCAGTACACATATCATTAATTTTAATACTTATTTTACTGTGTTTTTCCTTCCATACAATTACTCTGAACACAAAGGAGTACCACATGATGTAACACCTCCATGAAATAATTTAATTTGGTTTAAATATTATTGAATCAATTTTATTAAAATCAAATGTAAAAAGTAGCATGTGATGGTTGCCTTTTCTTCCAATAATTGGTTTACAGATTCCTTTGTGAATAACGTGGGGGATTTGTTATATATTTTTCCAAAATTCAAAGAACAAAATTAATTGAAGACTAAGATTAAAATAACTGGCCATAGACACAAGCCTTGAACTCTGATAGTTATCCATTGTTTTCCAAATAATCTTTCATGTTTTCTTGACTGCTTTAAATAAATTGAAATGGGAATAGTGGTTATTAAGGTGTGTCATTAATTATTTTAAAAGGTTTTATTAATGTTATTAAATAATAAGGCACAATTAGAGTTGATTTTGTGCTTCATTATGGTTTGCTAGGATACAAGACAAAAATTTAAAATGTAAAGTGCTGAAATTACCTTTTTTTGAAACCCAGATTGCTTTGGATATAGGCCAACTTCTCACAAAACCCTAGGTTTATTACCAGCTGTACAGTATGCGACACACCAGTCATGCAGGGTCGGCTATCGATCAGCTACATGACAATCTGTCTCTGTAATTCTGTATACTCTAGGCAATGAAAAAGAAGATAACTGAGTTCTTGGAGGCCTGCCACGAGCTGGGGTTAGGGCATGAATTGTGCAGAGCAATGTTGTTATATTGCAGCTGTATTTACCTTTGGGCTGTTATGTCACAAACATGGGCTTGGAGGGGTCAAAGGACAATTAGGTAGCAGAATAAAGTTTGAAGCACTCCCTCTCCTTTATATACCTCCTTTCACCAGAAATCATCTTCTACACCAGAGGATTTTGAAAAGAAAATAGAACTGACAAATAAATGATTAATACAACTGAGATGTGAATCCTATTAAGTTTAGTTGCTATTGCTGTTATTTTGTTTTTTACTTTTATACTGTTTCTGTTTTAAAATTTTGCTAGCCGTCTGGAATGCTTGCCAGAGGAGAAAGGTGGGCTATGAATCAAAACAAACATCATTTTGTCAGGGCTGAAGAACTTGTTAGATGTTCAGTCTTCATAAATAAATAGTACTAGCACTTCACTAAACCAATGTTTTGCAAAACCTTCCTGTTTAAATAAATCAGCAGTGTCATTTGGTACCACTAAGTCTGATTAAATACATAGCGTTTAATATTTAGCAATTGCAAATTAGAAGGGAATAAAATCTATTGAACTAAAAGGTATACTGTAGATGTGGTTTATTCCCATCTATATACCCCATATTGGCTTTCTCAGAATCTTTTATACTGCTTTGTTGAAATCAAATTAAGTGTTCAGCTAATAGTTTTAAATCCTATAACTTAAATAGAAATAATCATAAATTGGACGTACCTAACACAATAAACCCTGATTTAGTTCAGTATTAGCTTAGTGTGATACATGTTTAGACATTATAGCTGACCATCATGAAATAGAGAGCTATATCTCATTGAGTCTGTCATGGTTTAAATTAAATGAAGATGAAGCTAAAGTGTTATATTTCTCAGAATGTACATTTTAAGAATCTTGTTCTTATTTATACAAAAAATATTGTCAAGATGTCCCAAACATGCTTTTTCAAAAGACAACTTCATTTATTTGTTTGTTTGTTTTTCTTGAAAATGTTTTAGGGTAAAAGAGGCTTTTTCAAAAGGCAACTTTGTTTTTTTTTTTCCTTGAAGATTTTTTGGGATAAAAGAGAAAGTAAAAAACAGAACAGCCCTCTCTCAACAGAGGGAGGGATATGACACCACCTATCTCCTGTTTACACACAGTCCTTTCAGCAGTTCCAAGAAAGTTCTACACCCATCTGCACTCGGATTCAGGTGACCCTGAGGGCACAGTTAAATCCTAAGGAACCTAAATGACTCTCAGAAAGTTAATTACCCAGTTCCAAAGTACTAACAATCAGATAATTGCAAAGAATAATAATCCTTCCATTCCCCAGCTTTCAATCAGAACTGAGGCTACTTCTTGGATGAGAAGTGAAACATCTTAGTGAAAACGCAACAACAAGTTTTTTAAAAAGCACCTTTGAGACAATCATGACCTAGATGACTAAGAATAAATATTGTCAAGATGACTTGTCAAAATATTCATCTACATTCAATTCAACTAAGTAGAATATATAGGCTATGTACCACGGCCTAGAGTCCCAAGTGTATAAATTATTTGTCATTTCTTGACATTGACAGATTATAGTTTGTATATTTCTTTTTTGCATTTGTTTTAACTCTTTTAATTGTTTTATGATTGTTCACCATCCAGTTTCACTGGTTTCAGATGGGTAGCTATACAAGTAATGGAAAGGAAGGGAAGAGAAGGGAAGGGAAGGAGGGAGGGAGGAATGAAGGAAGGAAGGGAAGGATCAATAATACTTAAAATTTAAATGTTAACAGACCACATTAACAGCAGATATTCCAGACTATAAAAAACCAGAAAAATAAAATGTTTGTTGCTAGTGCTGGAAATTCAGCACAGTAGATGCTCAGTGAAACTCCATGGAAAGGTTATTCCATATCTGAGTCTCTGAGCATCTGAGAAACATCTCTGATTTATAGCTTATCCTTGAGAAAATAACTAAAACCATGCCCTCTCCCCATTTTTCCTTTAAAGATTATTGACCGATTGAAGCATTTAAAAGAAGCCTCCCCTCCGCAATAATGACCACTGGATTCTGCTAAAAATTTGAGATGAGTTTCAAGCCATTAAAACATATTGCTGCTTATGATCACCATGCCTCAATAAGCAATTTATGGAATATTTCTTTAAGTGTTATTTGATTTGATGCTACCATTTTTTCCTCCAAACATATTTTCTGATGTTCTTGTTTAATAATGACACTTCAGTACAAAGACATAAAAATATCCAAATGTTTTTAATCTTCAAGTAACCTGTGGTAAGTCTTCCAGCTATAAAATAATAATAATGTTTTCGATTTCTACAGCTAAATTAAACAAGAAATTACTCTAGGGAATCATTACACTTAATTTCACCTTGTACTGTCTTGAAAACAAACACAAGACACAAGACTTGGTGTGAACATAGAATGTAAGATCTAATATCTCTCTTTTTCATTTAAGCAAATATACTGAAACTCCCTATACTGGAGAATATATCCTAATTGCCAAGACAACTTTTATAGATAATGAGCTATATTATGATGATCTGGAATTTGTATAGATAGAATCCTTTTGGAAATGGAAAAAACAAAAACCATGTAGCAAATGTGTTATTGAAAAATACATTTTCAAAAGAAAGCACAATTTGTTATAAAGAAGAATTGGCAGGAAATGTAAAAAAAAAGTACTTTGTTATAACTTATCTGATATCGAGGGAGGAAGGGAGGGAGGGAGGAAGGAAGAAAGATGTGTAGCCATATTACCTATATCTTGTTTGCAAAATATCACACTTTGGTTCTTAGTGACAGATATCTAAGGTTAATAATGATAGAAGATTATCATGATAGAGGACCAGTCTATAAAACTGAGACTTCTGCTTCTTAGTTCCAACTTTACTCTGTATGGATGTATTATGCAAAGTCATAATTTTGGGGCTGGCCTGACATTCTTGCCCAGGACATTGCTGAAAGGATATCTTCAAATTTCAGTTTTACTGAAGTTGTTAGAACTGCCAGTTAAATCATATCCCACAATGGATACTTGGTTTTAGAGTCAGCCTGCTAGTGAGGAAGATTAGAATTTTCTCAAACATGTGTCAAAGAAACGAAGTTTTCCATGGAGAAAATAATCAATACAGTGGAGAGTGCAGAACTTCACCAACAACTATGGTTTTTCAAGGCAAACTCTTGCAATAGGTTGCTGTTCCTACTGGTAATTTCGCTACACCTTCCAGCCAGCTGATTTCTGTTCTCCATTGCAATCCAGTTTTTATCTTCTTCAACCTGCGTGAAATCTTGATAAAAAGAGGAAAAGGCTTCACACTTTCTATAGAGAAGAAAAATTGAGGAAGACAATGATTTTCACTGCATCTGTTTCCTTACACTTTCACATACTTGTCCCCAACTGCCCAGCAACATAGGTGGTCTCATTTTGGAGAAAATTTATTATAGGGGGAGCAGTTTATGAAGTGGCAAATCAGATATTAACAGGGATCTTTCTTTTCCCTTTCCTAACACTGACCTTTGAGGATCAAAGAAGCTACAATCAACAGGTGATTTCTCCATATTTTCAGTTCAGAAAGATTTTATTTTACTCTCCATTAACAAATGAAATAGTTGCATGTACTAAAATATTCCTGGTATCTGTATGCATGTGTGTGTGTGTGTGTGTGAAGCTAGATCTTAGAAATACTTTTCCCTCCTTGCTGTAGCAGAAAAGCTCAAAAATTCAGACTTTCTTTGTTGCAATGAGAGTATGTTTAGTTTTCTGCCCTCTTCTATAGCTGAATGCTGTATAAAGTGTATAGAATTCTTTAAAACTTTTCCTGTTTCCTTTGCACTCTCTGAACTCCAGCTTCATCTTTAACTTACTGAATTAAATGTGTTGCTTTCTGAACTTCCTGTCTTTCTTTCATTGAACTGAATAATATGCTCACTTCTCAGATTTTTAATTTAATTGCTTTGTAAGCTAAGATTAAACATTATTTGTTCTAATTGCCATAGATTGTCAGCTGATTCATATTATTGTCTTCATATCATTTGCTTAATGTACCAGTTAATAAATTGTATTGGGCTGTGTTTAATAATAATTCATAAGCTTTCTTGATTACATATAGTGTTAAAATCCAGAGACAACTGGGGCTACAACAAACACTGATTCAAAATATTATTTTCTCATTCTTTACAAGTCCATCTACCATTCATTTACAAAGACTTCATCCTCAAAATCCTTTCTTCTTTCCATTCCTTCATTGTTCAATCCCTGTTACACAGCTAATCTCTCTTCTATCTTTTCCCAATTCCATTTTTCTTAGAACTTCAACAAAACTCATACAAATTTCAAACTCTGCAATTTTCTACCATTCTCTTGCCTTTTAATCTATCAACCCAACTGTCCAACTTTTCCCTATCATTTTCTCAATCTTAGCTAATATTTATCCATGTCATTTCTTCTTTGCTCTTCTTATCTCTGCATTCGCAAACCAAGGTCCATTCCAATTTTTTTCCTTCCTTTAATCTTATATAGGGAAATGAATTAAATCACAGGAATGCATATTCTGCCATAATACTAGAAAAGAAAACTACTTCCTAACTTTAGTTGTTTGAGAATGATCCATCTTCCAAGAGAAATAACAAATTCCCATTCACATGGTGTGTTCAAATAAATGCAAAAATATTCATTACATTCTTATGCTATGACACTGAGCAAAGAAATTGGACTTAATGTCATAATTATAAATCTTGTGAGTTAATCTTATTGACATTTCTTCTACCACAAGATGTTTATAGATTACTTGTTTACAAAGTACCAGGTCCAGTTCTGTCAAATCACAGAATAGTTTGCATTTTCATAATGCTGTTTATAATGAATGGAGGAGAAAGCAGATTTCTGTAGCAAATATTTTGTAATGAAGGAGGAGAAAAATTAATAGATTATGTACCGTGAAAAGTGAATGGAGAAAATTCCACTGGTCCTTTTGATTTCATCTCAGAATTAAGTTGTATGTTGTATGCTATTAAATATTGTGAAATGCTCTTGGGATCAAACTTGATCTATGTCATCTAATTAGAGATAAGGCTACATAATATTTAACACCTCATTAATTTAAATACCTTGGGCCTTATCATCCCATATTAATTTTTTAGTAGAAGTCCTTACTGATATCAAAGAAGAGATAGTAGAATAAAAAGCCCTATAGCTAGAGGGATACACACACATAAGAGAGAAAATGAGACAAAAAAGAAGAAGGAAAGAAAGAAAGATTATAGAACTCCAGGATTGAGAATTCTTTAGATATATTTAAAAAAATAAAATATGAAGGAAAGAATTCTAAAATTCACTGCCTTCTTGTACTTTATTTATTTATTTATTTATTTATACATACGTATTTGATATTCTATTCTATTTCTGTGAAAATATTGCTGGAACTATGTTAATAATGGTTTTTTTAAAAAAGCAGAATTGTGTAAAAATAGTGTAGAATTAACAAGACTGCATTCAAACTTGGAGACAACATTTACAAGCACATGCGCACACTTATACACTTCTGTATGTATGCATGTAAATATTTGCATGTATATATGCCTGCCTGCCTACCTGCTAAAGACAACCTATGATACATTGGGTCATAATTTCAGATATATTTCTGAAAATGATATAGAAAATGATAAACAGAATGATCATGGGTGAGAAAAAAGCAATAGGAGCAGCCGTGATTTCTGATTTTCTGCTGGCCTCTGCATTGACTTTCTTTATGAAATGCTAGTAGGGGGCTTTAGAAACAATACACAAATGACTGCAGTGATATGGCAGTGCTAAAGCAACAACTTTGTCTAATTTCAATCCCACGGGAATTGTGTGTTATTTTTGGTCACATTTTTAAGTTAGCCCATTTGAGATGCATTAATTCAAAATTTGTAGTTCTATGATGCACCATTCCAGCTAAATATTACAAACAGACAAGGAAAGTTTTAGTAATATATTAAAGATATGCTCTCTGTCTGATTGTGTATTTGTTTATGTATGTGTATTGGGTGGGGCTTAAGAACTATTTTCCTACAACCTTTTGCAGCTTGGCTAACAATTGATAAAGTAGCATAATCTGACATTCTTAGTTCTCCAACTTCATATTAGAAATCAAAGGGTTTAAAATAATTGGAAATAGATTTAGACCAGAGATGAAGTGGATGTTTGTCTTATGTTATTGGTTGTATATATTTTAAACTTTTACTTCAAATTATAAATCTGCAATTTAAAGGGGAAAATGCATATAATTTATCTTTCCAGGTTTTCTCTATTAAACAAAGTTGTCAACAGGAATTCCCAGAGAAATTTTTTTCATGCAAATTTCCTGATGTAATTCTCTCCAGTAAATATTTTCAATGCAGGTTTTTAAAATGTAAATTAACCAGCATAAGCTCTTTAATTACCTAGTCTCTCTTTTGTATCAAACTTGGAGACATACATTCTTTTTCCAATGCTTTTCAAAAACTGTGGGATTTTGTATGGATTTTTAAATGGACAAACCTAGATGCTGTTAAATTTTATCCAATGCTTCTATTCCTAGCATGCATATTGCTAAATCAAGTACATTCATTTCCACTGAACTTCATGGATTATTTCTTCTGTAATACCGACTTTTGGCTACTGATATTATTTAATCCATGCTACTTAATCCATACTATCTATGCTACAGCCAACTGTATAAGACTACTCAGGGAAATTTTGACCTACCTAAGGAAATATAAATCAGGTGCAAATATCCTCGTTAACTAACTGTTTTGGAATTAAGAAAAAAGATATGAAAACACAGTTAAACATTATAAGAAATAAATTAACACTTACCTAAAGTAGTGTGTTGCTCATTACTTCAGGGGTTTAAATAGCAACTATTTTTTCAGTATGCTACAGTTTGGATTTTTGCATTGATAAAGGGACTGACCCAGAGGTGGTATTCAGCAGGTTCTGATCAGTTCTGGAGAACCAGTAGCAGAACTTTTGTGTTGTTCAGAGAACTGGCAAATACCACCTCTGACTGGAGATTTTACAGAATTCTTCCCTGGCCATGCCCACCACAATGGGTAGTAATTTTTTTTTAATTCCATCACTGGACTGACCTAAGTAGCCTAACCTAACCTAATCTAACCCTAAGTAGCCTGTTTCTAATTCTGGCTCTATGATTTATAATTTTACCTTATTTTGGACTTTTCCTCTGACTATTACTAAAATACAGGTCTGAGATAATGTTGAATTTACAAAAAACCCTTGAGAATACAGCACAAGATTGTACTTTGCTATTTATATTAGTTCAATCTGCAAAACAGATCCAGGTTTCAGACTCTACTGATCTTGAGAAAAGATGAAGCTTCTCTTTAGTACTATATGATTCTTATACTACAAAAATGTAAATGATTCTTCATTATGGCCATAATAAAATGTATTATCTTAATCCCTGAATCACCAGAATTATCTATTTAACAGGTCAACAGGTTGTCTATTTAACAGGGTAGTCTGTTGGTATGTAGAGCTCTCTTTACAATTTTGGAAAATAAGTAAAAAAAGGCGTATTACAATTGATAACTCCATTTTCTTCTGTAGCAAGCCAAAATGACTATGGCCAATGACTAAAGGGAAGGAATGAGCTCACTTAAAACTCAACTGGCCAATGGTAGGTGGGAGAGAGAATGGTGGGGATCACTGTTACTTTTTCAGTTACTGTATCGACTTTAGTTATTATAAATGACAAATGGTTGTTTCCTGCCTTGACAATTGGTCACTTCAGGCCTTTTGCAAGTTCCCAAAATGGCATTCAGTACAATAACTTGAGCTTTATTTTGCCATAAACCCTTGAGGGTTGCCTACAAAACTGTATCTGGATAATAGCTAGAATAGCCTGATCCCTAGAAATTTTCATTGTGCCAGCATTTAACTGGCAGGAAGTGCATGCATGTCTGTCCATCCAGAGAGACTTTAAATCAGGCAAGAAGGGAAAGAGTGCCTGAAACAAAGCATAGTTGTAACCCTTTTATAGCCCACTGCAGTGAAATGTATTTCTCTCAAGAGGCACGGAATTGTATTATGTCTATTGTTCAGGAACAGGTGGAGTTTTTATTCTCTCTTGGTTCTATTCCTGATCTTGAAACAGGGTCTGGTCAAACAGGTTCCTCCAGATTTTCAAGTATGCCCATAAATAACCATACAAGAAAACACAAGCCCATATTATGACAAGATGGTTTCCAGAATAGGGATACATATTGCAGTACAATTGTTGTGCATGTATATGACTGTCTGTATTAACAACAAATGGACCCATATACGTATGTACAAGCACACACATACACAAATACACTGACAGATTTTTTTTGGGGGGGAGAAGTGTTTTTTTTTTTAAAGAGAGTTGTTGTATATAAAATATGGTAACATTTTCATACATATTTTATTAAAAAACAATGAGATTAGTGAGGCCCCATGGATATGATACTGAATACAATAGGAGCTTACTGATTGTTTTACCCAAGTTTACATTGGAAGGATGATTTGGAAAACTAAGTAAATAAGCATTTCTACTTATAGTTTATTATTGTGATTCATTGCATAGTCAGACTGATATGGATTTGGCATTTTTATCCACCTATTATGTCCTTTCCCAAGGACATAATATATAAGGACTTACTATAGGAATTTATTATTTGATGGTATTGAGGATCATACTCTTATGCTTAATCCAAGTAAAGCTACCTATTCAGAGGTGGTATTCAGCAGGTTCTGACCAGTTCTGGAGAACCGGTAGCAGAAATTTTTGGAGAACTGGCAAATACCACCTCTGACTAGCCCCACCCATCTATTATCTTTCTCCTGAGTCCCAGCTGATCAGTTGGGTCTTCTTTTGTTGCCTTGCACAGGAGAACAATAGCTGGAAAGCAGTGGAGTGGGGAGGGAATGGAGATTTTACAATATCCTTTCTCTGCCATGCCCACCACCAAGCCATACCACCAAGCCATGTCCACAGAATCAGTAGTAAACAATTTTGAATCCCACCACTGAACCTATTGCATATGATTGTGATTTTGTCAATTTGCTCAAGTGGTACTTCCAAATGTTTCAGTATTACATCCAGGATGCTTGTTACTATTAGTATAATCTTTTCTCACAGTCATTCGACTTCTATTTATAATTCCTTATGTTTTGTGGTTTTCTACAGAATTCTTTCCTTTTATTCTGCTGTCTCCAGGTATTGCCAGGTCCACTATTCAGACTTTCACTATCCACTATCCAAACCAGTAACAATAGAGGGAAGAGCTTAAATAAAGGAAGGCCTTACACCAGATTTCCTTCATGAATGAATGAATGAATATTTATTTATATACCGCTCCTCTCTCGAAGGACTCGGAGCAGTATACAGCCATGCAATTAAAAACATTAAATATACAAAAATTAAAACTAAATTAAATACCCTGGCTGCGTCTTATAGTTCAAATAATATGGTAGTTGTCACTAAATTGCCAACTTTTGAAAACTTATCAGTTTGAAAGCGGAGATGAAAAAAGGAGTTAAGTTTCATTAAAATTGTGTCTGGAAATATAAAACAAATTAATGACAAAATGGAAATTCTGGAGACTAAGACAGGAGTTATAGACAGATAATATGGGACTGCCTGCTGCCATCAACAACCTCCCGCCGCCCAGTACGCTCTCACAAGGTTGCCCTGCTTGGGGTGCCGCTGCCTGATCATTGTCAGCTGGCGGCCCCAAGGGTGCGGGCTTTCTCTGTGGGAGCCCCCTCCCTGTGGAATGATCTCCCCCCGGAGATACGGGCCATGACGGACATCCTGACCTTCCGGCGCGCAGTTAAGACCCTATTTTTCAAGCAGGCCGGCCTGGCCCAGTAAATGGTCTATGGGTTTTAAATTTAATTTGGGTTTTAATTGTTAAATTTTATATTTTTTAAATTTTTAATTAATCCCGGATTTTAAACATCTGAATTTGTAGTTGGATGGGATGCAGCCGGATTTGCTTATTTAATCTAGTTTTAAATTGTATTTAAGTTGTATTTATTCTGTGTGTTTTTAGTAGGCTGTACACCACCCCGAGTTCCTTTTTGGGAGAGGGAGCGGTATAGAAATCAGATAAATAAATAAATAAATAAATAAATAAATAAATAATTGAAAAGGCGATTAAATAATTGCTTCTATTGGAATTGAGAGCAAAGAAACTTTTTTTTTTTGAGACTTAGAGCAATATCAGAAGATTCTGATGAAAATAAATAATAGTTAGAATCTTGCATTATAGAAAAGAGTATTCTTTTTCTGACTGGAAATTTAAAGCAGAAAAAGATCCCATTAAATGGGACTAATTAGACACTGTATTTTTGTTTTACTTTTAAATAGCAAAGGTTTGAATTAAATTCTGCTCACAAAGTGAGGGGAATTCTAGAAAAATTGAAAGAGGAATTGGAGAAGGAGATTCAAATGGAAGTGTCAGAGGAAACTTACACAAAACCTCCAACAGACAGGAAATTGAAAGCAATGATAGTGAACTACAGACATCAATTTTCTAAAATTTTATTTAGAATTTTTATTTAAAATTTAGTTTATGGATTACAATTGCTTAACGTGGAATAAAAAATTAGTAAAATTACATTCCACACACTATAAGATGGTGATTCTATATTAATGGATAGTATATCGAGGCAAAAAGCATTATATCAATATTATTGTAATGTATAAATAAGTAATGTTATCTTTAGAGAAACTAGATGAATATCTAAAAAAATAAAACTTACTCAGGATTGCCGAGGAATAGAGACAGATTATGAATGGACCTATGTTAAGAAAAAAATGTTCTGAATCTATAAAAGATTAAATTAGGAATGGTCCCTGGACCACATGGATAATCAGATTTTTATTATAAATTAATTCATTCATTTGTTCAATTTGTATAACAGCCTATTTCTAATAAGTGACTCTTATTTGAAAATGAATTTTTACAACATGAAACATTCTATCCTACAGGAATGAAATATGCCAGAGAATTGGAAAGAGGACAATATAACATTGACACCTAAAGAAGGCCATGATTTGACTTTAGTAATAAACTATAGTCTAATATCATTGCTGAACAATTACTACAAGTTGTTCACAACAATTCTAGTTGATATACTGAAAATAATTTTCCAAGAATTTTGGGTTTTTATCAAAAGACAATATTAGAAATGTGTTCAATATTTGGAATATTTGGAGCAAAATTTCTGAAAAGCAAGCCAGATTAATTTTCTTAGGTGCAGAGAAGACCTTTGACAATTAGAAGTGAGCTTTCTCATGGAAGGTTTTGGAAGATACGAATTTTAAAGACAAATTTTTAAAATGGGGAAGATTGATTTACACTTTGCACAAAGCACAAATAATTGTTTATTTATTTATTTATATTTATTTATAAAAACATTTATATACCGCCCTTCTCCTGAAGGACTCAGGGCGGTGCACAGCCAATTCTACCCCGACACATAATATAAAAATTAAAATGAATTAAATAATTTTGGGCTGTTATAATTAAAAGTCCACCCTCCCCCATAAATAATTAAAAACCCCAAATTAGAATCCAATTTAAAACGGGAGACGGTTAAAATCTTGTATCAGCCCAGGCCAGCCTGCTCGAAGAGCCAGGTTTTTAACACACATCTGAAGGCTCTCAGGTCCGTGCTGGTACGAGGGCAGGGGCCTCCACAGAGAAGGCCCTATTCCTGGGGGCCGCCATACGACACATTGAGGCCGACGGCACCGGGAGAAGGCCCTCCCTGTGGGAACGCACAGTCTGTTGGAGATCACCGGCAGAACGCGGTCCTGCAGGTATCCTGGCCCAATGCCATGGATCGCTTTAAAGGTCAAAACTAGAACCTTAAAGCGAACCCGGAAAGCCACCGGCAACCAGTGCAGCTCGCGCAGGAGAGGCGTCACATGGGAGCTTCGCGACGCCCCCATAATCACCCGTGCGGCCGCATTTTGCACCAGTTGGAGTCTCCGGGTGCTCCCCACAGGGAGCCCCATGTAGAGAGCGTTACAGTAATCCAGGCGAGAGGTGACAAGGGCGTGAGTGACTGTGCGTAAGGCGTCCCGATCCAGGAAGGGCCGCAACTGGTAAATCAGGCGAACCTGATAAAAAGCCCCCCTGGAGACAGCCGCAATATGGTCTTCTAGAGACAGCCATGCATCCAGGAGGACACCCAAATTGCGAGCCCTCCCTGTAGGGGGCAGAATCTCTCCCCCAATAGCCAGCGAAGATGTCAGCTGGCTATATTGGGGCACCGGAAACCACAGCCACTCAGTCTTGGATGGGTTGAGTCAGAGCCTGTTCCCACCCATCCAATTCCGCACGGCCTCCAGGCACCGGGACATAGCCTCCACAGCATCGTTGGGGTGGTCTGGGGTGGAAATGTAAAGTTGGGTGTCATCTGCATACAGATGGCACCGCACCCCAAGACCACGGATGATCTCGCCCAGCGGCTTCACATAAATGTTGAACAAGAGAGGGGAGACGACCGATCCCTGACGCACCCCACAAATAAGGGGCCTAGAGGTGGACCTCTCCCCCCCCGCCAACACAAATTGCGAGCGGTTGGAGAGGAAGGAGGAGAACCATCGCAAGAAAGTTCCCCCAATCCCCAAGCCCTCCAACTGCCGCAATAAGATACTATGGTCGATAGTATCAAAAGCCGCTAAGAGGTCTAATAGGACCAGGACAGAGGAAAACCCCCTGTCACGGGCCCTCCAGAGATCATCAACCAACGCGACCAATGCTGTTTCGGTACTATGCCCGGGCCTGAAGCCCGATTGAAACGGATCGAGGTAAGTCGCTTCCTCCAGGTACTGAGGGAGCTGACGTGCCACCACGCTCTCAACAACCTTCGCTAAGAAAGGAAGATTGGAGACTGGACGATAATTATTTAAAACAGCCGGGTCCAGGGTAGGCTTCTTGAGGAGGGGCCGCACCACCGCCATTTTCAGGGCAGTAGGGAGCGACCCCTCTCTCAACGAAGCGTTGATAATCCCCTGGAGCCAGCCTCGTGTCATCTCCCTGACGGTCGAAACCAACCAGGAGGGACACGGGTCCAACAAACATGTGGTGGCATTCAGCCCCCCCAGCAACCTGTCCACACCCTCGGCGGTCACAGGGTCAAACTCTTCCCAGATAATATTCTCAAGACCTGCCCCGGACACCTCCCCCGGGACCACCCAATTGGAGTCCAGCCCGTCCCGAATCTGAGCGATTTTGTCGTGCATAAATCGGGAAAACTCCTCCACCCTACCCTGCAAGAGGTCATCCCGCGCTCTCGGCTCAAGCAGAGAGCGGGTCACTCTAAACTTTAAACAGGGCGGCAGGCCGATTTTCTGCCGACGCAATAAGGGCGGAGAAATGCGAACGTTTCGCCGCCTCTATCGCCACAAGGTAGATCTTAATGTAAGACCTCACCTGTGTTCGGTCGGACTCAGTGCAGCTAGCCCTCCAAACACTCTCTAGACGTCTTTTCCGGCACTTCATCTCCCGTAGCTCCTCCTTGTTCATGGAGATACAAGATGATCTGATGTTGGTGCTGGAAGATCCTTTAAAGGAAATTGACATATTAATGGGAAAATTAAAAGATAGAGCATTAGTAGATTTCAAGATTAATAAACAGAAGATGAAGATGTTAACAAAAAGTTAAGACGTAAACGAAAATGTGAAAATAGAAAACTGAACAGATTTGATGAATAAGACTGATTTTAAGATTCAGAAGAAGAAAAAGTACCTGGGTATCAGTTAGAATTTATTTGATTTGTCAATTAATAGGTATAAGTATATATGTAGTTATGAATACATGAAATGGGTACATATAAGAAAAATAAAAGAAACAATAGGACAGAGACGTAGGCACATTGGTGCGCTTATGCACTCCCCTTACAAACCTCTTAGGAAAGGGGTGAGGTCAATAGTAGATAGTTCTAGGTGATTTCAAAATAATATGTTCAGATATGGAATAAGTTTTAAAAGATATGTTAAGATCGGAGAAACTCCAACTGTCATTGCTGGGGAGAATTTCTGTAATAAAAATGAATGTCTTGCCCAGAATGATGTTTTTGTTTCAGACAATATTTCCTTTGACAACTGATGCACCATTTAAACATTGATAGAAGAATATATCTAAATTTGTGAGGCAGAGGAAAAACATGAGTTAAATATAAATACAAAATGAAAGGAAGGGAAGGATTGAAATTGAAATTGAAAGTTGAAATTGTATTTTACAATTCACTGTTTGAAAGAAAGAAAGAAAGATAGTGTGTTACAGAAAATAGAAGGCTGTTGAAGTTGAATAACACAACCTAGGTTTGAGTGGCATGGGTATTTTTCATATGATAAACTCAAGATTAATGTGGATTTTAAAAACCATTATCAGGGCTGTCAAACTTGTGGTTGCGGCCTGGATGTGTCACATGTTGGCAACTCCCACATCTGGTTTAGCGAAAAGGAAAAATTCATGATACGTCACATGACAATGTCATGATAATGTGAGGTTGTGACACCCCTGTGTTAGATGTACCATATTGATAATATGGAATAGATATAAAGCTGGGTAGTTCCTGAAAAGATTTTTATGGATCTCAGTAAAAAAAGCAGAATAATAGGCAAATACAAATTACTAACTTACTGTGAAATACTACAATTTTGTCAAGGAAAATGTGAAATAAAATAAAGAGAAGAACTGATGATAGAAGATATCACTTGCAATGTTTTTGCTTATTTACAATTCATAGAAAAATTTAAAGTAGACAAAAGAATTCATTTTTTTCAAGTGTAAGGTTAAGTTTGAAACAGAACAGCATATAATTTATAAACGTATATTTGCTAAAATGTATACATTTTATTGAAATTTAAAACAGAATACAGAACAAGTAAAATAATTTATCATAAATTGGGCTAAAATTGATTAATTTTAAGCTATTAATATAAAGCTATAATATTTTGAATTCGCATACATACACTGATTCAGAGAATTTTAAAAATTAATATAAAGTTGAGAAGTAGTTAATAAAAATTATCAGATAAAAGATAATTACATTATTGTTTACTGGAAACCCCTTATAGATATTTTGCATAAAACAGGGAGAAAAAATCAACTTATGAGTTATAATTCTGATGATTAGACAGGATAGAAAATAAAAACGATATTAAAAGTAGCTTCTATTATAAGCAGTTGTAAATAGAATGATAAATTTACTTTCTATTTTATAGTTATAACATAAGTCTTTTTTCTATAATGTATCCTTTTTTATTTTTTACTTTCTTGTACTTTAAGCTTTCTCTTTGATTAGTTTCTTCTTTTTCTTACTTTATATTTTGTATTTATTTTAATCTTTCTTTTTAAAAACTTTTTTTAATGGCAATATTTGCAAAACAGATATTGCAAAAGATAGGCATATAAATCTCTGTCTGCATTAAGCCTACAAATCATTTTGTGTTTGTGTGTGTCTGTTCCCTAACTGCTTGTACATTTCTCAGTATTTTTGAAGTATGAATCACATGAAAATTGATTAAAATACTCACATAGTGAAATAGCAAGATGAACAATAAACAAGTGAAGAAAATGTCACATTCACACACATGTATACACACACCCAAATACAGTGCATATACACACATTCATACATACATACATACATACATACATACATACATACATACATACATACATACATATAGAAATGCAATTCTGCTTCCTTTATGTTATTACTCATTGTGATTGTTAAACCCTTAAAAACAATTCAGTGCAGAGTCATAGAAAAGTTGCCCATTTCTCAAAAGCAAGACAAACACTTGAACAGCTGTTCATTACAAAAAAAAACCAACATAAAAAGACATTTCAAAATGTCTTGTAAAATATATCAGCTTTGGGGCCATGAGTACTGCCGAATAAAATTTCTCTTCCATATCAGAGCAGTTGAAAGAGTACAGAATTGAATTGCAACTTATACTATAATAGTTGGATTTGAATTATTCCATTAAGTATAATCTTACCAAAAATAAGACTGCCTCTTGTAATTGTGCTTTTGATGTCTAATCATTTCTTAAGTAGAGCCTTCTTAAAACAGTTATTTTAAGTTAGTACATAGTGCCCTTAATTAATATCCAATTAATATCTCCAAAATTAACATCGGTGAGGAATCTTACCCTGGGGAATAAAATTTGATTCTGAAATTTATATTGCATATTTTAAGTCTGTACGAATAAATAGAGTGTGTGTGTTTGTGTGTCTTTATGTGAGTGAGTGTGTGTCTGTGTGAATGTGTGTCTGTGTGTCTGTGTGTTTGAGCACTGTCTGGAACTTTGGCCTTCATTAAAAGAAATCTTTAGGATTGAAGGACTTGGTTTTGGAGAGCAATGGTGCACAGTTGTGAACATTTGCCTAGAAAGTAGCTTTTAAATTCATGCAGATATTTCTGACTATAAAATCTGTAAATATCATGCTAATCTATTTTTTATCTTGGATAGAGAGTTAAAATAAATTATAAAATTCACATATTTATATCCAAATAGAATTTTGACATATCCAGCATAATAAATATTTTAATTAAATTTATATGGTCAAAAACAAGATTAAAATAAGCCAAGCAAATTATGATGAAGTTAGATCAGTTTTATGGTTATTAACTTTAGCAACTACAATTCCATTAAGCAACAATTTTGCTTTCCTTTTCCCTTTTTCTTTTATAAAGCAAATAAAAAGATTTTTTGCCTAATTTTTAAATTTAATGTCCTAATGGATGTTCTATTTTTTTTAATCACACCTTACTTTTCAAAAGTTTTTAAATGATTTTTAAAAAACATAATATTGGTATATTCAGTTCAACTAATTAAAAATAGAGAATTTGCAAGAGAATGTTTAATAATATTAAAAAACAAACCCTGTCATTTTAATTCACAAAAGCAATCCAACTCTGAAGAAATAATCATTCTTATTTTAAATGATAGTTGCCACGTGATAATTTTACCTTGAAGTATTTGATAAAATTGTGCCATATGACAACTTTAAAATACGTAAGGAAAGACTTTAAAATACGTAAGGAAAGGTAATTGTATTTATTTTGGTTTTATCAGAAATACATGTAGAATACCTTTAAAATCAAATACAGATGCTTCTTTATATACCCTTGCTGCATTTTCTAATATATATATCTTTTAGAAGTTAACATTCAGAGCTAGTGCTAAAGTGCATCTGAAATTTAGCTATCTGGCATAAAAATGTTCATAGAAAAACAAGAACTGCAGCTGAATGATTCTTTATGCTAAAGTTAGTTACAAGACCATGAAAAAAATCAAAGAAAGCAACAATTCATAAATAAAACAGGGTGTTTTTTTAACAATATCTTTGAGACTGATATACTAACATCATTCGAAGCAGTGTTATAATTTGAAATATAGATTTGTTACTTCATGTAGCTGAAAAAGCCAAAGGCATTAATCTCATTATCAAATAGATAAAGAAAAGAATGAACTTCTTGCTAGTGATATTGTTTGATGTTATAACCTTCTGTAGTTTGCCAACCAAATGAAACAGTAGAATATTCTAGCCACAGAATAAAAACTAGACATATTTCTTCGTTTCTTATTTAGTTCTAAACAGACATGGATAAACTGCTCTGCTTTTGTTACTTTATCATTTCTTAGTGCTGTTTCAGGGATAAATATTTTCTCCAGCTTCCTTGCATATTGTTGGTTAAATCAGGCCGCACTGCACATACACAAACCATTTTCTGATTATCTATATTCACTCCTCTTTTAAAGAGATTTATGTTGACAGAACAAACAAAAAAGATTGAAGACAATTATGATAATGCTATTGCCCAATTCTTTGGAGCAAGTGTGTCAATGAGCTGCCACTGATGCTAAAGGGGCTTTTAAAAATAAAAGTCCTGCCTTTTTCCAAATGTTTCAGTCATGCACCTGAATCCAAGTGCTTACATTTTACAGAAATAAAGAAATGTTATTATTTTTGTATTATTTTTTACCTCTTGTAATAAAGGCAACTACAAGAAATGCAGTGAAAAGCTTTGGGTAAAATTATCATTGCAAGAAGAATTTGCCTCAGAACTCCTTTTGCAAAAATTTAAGTAAACTGTGAAGTGCTGTCCTTACACACTAAATGAGCAATTTATTTTTTAAGACCTTGGGTTTTTAAAGATGGATTCAATTTTACTCTAATCCTCACTTCAGGTCTTTCTAAAGCATGGACTCAGGAAGCAGCTGTTCTTTAAAAGGAGTTATTAGAAGTTACCTTCAACAGGATAGAAATGACTGAAATCCTAAAATAATATTAGCCGCAGCAAAGATTGTGACAGTGTACATGCGTGTGATGGGTGATGTTGTGACGAATGTAAGAATGCCACAATGTGAATTCTTCTTTCAGAAAATTGTCTAATGCCAGGCAAAGGGGGTAGTTGTTTATTGGTTATTAACAAGAGGAACTTGAAATCAAAAGATGATATGGGTTTTTGAAATCAGAAATGAATAAAACTATCAAACTCTTTCTGGTGAACAGCATGTTTAATTTGCTCAGAGAAAGATACCTACAAAGAATGAAGAATATTTTCTTCTGAAAACTGTTGTGTGCTTGATCTGAAAGTTGTTCAAGAAATCAAATAAATAAACATAACTGAAATGAGATGAAATGCTCTGAACAAAAGCAGCTAATGAAGCTTTGAAAATCACAAAAGAACACTGTGTGAACTGAATTTTTAAAATTAGGGATTTGGTAGTGTTAACAATATAGAATATGTTATTCGTTCTGTGTTGTAATAAATAAAACATACTTGACTTATAAGTAATAGTGTTATAACTGAACTCTAGCTCTAAATAGTTTTACTTTCTAGCTATTAACCCTTTAAAACATTACTTAAGATGATATTATTTCTGGGTTTTATTTTTAATAAAAGCTTTGGCCTAATTGTAGCTTGATTTATGCGTACAAAAACACTTAGACTTTGCAGAACAATAAACAAATTGTAAGAAGTGCACTTTATCCAGCCCCAAACGCTTGGCTATTCGACAACACACTATCTCCAAATGAGGTATTCATTCTAAGTAATACTTTACTGCCACCTTCTGTTTCAGTGTTCTACAACTAATCTCTATTGAAAACAAAACTTACAAGGAAAGAATTTAGGACTCATATATTTAATTCCAGTTAGGCTGTGCTTATGTGTTACTAAAAATACAACTCATTGAGTTTTTTAAATAAATTGTGGCACAAGCTGCATTCTGATGAAAGCTAAAAAATTGAATTCAAGGATTCTGTGGCTATTTCATTTTGGTTTTAATTCAGGCCAAAAAATCAATGTTGATATAAAGAAGAGAAAAACAATATATAACCAGTATTTACAAAAGAAATGTCCATAGGCCTATCCTATCCTTCATTTAAAAAAAAAAATTAAAGAGCAAGAAATACCAATTGAAAAGGAGAAAAAAATATAATATACAGAGATGTCTAAAGTAACAACTACAGCAAATTTCCTGGAAAATGAAAACTTTTGATAACAAGCATCTGTCAAACTGTCCGTGGACATTAATAAAAGATCTGCTCAAGTGTCTGATGATATAGTAAAATATGTTATCTTAGGAACTTAGAAACATGTACAGTATACAATTTTGAAACAATTTTTGTGGCTTGGCATTTGAAAAATAGAAGCAAGACTGACAGATTTCTGACATTTAAATGGTATTTTGTTTGAAAATTCATAATTACATTTCTCAGCTATTACTCTTGTGAAAAATGCAATTTTTTTTGCCTCACCCACCCAAAAACATGTTTTGTCACTATAGTATTCACTCACTTTTTCCCATTCCTAAAAATTGTCTCTTAAATTCCTTCTATCACAATTATATTTTCATAGTTTTTATGAGCCTAAAATTATCATGAACGGTACCTAAAAATTAAGCTTAGACTTGTTTTTGATGGCATATATGGATATTTGAAGGCATACTTTGGAGGATCTCATAATTGGCAGTCACTGTTTATAAAATTGGTTGCTATGGTAAGGTATGGCCAATAAAGATACATTATTTTCAGATTTTTTCCTCTAGAATCCATGATTGTTTTTATCATTTAGATTACCATTTCCCCTTTCTTCTTAATGAGAATATTTCCCGACTAACATAAAGCTCTGTTTTCTAAGAATTCATCTGATGCTTATATTGGGTGTATATGGATATTTGAATATAAAAATGATGCTAGAGACTTTGCTCAATATCATATCCTTATACATTTTAATGATTAAATATACAGTTAGTTAGGGTATGGAGTTTGGTGAACACAAGGGAGGTATCCACAACTACATTGTCATAGTAGGTGCAAGATTTCATTTTCATTTTCTCCCTAGAATGGGTTGTCATCAAATATGCACTCATATGCCTAATTTGGTTACTCACTAAAATGAACTGCATGTACAGACCATAAACATTATATGATGATATAGTACTTGGTTTATTAGATCAAGATAAATAAGTGCTATGATGTCTTTGCTGAAGTATTTTAAATGTGGGAATATTCAATTATATTAATTATGAAAAATGTCAACTCATTAAAAACTTTAGTGGTTTAATGATGCTGGAGATGGTCTCTGCTCCAGCGGTTCAAGTCCTACCATTTGAGGGTGAGCCCCTGACACTTTCCTCAGCTTCTGCCCACTTAAAAATTTGAAAGCATGTTTTATTCAAGTAGACAAATAGTTACCACTTTCGTAAGGAGACAAGTTGGTGCTCTATGCAAGCAGTCAGATTCTTGTCATAACCTTCCCAGTTATGGTACTCATTTGCAGGGCAGCTCCAAGAAGTGGGGAAGATATTTTTCTATCTATCTAATATCTATCTATCTATCTATCTATCTATCTATCTATCTATCTATCTATCTATCTATCTATCTCTCTGTAGCTTTTCTCACAGGGTATTTACAGAAATCCTAAGAAACTAAATTCAGCAATAATTCCTCCTCCTGCTCCTCCTCTTTTTTCTCTCTATATAAGAAAAATTAGTCTGAATAACAGTGATTACCACAGTCACTGCCCAAAGATGAGAGGGGTTAAGTGCCTTGGTCCATAAATATGTAATATCAATCTTCTGATTTTTTTTATTTGTATTGATTAGATCAATTAGATTACTTATTCAGTTTGGGGAAAGTAAATAAAAATGAAGTAGAACATTGAATTTTTTAAAAAATCTACATACTGACATCCTGCCAAACTTCCAAAGTAATCTGACATTACTTTTTGAAAATTCTCTGACCAAGCCTTGGCAAATCTCCAGAAAAATAGAGCAGTACAGCTGCAGAACAGCCGCCAAAGAGGATGCCTTTCTATCTGATTTTATTCTTCATACTTGGCCCATTGAAAGTGTCATCAAGAGGTCATTCAGTTGTAGGAATCACTAACAGACCATAAAGAGAAGGGTTATTTTTCAGATATGAGGTTGAACTTGTTTTCTATAGCATATATATTTCAGATATGAGGTTGAACTTGTTTTCTATAGCATATATTTTCTATGTTTTCATAAAACTATTTATTCAAGTAAAAAACATTATCTCAAAAGAAAAAAAACATTTTTATATAAAGAGTGTGTAAGTGGACTTAAAAATATCCAGTCCAGTTTCTTAATTTATCAAAGCATACTTTAAGGCAAAAACATTTATTATTTCATCATTTAACTGGAAGTGAGTATTTTGAAGGTATAGATGGGGAACTAGAATTTTTATATTACTTTTGATATATTACCAAGAGAGCATTTTCACATTTCTTTGCTTGGCAGGAAACAATGGTATGGCTGAAAACCTCAGTTCTAGTCTTAAATCTTCAAATTAATTAAATGGGAATTATGTTGTGTCTTAATAGAATATAATTTCTAGAAATACTATGAGAGGAAAAGATGACTGTTCTCAGTAGAGACATTTTTCAGCAATCTTTCACAAACCAATATTTGACTACAAAACCCAGAAAAGCAATTCATTATTTCAGAGGCAGCCAAGATTTGTTGGTGTATAAAAATAAATAACTTAAGAAATTACCCTAATTTTTCACACTGGAATCTTTCACCCTGAAAATCTCTAAAATCACTGGAGGTTGCTGCAAAATAGCATATATTCAGCTCTTCCAAAACTAAATGACTCATTTTGAACCAAGCAAAGTCTTCTAGTTTGGGTCATAATCTTTGGTTATTTAATGGTTGGCTATATGCTTTGTGCTAAACCAGATTATTAAAAAAAATCTTACTTAAACAGTGTATTTTTTAAAAAAAAATTAATTCAAGAATTTTAATCATCTTATTGTGGTTTGATATTTTTCCATTAATCTCTAGCTGTACTAGAGGGGTTGTTCCAGAACAATCTTTAAGCAGAAAAGATTGCCCTTGTCAGTCTGAGAATACTGAATCATTGACCCATATTTTACTCTATTGTCATTTCTATTGAGACATTTGTGGTGCTTACAATTCCTCTCATTAAGCCATTCCCCAGACAACTGGATAAATTTTACGTGAAGCTTCTCTTGACAAACAAAGATTACAAAACAGCACTAGTTGTTGCAAATTTTACATTTGTAGATCATTGAATTCATGCTTTGCTAACAATAAATTAATCTGGGATTCCACATACTATGTGGAATATTAGGATGCTGGTGTTCCTATGCTGTTTTACTATAATTTATTGTATTTTGTTTTAATAGACTTGGTGAGTCTGTGATCTGTAATAAAAAGTAAAGATTTATGAATGATAAAAGTGAGCAAATAAAATATGGTAATTTCAGTTGAGAAAGCCAGTTTGAGGAACAACACAGTATGTGGGCATAATATTCCCAGTTTATGGAACCAAATAACATTAAACAGGTATTATACACAATATATCTAACCAATATTGTTCTCATTATTGGAAATCAGGAACCAAGTCCACTTATTTGAACCTCACATACTGTTCCACTACCAAATTAATCTCTAATTCTAAACACAGTTTTGATAATCTACTAACATTCATAAAATATCATTGATATTTAATAGGCATTTTATATAGACATTTTATAGATATATAGATATGACATGAAGAGGTATATTTTTATATTACATATGGAGTTTGTCTGGACATAACATACTTTCTTTATCATTGTTTATTTTACTTTATATTGTAAGCTATTCAGATTTGTTCTAGCATTGAGCAGATGTAAACCAGATACATAGAAAGACAGACAGACAGACAGAAAGGCAGCTAGCCAGCCATTCACATCTCATGTTTTTGACACATAAATAAATAAAGCAAATTTAAAATATTTTAAATGCAACATGTGTTATTTGGAAATATCTCAGTGTGATCTCCAATGGTTTTTTGAAGTCAACACTAGATAATATTTTTCTGAATGTCAATTTTACACTGATATCATAACTGCCTTTTGCATTATATTGTTTCCCCTTTTCTCTACAACACATTGTAATATTTGAAATATGTCCTATTATTTCTTTTCCTGCTATCATCAGTTTTAATCAATTAAAAATATGATGGTGACAGCACATAGAATATACCTCACTTCAACTGAAAGAATGTTGGAACAGTTGAACTAAATTTAGTAGTAGTCTATTTTGAGTAAATCCCAAGTTCAAAATAACATGAACTGTATATATAGAACATTCATTAATAAATTCAGACTGACTGGTTTAACTGTTAAAAATGTATAATATGTAAGCTTTCAGTAGGAGACTTTAAAGTTTGGAGAAATAGCTCATGTGTGTGTTATTTGATTAAAATACAGCCTTTGAAAGGGATTCATATAAAAACACAACTGTGAACTTGTTTGTCTGTACAGTTGTAGAGAGTTTGCCTCTGATAGAAACAATCACTTCATTCTCTGATTGTGCTCTGACAGCTTTCTTATATATAATGATATTTGTTTGTCATGGATAAGGAAAGTGTTAATACCATTCAGCCATGCTAATCACATGAAACATCTGGAATAAAATCTGCCATCATGTGCAGATAAAATTGATTTTTTAAAAAAGCCTAAACGAGGAGAGGGGAGTGGAGGGAAGAAGAGAATACATCCAGCCTAGCCGAATAAAAGCCCAGCAGAATATTAGGACTAAGTAGAGAAGTAAGGCATTACCCATTTGAAAACACTTCTTTTGCTTTAGGGATGAAAGCAAACTTAAATTAGTTGAAGATCAGTAGGCCAAATATGCTGCCCAAGAATTCTCAAATTCTAGTGGTCAAATATTTTCCAACAATTGTTTTATGAAGTAAAATTATTTATAATTGTTTACCCAGATTAATTTAGTGTGATCCCTAAGAACCACAGGGACTAGATAAACTGGGGAAAAGGTTAATTTTAGTCCAAGGTTAAACAGATAATATCAAGATACAATATCCACATCCACATTGACCACATCCTATGTCTAAATGTAATGAAGGATTTTAAATTATTTATTTATTTGTCAAGCATGTATTAGATAACAGATATAATTAGAACATGATTATTGATTACATGAAATGGGTACGAATAAAAGAAGACATTAGGACAGGGATGGTAGGCATGCTGGTGTGCTTATGCACGGCCCTTACAGACCTCTTATGAATAGGGTGAGATCAACAGTAGACAGTCCAAGGTTAAAGTTTTGGGAGTTTGAGAAAGAAACCACAGGGTCAAGTAGTGCATTCCAGGCATTGACAACTTTGTTGCTAAAGTTGTATTTTCTGCAATCAAGTTTGGAGTGGTTTACATTAAGTTTGTATCTATTGTGGTTGAAGCTGAAGTAGTCATTGACAGCAGTGGTGGGATTCAAAATTTTTAACAACTGGTTCTGGGGGCGTGGCTGTTGGTGGGCATGGCTTGGTGGTCATGTGACTGGGTGGCCATTTCCTTGCCTGGCCTCTCGTGACTGTGGGGATGCTGCAACAGTCGTAAGAGTTAAAAATGGTCAAAGGTCAGTTTTTTCAATGGTCACTCCATACAAGCAAAGTACCAGCAAAGAAGGGGAAAAAAACTCCAGAGAAGTTCCTGAGGAAGTCTAGTCCTGCCAAGAATGTAATAAGGGTTAACGGAGAGGCAGTTTCTGTAAGCAACACCAGAATGTTTCCTTCCTGTCTTCTTTACAGGATTAGGCCAGTAATTTCTTCTAACAACCGGTTCTCCGAACTGCTTAGAATGTTAACAACCGATTCAAGCGAATAGGTGCGAACTGATAGAATCCCACTCCTGGTTGACAGATAGGACATTGTAGCAGATAATTTTATGTACTACACTTATGTCAGAACGAAGGTGGCATAGTTCTAAGTTTCTAAGCCCAAAATTTCAAGTCTGGTAGTGTAAGGTATTCAGTTGTGAAAAGTGGATGACTGTTCTCGTGAAATATCTCTGAACTCTGTATTAATGTCCGATATGCAGTGCGGGTTCCAGACATATGAGCTGTATTCAAGAATTGTTTAGCAAATGTTTTGTATGCTCTAGTTAGTAATACAATATTATCAGAGAAGAAGCCATACAAGATTAGGTTAACAACTCTTAATGCTTTTTTAGCAATGTTGTTACAGTGGTATCCCCTTTGGTTTGCAAGAATAGCTCTAATAAGGTTGACTCAATCTTCCACCCATCCAAGGTCAGTAAAAGGAGGATCCATATTGCTGGGGGCAATATGCTGATTCTGTAAACTGCTTAGTCCTAAAGGTACTTTTTTTCAAGAAGCTGGTTTTTCTTTTAAAACATTTTGCTTTTCATCCAAGAAGCTTCTTCAGCTTTGACTGGATGGTTGGGGAATGAAAGGATTTATATCCTTGTAGACAGCTGGTCATTTGCATTCTTTTAGCGGGTCATTAAGGTCACCTGGAGGTTTATCTGTGTCATCAGATCACCTGAGTGATGCAAATTGATGTACAGCCTTCTTGGAATTGTTGAAAGGACTGTGTTATACATTGGAGATAGATGATGTCATATCCCTCCCCCTCTGTTGAGGGAGGGCTTTCAATTTTGACATAGATGGCCTCTTTAAGCTTGGTGCTCTTTAAATTGGCTTCTTTAAATTTAAATTTCTTTAAATTTGCACCACTCAAGTGATCCTGATGACATAGATAAACCTCCAGGTGACCTTAACAACCCACTAAAAGAATACAAATGACCAGCTGTCTGCAAAGAGTAAAAATCTTTCCATCTCCCACTATCCAGTCAGAGCTGAAGAAGCTTCTTGGATGAGAGGCAAAACGTCTTTAGAGAAAAACCAGAAAGTCCAGTTACCTCTTGAAAAAAGCACCTTTGGGACAACCATGACCTGGAGGACAGAGAATCTCCATAGACATTTGTGATGCTTAGAGAGGGCTGTAAAGAACTATGAAGTGGTATATAAGTCTAAATGCTATTGCTATCAAGGAAAGCCAAGATTTCTAAAAGTCCAGACTTTGACACCATAGAGAAGGAGTTGACCTTAGCTACTAAGACCAAATAGGCTGCAGGGATAAAGTGAGCTCCTTTTGAATGGAAAAATCTTAGGACAGTTGAGGAATTTCATTAACAGCACTTCTGGTTTGTATGTGTGTGTATGTGTGTGTGTGTGTGTTTATTTACAGGATCATGAAGGCTGTAACAGCACTCCAAGCAATTTATAAATGTACATACGCTCAATATTATTTCCGTTGGCTTGCCAATTTTCAATTTTATACAATTTTTGTTAAATTATGAATATGCATCTTCCCCCACTCCAGCCTTTGCATTTGTTTGGAATACAATCTTCAGAAATAATGACAACATTTTTTGTAATTCACATGACACTCAATACTAAAAGTAGTCATCCTATTGTACTGATACATCTTATAGTATGTGGTCTAATTCTACATGCTATAAGAATAGAAACATTTACAATATTTATATTTTACCGGTAAGTATAACTAAAATGTAAGGTAGTGTAATTCTACATACCACAATAATAACTAAAATGTAAAGTAAATAAAAATATAATACCAATACCATTAATATTGTAAATCTAATAAGGAATACAAGATCAATTTTATATACTGTGCTATATAAATCTAGGTAATAGGTCTAATAGCAATAGCACCTAGACTTACATTTTAGCAAACTATGTATAATGCTAAAAATGACTAAACAACCATGTGTGAATAGCTAACATAGAAGATAAAATCACTAAAATCTGCAGATATTTAAAAACTGAATATTAATAATGTGAGTTTAAAACTATGGGACAAAAAAACTATAGAAAGGGGTAAGAAGAAGCTTAAAGACCAACATGCAAAATAATTAACGTGGAAAATAGCAACAACAAAATTCAAATCTATGTGTGTTGCCTTAATCTTTCTAACAGCTCCAATGTCAAAAAGTGTAAATTATGGCAAATAGATATGAGAAATTTTAAACAATAGGATAAAAAATAATCCGACTACTGTGCATCAATGACTGTTATTGACCATTTGTGAATAAAATGAATACATAATATAATAAAATTTGCCATTTTTAAATAAAAAAGGGATAATCAATTGACAATAAAGAAAAGAATGCCCAGCCAGAAACTTAGTGGCCATATTGATTAGATTATGGAGCTATTCAACATATTTAGCAGAATCTGGCTTGGACAAATCATTCTACGGTTTTAATAAAATCACCAGTATAATCCCAAAATTTCAAATCATAATTAAACAGTTATAGAACTGGTCAATTTACTGAATGCTCTGAGAATGCTGCACTACTTGGAACAAGCTGCCTGCGATAATCAAAAACAGTCTTCCCTTATGTGGCACCTTCCAGAAGGTTTGGTGGGCTTCATGCATTAGCTGGAGAAACAAAAGGTCTTATGGCTCAGCAACTCATTTACATCTGGATGTAGTTTGTACAAGTTTTATGAATTACAAGGACTTTTGGCACAGAATCACAAAAATACACATTAGGATAAGGGGAGGGAGGGAGTCCATTTATCTTCATATTGCAATCTTTTGATTGAAGCCTTAAGATGAGGAATGGTATCTAAGAAATGTGCAGCAAAGTATTTTATACTATCATGCTTACAATGATGTTCATTTTAAAAAAATGAACATTCTTCAGTATTCATAACCAGCATAAATGCACATACATTTTATTCACTATAGATTTCACAGGTGAACACTATCAATAGACAGGTTCCACCATGATCCTCCGTTACGTCATGAAAAATACATTCTGAGTTCTGGGATGTATAGAAAGATATAGTCCTGTAACTTGAACCAATCTATTCCATAAATCAGAGTTTCTACCTCCTTACTAACTGAAACTCTTAGAAGAGAAGAGAAGAAAAACACATTGCTTCTCTGAAGCATGATTCACTAAAACACCAATTACAATAAGTAAGCCAACACAATAGAATAACTGTCTCGTTTTAATAGAGGCCTTTAAAAAGTAAGGATGGCTTTTCTTTTCCTAGTTAGACATCTGCAGTTCTTGTTTTAAGCACTCCTGTTGGGATTCCAGATTGTTTTAACACCCAATTAAATTAGAATAATTGGGACAGAGTTGCAATTTCTTTGCCTCCAGCTGTGAGCCATAATCTGTTTCACACCTGAATATTATTTCACTTTTATTTTTAGTATCCAGCCATGGTCTGAAAATAGAGCAAATGAATAAAAAGTTTTCAAAAGTGAGGATTGCTGTTATGTTTAGGAAAGTTTGCTGACAAACCCCAGATTTATAAAGCAGAAAAGTAGGGGGTGGGGGTGAGGAAGGTTTAAAAACACAAAATATTAAACATTTGATATTTTAACACAGAGAGGGGGAGGGAGGGAGGGAAGGAGGAAGAGACGGAGACAGAGACAGACAGAGAGAGATTGAAATGGTAGGTCAATAATGTTGATCACTGATGTGTAGAGACTCGAAAAAAGTTATGATACATCATGTGACAATGCTGTGATGATGCAAATTTGACATCCCTGATCTAGAAAGATGTTGACTCAAAAGATGTTGAGACTCCAGAAAGAGTGCAGAGAACAGCAACCAAGATGATTAGGGGACAGGATGCTAAAGCATACAATCAACAGTTGCAGAAACTGAGCATGGCTAGTCTAGTGAAGAGAAGGACCAGGGGAGACATGATAGCAGTCTTCCAATATTTGAGGGGCTGCCACAGACAGGATGGGATCAAACTATTTTCCAAAGCACCTGAAGGCCAGACAAGGAATAATGGATGGTAAAAAGGCACTGGTATAGGATAGGCATGATGGCATTCCGAATGGTATGATAGCATTCCAAAAGGCTAAAAGTGGGGGTTTCCTGAATATCTGGGCAGGGAGGTGTTCCACAATGTAGGGGCAAAAAACAGATGTTTCTGAGGTTTCACTGGTGGCAGAAGTCAGAAGTGAGATCTGGATCATGCTTACCCCAGGCAATCTTGTGGAATGGGCAGATATGCTTAGGTGCTCCTGCAAATATCCCGGTCTTGTGCCACACAGATCTTTAAAGATGATAACTAGCATCTTGAAGGACCAGCAACAATGCAGTTCACTTAATAGGAGGTATAATCCGGACAGTCTATGAACATCAAATATTGCATACAAATTGCTGCATTCTGAACGGGTTGTAACTTTTGAATATATCTTCAAGCACAGCTTCATGTAAACTGAAGAAAAGAGATGCAAGCCATTGCTGACCTGCAAGCCTTCCGATGCGCACTTCCGACACGCACTAAAGACCCACCTTTTCCAGCAAGCCAGTCTGGCCTAATGTTATGAGAAGGGTTTTAAATTTTTAACTTAATTTTTAAATTTTTATTGGGTTTTATTGGCTTCGTAGTTTTTAATTCAGCCATTTATTTAATAACTTTTAAATTTATTTTAACTTTGCTGATTGTATGTTTTTATCATGGCTGTTCACCACCCCGATTCCCTTTTTGGGAGAGGAGGCGGTATATAAACTTGATAAATAAATAAATAAATAAATAAATAAATAAATAAATGTAAAGCACATTGCAGTA
Organism: Bungarus multicinctus; assembly: GCA_023653725.1. Classification (NCBI taxonomy): domain Eukaryota; kingdom Metazoa; phylum Chordata; class Lepidosauria; order Squamata; family Elapidae; genus Bungarus; species Bungarus multicinctus. The sequence continues at coordinate 57,225,241 of CM042844.1, forward strand.
ATCCAATTGGGTAGTGACTAAGGCATGAGTGATCATGAATAAAGCTTTCCAATGCAGGAAAGGGCACAATTAGCATACAAGATGGATCCTTACAAAGGCCTCCCTAGCCACAGCTGCCATCTGCTCATCAACCAGGAACCATGATCCTCATTTTGTTTGCCAGCTTTGTTCAGGAGACTGCAACTTCATCAAAGATGACAAAGTCACCAGACCTTCCGGACCAAAAACCTAGTGGCGCTCCATTTTGCTAGACTTGTGCCAAAATCAGTTCCTACCCATCCAAACTCTTAGAGCCTCCAGGCACTTGGACAGCACTACAGTGGGATCACCTGTCTGGCCAGGACTAGAGATTCATAGCCATGTATCATCAACACAATGAGCAGGGCTGTCAAACTTCTGGCCCACGGGCCGGGTGCGTCACACGCTGGCCAACCCCACCCCCATTCCCGGTTTAACGAAGGGGGAAAAAGTTCTGATACATCATGTGACAACACCATGATGACATTAGTTTGACACACCTGATGTAGATGATAAAGAGAAGAGGTGAGAGACCTGAAAATTGAAGTGCTTTTCACTGCAGGGGCCTAGGCCTTGATCTCTGGTCTTCCACCATCACTACTGGAATTAGCCATGGAGAATTGGGAAGGAACACCACAAACCTGTGTATTCCATTTTCAAGCCCCAAAGTTGGTTCAGAAGGATACCATGGCTAATGATATTTAAAGCTACCAGGAGATCCAGGAAAGCTAGGACAGTCACACCATCCTATCTGGAAACTTCCAAAGGTCTGCAACAAGTACAGGCAATGCTGTCTCAGTGATCTCCTTGGCCTGAACATCCAAACAACAAAGGGTACAAACAATCCACTTCATCAGGACCTTCTGAAGATACATAATAACCACCTTCTCAACAATCTTCCTCAAAAACTTTTCCTCTTTTCATAAAAAATAATCAGAAAAGACTTAACAGTATTTTATAAAAAATACTTATAGCTGTTCAAGTTGAACTAGGAAAAATACAAATCCTATCATTCTGAAGCTTAGTGGTTTCTATGGATTTTTAGCATATTTTTGTGTGCTTTGAATCTATTCTGAAGGCAATGCTAACAATGAGTTTGGATAATGACTGCACATATACCCAAATTTATTCTGATCCTAGATTATTATTTATATTTATGTATTATATCCTGTTGCAAGATTTTCATTAAAATACTCCTACGCTTGCTTTTCAATTGTAACTTTTTATGATATTCAAAGAAACAATAGAGTTTTCTCAGATAGTGATGGACAACTCATTTTATGTGAACCAGATTGTGCAAATTGGGCTGTTTGTAAGACATCAACATTTGGTTAATTTCAAAATTAATTGAGACCATATGTCTTTAGCACAAACTGCAATGAAAAAACAATAGAGAAATGTAGGTTGCAATGTTATGATGTAAATCCCAGCTTCTCATACTTACGTTCTGACATCTGGCACAAAACACATGGCTTGCACTATGAGATCGCAATGCACATATTGTCAGTTCCCTTTCTTGTCCTCGCTACAAACACTTATGAGGCAGGCCTCCATTATCCTCCTGTGAGGGGAATATGCAGAATCTGAATTACTTTCAATCTATACCTGTTCTCAAGTATCTGATTCCTTCCCTACTTTAACACTATCCAGATACTAATGGTTATCTTGTGTTGTTATCTCCTTCCTCTCCAAAATCCAAAATATTGCATTGGAAGCAATTTACTCAGGAAATAGAAAAATGTATTTGTTTTCCAGTTGGTAGCCTGGTAGCCATCTTGAGAAAACAGTTTTCTCCATCATAGTATCTGTGATGTCACAACAATAGCCATTTCTAATTCTAACAGAACTTATAGACAAATTACTCACTTAATGCTGCAGCAAAGAAAATGAATTAGTGTCATATCCTGGTCATATTCCAAATGTAACTTGAAAAAGACAATGACAAACCACCTCTGAAATCTATAAAGCCTTTTCAGGCAGGAATCAACAATGACCTGAAGGTATTTGATCAAGCAATCAATAAAGTGCTTGGGGTACCTAACAACTTTTTAAACCAGTCATTTGTTTCAAACTCCAGATATATTTTCTTCAAATCACTTGGATAGAAAAGAAAATAACCAATGATAGAAATGAGACAACTGATGGTAATTTAAGTTAATTGTAGGTAAGTACATAGTTACCTAAGTAAGTACAAAAAAAGTGAAAGTAAAGGTTTCCCTCGCACATGCGTGCTAGTCGTTTCTGGCTCTAGGGGGCAGTGCTCATCTCCATTACAAAGCTGAAGATTTACAAAGCTGAAGACAAAACTGTCCGAAGACGTCTCTGTGGTCATGTGGCCGGAATGACTAAACGCCAAAGGCACACGAAACGCTGTTACCTTCCCACCAAAGTTGTCCCTATTTTTCTACTTGCATTTTTTACATGCTTTCGAACTGCTATTGGCAGAAGCTGGAAAAAGTAACGGGAGCTCACTCAGTTACATGGTGCTAGGGAATTGAACTGCTGTACTGCCAACCTTTCTGATCGACAAGCTCAGCATCTTAGCCACTGAGCTACCCCATCCCTATAATTAAGTACAAGCCCTACCTAAAGAATCTAAACTGAAAATAATTGAATAATAGCATTAAGGAGAATTTAAGCAGTCCCTTTATGTAAAGTGCAACACCTTAAATCATATTTATTAGTATTAGGCAATAGTGGGAGGGGAAAATGGATACTCTCAAAAGGTGTTAAACAAAATGTGCAATTAGGAGATAATTTAACAAAGTTACAACTGTGATAAAGTGGGAACACTCAATTATAACTGATGTTTTCAGTTATACTAATTTGTTTATATACCCTAATATACCTAGTGACTCCTAGTCACTTTACAATCAATTAATTTAAATATCTATGGTAAAAATACACCCCTTGATTTAATTAATAATTAAATCAATATAAAGTTGATATCATAGAATAGGCCTAAGTAATAGTAAACATTGAATATAATTATTAATATATATGAAAAAATATATAAACGATAGTGATAACATAGTAACTACCAAATGCTTTGCATATCAGCTTTATCTTAAGCAGTTTTTAGAATTTGGCAACCGTTGTTAAATTTCTGGTTGCATAAAAGTAGGACACAGTCAAGAACTTATCCCAGGATAAATATACTGGATGAACCAATTCCAGTTGGAGAATTACAGTAGAAAGTGCCAAGTCATATTTGGAAGCCAACAATACTGACAATCTCTTCATGATAACTGTGCCCTTGGATGATAATTCCTGCCAGATGTGCTAATTGCAAATGGTCTTCAAAGTATTCCCATATACAACACTTTGCAGCAGTCTAAATTATTATTAAATTATTATTATTTAAATTATTAAGGCATGACTCACTACTATGAGATCATGATGCTGCAGGTAAGGCTGCAATGGTCATAGCAGTAGTCCCCCTGAGTTCAGGAGAATTCCCAAGTCATTCATAAATAGTGCTGTCACCTTAAGGCGACATTGAGACTGATGAGCATATCAATGAAGAAACAAATGCAAGGTCATGCCCCCGTCAGAGCCTGAATCTGAAGAGGAATACAAGTCAGAACTGGAGCTGACAGAGATCGAGGAAGCGGCTTCATTGACTTTGGAAGAATATGGGAAGGAGCAGGCAGAGTCAGGCCAGAGCCTTTCAGGATTGGGACAGCTTGTAGGTAGGAGGAACGAGGGTAGGATGACCAAGAGAGGCTCAGCAGTGAACATGAGAGACAGAGCTCAGGCGATGGCAAGGACCACCCCCTCTTGATCCTTGAGCATGGAGAATGGAAAGAAGGCAGGAACAGCACAGGCTGATCTGACTACTCAGGAGGAGAAAGTCCCGCCCCTTTCCATATGGGGACTGAGACGTAAGGAGATGCTGTGGGGAGTGGCATCTGTCAGAAACAAATGCTGAATTAATGGAGGGTTGTGTGCCATTGCTGATGTTGGATGTTTCCTAGATTTCTTGCTTTATTTCTTGCTTCCTGGATTAATTGCATTCTTCCTTTGCTTCCTGGACTAATTGACTTATTCCCTTGCCCTGCTGGATTTCCTGTTTTGCAGTCTTTGTGCTCACAGCATTGTTCTGGACTACTTGCAGCCAGGGGCTGCTGGAGATGTATGTGTGTGTATGTGTGTGTGTGTATGTGTGTGATCACTTTGCTCTGGGACTTGCCAGAAATGTGGGACCATTTGGGGAACATTTGTAGCAATAAAGGGCTGTTGGAACTGTCAGCTGATTGTGTTTCTTCTGTGCCATCCCCCGGGTCATCACATGCAATCCATGTCTATGGAGATTCTCAGTCATCCAGGTCATAGTTGTTTCAAAGGTGCTTTTTCAAGAGGCAACTGGATTTTTTTAAAATCCATTCGCTTCTCATCCAAGAAGTTTCAGCAAAACATCTTCAAAGAAAAACAAGAAAATCCAGTTGTCTCTTGAAAAAACGCCTTTGGGACAAATGCAGTCCAACCAAACCAGTACTATAATTGATTAACTTTCATCCAGGCACTAGCCCAGTATCTGCAACTGCCACCTCAGCATTAAATGGGAACATCTGTATATTCTACAAATCTTGGTAACAGTACACTCCAAGCCTTCTTCTAGCACTCCCTTATGGAAACAGGAATAGAAAGGATTTAAAAGAAGTACTGTGCAATAATGACCAATGTATTAGTAGGGAACTCTCTAATATCAGCTAAAAATGGGACTTTTATATTGTGATCATTGCTTATGTATTTAGAAAAACCAAAAGAAAAATGCCCTTTTCCTATGTTTCCTCAAGAAGATATCTTATTATGGTGACCAAAGCTATTTCCCCTTGAATGCTTTAAAATTCAATAAGTTATGCAAACAGGAAGATACCTCAAATAGGAACATAGCTTAAAGTTATGACAACTTTATCTGCTTCTTTGTTTGCTTTAAGAATTCAACAACAACAACAACAACAACTTATAACTGTTCCTGGCTGATAGATTAGTGCCAAAATATAATAACTTGCCCATGATAACCTAATCATAAAGAAATCAAATGGATCCATAAATTTTTTTAAGGGGTGGGATTCAGCTGTTTCGGGCCAGTTTGGGTGAACCGGATGTAGATTTTACATCTAGTTCTGAAGACCAGCTGGCCCTGCCCCACCCTGCCGGTCCTTCCTAGAAGTCCCCATATGCCCCATTCTTGCTCCCAGGTAAATGCAGGGAGGCCTCCTAATCTCTAAATGGAGTGCGGGGAGTATGATGCACCCACCACAACCCATTTTGGCTCCCAGGAGGCTGCAGGGAGGCTTGCTAGGCTGTAAACGGGGCATGGGGTGTGTGGTGCTCCCTGTTCCCTGTTTTGGCTGTCCTGAGGCTCCAGGGAGGCTTGCTAGGCCCAAAACAGGAGCAGTGGGGTGCAGCGTGACCCCTCCCCACATCCTGTTTTGGCCTTCCTGAGGCTCCAGGGAGGCCTCCTAGGGGCACGGGGGGATGCGGTGAAAGAAAGAAAGAGGGATGGAAGAAAGAAAGAAAGAAAGAAAGAAAGGAAGGAAGGAAGGAAGGAAGGAAGAAAGAAAGAAAGAAAGAAAGAAAGAAAGAAAGAAAGAAAGAAAGAAAGAAAGAAAGAAAGAAAGAAAGAAAGAAAGAAAGAAAGAAAGAAAGAAAGAAAGACAGATGAAGGGGAAGAAGAGAAAATGGATGAGGGATGGATGGATGGATGGATGGATGGATGGATGGATGGATGGACGAATGGATAGATGGAGGGAAGAAGGGAGGGAGAGAGAGGAAAAGGAGAGGAAGGAAGAACCACAAATTCTGGCCCTAGACACAGCTTCAGAGGATGCTTTGAAACAGCACAGCAATTCAGGGTTAGAAGGGACCTCAGAGGTCATCTAGTCCAACTCCCTGCTCCAAAAGTTTTGTTAAAGTGAGTTTCTCTCTTTTGACCCACTCAGTCACATGACCACATAGCCATGCCCACCATACCATGTTCATGGAACCAGTAGTAAAAAATTTTGAATCCCACCACTGCAAACATTTTGACTGGATTTTCATCAACTACCATAGAACAAAATGTCCCATTATTTGAGACACAATTATCTTCCCAATGCCATTGAGCCTCAATGGCTTTCCATGAATCAATCAATCAATCACAAGAAAAATCATCATGAGGGAACTTCTATGAGCCAAAAATATCTTCAAAATGGTGAAATGTCAGTGTTATATCAATAATTGATCTGCACCAACAGCTCCAGCTAGGAGCAGCCTACATTGACAACGGACCAAGCCTAATGGAACTGCAGAACTCTGCAATTATTCAACTTAGGGAGAATCAGGTAAATTCAGACTCAAAGTATAATTTAAAAAAAAGATGCAGAAATAATAATTTCTTATTCTTAAGTTGATTTTCTAAAATTCCAGGACAAAAAGTTAAATAGATCAGTTGAAGCGATGTTTACTTTAATGGATAATGTATATCTTTGCCCACTGATGTGGTTATGTCACAATGTTTCCACTGTGATTTTTAATCAGTGTGATTATTCACTGAATCACTGATTATTCGTAATAAGTCTAATAATTGGAATCACTTATATCTGAATAAATACTGTCAAAGCGAAATACTTTATAGATATTTACAATATTTCATATAACTCTGTGGTGATAAGGGCGGCAAAGCAATCTTACTTTTCCACCCTTATTATGTCCACAGAAAATCGCCCAGACACCCTTTTTAGGAGGACCCGCTCCCGTTTGGATGTGGGAGTGCGGGAGGATCCCTTGCAGGGATGGGCCGACGATTTTTCCAGATATCTGCAGGACAAAATTGCTCAGATCTGGAATGGGCTGGACTCTGATTGGGCTTCTCTGGGCGGGAGGGCAGGGGCGGATTTCGGGGAGGTCATTGGGGTGAGTTCTATCCTGTGACCCTAGAGGAAGTGGACAGGATACTTAATGCTTAATGCCACCACATGTTTACTGGATCTGTGTCCCTCCTGGTTGGTTTTGGCCACCCGGGAGGTGACACATGGTTGGTTCCAGGGTATTATTAATGCTTCCTTGAGTGAGGGATTTTTACCCGCTGCCTTGAAAGAGGCGGTGGTGAGGCCCCTCCTCAAGAAACCATCCCTGGACCTAACATTATTATTGAATTATTGTCCGGTCTCCAACCTTCGCTTTGTGGCGAAGGTTGTTGAGAGTGTGGTGGCACAACAGCTCCCTTGGCACCTGGATGAAGCTGTCTATCTAGATCCGCTCCAATCAGATTTCAGGCCCAGGCACAGCATGCAGACGGCATTGGTCACGTGGGTGGATGATCTCTGGAGGGCCCAGGACAGGGGTTGTTCCTCTGTCTTGGTCCTGTTAGATCTCTCAGCAGCTTTTGATACTGTTGACCACAGAATCTTATTGCGGCGGTTGGAAGGGTTGGGAGTGGGAGGCACTGGGTTACAGTGATTCTCCTCCTTCCTCTTCGACCGTTCGCAATTTGTGTTGGCAGGGGGGCAGTGGTCGGCCCCGAGGCCCTTGTTTTGTGGGGTACTTCAGGGGTCTGTGCTCTCTCCCCCCGCTGTTCAACATTTATGTGAAGCCGCTGGGTGAGATCATCTGTGGATTTGGGGTAGAGTTCCATCAGTATGCTGATGACACTCAGTTATACATTTCTACCCCAGGCCAACCCAACGAAGCTGTTGAAGTGATGACCCAGTGCCTGGAAGCCGTGCGGAGCTGGATGGGTCTTAACAGGCTTTGACTCAACCCGACCAAAACCGAGTGGCTGTGGTTTCCTGCGCCCAGATATAGCCAGCTTACTCCATCGCTGGCCATGGGGGGAGAAATTCTGGCCCCCATGGAGAGGGCATGCAATCTGGGTGTCTTCCTGGATGTACAGCTGTCGTTAGAAGATCATATAGCGACCATCGCCAGGGTGGCTTTTTGTCAGGTCCGTCGGATCTACCAGTTGCTGCCCTTTCTGGATTGGGACACACTTCACACAGTCACTTCTGCCCTCGTGATCTCCCGCCTAGACTACTGCAATGCTCTCTACATGGGGCTCCCCTTGAAGAGCATCCGGAGGCTTCAGCTGGTGCAAAGTGTGGCCACGCGGGTGATTCTGTTACACCGCTCCTGCGCTAGCTGCATTGGCTTCCAGTGGCCTTCCGGGTGCGATTCAAGGTGTTGGTGGTCACCTTTAAAGCGCTTCATGGCTTGGGACCTGGGTACTTACGGGACCGCCTGCTGCCACCATCGGCCTCCCACCGGCCAGTGCACTCCCACAGGGTGAGCCTCCTCGGGGTGCCGTCAGCTGGGCAATGCCGGCTGGCGGCTCCAAGGGTGCAGGCCTTCTCTGTGGGAGCACCCTCCCTCTGGAATTAATTACCCCTGGAGATGCGAGCCATCACTGACCTGCGAACCTTCCAGCGTGCATTGAAGACCCACCTTTTTCAACAGGCCAGTCTGGCCTAGTATCATTAGAGGGTTTTTAATTTTTCTAACTTTTAACCTTTTAGCCTTTTTATTATTCTATCGTAATTTTAATCTCAGCTACCAATTTAAATCTTTTTAAATCTATTTTAAATTTTCTTATTTGATTGTATTGTTTTTATTTAGGCTGTACACCGCCCCAAGTCCCAATTTGGGAGAGGGGGTGGTATAAAAGTTTAATAAATAATAATTAATAATAATAATATACAAAATACATGCTGGATATAGCACAAAACCCCCAAATTTATGTGCTATTGTGGGATAAATATTCGCAGCCTGAAATTTCCCATACAGTTATTCAGAGAAACCAGTGACATTCTTTCCATCAAGTTTTCTATATTAAAATCCATTCAATTAAAATGTACAAAATTAAAATCACAAATGCAGAAGAGTGATGGATAGCAATGGTTTTCTTCTTCCTCGCCGCATGTGTGTTTGTCTGTGAGTTTGCACATGTGGGTAGTGAATTAGGTAGGAATTTGGGATTTTCTGGTACAGCTGCAAAATTCATTGGTCTCAGCCTGGAAACAACATGACCCTTTCTGCCCTACCATTTCTTTATTTTCCTCCACGCTCCCTTTAAGTGCAGAATCTAATTGCAAACATTCTGCCTATCCTCTCTTTGCTTCCTGTGTTGAATGTGGAGCCAGTAGAAGAATGGAAATGTAAAAAAAATAAGCTGTATTTAAGGAATGTAAGAGTGCTCTGTAGTGAATCATTCTTGTTGTTTAAAGAATAGCTTTAATCCTTGAGACATAGAGAAGCTCACTCGGAAGGGAAGAAAAACTTCTATAAAATTGCTGAAGACAAAGGCCATCAATCATGTTTTAGGAAACTGATTTGCACCTGCAGATGCAGGGCTTCAGGGTTGTTTTTTATGGAGTTTTTGTTTCTTTTTGTTTTTTGAAAGACTGCAATCATCTAGCTTGTCAATAGAACTGACTTCTGAATAAACATGTCTTGGATTGCCATCATTATTTAGTGAGGTTTTTATTTTTAATTATTTGGCTATGCCGAAAGTATAGTGAAAAGATTTATTTTTCCAGACTGAAAGTGTTTACATTCAATAGAATGGCAAAGAAAATTTACATTGTTCTTACTGTTTTCCTACTAACACTCAACATTCTTAAGAACATTTAAGGTTGGAATGAAGAATTTGACTCAACTTTTTTAGATCCATTCAAGGTGAGTAGAGACAGGAAACATTCCCGTAGCTCAATACCATGAAATCCCTGAAATTAAAGAATAAAAACTTGTGGATGATGAGGACTACCCAAAATATTCTTAACGGTGCAGAATTCGCTAGCAGTATTCCAAAGTCCTAGATCTGACTGATTTTCTAACATTTTTGAATATTGTTTGACTTAAAAGATTTTTTTAAAAATAAACATAGTATCAGTTAATCAGACTACTGTTGCTTTAAATTTATGAAAAATTAAGAATCAATCTTAAATCAATTAAAAAGTCAAATTTCCACACTATAAAACCCCAATTCTAAAACCAAAATTGATTTCAATATAAAATTCATAAAATACTCTGGGCAGTTTACAACATAATTTTTTAAAAAAACATTAAAATTGTAAAAAACAAACAAACAGCAAATAAAAATTTATACCTCAAGTTTTGATTTTAGCCTTAGAATAAAAATGGCTTCATATTTCCAAGAGACCTGCAAATTTCTTTTTTAAAGGAATAATCTCATAAGTTTTCTGAACCACTTGAGGAAGTATTGCAGCTGATCAGACATCCTTAGATGAGGTTCACAAGCCAAACTGAGGCTCACGAGGCAAATCTCATAATGAAGTTGGACAAAGAAAACCAATCTTTTCTGGATAGTTGTTGCTGCTTTAGATTTTGAAGATTTACAGCATAGCTAGATCCCTATAACAGTAGCGTGGCTTAAGTAGCACTCTCACTTGATGGAATTTCCTCAGGACCATGCAATCCTCCTCCTCCCAACAATATTGTAGTTACTTATAACATTTAAAGCAGCAACAGTAGTACAGTTCACAAAGATCTCTTTTGCAATTATTCATACGTATTATTCAAGTTATTCATAACTTATTCAAGTTGAGTCCAAGATTAGGGGCAATTCTGTGTGCATTTATATGTGACTGTTCAGATAAAAATGCATGCTGTTATTCTGTAAGTCAGGATATCTAGTTTAGCAAATGAATGCTGACAATTTTTGTTAAAACTTTACTCCTCCTTCTATTGAAAGATAACTCACTTTTGCAATAGCAAAATATGGCTGAGGGAGCCCTGGGATCCTTGGAGACATGAACTCAGTCCAGAGATCAGCTGTCAGCTATGGTTTACCCACAGACTTCACGTTTTTCTGTGATGTTAAGATTTTGTTTCTGCCTTAGGCCTTTCAGGGAGAGGGGGGGCAGAAGGGGGGGAGGGAGGGGAGGGGAGGGAAGGAGAGAGACAGAGAGAGAGAGACAGAGACAGAGAGAGACAGAGACAGACAGAGAGATGCCTGAATGGCAATGGTTAAGTATTTACAGTATAAATCTTAGTGCCTTGAACAAATTGGTACTTGCCTCAGAGCAATTGACTTGGTAGTTGTTCAGGAGCCAACCACCCAAGGGAATTGTTGCAGGTAAGTTGCCAGTGTGAGCATCAGGCTATCTGGCTGCCCCCTTTTACAAGTATTTGAATCATTCTGAAGGTGACCTATAGGGAAATCCCACAATCGAGAGACCACAGAACAAACAAAATGAACAATGGAGCAACAGGTAAAATGTTAGCAGGATATTGATCTATTGATCAAGAAAGCCAACATTTGAATCTTTAATCAATCTAACTTTTAACATTTTAGTGGATGGCTACATTTCCTTAATATACTATCCTTCTTTGGAACAATATTCTAATTTTTATCTCCAAACAGCCAAAATCAAAAATAGTTTTTGTTAAGTTAATTCAGCAGTTTTCAAATTAACAATATTTGTAACTTATTCAACATTCAATTTTATCTGATTTTCCCAACGGAAAGAATTATATCAATGTTAAGATCCACTCACTGATTTTATGAAAACCCGGAAGACAGGAAGAAAAATGAGCAGTCAGACTACATCTCTCTCTCTCTTTACTTAACAATGGTTTTTGTTGTTTTCCCTACCTCCTAACTCCCTTTCCTCTTCCTAGATTGGTTGCAAATCTTTCCCTTGAGACACCCAGTTGTGCTCTCCCTACAAGTTCTTTAATTTCCTTGTTATACTATAAGCCTGAACACTGCTGCTTATGGGCTTGGTTTAGCTTGCAAGGAAATTTGACTCAGCTCAATTCATATTGCTTGAAATATATGTAGTATATAGACTCACATAGCCTTTGTATTTTCACCAATTTATCTTCCAATAAACAATATTTTTTAATGTTGGAGGCATAACATTCTTTTCCTCTATAATTAGATTGAAATTCTTTAAAAAGCTATGAAAAGTTTTACTCCTTCATTTATCTTATTTGCAAGCATTTGCATTCAATCATAAAATAGTCCACAATTGTCTTGAACTTACAAGGGACTTTTTTTGAATAGAAAGAGATGTGATTTTGTTGTGGTTCAAACAAAAACAATAATTATTTTTCATATAAGTATGGTGTCACTGAGGCAAAATAGTTGATACATTACATAAATAAGTATATTTCTATGAACTTTATTTTCCTGTTATTCCACCAAACCTTCTCTTCTATTTGTTAATGCAAAACATCACGTTATATTTCTCTCCGTGTTTTTGTTCCACGTAATTCTACATCATTCTAAATTTATTTTCTGAGAATGTAGTTGAGTCAATACAGTATTAAACTTAGCATAGCTCTGTTCAAGTTAACACTTGACCATAGAGCTCAAGGGATGGCTTTCAGTAAGTCATACTCTGTCAGTCCCATCTAGATCACAGAGTATTTACTGTGGGCTTAAAATAAGAGAAGATGCCACTTTGGGTTCTGAAAATGTTAGTTGGAATATATTTTTAACAGGTAAATAAAAAGCATGATTCATTAAATAAAACTGGGCAGCAGTGTCCAGAGGAAACTTTTCCAGTTACTAAAAATTTCCAACAGGTTAAAAAAAAACCCTGTCTTCTGATCTAAACTTAATAAAATTCCCTCTCCTCCCAAGTTATTGTTGATACAAAGGCAATTCTACATTAGAACTCTCTTCCTTTCTGAAAAATAACATATAAATAAAAGGAATATTTCCTTCCTTCTTCCTTTCTATCCATAGATACTTTCTCTATGTGAAATTCCACATGCAGCTGCACTTCTAACATACTTTCACATAGTTTTTGGCAGAGTGTGAAAGGTTAACTTACAGTGGCATGTACAGTATGCAAACCAGATGTTTTGCCATCTCTTGATTTGTTCTCATGCAATTAGTTCCAATAATGAGAGAAGTTACAGACTGGCAGACTGGAAAAGTGAAGTCATATGGGAGAGGTTAAATGAAGGCCATTACTGACCTCTATGAGCTCAGCTTACACTTCTACATGTTCTTGCTTGAGAATGATTGGATGTGGTGGAACGATTCAAAATGTGTCCAATGTCTGCCAAGTTCCTTTCAAAGTTCTTATAAAATGTGGCTTTAAGAATTTTCCATCGGGATTTCCAGAATGTTATGACTGAAAAGAGGAAATGGCACATGTAACCCATGAATTGTGCTAAGAGGGTGAATCTTCAAACTATCTTAAGATGGAAGGACCACTGACTCCTAAGGACTCTCCCCTTGTCTAAATGATTTGGTAGCAAATCATCTACAGTTTTGATGACAATCTATGGAGACTATAAAGCAGACTGACAACTTTATGGGCATAAGAGGTAGCTAGAAAGAGATACAATAAATTGCAACAAAGTTGAATTTTTTATAAAAAAAGAGCAACTTTTACCCAAAATCAGGCAAAGCAAGCAGGCAGATTGAGTTGCTCACAGAATCATTTAGTGATCTATCTATCTGCCATCATCTAGCTCAGTCTGTCATATAAAATTTGCTTGTCATGAGTCTGCACTGAATAATAGAACCTTCAGTCCTAAGGAAGTTCGCTGTACTTAAAAGCAGAGCCGAAGATCTAAAGACTAAATAGAAAGCAAGAAATCCAACCATTTCCTGCTTCTTAGCTAATCTAAATCTCCAGCACAGCAGAACAGATAGATGAGGGTTGGAAAAAGGAAAAATAGAAATTTAGCAGGCAAGTTTGCTGTGTAAGGAATGAGTGGAGGGGAGGCTTCCCATGGACCGTGTGGGCAGCGCAGCCTTGTATTTCTTCGCAGCCTGGATTTGTCTTTGGGGGAGTGCTCTGGGGGTGAGTTTTTCTGCAGCCCACCAAAAATTTTCTCACGGCCTACCAATGGGCTGCGGCCCACTGGTTGGCGACCGTTGGCTTAAGCCATTCTAGTTCCTTTAAAAAACATTAGTTTCTTTGAATAAACCTGATAATAAGACCACTCGAAAGATGACACTTGGAAAAAACAAATAGGAAATGAAAACCTGGTAAATATATTTTACCTTCAAAAATGAAGAAAGGACATGTTACACAGAAAAAAGCCAAAAATACCCGCTCAATTATTCTGGAGAACTGAACATAGAATAATGGTCTACAATTGTAGGAATTCTCAGTTGAATGTTAGGAAATCTTTCAAATATCAGGGTACTTTGACAGTGAAACTTATTTTCCAGAGAAGTGGTGAGCTCCCTTCACTGAATCTCATTAGCATATAGCATATAGTTTCCACATAGCAAGGAAAAAGACTCATTGGTCTCATATCCAATGTTTCTGTGCAAATATGTGATTTAGCATAAATCCTTATGATCAGCTAGAACAGACACTTGATAACAGTGTATGTTATAAAAAAAAATACTGCCACAATTATATGAATCAGATACAATTGTAAAACTATCAACACTATCAACCACCTAATTGCAGCTGTTCCCAAAAAAAATCCAAACCTGCTGTGGAAAGAAGATAGATAGATAGATAGATAGATAGATAGATAGATAGATAGATAGATAGATAGATAGATAGATAGATAGATAGATAGATAGATAGATAGATAGATAGATAGGCAGGCAGGCAGGCAGGCAGGCAGGCAGGCAGGCAGGCAGGCAGGCAGGCAGGCAGGCAGGCAGGCAGGCAGGCAGGCAGGCAGGCAGGCAATTTCTCTTGGCTGGATATCAGATCGATGTTAGACATTCAGTAACTAAATTCTGCTTAGCAGCCTTGAAGGCTACTAAACAGGTTCAATCTGGACATAGCAGAACGTACATCAAATATTTTTAAACTTTGTGACCATTAATTATGTGCTTGTTAGAGATTTAAAATCATCATCCATTATTGTTATCATCATCATCATCATTTAAGGTCTAAGCCAGAAAAAGAAAATGGTACAATTAAAAGTTATCTAGACTATTCTAAGAGGTTGATGTTAGTTTCTTCCCCATTAAGCGATTATGTTATTTCTTTTTTAATCCTCTGTTATTATTAAGGTTAAAATGATGATGATGATGATGATGATGATGATGATGATGATGATGTTATCCTTTCAATCATATCAAATTCTCACAGATCCTATGAATGGACTCTCCCCACCTTTTTATTTTGTTTGGTTTCTTTCAGTTGTTTTATGCAGTGCCTGATGTCAGTTTTGATTATATTTAACCACTATGCTTTTTTGTTGCCTATTTCCTTTTACCACTGGCTATCCCAAGCATAATTGCTTTTTCAATTGAATTTGAAAAATTGAGTCAATTAAGTTACATGACATTGCTCAAATAAGTAAGGCAGAATTTTGTAATTTTGCTTCCAGTGATATGCCTGGTTTTATGCACTCAAGTACTTGTTTGTCACCCTTGCTGCCCAAGAAGTGTGTAGGAACTTTTCCAATACTGCAGCTTAATGAATATATTTTTGTCCTGTCACGATTCAATTTTTGCAACTGTAGATAGCTATGGGAAACACCATAGTGCAGGGGTCTCCAACCTTGGCAACTTTAAGACCTGTGGACTTCAATTCCCAGAATTCCTCAGCCAGCAAAGTTGGCTGAGGAATTCTGGGAGTTGAAGTCCACAGGTCTTAAAGTTGCCAAGGTTGAAGACTCCTACAATAGTGAATAGTAATCTACATTTATATCTTTTGTTTTCCATACTTGATTCATGTTTATCCTTGCTGTGCAACATAGTGTGATTCAATGCTTTATTTCTGGACAGTATTCACTGGTTTGATCAATCTGCAATCCTAGGAAAGAGCATTCATGCATGCATTCAATCTCTTCACCATCAATTATTATTGTGACATTTCCATTCTTTTCAGTGATCATGAGTTCCATCTTTTTGATCTGATGAAGAGGCCAAATTTCTTACTTTCTAATTTAATACTTTGATCAGATTTTTCAGACTTTCTTTGATTTCTGAAAGGAAAGTTATGTCATCAACATATTGATGATTGTCAATGGTCCTTCCTCTAATCTTTACTCTGGTTTTTGATTCTTCAAGTTCAGCTTCCTTGTGATCACTTTGGATGCTGGTTAAATAAGAAAGATGAAAGAATGTAGTCTTGCCACACTCTTTTCTCTATCTTGAACTAGTGTCCCCAGTATCCCAAAGTAGCTTTATGATTTATGTTTAGCAACTGCACTAAATTGAAAAGTTGTGTCGGCATCCCCAAGTCTTCTAACTTGTCATAATCAACACCATCAAAGGCTTTCTTGTAGTCAACAAAGCCGGTGTAGATGTTCTTTTGATATTCTTGAGATTTTTTCCTGATCCAGAGTAAATTTGCAATATAGTCATGAGTGCCATGACCCCTTCTGACGCCAGTGCTATGACCAGCTTCTGAACTTCTGATAATTACCTTTTGATGGTTGGTGCCACATGTTGTTGTATGATCTTAAGAAGAATCTTGCTACAGTGATGGATGAGGACAGTTGTGCAGTAATTGGAGTAATCCTTGGAGTTGCCCTTTTTGGGTAACAGGATAAACATAATTGTTTCAAATCAATGTGTTTGTTTCCCAACTTTTTGGCATAAAGCTGTGATGGTTGTGGGTGTCACAGAACTCAGCAAGTCTGCAGAAATGCAGAAATGGTGTCAACACCTGGGCCCTTATTGTTTGGCATTTGGCTCTTTGCCTGCACAATTATCTCCTAATGGTTCCTAACTAAAGAATGGTTAGTTCTATTTCTGCTTCCCTTTATTTATCATTAGTCTGGGCCTCTTTTTGGCTGATATACAGCTGTTCTTTACATTCCCACCATCTGTTCTTGACATATTGTCAGTCAAACAATTCTTTCCATTGTTTGCTTTTGATGATGATTTTTATGAACAGTAAATAATATTCAAATTCTTCTGATCTGCTCAAATAATTCCCGGTGTAGCCCTACATACAGTCCTCTTCTAGCTATTTGCAACACTAATGCCAGTAAACTTTGCCTTCTTTCTGTGATGCTCTTTGAAAATCTGCATTCATTCTCTTTGTTTCTTCCCATTTTCCAGTTGCTTTGACTGCTTTTTTTCTCTCAGCTATATTGATGGTTTCATTTAAGAACCATTTGTGCTTTTTACTCTGGCTTCTTGTGTGATGTTAATTCAATTACCTGCAGGACCACGTTCTGCCGGTAATCTCCCACCGACCTGTGCGTTCCCACAGAGAGGGCCTTCTTCGGGTGCCGACGGCTTCTATGTGCCATCTGGCGACTCCTAGAAGTACGGCCTTCTCTGTGGGGGCCCCCGCCCTCTGGAATGGTCTGCCTCTGGAGTTACGCAATAACATTGACCTGAGAGCTTTCAGACCTGCATTAAAAACCTGGCTCTTCGAGCAGGCCGGCCTAGGCTGAAATGGGATTTTTAATGTAATTTAGTATTTGAGTTTTAAATTGGGATTTTAAAATCTGTGTTTTAATAATTTATTGGGGGAGGGCATAATTTTAGACCGCCTAAGATATTTAATTATTTTTTAACTTTTATAATTGTAACAAAGTTTTATGGTTAGCTGTACACCGCCCTGAGTCCTTCGGGAGAAGGGCGGTATATAAATATAATAAATAATAATAATAACTGTGTTTCAGTGATGGTTGACTGAATTTCTTGCCAGTTTGTAAGTCATCTTCTCAGCAGTGTCCAGAAGTTCAAACCTATTTTTCACTAAAGATCAATTTAGTGATGCCAAACTTCTTTGGTAGTGTTATTTTTTATGTTGCATAATTTGACTGATCTTAATCACCAACAAACTGGAACTGGGTGCAAAAATGACTGAGCTGGATCATCAGTGATTAAGATATAAGACGTTTCTACTTGTGATAATTGACACTCCATTCATTTTCCTGGTATCATTTCCTGAATAACAGATTAAAAATTCCAAAGACTGGAAATAGATATTGTCTCTCCAGTGTAGCATGCTAATGCCAAGGACGTTAATTTTCAGCACGGCCATCAGTTATTTGATGAAATCCAAAGTATCCTTGGCCATTCCTCAGAGATTCTGCCTTAGGCTTATATACTGCTCCATGGTGCTTTACAACACTCTCTGAGCAACTTACAATGTCAGCATATTGCACCAACAATCTGGGTCCTCACTTTACCAACCTTGGTCGGATGGAAGGTTGAGTCAACCTCAGGTCCCTAAAGGTTCAAATTCCAGACTATGGGCAGAGTTAGCCTGCAATACTCCATTCTAACCACTGTGCCACCAGGGCTATCCAACATGTCTTTGTACAAATCAGACCCTAATGGCTACATTAGCAATTGACATTTCTATTAGATTTGCCCCAGGTGCACCATTAATGCTTGACTACTCGTTGTAGATCATACCTCTTCTTCATTAGGCTGTTAGATATCTTCTAGCCTTGGGATCCTATCATTGGGCACCATATCTGATTCATTTGAGAGTCTTTTCAAAACATTTTCTTGCTAAGGTTTTTACAAAATAAGTTGCCAAAACTTACTACAATTTTCCCATTTATACAGGATTGGGACTGGCATGTGAATCCATGGCTGGATTATGATCAAATTAGAGCATGCTTTGTCTGGCTAGTAAAAAATAAATATAAATTATAGTAATATTATTAAATAAATGTGTCAGCCATACAACACTGAGTACTTTCATGCTATGTTGAGATTATTACATTCAGGAATTATTACATTAAGATGTTTCAACATCTTGGTTCTCTCTTAATTTTGTATTTTGTTTTTTTGTATTTGTCTGGTAGGAACACTGAATATTCAAGCATAGGCTATATTGGATACCAGCCCCATGAGTTACCAAGTAAATGTCTACTCAACCCATTTTGGGACATTGCATTTCTAATTAAATGTATAATTTCATACATTATCTTATATAAAGATTTGCTTTTCTGTTCCTGTAATCTTTCCAGAATTTAAATGTACACTGAACGTATAGTTGTTAAGTTTTACCAAACAGATTAAATAAAAGTTCTATAACCTTATTTATATTTTCTACCCCCCCATTTCAGCTACATTTAATGATGATTTACTTAATTATTAATATGCCATATAGTGACTGGAATAGACTTTGTATTCTTAATAATAATTCATAGAAAACGGAAAGCTGAATGATAGCACTCTAGAAGAATGAGAGCTTCCTAATAATTTGATAAATAAAAAAGAATTTTAAAAACTGTGATCTGTTTCTGGTCACTTTTTCTGAAATATCTTTGAGGGGATGTCTATGGGCACAATTATGTATGTTTCAGCTAAGCCATGATGTGATTTAGCAGTATATGTACCATTACTTTAACTTTTAGAATTCTGAAGCTGAGATAGCCATTTTAAGCTTCCATATCTCAACTGCAAAATACGGAGGAGCACTAGAGCAGCCTACAAGTATGTGGGTTCTATTCTCAGACATCAGTACTGCCATCACGGAGAAGTATAAAAATTTCAGTAGCTTATAAGTTTGCATATGTGGTATATACTCTACGTCCTTTTGTTCTGAATAAAGATTCTGTTTCCTGTTACAGTTAAGCAGTAAAGCATCTGGTAACTGTGCACTTTGTTTGTCCTGTAGGACTATATAAACATAGTTTCTAACAAGTTCATACATCACAAGTTCTCGATGTAGGTATCAGAGGTTAGCTGATGCATTAGCTGCTCATTCACAAGTTTTCTAATTGTAATTTAATTTTTTAGTGAAATATTTAATTTCTTGTCCTGTGTAGTTTTCTGTATTTTCCTATATCAATTACAATGTTTATTTAAATAAAATAAAAAAAAATAAAAAAACTTCTTTAGTTCATAATCATAATATTCTGTTTGAATTATTCACTTGAATTTCCTTTTTCTCACAATGATATTTTGATGATCTGGACTCTCAATCTGAGATCTCTAATCCCATTTGGGTAAAGATTATTAAAACATTAGAAATAAACATAATCTCTTTCAAAATCCATGCAACCAGTAAAATGAAAGTTTGAAGAATAATAAAATTTATTTAAAATACTGTGATCATTTACTTTCAAACACAAGTTCCAGCTATTTTTGAAAGCTCCACAACAGTTTCAAATACTGAGAAAGTATCTGGAGTGGAAAAGATTTTATTCCAGCATTGCTTAAGTAAAGGAGATACCCAATTGATTTAGAAGCAGAAGTGTGAAATAATTTACCCTGCCAGGAACTAACATAGGACATAAAATCAGTGTTTTGAAATGTGCATACCTGAACAGAAGCCCAGCTGGCCGTTTATAATAATTTTTGACTCTCTCAATAGGAAAACACCACATTTGTCAAAATCCAATGCTGATGCTTTCAGATTTGGTTCATTAGTTCTTATTGCGTCAATAGGTATGGATCATTTTGAACAAGACTCACCCAGTCACTTTATCCCATCTTAATTATGTGTTAGCACTGTTTCAGCAAAGATGCCTTTTTTCTCTTCTGCTTCCTTACCTTTTCTAATCATGGCAACTTCAAATCAATTTCCACACACACACACAAATGGCAGAGGGACAAAATGAGTGTCTTGCCACATTAGGCCAAAAATTGTCTGCCACTATCACCACATACACATTGGATCTGCTGCTTCCTGATTTCCTGTTTTCTACCTCCTCATTCCATTCATAAAACATAATTTGAAAGTACTTTGTTTGGATTTTGAATGAGATTAACTTCCAATCCTCGCACGACAATAAGGAATTATGTCATTGTTTTTCACTCTAATGAGGAAGAGAATGCTGTATCCAAGTTTTATTTTAAAATTTTAATTGGATTTTTTTTATTACTTAAGGATGCTCAGTTTGCCATTCAAGCACCTTTGTTTAGCTCTGTTTCAATCAATTTAGACCTAAAATGGAAATGTAATGTGTTCAACATTGACATTTGAATATTGATTTACAAATTGCTCTAAGCTTCGTTCATCAATGACATAATGGCTTCTATGCCTACAGCATATTTTTTTATTTTTTCCCAAAGATAGCACTTTGGTCTATTCTGCTCAACTGGGAGTACTTTTATAATTTCCTGAACAAAGTCCCTAAGACTGATATTGTAGTCTAGATATTTGGATCAGACATTATGCTATGCTACAATACGATTGCAATGGTTTTGATTCAGTATATTGTGTTAATTCAAGTATTGTGATTTCAAAGTCCTGGCTTTCCTTTTTGTGTTAAGAATGGCAATTACGGCTTATTTAACAATCATAATGAAACAAACTATTATTTAACACAATGTGAACTCCATCACAGTGTAAATTACAAGTTATACAATTTTGTTGACTAGAATTAATCAAAAACAACTGTTTTATTGAATATCTTCCTAATAAATTTGTCTTTTCTAGCTTTTGAAAGCAACATGCTTGAATAATTATTCAAGACAGGAGGAAATGGAGATCTGGGGAATTCAGAAACTTATGGAAAGTAACTACAACACTGCCTCGATTCTGTATTTGTACTGGGCAATAATCATTACTTGACAGAATATCAAAGTAACATATATCTATAAACAAGACCTCATTCAATGTCAGACTTATTATGAATTAAATAAGAATTATTTGTTCTACCATGAGCCTTTGGAAGAAGACAAAACCTAGGAGCAGCTTAACTATGACTACAGTTTTCTGGTGATTAGGTTTCATCTGTGAATATTTTTCCTTTTGCAGAATAATTGTATAAGACTAGGAAGCTGTTTGATGCTGGAAAATTTAGAAAAGCAGCATGTCTTGAATCTTTTCATATCGTATTTAAGTTCTATTTCACTTACCAATGATGAGCTTTGAAGTGTCCTGTTATAACTCATGCTATTATAAAATATGTCACCTATAGGTGGATTTTTATCTATAGGAAGAGATGAGCTCAATGATGTGAAAACCAGTTGCTTCCCATGGCAGCAGTTCCAGATGAAAGGGTGGGAGGTCCTTGTAGTAAACATGAAGCAACTGAATCAATCCAATTCCTTCCCCTCTAGTCCATAAAATTGCAAATTGAACTGGCATCTTCTTACCATCTTTGATTTCAATTCAGATAATAGCCCATTTTTAATTCTTTTTGACTGTACATGTGTCATTTCAACCAGCCCAGATAAAGGCTGATCTCTGCTACAGTTCAACTCTGTCACTAATTAGGCTGAACGACCATATCTTTCATTCCGTCACTAGTCTAAATTGAAATTATAATTGCTGGTGACACATTTGTGAGCTCCCATTGTTATGTAGAAGAGGGCTGTGAGCAAGTTATCCTCATGGCTATGCTTAGATTATTGAAAAGCAATTTGTAGGGGAAATCTGCTGGGGAAAGTATTTTACTCTATTAAGCTATAGCCTAAAATAAGGAAAAGGGAAAAAAAACATTCTGGTGATAAGTAGCTTGACGTTTCTGGGGGGAAAACATGTTTATTACGGCTTATTAAACAATATATTAACAATATATTTCTAATGTGCCACTAAAATAATACATTGCCATACCAAAGTTCTGTTTCAGAAGACACTGCCTCAGTCAATGGATTCAGTAGGAACTCAAGATCTAGAAAGCAACCAATGACTTTATCAAAAAGTACACTTCTTTGCCAATAGCTATTTTTGCAGCTTCTTATATGACTCCTATAATACCGGTAGTAATTTCAGTAGTTTCTATAAAGGCTGTTAAAAGCCTCAGGATTTTGTTTGTTTGTTTAGGCAGAGTCAATCCAACTGTTATACTGTGGAAATAAATTTAAATACTATGCTAAATACCACACCTTTGTTTTTTGTACATTGGCACTTTTGTGCATTTATGAGTACTTTGTGATTCTTCAGATGACACTATTAGAATTTGACATCCTTTATTAAAGTTAAATGACAGATATTCAGGACCAACGCTGTATTTTGTTCTTCCAGTCCCAACTCCCAATCCTGGCAACCAGTCCACATATCATAATATCAATGGTATTCAAAGTCTCTGAGCTTAAGAAGCACCACCCCATCCCAGCTCCCACACAGATGCTGGCATGAGCAATGCTGTATCTATACCATACCCTATTACACACTTGGAGTTGGATTATTATTCATGCAGTTCATCTCAACAGCCTTCCTTATAAAAAGAAGATTCAAAACTGGATGTTAATTCATTCAGAACACAGAAGTCAGTGATGTACCACTCACCTTCTTCAATGGTAGGGGAATATCGATTCCCTTAAAGAGGCTGATACTTTTGCATAAACCCACCAACAGATTACCTTCTGTGTTTCCTAATCCAGGAGAGATCAATCAAGTAGGTGGCCAAACACACAGCTCAGAGGTTCTTGCCCAGTTCTTCAACTTTACAAAGAGATTATAGTTGGACTAACTGTTTGTCAGTCTGGCATTCTTAACAGCATCCCAATTCCCTATTCCACCTAGCCAGGAACCAACTCCAGCTCCATAATCTCAAGTTATATTTCACAGTTCATCTTGCATTAATTGAGTAGATATAAGTAACTCACCAGAAGTTTT
The DNA here is from genome assembly GCA_023653725.1 of Bungarus multicinctus. Classification (NCBI taxonomy): domain Eukaryota; kingdom Metazoa; phylum Chordata; class Lepidosauria; order Squamata; family Elapidae; genus Bungarus; species Bungarus multicinctus. The sequence goes on from CM042844.1 coordinate 57,248,637, forward strand.
CAATTAGCTGTTCATAGATTTTGAATGGGTGGATTGTGTAAAAAGATTTCTCACAATTACAAACAAGTCACATCAGATTTCTTTTGCATTTTTACTACTGATGTTCTGGGAAGGAGGCATGGATATGCTGTAAAGTATTAACACATCTTTTTTCAAATTAACTTGCTGACTAAATTAACTGAATATGAAAAATTATTTTTCTTCTTCAACATGTTGCAAATGTTTAGCTGTTTATCGGTAAAGAATGTAATTCTAATTCCCTAGCAGAAAGCAATAATAAATCACCATGTTAACTGCTTAACAAAAGTACTATCCAGAGTCACTTTATGGTGACTTTATGGTGGAAATAGGCAGTCTCTAAATATGATAAATAAATATCTGTTTAAGAAGTCCAAACTTCCAGATTCATTGGGTTGAACCCAAAGCCACTGGTATAGAGTAATTTATTCAGTAAAAGGCTATCTTCATCTCAATGAAACAGATCAAATGGCAGGAAATCCTGGAAGAATGAGGAACCATTGTGATTATCTATAATTGGTATAGGCCTCAAAAAAGATGCTTTACAGTTTAGGGTTGTAGATATAAAACTTAAAAGTATTCTCTATAAATGTCTATGAGAGTAGAATTATGATACCACAAAAATAAACTTTGCTTCAGCTGGCAGCCCAGAAGAAAATCTGCTAGCACCTTTTTTTTCTCCAATCAACGCCACCCCACAAACAAAATGACAGATGCAGCTAATGTATAAATGTTTTATTAGGCATAAAGTTGTAGGAAAGTAGACACAATATTAAGGAAAGACTATGGGGCACTGACACAGAGCTTTATGGAACAGGCAATTTATTTAATGCACTGTTGCATTGTTGTTTATGCTAGTCTATCCAAGTGTCTTTTGAATTTTTCCATCAAATCTGTGGATATGGAAATTGGATGAACAATTTCTCCAAATTTGTCCAATCTAGAGTAAGAAATAATGATGGCCCAAAGAAATTTTTCCATTAGCATGTTACAATATTAATTTCCTAGACAGCAATTTAAAGGAGAGCTATGTCTAAATCCCAATTGCTCCAAAGCAGCATTTTGGAATTTAATTTGAAGTGTTGTATAGCATTATTCTTTAATATTTTTTTTAGAAATGCATGGTATCCAATCAAGAAATTCCTAATAAAAAATGCACAAAACAATGTATGTATGTATGTATGTATGTAAAAACCTTGTAAAACTACATCATATTGGGTGAAATTGGTTGCAGAAATTTATATATTAGGGAAAAGTCCATACACAATTTTTTATTAGAAATATTAGCTTTAGGGAAAAATAATATGTTCAACTTATTTAAAAAAACTGATGCAAAACTAAGAATGGTAGGAATTTGTAGAAAGATAATGCAGAAATCCATATCACATCCTTCTAGATATTAATGTAACCATTGTATCAATGTTCTCTCTACCCCACCCTATTAAGATTTTGTACAAATCACTTTGGTGCTTACAGCATCTTAAATTAGTTCCTATGAATTTTTAGAATAATGATTTATGGACATTGACAATATATTCAGTTGCAGCAGATTTTGAGTCCAAATAACCAAGTACTAAATCCTACACTTAAACAGAAAAAACAAACAACCCTTCCTCTCATTTAGAACAGTGCCTCTCTGTGTGTAAAGTATAAAAAAAGATAAGATCTTAGATCATTCTACAAAAAAGGAAACTATCTTATTCTCTTTTATCAGAAAGAAGAAAAGATGTTCACCAAATTCTTTGACAAGAGACACAACACCTGTCCAACACAAGGCAAATTTAGAGTGTCTAAACAAAGCTTTAAAACACCAGCCCTGGAGGTGCATTGCAGGATGTATCCTGGGATTTTATATTTTATTTTAAACAAAAAAAATCACAGACTCACAACAATCAAATTCCAACAGTGAAAACAATCGGTTTTGGTCCACCTCTAAAAAAGGGAATGTATGCCTGTCATAAGAAACCCATTCTTTTTGCACTGGAAGCTCTTTAAAAGATATTTGAAATCTTGCTAAGCATAGTTGGGGGTATTTTTCAACATGATCTTTCTCTTCAGAGAACTAACTCATCTTCTCTGTCTGACCTTTTCGGTATTCTTTGTAGTATTGTTCTGTTCATTCATTCCAATAGTACAAACTGAAGACCCAAGAATGAAGAATGAAACTGCCCTCTCCTATCCCTCACATAAAAACCATAGAATTCCCTGATCAAAATCATTATTGACCACATCTGCCAATTGATATATTTATCAAATATCATATCATGTCCCGACAAACCCATAGTGCAGTGCAATACTTTTTTTATTTTAAATCAAAGTAAGAAATTGCATGAAAATCTAATATCAGATGCATTTGGAACTACCTAGTTTTAAACACGTGTAATAGAATGTGAGCATGATCTTGGGAGATGAGAGAGAGGGGGAGAGGAAGGGAACAATCAGACAGCAGGAGAAGAGTCCTGCAATAGATTATAGAGTACTAGACAGAGAAAGAAACTCGTAAAGAATTTGCCCTAACTAATCAGGTAGTAAAAAGAGACAGTGAGAGATTTGCAAGACTCTGTAAATGTAGCCTTACCTTAAAGTAGAATTAGTTCATCTGGTTGTGTTTTGGGTCTGGTGTGTTTAAGGGACTGACAACACACTTGATTTTTTGTCACATGATGTCTACCCAAAGTCTTTCATGTTATGCACAAAGCAAGACCAAACCCTTAGTAGCCTGTATTTCCATAATAGCACTGACTCATGCTTCTGTGTTGGTAACACGTAATCACCAATAACTTAATGGATAAAGAAGCAGAATTTTTCTAAATCTTGCCATGTGTTGGATCTGAATTACTAAAAACAATTGGGATAAGCACTACTGCAGACAGAGTTGGAAGGATTTTTCCCTTACTCTTTATGGTCCATTTTTATTTTTTCTCTGGTATGCTAGTGATAGTTTGCTTAGGAAAGTCCAGCAAAAACCCATAGCCACTTTCAGTATGGAGACAAAGTATGCCAAAGTTCAGCTTATAAAAATTCCAGATCAAAATGGCTTGTAGGAGAGTAGATAGGTGGAGTCCAAAGGCTGGTCTGGACTCAAATGTTTATGTGTCAAGTCACATACAGCAAGAGTTAATGGGTAGTTGTCATCAACAGAGAACTTGTGCTTGGCTGCTCCATTTTAATAGAAGTAATCCAGAGAAGCTCATTTAGTGGGGAGGCAACCTCACACAGCGCTTTTGCTCTACTGTCAGTCTGAGCTCTTGTGTAGTTGGTAGCAGTAATTTCATGCCTTCATATTTATTGCTATGGCAGCCATGTCTGCTGATTACTAGCCTATCCTACTTCCTTTATCTGTTCAGACAGCAGTCTGTCTGGTGATGTTTGAGTTGGCTGTTCATTGTCTGACAGAGCTGACTCTGACTGATTGTCATCCATGTCCTCCTCTCAGAGCCCATCATGACACCAGCAAACTCCCCATAACTTTCTTGAGTAACTTTCTTGAATATACTGAGTTTAGTCCCTAAACGCTCCAGGAAGGACTCAGCAGTTTTTACCATGTATGAAGGTTACAGAATAGTTCATATGTTGCCCAGTAAGTAAAATGGAAGTAAGGATTACAGTAGAAGAGAGTCAGGTTTAAATAATCAAACATGATAGGTGTCTAATGGAAGTAACATTGCTTCTTAATTGCAGGAAATTTTATGATAACAGTCTGAGACACTTTGCAAAGGGCATAAAGTATTACAAACTAGAAAAGATTTAATGGAGTACTTTTTAAAATTAGAAAATCTATCCTGTCCTAATCTAGCATCTCATATATGTATATTAGATCTAGCTGAGGACAATAGTAACAGCATAACATAAGAGCAAGAAACTGTAAAAATGCTTCCACGCCAAAATTTGGACAGTTTCTAATATGCTGCTAGCCAGTAATTTTTTTTATCTCTTTTTATTTATTTCTTCCTTTCTCTTTTTTTCATGCAGTTTAAGAAAGAAACTTGAAAACAATATTTAATGACTACCATACTGATATAGTTTGCATGCATTTCTTTTCAGTATTTGTTAATTGACTTGCTTCTAGTTTCACATAATTAGGTAAAACTATGAAGATGTACTATAGAACGTTTTCCATATCTTAGTATATTCTTTGCCCTCTTTGTTTTTGAAACACAGTCTGTCATCTAAGTTTTTAATTTTAAAAACATATGGGTTAAGCATTAGATTTCCTGTGGCTAGAAGGAATAGGTATGACTGTAATAAGGGACATCTGAATGAAGTGCTGGACATGCCTGGAGCTTTTCTAACTGCAGATGTAGAGAAACTGTGGCCAATAAGAGATGCTTGTTGGAACATAAGTGATTATATAAAGCTGAGCCAAGCCAAAGGCTATATGTTTGCTTGCACTCACAGCCCATGATCTCCAGCAGGAAATGTATTTTATTTTCAAATCCCTCTCTGAGTGAAATTTCATTAAAATAGCAATAAAGATTTAGATATGCCCCCTCCCCGTCTCCCTATTCAGGAGTGGGTGGGTACAAAGATGGATTTAACCTGTGAATTGCTTTAACTTTCAACCTTAAAAAGAGAGAGAGGAGAAGCTATGTATGAAACTGAGAGGGGATTTCCCTTTCCCATCATTCCAACTCTTTCCATCCTGTTCTTTGTCAAAACACAGTGAATTACTGATCCAACAGTGATCCAAACAGTAATCACATAGGACTCATTGTTTGATCCTACTTGTCTTTCAATTTATCATTAATTTCCCTCATCAAAATAGATTGTGCAATAAGACCCAGCTGTATACCTGGCACTCTGCTAGTCAGTAAACAAGATCCAAATGTTAATCCTTTGGAGAAAAAGTTTCAGTGCCAATGAATAAATAATCTCTGTGAGACTGAACAAGGAATATGTTGATGGGAAGGAGTTGGAGGTGCAGGTGGATGGTGGCTGATCCAGAAAGACAGACACACAGAAATATAAGGGCTGCAACTGGTGCATCAAAAGGTCTTCTATTGAAAGAACAAGCAGCATGCTATTTGTATTTTGCCCAATAATCCAGTTACATGTTCAACTATTAATAGCTACAAACAGCGACTTCAGCTTTCTTAAATACAGAGTCAGCAGGAAAGCAGACAGAACTATTCTTTGGCATGGGAGCATTTAATGTTAGCTTTCAAATAGCAGCAAGGAATGAGCAGTTGGATTCCTTTATAAGTTAACAACATCAATGGGTAAATAAAGTGCCAACATCTAATTTGTGGAAGCAAATTCTGAGACCATGGAAACTGTTTAGAAATGCCTGTTGAAAATTTCCCTTTATTTTAGAATATTGAAAAGTTAATTGTACAATATTTTACTTTTGCTTAAGATGTTGATCAGTTTAATGATAGCAGAAAATGCAAATAATCTTACCTCAGGTTATTGTTATAGCCACTAAGTAAACTATTATTGGGTTAAACAATTTAGTTGATATCTATTAGCTTTATTCAGTCATAATAGTTCCATACTATCTGTTGGCTAGTCCTTGGCTAAGAATACTTCTTTAGATGTCCCCAGACAATTAAGATGAAGAGTTTGAATATAGTTCCCATATGATATTTTGTAAGATACAATCTGGAGAATGAAGGACTAGCGTGAATCTTTTCTTTTTCACCATACAATGATACTAGAATTATGACCTTTTCATGCAAAGGATCAATTGATTGAAGCACCTCTCCCCTCCACAAAAATGCTCAGGAACCAATAAGAAGTATGTGCTTTGTCTCACCGGTGGGTCTCCATAAGAGGAAGGGTAGTGTCCATCTTGTTCCTGTTTTCAGATATTTGTGTTTCCTATTCTGAGGTTGGCTGAAAACAAGGTAATGGCAGAGTCCCAACCCCAGCAACAACCAAAATGACATCTAAGAAATGTGGATAATGTTAAGATCAATAAAGCTAGTTATAATGTCGATTCTGTTTTATTTTATGGATTTTATGGATTCTGTGAATTTGTTTTTGTATTGCTGTATACCAGGGGTGGGATTCAATTTTTTTAACAACTAGTTTTGTGGGCGTGGCTTAGTTGGTGGGCGTGGCTTGGCAGTAATGTGACTGGCTGAATGTGGCCAACTCAACATCACTCACATCGAGACACGCATCTCCTCACCTGGCCTCTCGTGACTGGGGGATGCTGCAACAGTCATAAGTATGAAAAATGGTTATAAGTCACTTTTTTCAGTGCCATTGTAACTTTGAACGGTCATTCCACACAAGCAAAGTACCAGCAAAGGAGGAAAAAAAAACTCCAGAGAAGTTCCAGTGACAGGAAGTCTAGTCCTGCCAAGAATATAATAAGGGTTAACGGAGAGGCAGTTTCTGTAAGCAACACCAGAATATTTCCTTCCTGCCTTCCTTACAGGATTAGGCCATTAATTTATTCTAACAACCGGTTCTCCGAACTGCTTAGAATGTTAACAACCGATTCTAGCAAATATGTGCGAACCTGCAGAATCCCACCCCTGCTGTATACTTATTATAGATCCAGGGGCTAAGGGACCAGTTAATATTTTTGCTAGTGAATGAAATCACCTCTTCAGAAAACAATATTTTGTTTCTTCTTCCTTTTGTTCTTTAATTGTATTATTGAAATGTTTTAATATTTATGCATTATTTTTAATAATAAATGCTATACTAAAATGGCTTATATGATATCAAGTCTACCTATGGTTTGTATGTTTATATGTATGCATTATTTATTTATTTGTATTGGGTTGACCAATTACTCTGCAAAATTCCCACTTGTATTTTAATCTGGCCTCTTCTGTTCTTTAGCACTGTTACCGAGTAAGATGTCTTGCCCATGGCTTGGCCATAAACACCTGGCTACCTATTGTGACCACAGAAGTATATTGGCCTTTTTAGCCCAACCCCCAGGATTCTTTTCTTCTTATGTTTTTGTGATGCTTTCAAAATAGATCTAATACAGTAATATCACCACACACATTCAAAAAAATGGAACAGAAAGAAATACATGAAACTAAGACTCTGAACAAAAAGCAGAATAATATGCTGAGCTAAGAACCCTTATGATGTCCTCTTTGAAAGCAGGTAGACATTGAGATACTGCTACCATCCTCTGCCATTTGAGGGACCATTCTTTGATGAGGCTGCAATTAACTGCAGGAGGAGCACAGCAGCTACCTATCTTGATGGCAGAGCTGCTGCACATTCAAATGATCTTTTCTTAATCCACCTCCCCCCTGGTCAATGCTGCAGGGACCTGCTTCTTTAGTGATAGCAGGGGCACACACAGAGCTCATAGATCACCAACCTTATCAGTGCACTGGGGATTGGAGGTGAATTGCCTAAAGGAAGGATGTAGAGGCATACCAACCTTACTATTGATTAATGCTAATTATCACTTAATTTAACTTCCAATTAGTTTGAATCAATTGTCACTCTCCAGCTATGTCATTTTCTCACTGAATGTCTTTCTGCTCAGATGATTTAGAGCAATATGGACAATTGCCCTTTCTTGTTCTCCTAAGCTAGTTGCCTCTCCCATCCTTTTCATTTTTAATAGTGTTCAGTGAATAATTCATTGGCTAAAATTAGCCTTCAAGTCTATCCTTCAGCAGCTTTAGATTTATTTGTTAGTCAAAAATTATTTGTAAAATAATTGAATTATTTGGCATTATAGTTGCAATCTGCTGATAATAATCTGTCTGATGCAAATCCTCATCATATAATAATCTGGATTTAATTTTTTTTTTACTTGACTTTTACATTGAGCACGCAGCATCATTTTGGTTTCTTGATTGTCTTAATTAGTAACCTCAATCTAGAACATGAATAATGTGTGCGTATACTCTGAAAATAAATCTTTTGGTCATGTAAAGTTTTTCTATTTTTAAACAGAACCTAACACAAAACAAGAATGTCTTATCATTTATAAATGATAAAACTAAAAAACTGTTGTAAAACTCATCAGGTCTCTGATACAAGGTCTTTATTACAGTGAGATGTATAACAAGGACCACTATCAGCTCACATAGAAAAGTAGCTCCATAATATACTCTGTGCATCAACTATTGTCTGTTAAGAATTGTTCCAGTAAATTGCAGCATAAGAACAAGCGGAATTCAGAGACTTTTATCAGTTTGATTGAGACCCCACAAACATTTGATTCCTCCTATATTTGTATCAATGTGAATGCTTTTCACACTGATATGGATAACTATTTATCAAAACAACAAACAGTTGCAGACTTCTCCTAGTTCACAAACAGGCAAGCTTCCAGCCAAGATGGAAGGCGGATAGGAAGGACAAGAATTTTGTTTCCCTAGATTGCCTCTTGATAGGTTCTCATTTGAAGGTAGGATGCTCATTAGAATTCTTGTGTTGGAACTTTAACCCTTCTTTAACTGTTCACATTTCTTAAAGTTGTACCTTGAATTATGTATTTTGACATTGCAAGGAAGGAAAATTTTCTATTTGAACTGGTTGATATAGATTTCTGTCTATAGTTTATTTCTACCTTTCTTTTCCTGTTCCTTCAGACTATATTTCATTGATCATTTTATTCTTTTGTTTTTAGATGTTTATCTGAGAAAAGCAAGTGAGCTATTTTCATCTGAAAATGAAGAAACATATTTTAAATAAATAAAATATAAATGTTTTATTCAACTACATCAATTAGGTTTATAACAACAAAGGACCAGTGCAGGGGTGGGATGCTACCGGTTCGGCCCAGTTCTATAGAACCTGTAGCTGTGAAGAGCAGCTGACACCAACCGGTTTGATGTTTGGCCCACCTGCCTGCCCAGGCTTTAGGCTGTCCTTTAATCCCTGCTTTTTCTCCTCAGCTGTTTTGCGTGGCACAGCTGAGGTTGAAAAAGCAGGAAACAAGATGATTTTCAAAAGCTACGTACCCGCTCGCAGAGCTTGTCAGCTGTCCAGGCAGCACAGCTGTGCTGCACACACATGTGTTATGATTGTCTGCAGTTCGGAGAACCGGCAAATTGCTCCACTGGCTGACCATGCCCCTCCCCTCCCACTCTGAAAATAACTCACTCCTTATCTGACATGTGAGCTTGTATGGTTTGGTAAGTTGCTATTTTTCTTTTTTTTTTCCCCTGACCATGAGCTGTTCTGCTCTGCTGGGAGATTTAGATTAGCTAGAAAGCAATAAATCTTTGGATTTCTTGCTTTCTAGCTAATCTAAAAGCAGAAACTTCCTTAGGACTGAAGCTTTTCAGTGTAGACTCAGATAGACGATTGCAGATAGATAGATCTCTAAGTGAAACTGTGATTCTGTGAGCAACTCAGTCTGGCTGCCTGCTTTGCCTGCTTTTGGGTAAAAGTTGCTCTTTTTTTATAAAAAAAAATCAATATTTACATAAATATTTATAGTATTTACATACAAGCCATGTCTACCCAGTCACATGACCACCAAGCCATGCCCAGTCAGTAAGCCATGCCCACCCAGTCACATGACCACCAAGCCACACCCACAAATTAGGCCACACCCACAGAATCGGTTGTTAAGAAATTTGAATCCCACCCCTGGACCAGTGATACAATTAGTGAATTCGACCACAAAAAATGTGAATGCTGATGTAGGTAGTCATAATTATATAATTTAATGTCAGTGTTCCTAAATTTGGGAAGTTTTGAAATTAAAATACAATTGTGTTCCAATTGTAGATACATGTTGATTTAGAAAATACAAGTTTGGCTCAGCTGCTTATCAATTTTGATCCAACAAAATTCTCAACCATCCTGAAATGACCTCTTGTGAATTCTTTCCAATACTCTGCCAAAGACTGTGACAAGCAAGAATCCTCCTAGTAACAAGGAACTGAGATGATCCATTTCCCCTAAAAACAATATTTTTAGGGCAAAGAAATCCAACGTTTTGCTAAAACTATTGTCATCTTTGTTTGGCTAGACCAAACAAATATGGTGATCAGTGATTGGTTTTGAAACACCAAATAGGCCATGAAACTTCCTGACTCTGTTAAAACAAGTACTTATAATGAAATCTTTTTATACTTTTCAATCACACCAGGGTACGACTGACATAAAGACAAGCTATATGTGGTTTTTAGGTTATATTTTTTGGTATATTCTATAGTATGATTACTGTAATAACAGTAGTTTCTTTTATTAATACTGGAGATTTATATTGTACAATGCTTATTATGTTTGTTATTATAGCATTATTAATAAAACTCAATATCCTATCCCCTCTTGGGATTTTTTTTTACAATAAAAAGTGAGATGAAGAAAATCCTATAAGTAAACAAAATAGTGTAATATTATCCTATGTCAAATGTTCTTATTATGAATTTAATCCAGTTACAGAAGTAAAATATTGAAAATGAAATAAAGGCTCCATGAATCAAAATCCAGATAAATGCAAACAGATTCTAGACAACTGAACTGAAAACTGTACTCTACATTAGTTGTTACGTGTGATTTTTTTTTTAAACAAACAATTAACTTGCAGATCAGTCCTTTGAAAGGATTTGACTGGGCAACAGCAGAAATATGATCTTGTGTGCAACATTCCCTTGACATAGCTCGGTGCTTTCAGATTCATTATTATTGCATTATATGTAGCACATCTGTTGTTGGTTGAGAGCCAAAGTATTTAATTCTATTAGATACATCTATACTGCTAAGTGATAATCTATACCAGGTTTATAGAACAAGCACTTAATTCTTGGCAGGGAGCAGTTGAAGACTTGATGCAAGAGCAATAGAATATAGGCAGCACAGTTGAAGATCAGTGTCAGAAACTGGCCAGAAATCACTTCTGAATTCCTTGGCATGCAGGCATTATAGTGTGGGAAACTATTCATTGAATTTATTGTTCTAACATCTGTAAAGTTTTGGGTGGGGGGTAAAGCAAGCAAGGCTAGGAGAAAAACACTGGGGAAAACATTTACCTAATACTATACCAACTCTTTCAAGACTTTTCATGTCAGCACTCTTTAAATAATGTATCTTTCCAATGGACATCTGGTAATATTTACTCAACAGATATACACTAAAATATTTTTTGGTTTGTAACATCTGTGTGTGTATAAGTAATGGGCATGCATTCCATTGTTTGTTACAGTCAATTATTCTTGAAGTTGCTTACCTTGTGCACCTTCTGAAATGTTGCTTTTATGTGACCTTCTGTGTTGCATGTCATGTGAATTCATTTCGAATTGTGAGAGTAAAACGCTTCAACTCGTATAACCTGAGTTATAACTAATATATGCAACTGGAGATGTGGCTTCAACTCCAAGGTTGTTCTCTTTTATCATGTCTCTCGTTTATGAGTCTTGAGGGCCAAAACACAGTAACTTTTGAGTAGATTGCGACTGCACAATTTGTACTTCCATTTGTTACCAATATCTTGGGGAGGAGAGGAAGACTAGTAAAAAAATTTTTTAGAACAATGAACAATGCTTAAGTACAATTTAAGCTAACATAGGAGACATTCAACAAGAAATCTCCAAAAAGCTACACTATTTATTTATTTATTTATTTATTTATTTATTTATTTATTTATTTATTCGATTTATATACCGCCCCCCTCTCCCCGAAGGGACTCGGGGCGGTGAGTAGCCAATAAAAACACATATACAAAGTACAATACACGAGAAAACATAATAATATTAAAATTTAAAAACTGAAATATAATATGGCTCTAATTAAAATGTAAAGCAAGTATTAAAAAGATTAAAACCCGGCTAAAATTTAAAAACCCCTAGGCCAGTCCGGCCTGCCGAAATAAGTGCGTTTTGAGTAACCGACGGAAGGCCATGAGATCGGGGGCGGACCTTACCTCCGGGGGTAATTCATTCCAGAGAGGGGGTGCTCCCAATGAGAAGGCCCGCGCCCTCGGGGTCGCCAGCCGTACAGCCGGCGGCACCCCGAGGAGACCAACTCTATGGGAGCGTACCGGTCGGTGGGAAGCCGATGGTGGCAGGAGGCGATCTCGCAAGTATCCCGGTCCCGAGCCATGGAGCGCTTTAAAAATAGTGACCAAGACTTTGAAGTGCACCCGGAGGGCCACCGGGAGCCAATGCAGCACGCGCAGAAGTGGCATAACATGGGAGCCCCTAGGTGCTCCCATTACCACCCTCGCGGCTGCATTCTGCACCAACTGGAGCCTCCGGATGCTCTTCAAAGGCAGCCCCATGTAGAGAGCGTTGGCATAGTCTAGGCAGGAGGTCACCAGGGCGGAAGTGACCGTGCAAAGCGCATCCCGATCCAGAAAGGGCCGCAACTGGTAGATCCTATGGACCTGTCCAAAAGCCCCCCTGGCGACGGCCGCCACATGATCTTCCAATGACAGCCATACATCCAGGAGGACACCCAGATTGCGGGCCCTCTCTGTGGGAGCAAGAATTTCCCCCCCCACAGCCAGCGATGGAACCAGCGGCTGTATCGGGGTGCTGGGAAGCACAGCCACTCAGTCTTAGATGGGTTGAGCTGAAGCCTGTTCCGCCCCATCCAACACCGCACGGCCTCCAGGCACCGGGTCATCACTTCGACGGCTTCATCGGGGTGGTCCGGGGTAGAGATGTACAGCTGGGTGTCATCAGCGTACTGATGGAACTCTACCCCAAAGCCACGGATGATCTCACCTAGCGGCTTCATATATATGTTGAACAGAAGGGGCGAGAGTACTGACCCCTGAGGCACCCCGCAAACCAGGGTCCTCGGGGCCGACCTCTGCCCCCCTGCCAACACAAATTGCGAGCGGTCAGAGAGGAAGGAGGAGAACCACCGCATAACGGTGCCTCCCACCCCCAACCCCCCCAGCCGCTGCAATAGGATACTGTGGTCGACAGTATCAAAAGCCGCCGAAAGATCTAAGAGGACCAGGACAGAGGAATAACCCCTGTCACGGGCCCTCCAGAGATCATCCACCAATGCGACCAACGCCGTCTCTGTGCTGTGCCCAGGCCTGAAGCCCGATTGGCGTGGATCCAAATAGACAGCTTCATCCAGGTGCTGGGGAAACTGTTGTGCCACCACACTCTCAACAACATTCGCCATAAAACAAAGGTTGGAGACAGGACGATAATTAGATAACAAAGTTGGGTCCAGGGACGGTTTCTTGAGGAGGGGTCTCACCACCGCCTCTTTCAAGGCGGCGGGTAGATATCCCTCACTCAAGGAAGTGTTAATAATACCCTGGAACCAACCTCGTGTCACCTCCCGGGTGACACCAGCCAGGAGGGACACGGGTCCAATAAACATGTGGTCGCATTCAGTCCCCGCAGCAACCTGTCCACGTCTTTGGGGGTCACAGGATCAAACTTGTCCCAAATGACTGTTCCAAATTCCGCCCCCAATTCCCCGCCCAGAGCTGCCCATTCGGAGTCCAAGCCATCCCGGATCTGAGTGATTTTATCCACCAGGAACTTTGAAAAATCCTCAGCCTGTCCCTGAAAGGGATCCTCCCGCGCTCCCCCTTCTAAGAGGGAGCGGGTCACTCTAAACAGGGCAGCCGGGCGGTTTCCTGCGGACGCAATAAGGGTGGAAAAGTAAAGACGCCTTGCCACCCTTATCGCCACTAAATAGGTCTTAATAAAAGACCGTAAAAGTGTTCGGTCAGGTCCGGAGCGAGTAGTCCTCCAAATACTCTCCAGGCGTCTTTTCCGGCGCTTCATCTCCCTCAGCTCCCCGGAAAACCAGGGGGCCGAGCGAGAGCGGCGCCAGGTCAGAGGCCGCAAGGGCACGACCTGGTCCAGGGCCCCAGCCGCCACCCTTTCCCAGGTGGCGACTAGGTCCCCCACCGAGTCGTGAGTCCGAATGTCGGGATATGGCCCAAGCTCCATCAGGAACCTATCTGGATCCATCAGGCGCCTGGGGCGGTACCAACGTATTTGGTCCGCCTCCCTGCGATGGGGAGCAGCCGGGAAGTCCAGCCTAAGGAGCGAATGATCTGATCATGACAAGGGTTCAACAGAAACATCCCCAACACCCAGATCATCCTGCCACTGTCCAGAGACAAAAACCAGATCCAGAATGTGACCCCCAGTATGCGTGGGTTCCTTAATTAATTGGGTCAGGCCCAAGGCTGTCATGGAAGCCAAGAACTCCTGGGCAATCCCCGAGGCCCCACCGGCCGAAGGCAGGTTGAGATCCCCCATGACCATCAGCCTGGGGGTCTCAACCGCCAGACCGGCTATGACCTCGAGGAGCTCAGGCAGGGCCGATGTCACATAGCAGGGAGCCAGGTATGTGATCAATAGGCCCATCTGAACCCCGGAACCACACTTAACAAACAGGGACTCACATCCGGTCGTCTGAGGAACAGTGGATTCCCTAGGATCCAGATCCTCCCGAATAATTACTGCAACCCCCCACCCCTCCCCTCGGCCCTCGGCCAATGAAAGACCTGAAACCCGGCTGGGCACATCTCCACTAGAGGACACCCCCCTCCTGTCCCAGCAGGTCTCAATAATGCCCGCCAGGTCCGCACCCCCCTCCGTGACAAGATCGTGAACAAGGGGGGCTTTATTCACTACGGACCTGGCATTGCAAAGCATCAGCCGGAGGCCCGGGGCCCGATCATTCAAACAACTCAGGGAGCGAGACGTGACCTGGGGGCCGGAGCGCACCACCGCTTGTAGACAGCGGGGGCGAGCTCCCATAACTTGATAAGACCCCCTGTCAACTCCATACCTGCCTCTCCCACCGATCGTAGGGATAACCCTTTCATCCCCCTCCCCAGAGGAAGCCCCCATCTTCGGATCGACCGTCCCCGATCCCAAGGCCTCCCGGTCACAGGTATCCCCCGGTCTGGCCTTATCCCCAGACAGGTTGTCCCCCAAACCCAGCCCGGGCCCCCTCCCTAACCCGAATAATAAATTCCCTTTCCCTAACCCCATTAAAAATTTCGTCAAAAATTTAAATAATAAGACCCCTTAAAATCCCTAAAATTAAAACCCCCAGCTGCGTCATATCTCCTCTCTGGTACCCAAGAACCATCCTCGAGGTATGACAGGGAAAGGTCTGAGGGCCACACCTGAGAAAGGGGGGCATTCCTCAGGGCCCACAGTTCAGCTGCCGAATAAATAGACTTCAGTTTTTCATCACCTCTGGGCAGTAAGGCCTCACACAGCAAGGGCCAGAATAAAATGTCCTGTGAAAGAAAAGATCCTCTACCCCAATGACCCTCTCACGGTCACTGGGGAGTCCTGATGATAATAGGCCCACCATCCTCTCACGATGGTGAGGGACCAGATCACATGGACCTTAGGGTGGAGGGTAAGGTTCAACCCACTGTCCTCTCACAACAGTGGGGAGAGAGATGATATACAATGCCATCGTCCTCTCACCACGATGGCAGTCTAAGAACCTCCTCCTCTGGCACCTTTCTCCTGGTCAAGGATAGTCAGATAAGAGCATTCGCTGGCTGATGGAAAATGTTATACCACTAAAAGTGGCAATGGCCTGGAATCGATGGTAGACAGCAGACAAGTTTCCAGAGCTCATACAGGAACAACGATGTCAAACACTGCCAGGCAAGACGGTACAAGTAGAAGAGGGCGACGAGGTAAGACAGCAAATGCCAGCAGCCTCGGCCGTCCACTAAAACAAGAGCGAGAGAGGATCGCAGCAAGACAGATCTCAGCCGATCCTCTCGCCTTGAATTCAAATATCCCGCCATCCAAGATGGCGGGCGCAGCTGTAATCCCGCAGGCCCGGCGTCACAGACCCACCGCTCGTCACAAATACACTCCAGGATGGACTCAAGGCGACGGTCGGGTCCATCTTTACCAGCTGGCAGAAGACCAGGAGGGAGAACTCTCCCCCCAACGTCCTCTACCCAGATCGAATACAGCCCTCCGAAAACATCCGACAACATCTCCGTCGCAGCAGAGAAACCTCGGCCGATCCTCTCGGTTGGGATTCAAATATCGTAGTTGTAAACCTGCAGGCTCTGCATCGCGGACCCACCGCTCAGCAGCCGCGGCTCCAGCACAGTCCAGGATGGCCTCAAAGCGACGGCGAGGTCCATCCCTACCAGCTGGCAGGAGACCAGGGGGGAGAAATTTCCCTCCGACGCCCTCCGCCCAGGCCGAACGAAGCCCTCCGCAGCGTCTTCATTTCAGACAGCTGACATCCCAGTCATGCGCATATATATAAATATATATATCAAGGAAGGCTATAAGAAAGAGGAATTGTAAGGTACAATTTCTTTTTCTTTTAACCAAGAAAGCATGTTCTTCTGACTTTCAGGATTATTGCCTTTTATGATATTATTGTAGTGTGTGTGTGTGTGTGTGTGTGTGTTACATGTACAAATGTAATCATATACAGTATCAACTACTCAGAGTCACTGGGTGTTGGGTGGCATATAAATTTCATAAATTTTATTACAATTATACCTAGTTAACATCAGACTCCTATATTTTTTGGGGATAAAATATTTCATTATCCATTTGTTTTTACATGATAACTCCATGGGGTAGATAATCTAATTATAACATAAAACTAGTAATTTTGAGGAATTTTTTTGTGTGTACAACACAAGTAATTACAAGCAATTAAAATCATGTGGATTCTGCTTAATAAATAAACAAATGATCATATTCTTTGCCATTTGGACAGGAATAAGATGCCAGTGGCTTCTCATAACATGGCTTTGGTGTATATCAGCTCATATTTCTATGATGTAAAGTGGTGACATTTAACAAACTTCCCACCAGTTATTTTACAGCCAGTGAAAATTTCTATTCAGAATGGGAAAACAAAAGATGTGTTATGTGAATGCTGGTGCACAGAGAAACAGAGTGACAAGCATTTAATTTCCAGGGCTGTTCAATGGATACGTTTTCATCCTGTGGGAAAGATGATGTTGTAAGTGGAATCTCTCATGGGAGTAGCTTGATATAACTTATCATTTAGCCTGGACACCAGATGGAATAGCTGAGGTCAGTACTTATAAAGAAAGCACAATTTTTCCAACACTCCCTTTCTCTCAGACTTCCTTAGTTGCAATTATAACTTGATTAATGCCTATGTTTTGTTGCTCCTTTCCCAAAAAGTAA
The DNA here is from genome assembly GCA_023653725.1 of Bungarus multicinctus. Lineage (NCBI taxonomy): Eukaryota > Metazoa > Chordata > Lepidosauria > Squamata > Elapidae > Bungarus > Bungarus multicinctus. Next base: position 57,265,691 of record CM042844.1, read on the forward strand.
GGTGTTTCAGATATTCTTTCCTGTCAGTTCCAATCTTTCTGGACAAGATGTAGGAATCCAGAAAATGTCCACTGAGCCTGATGAAACTAATCCCTTGGCATATCTAATAAAACATATTGTTATATTTCTAAGATGATTTAATATTATCATCAATTATGACTCAAATATAGACAACATATACCAAAGAAGCGGGAAAACATCTTAATGTGCAGTGCCAACAAACATTGTGAGTTAATCATATATGTACAGTATATAAACAAATTACAAAATTATTAAATCAGAGATTTAAGTTTTGAACCAATGTAAGTAAACAAACACATAAATTCTAAAGAACTGGTAGAGAATATGTACTTGTCTTTCCTAACTACTGTGATATTTTAAGGGAAATGTGTAGAAGATATAGAAATAAGAGAATAAAAAAAGAAGACTAATTTATCCAAATGAAGCCTGCTGAATAGACAAGCTGTCCCTTTTAAATCTTGACTGACCTCTGCTTATTTGAAATGAAAAAGGAAATGGGTCACATAACATCATATTCTCCTTTTGTTTCTCCTGAAAACTCATTCATAGCTATATGCACATTGCACAGCCTGAAAAACCAGTTCAGTGAGATAAAGGAAAAAAGATATTTAAATAACAGGCCAGAGCAAAAGGGGAATTTGAGAAACCAGTTAATTTAGTAGGATCTGAAAAGAAACATTAATTGAGAAGAAATGATTGAATGACAACTAATTTAAAGAATTTCCTGGGATTAATTTACAGGTAAAATAACTGGAAATGAAAATTATTTGGAAATAATCTGGAAAAGAGACATGTGCTGAAGGAAAATTTCAAGAAAAAAACTTTCAGTATTAAGAAATATCTGTTAAAAATCAGGAGAAGTCTAGAAGCACATTTTCTTACTAAAACATTTTCATGAATAGGAGCTTCCTTCATCAGATGCATAGAATTGCTAGACTGATATAGGATTTAACTTGGTAGGGAGGAAAAGACAAAATGGTTGGACAGATGCAGGTTTTACATATGAAACAAATAACAAGTATTTTCTCAAAGAACAATTGTATTGTCCTCAAAATTCCATAGTATTTGTTCATCTTTTGACATAACCAGAAATCTTTAATGTAGATTATATAGAATATCAGTCTCTTGCTTAAACATCCTGTAACTTCTTTACTTTATGATTACTTTGAGATATATAATAGATTATCCTGAGAGACTGAAATGACCTAAGAGTACTTTGTCCTTGTTGAGAACCATTTTTCTAATTTGTGTCAATTAATAATTTTGGAAAAGGTTTGTCCTATTTACAAAAATAGAATCTAGTGGAGATTATTGTTGACAAATAATGTCATATATCACATTAGAGGAAGAACATGTGATGGTGTACTTAATTTTGTTTGTCAAATTCTTAGGGCCTGAGATGGTGCTCTTGGAATAAATGTGTGGGTAAAGTAGACTTCTACTACATCATTTTAGGGCCATGTTTCCATGTGTTAGGGCCACTGTCCTGTTTCTTCTTACTTATAAGACTATGCATCAGGTTGGGCAACTTGTAAATAAAAATGCAGAATAAAATGTGCCATACCTGCTTTTTAGGACTAAGACAAAGTGATTGGCCCAAGTTCATACAGCTACTTTGAACCTAAGGTAGGACTAGAATTTATGATATCCTGGGTTCTAACCTACAGCTTTAACTACTATACCAAACAAGTTCTACTAAAGATTTTTCATTGTTAAATATTCTTGGGTTGCATTTACTAGCTTTTTGCTTTCCATTTGTCTATATATATGTGTATGGACCTGCCACCCAGTGATTAAGAAAATGTGGTGTCATTATTCAGCATGGCCTAAGGAGCAGTATTTATATATCAGATATCCAAGATTTTTTTATCTCATTATTTTATATCTTGCCTTTAAAAATGGATCAAAGGGAGAAAACACAAGACATGTAAATTTTTGTGAATTTCCAAATTTCCATTTATTTTTAAACAGTAATTGATTATGGGCCTTCAAGTCAGTGTCAATTCTTAGCTACTTCATTCCAGCTGTCCACATTGGGCATCTTAAATAATGGTGAAAGATTCAAATATAAATTGCCAGTGTTGACAAACCAATAGTGTTCTGAGGCATGTCAATGTGCATAAAATCAATATGTATATAATAGTAAAGATTAAAACTTTTTGGGTAACAGAAGCAGAAAATGATTCATTTGCAGAGAATGATATCCATTTTTTTGTTTATTAAACTTATATCTCACTTTTCAGAAACTCAAAACATATATAGCACTCTAAGGAATCTCATTAAGCTATGTAAAATTCTTGCACAACTAATGTTTTAAATAAAGCATTAGTCTCTAAAATCACAGAAACTTGTTTCTTGTTAAAATTCATCACCTGGGATGAATTAGAAAGATGTGCATGAAAAATGGGGCAGAAAGGAAAGATTGAAGTGGGCAGAAATATTTTCCTAGCTTCACAGATATTTGCATTAATTGGTGGCTGGTTATTATCTCAGTTTATTGCTCAGCTTTTAATTAACTGTTTCCGGATTTAATCTTGCAGTGTTCTATCTGTTCTTGTTTAATCCAGCATTCTAACAGTGAGCTTATTTATGCAGATCAATAATGTTTACAAACATGAAAGCTGACTCTCTGTTTCTGAACTTAGAAAGGATGGCATTGGTTATCAATAGCGAAAGAATCCTCAGCAGGTGGCATGTCAATGTGCATAAAATCAATATGTACAGAAGAGAAAAGATTAAAACTTTTTGAGTGAGAGAAGCAGAAAATGATTCATGGATTCTTTAACACTTTGTCATTTAGAACTCATTCACCCATCCACAGATCCCTTTCTAGGTATGGCCCAGTGGTGGGATTCAAAAATTTTTTATACCAGTTCTGTGGGTGTGGCTTGGTGGGCGTGGCTTGGTGGGTGTGGTAGGGGAAGGATACTGTAAAATCTCCAGTCAGAAATGGTATTTGCTGATTCTCTGAACTACTCAAAATCCAGAACTGGTCAGAACCGGCTGAATACCACCTCTGATATGGTCCATTTATTTGGAATAGTTTTACTAAATAAGCATAAATAGAAGTACCAGCAAATTTACTACAGCTTTGCACATGTTTTGTAATTTTAGTTTTGTTTGGTTACCATGGCCAAGAGTCAAATTGCCCTCTTTGAACATGATTAAATATTTAATTATTAGAAGATATGAAACATATTTGCAGGGCACTATGTAATTTTATCTTTCTTGCTTGTCTTTGGTAAAATAATCAGTTTTGTTCCTTAGTGTTCATCTTCTGCTGACTACCAACTGCCAATAGTTTGGAAATTTGAATCTCACTGGTTCAAGCTTGAAATCTTTCATCCTTCCAAGATCAGTAAAATGTTGACCCAGGTTGTTGGGGTCAATAAGCTGAATCTGTAAACCACTTAGAAAGGGTTGTAAAACACTGTGAAGTGGTATATAAGTCTAAGTACTATTGCTATTCCAATTATTAAAAATGTGTATGATTATCTCCCAAATCCTGTTCTGCTACAATAACATGATGGGGATGGGGTATGTTCCTGAGATGGATGCATGAACAATGCTAGGACTAAATGCCAAGAATATGTACTCCCATCAGAATCACCTAAGGCATAAAGCGATGTAGGAGGAAGATGCTAGAGGCACCCATGATCACTTTAGTGACAACAACAAAGGCATCATTATACAGTATTTTACATAGGATATGGCAATGGTAACCCACTGCTGTATTTTACTGAGAAAAAGAAATGGATAATAGGATAAAGCAACTAACTTTCATGGTGCCAGATGGTGCATCCCCCCTCCCCAAGTTGAATGGTATTCAACACACTATTTGAGAAAGATATCGGGATCTTTTGGAGTGTTTATGATCCAATGATTAAAGCCTTCCAGATGACTAGTTGTTGATGCTTCTACCATGCAAAAAAAGAAATCTAAAGTGCAAATGCAGAATTACAGTGAGAACATGGAACCTAAGAACCATCAGGGTGGAAAATTGCAACAGTGAAAGATGAAATGAACTGACTACACATTTACATGTTAGGTTTCTGCAAATTGGAATGGACTGGAATTTTTCACTTTTAGTTAAAACATTGTCCTCTTTATTACTCAGAACACACAACATACAAAAAAATGGAATGATTTTCATAGTCAGAAAGAATATAGAAAACACCATATTTGGGACAATGCAGTCAAATTCACAAATAACAGCAACAAACATTTTGAGCAATTCTTTAATATGTTGATTTTATGGCTTTGCATTACAGAAGAAAAGGAGTTTGATTAATACTATGGCAAGTTCAATCTGTTCTTCTGGTTAGAGACTAGAGTTCCAAGAAGAAAACAAAGCCGAAAGAGACAGTCCTATCAGGAATCAGAAACGTTGAATATAAAATAGAAGCTGAAAAACAAATATAGAATAGAAAGGGAAAAAACAAGCTACAGAAACCCTTGACTCTAGAGGTTTCTGCCCATTCCATCAGATCAGGGATCCAGGTAAGCATTCTTCTGTGAAACAGTGTCATATAGTGATATCAGGAGATGTGCCTTCTCTGTTGTTGTCTTATGAAACAATCTGATGACATTCAGGTGACCCTGAATCTATTGACTGTGACCACCGTGGATGGTTTATGCAATTAACTTTCAACTTCAATATTCAGAGAAAATACGGTATGTCTAGTTTGCCAGAAGAATTGTATGCAGTGTGTTCATAATAACAATAACATGGGAGTCATCTAATACACTACAAGCATTGCAACAACATGCAAAGTAATCCCCACAGGATACATCAGAGTTTGTTTTCACTCAGACATATCAAGATTTTTCACAGAGAACATTTCAGTTCACCTCCCAAATTCTTCTATATTGCTTTGTTACTATGCATAAGAACTGACTAAGCCCTGTATTATTTATATTGTGAAAAACTCAGTCGTGACTTGGAAGCCACACCTGAGTTTTTAACAATTCATCAGTTCACAAAGCTATCTGCATTTTCAAAAATTCAGCAAAGATATATGTATTTTCTAATTAAGAGTATGTTCCCTGAGATACTGTTGGCTTCAGCAAACTCTGAAAATATCCAGAAGAGTGAGGCGGTCACTGAAAAAATATAAGTAGAAAAATTAATTCTTAAAAATATGGATAGCATATGTTGGAGAAATTATCCAGAATTCTCAAATAGGAAGCCAAGTATGGGTAAAGGTGTTTTTTTTTTAATGAGATAACTAAAGCCTCCTTGTAGGAACTAAACCAGGTTTATGGAGTCTCACATAGTCCTTATTTTTTCCTGTGTTATAAAAATTTAGGGAAGATTAAATTATCCCTTCCAATAATGTTTCTATTTTACTAGGCATTTCCAAGATGCTTCATTTCTCTTTGGACATCTGTGGCCAGGCCTTTTGCTTTTATCCATGTTCTTCGGATGGTTCAGACGCAATTTAATAAACAATATGTTAATATGTACTTTAAAGCCTTTTTTGTATCAATTTTTTTTCAATAGTTTTTGCCATTGATATGCAGTTCCACAAATCTATACTTCCAACTGACATTATTTATAGTAACGGATACTTAATAATAATTATTAATTATTAACAATTGTTGCTCTCAACATTATATTCAAGGACAGAAACTTTATCTCTCACTGGTTGAACTATATTACAAATTACTTAATTGCCAGTTACAAATGTAATGAATCTGCTTCTATCTATTATAATTCAGAGTGTTTAATTCCTGAGGTGCACAATACAAATTTTTCACATCCAAATGACACATAACTAGATTAATTGAAAGAATGATTAAATGTCAGCATAATTTAAAGTATGATTTAAATCACTTACATTTTAAGTTATTGCATAATGTAATAATATTCAAAGCGGTTAGATACATAAAATGCTTCCAATAAATTAAGCAAAAAGGTGACAGAGAAATAAATTGCAAAAACATCAATTTAAAGGATAACGTAAAAATTAAACAACTAAACAATAAGATAATACATTCTTTTAATGAATCTATTAAATCAGAATCATTATTCTCAACCAATAAATAGGCTTTAATTTTGCTTGCACAGTAAATCTTTAAAATAATTGTGCCAAATATATTTGTTGAGGAAGAATTTGAAAAGTAAAAAAATCTTAGTAATATCATCCAGCCTAAAAGAGAAAAAGATCCCCGATGCATTGATCCACCTCTCCTGTATATCTATTGGCAAAGATCACACAGTTTATAGTCCTTGTCTATGCTCTATGGATCATCAGATGCTCTGATAATACCTTAGGGACTTTTGATATATATATTTTTAAAAAAGATATTGTATTAAAGTGATAAATGTGAGGGAATCAACATTTCCAAATTTCTTTCAGCTGTACATTTCAACATATAGAATGTAAGCAATCTATTTGGAATGGATCAAAGCCCAAGGAGGGAAACTGATTCCATAGCACACAGCACACTGTTTGTCTATACCATTTCATCAAGATTTTGTAAGGAGAGTCACTGACTGTCCATTAGCTTCAGTTCATTGGTGGAAGCAATAATGTCTTCTTCATTTAATAAATAAGCTAGCAATGTCCTTGGGGCTGTACAACACACACACAGTTCTTGCCCCAAGGAATTTACTACTTCTTTGCCAGCTCCCAGGGTGCCAGGTGGCTTAATGAATTAATTTTGCCAAGCGCTTTGAGATCTGGGGATAAAAGGCTCAATAGAAGTGCAAAGTATAGTGATTAATTGCCTTTTCTTGGTGGGAAGTTGCCATCCCCTTTCTCACTTTCTCCAGCTTGCAAACCAGAGGGAGTATTTAACTTTTATATATATATAAAAACATCTTTACTAAGTAACAAATTAAGATGCAAATCGGGAGGGCTTTTTTTTCTTTCACTAATTGGCTGATAATTAATGAATGTGGAGCTGACTGAGCAGATGCTCCCCTTAGAAAAAAGAGAAAGACAGATTTGGAATTTTTCTATCCTTTATTTTTTAAAATCACATCAAGAAAATTGTAACGTGGTGGGTGGGGAGTTAAGTAAAAGTAACTCCATCATTGACTTTTTTTAAAAAAAAGAGAAAATTAGAATATGTATATGTTTCCCACTGATTACAAGGATATCAATTTCTTTTACATTTCTTTCCTTGTATCAGAATGTCCATGCTGGATGTATATGCATTTCTGTCTGTTGGTATAGATACAACTCATAATTAGCAGCTAGGCCTCTGGGACCTAATTAACCAATTCAATTAACAAAAAAAGCATACAAGTCACCCTGACATTTGTCAGCCATTAGATGGGATGTTGGGCTGGCAGGTTTTGTCAAGGCATTAATGATGATTAGCTCATTTGCAGTTCACTTTTTACCTCAGGTCTTTTTACCTGGAAGTCTGGCAAAAATAACTCAGCAAAGAAACCAAGAGGAAAAAGGCTTGGGCAAGTGGACTGCTCATGGAAACAACAGTGACCCTCAAAAAAGTCTTGACCTTTCATTGAACACATAATCGATAAGAGTAGTCTTTCCCTCACCCTCCCCTGGCTTTTCAGTTGAGTCTTTAGAGGAATTAGTGCTTCTCTGAGCCCAGAGACTGGCATTTGCTCCACAGGCTGAGCTGTCTTGTTTTCATCTTTTTTGGTGAGAGAGGCCTCCACCCTACAAACATCTTGTCTATAGTGAGCCATTACTCCAGCAGGGCTTCTCGGCTTGGAAGGCTTGTTTCTAGCTGAAGCCAACTCTTTGTTCTTGGGGACTGATTAATTGCAGCATTCTATAAAATAGAGAGATATTTATACATTAGTTTCTTCCGATCTTGCTTAATTGAAGAACTTTTCCCCAGCAGTTCAGATTTAATAGTATATTATGAATTGATAAGGACATAATGCATCCCAAAACATAGGAAGCAACGTTCTTGCCAAACAGAAAAAAATTACTATAAGACTTGTAACATCTTCAAATGAGCACTTATAAGGTTTGGGTTTTTTCAAATCATGATAATCCTTAAATCCATTGAAACATATTTAACTCCAATTACAATGTATCTGCTTCTATGGTTGCTTGTATAGTAACTGGAAAAATCTTTAGCCTTCTATTAATAAATAAAAATAATCTGTCAAATTGTATGGGATGTATCAAAATATTCTGCTTTAATAATTCTTTCAAGACTCAAAATTAACTATTTTAAGTCCAATTTAAGTCTGATTTAGGTAAAATTAACTTAAAATTTCATGAGAAGTTTTTTCTTCTTCACAGATGTTGGCTATATTTAAAAAAATAAAATGCAATTCGCTTGCAGAATTAAGAACGCTTTTTGGTTATACTTTGGCTTTGAAGTTACACTTTAAATGGTTTTTAAAATAAATAATTAAAACATCTGAATCAAAAATCAGTTTATCTGAACAGCTTATCTATCAGTAAATAAACAGAAATAAATGCTTCATGATATGTTGAATGAACTGATGGTATGTGTGCTGAAAAACCAATTATATTTACATGCTACATCTTCAAGTTACTGGCACAAAAAATCAAATATCTTTGAAAATTGTATTATAGAAAATTAGCTTTATATGGTTTTCTTATGTGGCTTAGATTCTTTCTTCTGAAGTGGCACCAAACCATCAGCAATAAAGGATATCAGAACATTCCAATATGTTGTACTATTATACTTATATCTATATCTATATGTGGCTATTTATCTACCTATCTCCATCATCTACAGTATCTATCTATCTATCTATCTATCTATCTATCTATCTATCTATCTATCTATCTATCTATCTATCAGACTGCCAAGTCTTACATTTTCATGGAAGTATGAAAACAGTGTTGGTTTGTGTGAATGGCACATTGGAGCTAAGAACCTCAAATCAAATCTTTATTATAGTTATAGACCTGAATAACAAAGAATCTCATTTTATATCAAGACAGAATTTCATTTGAGAGCATGCTGATGACATCCTTTGAATATTAGTATCTTAACTGAAGGATAATAATCACCATTATAGATACAAAGTAGCCATGCTGCATTCAGATGACCAGTGATAGGAAAAAATGAGTGAATTTCAATGCTTTTGGGGACAGCATTCCATGCATTTTTTCTTGTCATCTACTGATTTTTCTCATGAGACTTTTACGAGCTTCTATATTGGGCTTTTTCCACTGTGTTGAAAGTATTATATTTCTAAGATTTGCTGGTGATATGAGATCCACAGAAAAGCGAATGTCATAATATAGTACAATATTGCACCAGGATAAATTCTGTGTATCCAATCACACTTGGCCAATAAAGTATTCTATTCTATCCTATCTTATCCAATACATACCAAGATTTATTTACTATAATTGTAAAAAAAAAAATGACATGGCCATTGTACTTACCTTCATCTCAAACATTTTTATAAATTCACTAATTATTCTGGATTATCAAAAGAACAACAACAACAACAATTGACATTTACAAGCAGCCTTTTTGTACACAAAGGAACTAAACATTTTATACTGGTAAGTATAGCGGGCAAGGTAACTATATATAATTGGGACTATTCATATACTAACAATATAACAGTGGCAGCCCATTATTGTCACATACATTGTTAAATCCACAAAGAGCAACTGGTAGGTTAAATCTATTTTAGCACAGAAAGCTTGACAAAAATCCTTGCCACCAAGCATTTGATACTGATCACAGTGTCACATCAGGGAACAAGAGCTCAAAAGAAAAAGTCATTTTTTATTTCTGAACTTTAGACACAACGGCTTCTCCTCTGCTCTGCCTCCCCAGGTTCTAGTTCTCTTAGTAGGAGGTGTTTTTCTTTTTTGTATGCCACTCAACAAGCACGAGGTTTTTTTTCTGAAAAGAAAGAATCACAAGACTGCATGGATACAACAGAGATGAGTTTGGAACTGATTCAGTGTTCATACTGTGCTCCCAAGGGAAATCAAATCATATCCAAACCTGAAGAATTGGAACAAAAGGTGTGGCTATTTCCTGTTATGTTGATATTTCATGCCAGCAGTTTATTTATTTATTTATAACATTTCTATATAGCTGCCCATTTTAGAACAGCTCTGGTATTTTACAACCAACAAAATAATATGAAAACAGTATACATTAACAGATTAAATTTAAAACAGTTTCAATTCTTTATATTTTTTATTGTTAACTGGGTTGCTCAGGGAGAAATTACCAAAATAATTGTTCTAAACCAGTCCTGTTTTTTGCTTTTCCAAGCATCCTAAAATCTCCATAATGCTGCAGATAATGAGCATACATGCATTTATAAAAAAAATATATGTGAAAGGATTTGCTGATGATATCACCATTGCCAGGGAATGTTCATTTGGAGGCTCCTTTCATGTCTCTGCGCAGTTGCCCACTGAAATGGTACACGTTAATATACTCATTGTCACCTGCTATCGAACTGTTGGATTGGCAGGAGCTGGAGCATGTGAAGGGAGCTCACCCCTTCTTGTGACAGCAATGGGTCTCAAAACATAAGGCTGCCCAACATCAGCTCAGTGTTCTAATCTCATGAGCCTATACACACACACACATACAAACACACACGCCATTTTATATTTATAATTATATACAGTATATGAGATGAATTAATATAAAGGAGAAAATGTAAAGCTAATTGACATTTTTGCTTATACATTAATATCCAATGAAAAAAGTTCAGAATAAAGAAGTAGACCAATGCAGGAACTAGTGTCAGGCAACAAGAGAAGGCACCAGGTACTTTTTGGACAAAGGTATTAAGAAATTTCTAATTAAGGCCAAATACAATAGAATTGTATCTATGACATGGAAGTTGATTACATGTATAAAATTTTAGCCATGCTGGTGTACAACTTTATTGTTTCCTTCTATGCTCTTTGATATGAACATTGACACATACACTTTGTAAGTATTGTCCTAATTTTCACAAATAGTCATTCTTTAGAAAATGGATGTTTTGTTGCTTGGAAACTTGTGTAGTAGAAAATTAGACCATGAAAAAAGATGTCTTTATATAATAAAATAGCACATCAGGAAGAATCCTTGTCTAGAATCTTTCTCCAGATATCCTATTTGGGGTGAAAGAGAAAGAAGACAATGGATTTAATCATGTAAGTATTTTTTTGTAATTTCATAAGGGCCATTGACTCTCTGCCACTGGAGAAAGCTATTATGTGGGAAGTGGGATTTAGAGTCTCTTAGATGTGAGAGCAAATGTAAGGCATTTGAGATTTCAGGCATTGCTCACATCAAGGAGTTGACTGATAAAGATCAAAATAAGAATGTATGTCTGAGATTGTTCACCAGATACATATCACAACCATTCCTGAATCTATCTTGCGAGAACTGCAATTTTCATGCTGTTATTTTGTATAATGGTTTGTTGAAAGTTGGTGATAATGTAGGTTAAACATCATGAATAATTCTAATTTCTACCACTTTATTTATTGTTTGAGAGATGGCTAATTATATTTCCACAATATTTTGTTTCAGTGTAAGTATGAAGGAGAGATTAATAGTAATATGGTCTGCATATGCCTATTTTGTCTCCTGCAATTCAACAGTAGATTATCAAATAACAGCAGATGTACCACATAAAGCTACATAATTTATCAAGAGAATCCACATAGATCATAGAAATTTTATTTTGATACTCCACTTTGGTATCATAGCAATAAGATATCCAAGAGTGCATTATTAATCTGCTATCATACATATGCAAAAAAAATTGTATAAATTGTTCACATTTGTTTTGGAAATTTTACAATGAAAATCAAAATGGACTGCTGACCCAGTGCATAATATATCTTCCCATTATTCACTATTTATTTAATTGTTTATTTCTATTCTACCTTGCTTTTTTATTTTTACAAATAACTCAAGGCAGCAAACATATCCAACACACTTCCTCTTTTGATTTTCCCCACCACAATCTTGTGAGGTGGCTGGCCTCAGAGAGAGTGAGTGGCTCAAGGTCACCCAGTTGGGTTTCATGGCTGAGGCAGGACTTAACAAAGATTGTTCTCAAACCTTCAGTAGGACTATAGCATACCAATTAAGAATCATTCTACCATGTCCATCTATAGCATTTCAGTTAAACTTCTCCACTTCTTCTCTGAGAATACAACCATGGAATTTCCAGAAAAATGGGTTTCATGTTTACAGGTCATTGAGAGAAAAAGAAGGCCATGGTGAACCATGTTTCTGAAAGTGGGCTTGTAAAAAATAAATGTGAAGATGCTGCATTACATGTACATATTCCTGTAAATAACATGCAAGATTGTCAGGTCTTTCTCTCTATGGCAGCCACTAAATAAAATTAAGTCAAGAATAAGAAGAATTCTGTGTGTGCTTGAATTGCCAGTGCAAGAAACATCTAGCTAGAAAAGAAGCAAATATTTTAGCTGAGTGAGATCTGTGAAAGAAAAAAGAAGCAGGTATTATGTAGCATGTGGGTAGAGCTTAACATATGCAACCACTTCTCAAAGAGAAGATTGATCAACAGAACACCAAACCACCACTGAGAAGCAATGGTCTGGCAAGCAACGCTGCACTGAGGGACTTGGTAAAAACCATGTTCCTTATGTTCAAAATATTTATGTATGTTTGTTTTGAAATCTGTTTATTATTATTTGAGTTTTGTGATTTAATGCACCAGAAATAAGAGATTTGTGCTCCATTTGTGCTACTCTCTTCACTGAATCATTTTACAAACAAGCAAAAAAACATCTAGGAGTCGTGCTTCGTATTTTCATTATACCCACATTTTTGTATAATTCTAGATCATACTTCTAATTTGGTCTTGAATCCAGCATTACAAGTTATTTTGAAGAGTAAACAACAGGTCATTATATGAATGCCAACTTTTTTATTTTGAGGATATTTTTTATTTTTAGACACAAATAATGTTACTACTGATTATTCATTTCTGGAAATAGATTGGTAAAAGAAACTTGTGTATCTTAGTGGCAAAAGAAAATACATATGAGAATTATGTAATAGCCATCAATTCATGACATACCGAAATAACTAAGTTGTGTATGTCAATTCAAGTGTTTGTGGTAATTTAAGATCAGCTATGCCTATCAGCTATTTCCATGAAGTGGGCAGAATTCAGAAGACAAATCAAATTATCCTGGCTACATCATGCTATCAGATTAATATACCTATTCACAGCAAAGGGGGTTGGGTTTTTTTAAGCAAAGCTAGTGTGTTTCCTTTTTTAAAAAAAGTTTTTCTTTTTTTCCTTGAAATGTTTTAATATTGCAGATTTTCATTCATTAATGACAACTTTTGCCTTATTTCACATCTAATCTCCGTTGGGTGGAACTCAATAGACTCTATAAATCTGTTATAATGTCACAATTTAATTTTCAAAAGTAGGTTGGAAGATAACATGCAGTAGAATATTAATATTTATAATTCAGTCTCCGCCAGACTCTAGAATCACTCTGGGTGGCTTACATTTGAAGAACAGAGAACAATAAAAAGATAATCATATGTGTGCCAAAGATTACAGTCCATCTACCAGAAGGCACAACTGTTAAGAACTGCACCACTATTCTACCCAAAGATTGACAGAACAGCAAGATTTTAACATCATTCCAGATCATCAAGGTAAAAACAAATGGATCCCTGGAGGGCAGACACTGTGAGAAAGGGCATACTTTCTGAATCCTATAGATGGCATTATTTGTTGAGGAAGACCAGGAGTACACCAATTCTGCCTAATATTTTCAGATAGGCAGAAACCATGGCAGATTGATAATTCCTCAGATAATTTCATTTTATGTCATGAAGGCCTTATAGGTGATAACTACTAACTTGAATTGCACCTGGAAGCCCACTGGGAATCAGGGAATGTGATACATGGGATTGTATAATTGTGACTGGAGAGCATGTCAGATTAAGCTATGCAACAGATTTCATATCATACATATTCTGCTGCACAGTTTAATCTGACATGCTAGTTGTAACTCTCTAGTCACAATATATGTATGTATGTATGTATGAATAAAATAAAATAAAATAAAATAAAATAATTTATTTGTGTCTTGGAAACTATATTTATTGATGAACTCTAAAATTGCATTTGCTTTTTTTTGCAGCCAAATCACATTTTCACTCTTCAATTTATAGTTGATTACTATTCTAAAATTGTTTTATCAGGTATTATGACCAAATTAAATAACATTTGATATTGGAACTTTGGTAAACAGTAAAAGCATGTCCACACATTTTCAATATTCTATTCCAAGTCCTATAACTATTACAGCTTACTATAACTAATATAGCTGATCAGCTGGGTCTTCTTTGGTTTCCCTGCATGGGAAAACAGAGCTGGGAATCAGTTAGTGGGATGGGGAGGGAATGGGAATTTTGCAGTATATCCTTCCCCTGCCACCAAGCCACATCCACCAAGCCATGCCTTGCCACGCCCATAGAACCAGGTAGTAAAAAATTTTGAATCCCACCACTTATCTGATTTCACCAACTGGTGAAAAGTAAGTCTGGTTAGTTGCTTGCAGATGTGCTTATAGATAAAAAGAAATATTAATAGGCATTTTTAGTTTATCCATAGTGGAATGTTTCATTTTATGCATTTTTATCATCTGCCTTTTAAACCCAGACACAAGAAATAGTTTCACCCCAGGCTACATATGTTTTTAAAGTGTTACTGTAGTTTCAACAATGCCAGCCCCATTTTTATATCTAAATCTACATAAAGAACTAATTTTTGCTGTAGGCTAATTGTGGAATTAATATTGGAAGGTAAAAAACAATCAATCCCTTTGTGGAAAAAAAAGAGAAAAAGAAAAGAGAGGAAGAAATATTTGAATGAAAATTGCTAAGGTGAATGTTTAAAAGTAAAATAAAAGTTCTTGCTTTTTAAATAGATGCTCATTTAAGACTTCACTGTTAAATTGTATATTTTTATTATCTAAAGATTAGGGCTTCATGCTCAGTCATAATTTCTAAACATCATTTCACATCATTTATTACGATGCATCTATAAACCTGTGGGCACCCACTTTTAATTCCATAAGCTACTTTATATTTTAAATTTACATTTTAAAGAAAATGTAATACATAATGTATCTTAGATATTATCAGTACATGACCCTAGCAATACTAATAATACATAAGATAAAGCTTATAATTGATAATCAGAAAATAATAGGTTGAGCCTTTTTCATACATATTCTAACTTGATTTACTAAAGAGAAATATTCTAAATTGTTTGGAAGAAATTATGAAGGGCAAACATTTATTTGTACAGTTTAACAATATAAAAACCAACAACAGATAGCAGAATGAAGATGGTTGTGTGAAAAGTGGAACTGACACGTGTGGCCATGAATAGGAAACCAACAAGTAAATCAGTTCCTTCAACTTTGTCAGAATAAAGAAATGATACAGGTCAGAGGTGGTATTCAGCAGGTTCTGACCAGTTCTGGAGAACCGGTAGCAGAAATTTTGAGTAGTTCAGAAAACCAGCAAATACCATCTCTGATTAAAAATTTTATAGTATCCTTCCCTCCCATGCCCACCAAGCCACACCCACAGAACCAGTAGTAAAAAAAATTGAATCCCACCACTGATAAAGGTAGTCCTCGACGTACAACATGTAGTGATCATTTAGTTATCGTTCAAAATTACTTGCTAACCATTTTCAGAAATTACTATTCACTGTTTCAAAGAAGCTTGAGTCTCCAAAGTGACAACAGATAAGTGTTTTCAATCTTTAATACAAGAAAGGAAGATGTATCTTTATGATATTTAATAATTTAAAATAAACAGCAAAAAGCAAAACAATGTTTTGGCTATGAAAAGTTTTACACAGATTAAGGCTCAAAAAATGTTGGAAATTACATTTTGAAATTAATTTTAAAGAATAAATTCATGTTTTGGGGGAAATTTGATTTTGTATGATGACATAACAAGACAAATGACATATTATGGCATTCTGATATATCTTTCAGAAACTACACAAGGAATGTCTGATTAATTATACCAACTATGTTGGTATGATTTGTAACAAGAATTAACTTCGATCTGAATGGATTATAGAGAAAGAGTTCATTGTTTTAGATGGTTTATTTCAGGGTTAAAATGGAATATGTTATTATTTTGGGTAGCAGTTTTTGTATTTGCTGATATCTGGCCCAAATGGGTTCACAGTCTCTGGTGATCACAGAAAAAGAAGTGCAAGATCTATTTCACAGACAAAAGCCAGGAAAAGCACCAGGGCCAGACAAGATAACCCCTTATTACTTGAAAGTCTGTGCTGATCAATTGGCCTCTATCTTCACCAGAAACTTCAATAGATCACTAGAGATGTGCTATGTTCCTTCCAGCTTCAAATGCTCTACTATCATCCCAGTGCCAAAGAAGCCCTCCATCAAGGAACTGAATGACTACAGACCAGTTGCTCTAACATCTGTAGTTATGATAATCTTTGAAAGGCTTGTGCTGTCCCATCTGAAAACCATCATGGATCCGCTGTTAGATCCCATGCAATTTGCATACCGAACAAATAGATTGACAGATGATGCTGTTAATATGGCTCTGCATTATATCCTTCAACACCTTAAATCTCCTTTTTGTAGCCTTCAGTTCAGCATTCAATATCATCATTCCAGTCATTCTTCTAAGTAAATTAAACCAACTAGCGGTACCTGAACACACTTGTAAGTGGATCATAAGCTTCCTAAAAGACAGGAAGCTGCAGGTGAAGCTAGGCAGAATCAAATTTGATACCTGTACGATTAGCACAGCCCCGCCCCCCCAAGGCTGTGTGCTCTCTCCACTTCTCTTTTTCCTATATATCAATGACTGCATCTCAAATGATCCATCTGTTAAAATACTGAAGTTTGCTGATGACACAACAGTGATTGGTCTCATTCGAGGCAATGATGAATCCACATACAGACAGGAGGTTATACAATTTGCCTCCTGGTGTCACCAGAAAAATCTAGAACTGAACACATTCAAAACCGTAGAAATGGTGGTAGACTTTAGAAGACCCTTCCATGCTCCCACCTCTTACAATACTAGACAACATAGTATCAACAGTAGAGACTTTCAAATTTCTAGGTTCTACTGTATCACATGACCTAAAATGGACATCTAACATCAAAAACGTCATCAAAAAAGCACAATAAGGAAAGTTCTTTCTGCACCAACTCAGAAAGCTCAAACTGCCCAAGGAGCTGCTGATACAGTTCTACAGAGGAATTATTGAATAGAATAGAATACTTTATTGGCCAAGTGTGATTGGACACACAAGGAATTTGTCTTGGTGTAAATACTCTCAGTATACATAAAGAAAAGATACATTCATTAAGAATCAAGAATTATAATGTACAACACTTAATGATAGTCATAGGGTACAATCAACAGTCAAATCATACTAGGAAACAGTCAATATAAATCGTAAGGATACAAGTGACAAAGTTATAGTCCTGAGAAGTGGTGAGAACATTAACAGTAATAGTAGTACAGACTTTGTAAATAATTGAACAGTGTTGAGAGAATTATTTGTTTAGCAGAGTGATGGCTTTCGGGAAAAAACTGTTCTTGTGTCTCCAGCTCAACCCTTCCAAGACTGAGTGGCTGTGGTTTCCGGCGCCCCGATATAGTCAGCTGACTCCGTCGCTGGCTATTGGGGGAGAGATCTTACCCCCAAAGAGAGGGCTCGCAATTTGGGTGTCCTCCTGGATGCACGGATGTCTTTAGAAGATCATATTACGGCCGTCTCCAGGGGGGCTTTTTATCAGGTTCTCCTGATTCGCCAGTTGCGGCCCTTTCTGGATTGGGACACCTTACGCATGGTCACTCATGCCCTTGTCACCTCTCGCCTGGACTATTGTAACGCTTTTTACATGGGGCTCCCTGTGGGGAGCACCCAGAGGCTTCAACTGGTACAAAATGCGGCCGCGCAGGTGGTTATGGGGGCATCACAAAACTCCCATGTGACACCTCTCCTGCGCGAGCTGCATTGGTTGCCGGTGGCTTTCCGGGTTCGCTTTAAGGTTCTGGTTTTGACCTTTAAAGCGATCCATGGCATTGGACCAGGTTATCTGCAGGACCATGTTCTGCCGGTAATCTCCCACTGACCTGTGCGCTCCCACAGAGAGGGCCTTCTTCGGGTGCCGACGGCATCTATGTGCTGCCTGGTGACCCCAAGAAATAGGGCCTTCTCTGTGGGGGCTCCCACCCTCTGGAATGGTCTGCTTCCGGAGTTACGCAACAACACTGACCTGAGAGCTTTCAGACGTGCATTGAAAACCTGGCTCTTTGAGCAGGCCGGCCTGGGCTGAAGTGGGGTTTTTAGTGTAATTTTAGTATTTGGAGTTTTAAATTGGGATTTTAATATTCGGGGTTTTATTAATTTATTGGGGAAGGGTATAATTTTAGGTAGCCTTAGGATATTTAATTCTCTTTTAACTTTTATAATTATAGAAAGTTTTATGGTTGGCTGTACACCGCCCTGAGTCCTTCGGGAGGAAGGTGGTATATAAATATGTTAAATAAATAAATAAATAAATAAATAAATAAATAAATAAATAAATAAATAAATAAATAAATAAATAAATAGTTGCTCTGGTGTGCAGTGCTCTATAGCGTCGTTTTGAAGAAAGGAGTTGAAACAGTTTATATCTGGGATGTGAGGGGTTCTGTAAATATTTTCACAGCCCTCTTTTTGACTCATGCAATATACAGGTCCTCGATTGAAGGCAGGTGGATAGTAATTGTTTTTTCTGCATCCTAATTATCCTCGAAGTCTGTGTCTGTCCTGTTGGGTTGCAGAACCAAACCAGACAGTTATAGAAGTGCAGATGATAAATTCAATAATTCCTCTGTAGAATTGTATCAGCAGCTCCTTGGGCAGTTTGAGCATTCTGAGTTGGTGCAGAAAGAACATTCTTTATTGTGCATTTTTGATGACGTTTTTGATATTAGGTGTCCATTTTAGGTCATGTGTATAGTAGAACCTAGAAATTTGAAGGTCTCTACTGTTAATACTGTGTTGTCTAGTATTGTAAGAGGTGATAGTATGGGAAGGTTTCTTCTAAAGTCTACCACCATTTCTATGGTTTGAGTGCGTTCAGTTCCAGATTGTTCCGGTTACACCAGGAGGCAAGCTGCATAATCTCCTGTCTGTATGCAGATTCATCATTGTCTTGAATGAGACCCATTACTGTTGTGTCATCAGCAAACTTCAATATTTTAACAGATGGATCATTTGAGATGCAGTCATTAATATATACAGAGAAGAGAAGTGGAGATAGCACACAGCCTTGGGGGGCTCTGTGCTGATTGTACAGGTATCGGATGTGATTCTGCCTAGCTTCACCTGCTGCTTCCTGTCTGTTAGGAAGCTTATGATCCACTTACAAGTGTGTTTAGGCACCACTAGTTGGTTTAATTTAGTTAGAAGAGTGTCTGGAATGATGGTATTGAATGCTGAACTGAAGTCTACAAAGAGGACCTTTGCATAGGTATTTGGAGATTTGAGGTGTTGTAGGATGTAATGCAGAGCCATGTTAACAGCATCATCTGTCGATCTATTTTATCAGTATGCAAACTGCATTGGGATCTAATAGCGGATCCGTGATGGTTTTCAGGTGGGACAGCACAAGCCTTTCAAAGATTTTCATAACTACGGATGTTAAAGTAATTGGTCTGTAGTCATTCAGTTCCTTGATGGAGGGCTTCTTTGGCACTGGGATGATGGTAGAATGTTTGAAGCAGGAAGGAACATAGCACATCTCTAGTGATCTATTGTAGATTTGGGTGAAGATGGGGCCAACTGGTCAGCACAGACTTTTAAGCAAGAAGGAGTTATCTTGTCTGGCCCTGGTGCTTTTCCTGGCTTTTGTCTGTGAAACAGATCTTGCACTTCTTTTTCTGAGTCTTTTTCTGAGTTTTTTGAGTTTTTTGAGCTGCTGATACAATTCTACAGAGGAATTATTGAATCTATCACCTGCACCTCTATAACTGTCTGGTTTGGTTCTGCAACCCAACAGGACAGACACAGACTTCAGAGGATAATTAGGACTGCAGAAAAAAAAAATTTACCTACCTGTCTTCCATCGAGGACCTGTATACTGCACGAGTCAAAAAGAGGCTGTGAAAATATTTACAGACCCTTCACTTCCCGGACATAAGCTGTTTCAACTCCTTCCCTCAAAACAATGCTAAAGAGCATTGCACACCAGAACAACTAGACACAACAACAGTTTTTTCCCGAAAGCCATCACTCTGCTAAACAAATCATTCCCTCAACACTGTTCAACTATTATAAAGTCTGCACTATTATTACTGTTAATCTTCTCATCACTCCTTATCACCCATCCCCTCCCACTTGTGACTGTATGACTGTAACTTTGTTGCTTGTATCCTTGTGATTTATATTGACTGTTTCTTAGTATGATTTGATTGCTTATTGTACCCTATGACTATCATTAAGTGTTGTATTTTATGATTCTTGATGAATGTATTTTTTTTATGTATACTGAGAGTATTTGCGCCAAGACAAATTCCTTGTGTATTCTAGATGAATGTATTTTTTTTATGTATACTGAGAGTATTTGCACCAAGACAAATTCCTTGTGTGTCCTACCAATAAAGAATTCTATTTTATTCTATCTGGATTGAAAAAATGTGGTATATTGCATTTTGAACACTGAATGTAATGTTTAAGTTCTTTTCTCCTATAGTTACTACAAATACTAATTTGGTAGCATTTAAACTGTATCTATACCTGTTTTTACTTGTGAAGTTTTTTTTTTAAAGGAAAAATTAGACCTCTTTCTTACGTTAAATTTTAGGTTTTTTGTTTATATTAGGGATTACTTTATATTTGCTAAATGTGGGTTTGTTTAGACTTGAGATATGGAATGTTTATTTGAATGGGTTATGTTGCTATTTGTGGTGGTTTCCTTGAAATTGTTGGCATTTGGAATGGAGAAATGTTGTGTATTGCATCTTGTCTTTGTTATGGTCAAAGACCAGCATAAGTAGGGTATAATCAAAGTTAAAAAGCATAGAAAATACATCAGAGTATAATAAGCTATACTCTTTTTACTTTATAAAAAGCTAAAAGATATAAAATCAAAAGTATACATAAAAAAAACAAGTTTTAACAAACAGGTTGAAATTTAAGAGTTTTTTGTTTGTTTTTTTGCATTAGGTATCAGGATTATTTTATGCCTTTTAAATAGAGTTTGGCTTGCAGTTAAGATCTCAGATGTGAAATATGGAGTTTTATACGTACAGTATTGATGTTATTATTTTAGAATTGTGTTTGGACTTTTGCTGATAACTGGATTAGAGAAAATGTTGCTGATTTGATTTGTTTCTACTTGTCATGAGAAAATTAGGAAGTTCCTTTTCTTTTCATGTTCTGTTTTGTTTTGTTTTTTGCTTTCTTGCATTTTTTTATTTTTTATTTTCCCTAATCTTTAATTGTTGTAGTTAAAACTTTTAATGAATTAATTTGAAAATGAATTGTTTTTAAAATTTCCATCGATGAATTAAAATTTAAAATCATACCTTGTATCATATGGTCCATATTTCAAAACTACTAGAGGAACAATTTTACATACAGTTGTTATAGGCCGTGGTATGCTAGTAAATATTTATGAAACGGAACATCTGATGCCACTGCTCCCAATGGTCTGTGCCACTAATCACCAACATCCTGATAGGCATGCTCATGACTTAACTTTGATTTCAACTTCTCGGCTTATAAAATTTCAGAAAATTTCACAATTGAGTTTTGTGAGCTTTGTGAACCAACTCCAATAAACGAAGCTTATGAAGTCCACTCACATCAATGTGAAAATTTTGCTGAAAAACTTGATAGAAATATATATTAACTTAAGAAAGCAGTGTACAAATATGACTTATGACCGCTTGCTTAACGACTATTCAACCTATCCTCAGAGATAAAGAGAGTCACATGGTCACATGGTCACATTTCAGGTGCTTGGCAACTGCTTGGGCTTGATGATATAGCAGAGTCCCAGAGGTAGTATTCAGCAGGTTCTGCCCAATTCTGGAGAACTGGTAGCAGAAACTTTGAGTAGTTCGGAGAACTGGCAAATACCACTTCTGACTGAAGATTTTACAGTATCCTTCCCTGCCATGTCCACCAAGCCATGCCCACAGAACCGGTAGTAAAAAAAAAATGAATCCCACCACTGCAGAGTCCCATGATCACATTATTACATTTTGTGACTTTTTTGCCATTTTTCTAGAGAAAAAACCCCACCCATTGGATAAGCTGGATTCAGACCTACATCCACTTGATTTTCTTAGTGATCTTGGTGACCATGGTAAAAGTGCTCATGAAACTGAATCTGGTCACTCAACTTACGATCACAATTACTAATGATCAAAAGTTGAAGAGTACTAGTACAAAAAGTATATTGAAATATAATTGACAAGAAAGCACATATTTAATTTAATAGACTAATTGCTGGAGGAAAGTCTACTAAATGTGACAGTGTATCATCATGGCAATTTCCATTGTTTGCATAATGACACCATGACAACTTGCCTCCAGAAGTTGTGAATGCTCCAACTGGGAGTTTTTAAAAAGATATTGGATAACCATTTGTCTGAAGTGGTGTAGGATTTGCTACCTAGACAGGGGGTTGGACTAGAAGACCTCCAAGAAGACCTCCAGCTCTGTTATTCTATTCTATGTGGCTAGATAGAATGGCTTATAATATGCATTTATAGAACCAATTGACCTGGTATCAAATTATTCAGATATTTCTTTGTCATAATAGACTCCAATTCCATCCACTCATGGGTATGCTTATAAAGGGTTTAACATAATTAACCACCACTGTTTACATTTTGTGTTGACTGCTGTTATCATGTGAAATATATACTCTATAATCCAGAATTGTAATCATACATTAGGTAAACACATGTATAAACCAAGGGCTTTTCAAATGCAAGATTTTATTGTCCCTAGGGATTGAAAAATTACTCTGGAGATGATAAAGCTTAGGGTTTTTGTTTTGTTTTTTTGCAAAAGTGAAGTAGCTAATAATCCTTTAGAAAGAAATGGAAATCAAATTGTTGTATACATGCCAGAGGGTTTAGGTGCATTATTTTTCATCCTTAGCATAAAACATGTTACTATTTAGCCTATCTCCAAGAGACTCAAATTTTATCTCATCACCTGGCACCTTATTTTAATCTCTTCCGACTTTAAGCAATGCCTTTACAAAAGAGGAAAGATTGAACTGTGTCATAATATAAAAGGCACGCAACTACATTTTCTTCTTCTAACTCTGTTTGTATATGCTGATGCTATGTATCTCAAAAAAAGGAAGCTTTTATCAGTCTTTCTTTCTGGTTAAAAAACACTACTATACAATAGGGAGGAAGGACATTGTGATATTTAGAAGGAAGGTTACCAGCTATTTTGGAGATATATGTTTTTATTCTGTAAATTCACCCAGTGATTTCTGCATATCAAGGCACTGGATCTGATTTTTTACTTTTTGGGGGAGGGGGGAAATCAGATTCCACTGGTATAACAGCCAACTCGGTGATCGCGTGCTCCACATTTTTAAAAAACCCATACTTACCTGCAACTGCACCCTCTGTGACTCAAACAGCTGAGGAGCTGCAAACCGCTCTGCTGCTCAAATCAGCTGTAGTCTAAACAAACGAAATAAAGCACAGGAAATAGCAGGAGCGGGCAGGCGGATGGGCCCACATGCTCATCACAGCGAACTGGTTTGGAGCCAGCTAATCATTGGAACAAAGGCTTTGCCCAAACTGGTCCAAACAGATAGAATCCACCCCCAGAGAAATGTCTTTGCCTTTTTTTTTAATCAGTTTTTTTTCTATCCATTGACAATGTTGATGCCACAGGGTTGATACAAAACAGCTACAAAATTTCAACAAAGTGGTGTTAATGCTTGATGATAAGCAAGCCTTGGTAGTGCAGTGGTTAAAATGCTGTACTGCAGGCCACTTCTGCTGACTATCAGCTGTTCAAATCCCACCAGGCTCAAGGTTGACTCAGCCTTCCATCTTTCCAAGGTGCATAAAATGAGAATCCAGATTTTGTGGGGGCAATATACTGACTCTGTAAAACCACTTAGAGAGGGCTGTAAAGCACTATAAAGCAGCATGTAAGTCTAAGTGCTAGTGCTAGTGCAGAAGTTTGATTCCTTCAATTGTAACCAGTTCAAGGTTGACTCAGCCTTTCATCCTTCCGAGGCTGGTAAAATGAGGACCCATATTGTTGGGAGAAATATCCTGATTCTGTAAACTGCTTAGAAAGGGCTGTAAAGTGCTAGTGCTACAGTTTCTTAATACAGTTGCACAAACTATTGGCATATTGTTTGTTTTACATAGTACTGTGAAATGAAGAAATCACAGAATCTTTCTCCAGTTTGATATTCTGCAGATGTGATAAATTAAAGGTTGATTGGAAATTATGAGAGGAGTAAATCCTGGAAAATATAAAATTAGAATAGAATTTGGATGGTCAACCTAGAATTGGGAAAGCCTTGATTTTGATTCCAATTTGGTCATTGAATAATCTTGGAACCATCACAAAAAGTCTGTTTTGCTTAACAAAACTGTTTCAGTGATGTAAAGGAATGAGAGAACAACATGTGTCTTTTGATCTTCCTGAAGGAAGAAAGAATGGGAAAATGTGAGCAATGCTTGTCTTTGGAGATTCTCAATCATCCAGGTCATGGTTGTCCCAAAGGTACTTTTTCCAAAATGCAACTGTATCTTGATTTTTACTTTGAAAATATTTTGCTTCTCAACCAAGAATCTTTTTGGATGAAAAGCAAAACATTTCAAAGAAAAAAACCCAAGAAATCCCCTTGCCTTTTGGAAAAAAAACACCTTTAGGGTAAATAATGCTTAGTGTTTTGTCAAAGAATTATAATTTACAGAAATGTAGAATCAATGTAATCACAATATTAAATATTAGATATGTAATATTAAGTTTTTATAGTTACCCTCTATAAAAATCATGTAATTTTAGTGCCAAACCAATCAAAGTTATTATTTCAGACATTTGAAATCAATATAATTTGTATCTAAAATTCTACCATATCTATAGAGTGTAGAGACAGTTTAAACTATCTTGTCACATGAAGATGCTCATCATGGTATTCCATTTTGGGTGAGCAATGTTATGCAAAATACATTATAAAGTAGTGAATTAAAGAAGTTAAAAGCATGAAATAAAATTAATGTTAAGAAATTTCAAATTTTCCCTACCAATGTAGTGGAAAAGACACAGAAAAACTACATGGCATCCATCATCAGCGATTCAGTCATGTTATCAACCAGGATATTGTCATTGATAGTATGTCACTTTCTATATTTTACACTACAAGTGAGTTTTGCCCAGAAATTATTCAGTTTTTTCTGATGATACATGGCTTTTCCCTCCTGGATTTATAGCATTACTGGCTTTTTGATTCTTAAACATTACAGATTGTCCACAATCCTTTTGTTTTGCTTTGTGTAATTGATGTAACTGGTACTTTGACTAAAGTAGCTGCAAAATGATTATTGAAAAAGAAAAAGGACATTGTAATGTAAAGTTGATTTTCTTCAAATCAAATGAATTTCATTTGTTATTAAATAACTCTACACCCATATCTGTTTCTAAGAATTGAAAGTTGAAAGAATGATTGGTTCTAATGTTTTTTTTAAACCAACAATTTCATATTTTGATAAGTTACTATTAATGACAGGGAAATTGGTGGAGTCTCTAGATGATGGTACCTAATGGAGGAAAGTATAAAAGTGCACTAACAGGTGGTTTGGCACAGAGAAGAAAGAGATTACTGCTGCTCACTTCTGTTACTATGAAAGAATATGAATCAATCTAGTCAGTTGGCAGCAGAAAGGGAGCTGTGGGGAAACAAAGACAGCTGGCTTGCCTGCAGTGCCCTCTCTTGTCCATAGCTGAGGGGCAAGCAGATCAAAGGAGTAGGCAAAGAGAGCTACCACATCTGCCCCACAGCTGGGGCTTCAAAAAAAGTCTCAAGGGGAAAGCCAAAAACTGTGCAAATTATTCTACTGATTGTCAACACTGACAATCAACATAAGGATTAAGATATACAGTGTTCCGCTTTGTACTAAGGTGAGGTGGGTACAATTGGAGCCCGAACAGCAATGAAATAATGTCAATGGTTGGGAATAAAAATAGCGTTTCAGTTCACCACTAGATAGAAAGATCATCCCACTTATAAATTCTAATTCCTTCTCACTACTAGCTCTTATTGTTATTATTGAAAAAAAAAAATTGCTCCAATACTTTGGAACAGCTGTTATTATTCCTCCTGATTATTGGTAGAGCTTAATTTAAATTTCTCAGGAGGCAGTTTTCTGAAAAAAATATTTTAACAATGCTAGAAAAGTAAAAAAAAATCCCTTTCCAGACATTTTCCACCATTTATCTTGTGTTTATCTCTGTTTCCCCACAATTAGTCTATGTACAAAAAGAAAAACAAATTTCAGCAAGATGGATGCCATTTGCAAGAAGAGAAAGGACAGCATAGCAAACAAAAAAGAAGCCCTCTTAATGATGACCACTGTTCTTGAAAACTTTTGAGGAATTTCTCCATTTTCTGAGGAGATTCTATAAAGTAGCTTCTTTGGCTCCACCAAATCCTTTGTTTTATCTGCCTGGAAGTAGGATAGAGAATTTATCTAAACTAAGGATAGGAATATTCCAAAACTTTCTATGTTGTATTCTCATTCCTTTAGGACTTTAGGGCTGCAGTCATATGTGTTTAACTTTCAGTGCAATTGTGAAATCAACTTTTCATGTGTGGCTTGGTAAAGTATTATTAACTAAGCCAAAGAGAGATGATCTCTATGAAAATTTCATGATGAAACTCTACCTCATTATATTACTTGCTGTGCATTGCCTGGCTTCCTGCCCATTCTGTAAATGTGAAGCCCTTAAAAAATAGTTCAGGTTCTATAAATCATCAGTGTTCCTCTGTCAAACAATTATTATTTTCAGTCTTGCAATGTATCCCCCTTAGGAGTTATATTTAACCACCTGCACTGGCTTTCATTACATAAAGCATCATCACTTAGGAGAATAGATAGGAAGGGAATCTTATGACTAAATTTATATAAACCATATGTAAAAATATTGACTACCTCCCCTTTACTGTGCCATTGAATTTGGGCATAGGATAGCTGAATTTCAATGGAAATCAACTCCTCATGCAATAATACTATACATACACAAAATAATCTTTTTTCTATTCATATAATGTGACTCTTCATCAATAAAACTCATCTCATAGTGACTTTAATATGGAAATAATATTGATTTTAGTTTTAGGCAATGGGTCAGTGAGATTATCTGACTAATCCTGTCCTGAACTTTTTACTGCTTGTGTTCCTAATTTGCACTGAAATTATGATTGTTATGGAGCAGGAATGTAGGAGTTTTGATAGGACAATCTTTGATATTTTTAATAAACAAAGGACTAAAGTTTACTCTTAAGCTTAACAAGTGTGTTTTTGAGCCTAATAAAACTCACATCACTGCAAAAGAAAACGAAAAACTTCCCATCCATTGATGAACCTCTTCCAGAAATTACAAAATGTGTATCCCTTGTTTTTATTAAAAGAAAGTTTCCATCGTTCTTCAAGAAAAAAATATTTTTGCCTCACATATATGCCTTTACATTTTTAAAGAATAATGAATTATGATTGGACTAGACATACTATTTATTTTATTTTCTTCTTCTTAAAGAATTCATAGTTTCTTTGGTTATGAACTAGCAATCGCTAATAGCCATTAAGGTCTTTCTATTCAGGTCACAAAGTAGCAATGCTTTTACACCAGTCATTACAGTAGTTATACCAGTACACCTCTATAAAGTCTTGTGTAAAATATTCAGGTTTGCCTGCAATAAAGTGAACAGAAAGGAAAACAGAGATATATTGGCTTACAAAAGGTTCTGTGTTGAATTTCCATCTATCGCCTTGGCCTCAAAGACCACCCACTATCTAGGCTGCAAGTCTCTTGAGCAGCTGGCTTCCTCTGTGAAAAAGGAGCAAAGTTTTACTGCTCTGCGGCTGCAGTCAGAAAAGTACTCCGCCAGGTAATGAATGAAAAGTTCAGTGGGGACACAGTATGAATGCACACAATGACAAAGGAGGACTTTCAAAAATCAATGTGTTGCTGTGACTTATGAGAGGAGAGCTTGGATCCGCACTGTGCTCAGCATAGGGGCAATAAAACAGGCGATCTCAGGCCTTAGAAATTCAGTCACATCCCTTTGGAAAGAAAGAAAAAGAAAGAAAAGAGAATAAAGGGTTGAAATTAGAGGTCTTCTGCTTGTAACCGTAGAATGCATAATAACGTCATACAGAGATTGAAGGGGGCAGACTGAGATATTGTGAGCAAAGCTGATTTTTCACTGAATATCAGGATGCTTCCTGCCAAAAGAAAGGAATGAAAAAATGCTGAGCTTTTAATTTTTTAAAAAAACTTCCTCGGGTTTTTGGAAAGGATATAGTTTTGGATGTCTACATTAACGTTTTTAAAATAATGTTACTTTTTATTTTTATAAATTTTAAAAGCTTATTTTTGCTTTCTTTCATTTACCCATTTACACACACACACACATGTAAATACCTAATTGCCGAGTTCTTGAGACAGGATGAATGATTTTATTTTCTGTAGGTCTTTGTGCTGTCCAGACAGTTTAGAGTTAATGGGATTTGGGATAGTTAGTTAGGAATTGTGAGCTGTCCCCTTAAGGGAATGCATCATGGTAAATGTAGTTAAAGTATCCTGGGAAATGTAGTCCATGTCATGTGGTCACATCTGTAATCCTGATTGGTCACTAAATTGACCCTTGTTGGGTTGAGGGAGGCTTCCTCACTCTTGCTTGAAGCCATTACCATGCAGCTTCTTCAATCATCATGGGGTTGAGACCTTATTGTCTTCCTACACCACAATTCGGATATGCAAAGGATTGGACGTTAAGAAGAACCTTGTCATAAATGTGAGTTGACAGGATGCCTGATGAACCAGATGAAAAAGACTTCGTGTGGATGCTTTGTGGAATTGGTCTATCTGCTTTGTACAGTATTTGTACAGGACAGGCAGAATAGTAGGAAGATATTAATCTTGATTCCTGGAAGAAGAAGCATCTGGAGTCCCAGTAAAATGACATTGTTTGATGTTTGTTTTGATACCAGGAGGCAGTAAAAACAAGATTAATTTGGACTCCCCAAAGTAAAATTTGAATTCTATGATAAAGATTAAGATATTTTGAAGCCAGGAGTAAATGTGCATGCTATTCCTTCGTACTTTGGTTCTCTCTCACTAAAACCTCCCATCGCGGCTGCAGGAATGGGCAAATTCATCCCCCTTTCCTCTTCAGAGAAAGAAGTGCTGTGTCTCAAGTTACAACTCCTAACTCAGAAAGAACCAATTTGTAAAACAAAGGGAGAGGCCAACTATTTCTCATTCATCCCCATATTCATCCAATTACAAACCCTTCCCAAATGCAATGAGAAAGTTTCAGAAATCTTGCCGGTTTCTAGAAAGGAAAGCTAATTTTACCCAGCTCATTCCAGCTGAAAGGCTTTGCTTTTCACCAACTCAGAGGCATTAAGAGAAGCCTCTCCAGCTATTTTTACAACTACTCTGGCCATTTTTTGGGGGGTCGTAATTCATTACTGACAGACCATCTTCAAAGCAGCCCATTCCCCCCCTCCCAAGACACAAAGCTAATTCAAGCAGCATTTTAAAAAGGAACAATTTCACTTTTGCTCAAAAAACTTTTTAAAAATATAATTCTGCACGCAAACCCTTGGAGTGTTGTATTTGATTGATGGATTTTTCTTCCAGCGAGGAAACAATACATTTCTCTGCGGTTCAAACTCCCCCCCTACAGACTCAAGCAAAACAGCCCACAGCACCATCTGGTGATCTAGGAGAAATTTCCCAGAGAATTCAAAGACTTATCTGCCAATTTTTATAAGAACTATAGGCAGTTTCCCAAATTTAACCAATGAAAATTCCTTTTTTTAAAAATTATTGTGGCAACATTAAGCAATTTAATGCAAGCATCCAGTACTACCTGCAGCCTAACCTGTGATTAGCAACAATGTCTTCCAGACCTAGCAAGTACCACAACAGGTTGACATGCAAACCAAAATTGTTCGAAAACTCCTGCAGGTGCCAGTTGTCTGATGCCTTCATGACCAAGGGTCGCCACAACTATATATCTTTTACCCTTCTCGAAGAATTCATGGTCCACCAGACAACAGCGTGCAACACCCCCAGGGCCCGCAGACTCAGAGCTGTTAGTCCTCCCAATGAAAAAAGATACAACAGCAACTATATACCGTCCACAGGCCCTATGCCCACTGCAAGGGAAAAACCCTTCATGGTTGTCCATAAAACCAAGATTGACTCCTCACCCATAAAGAGTTCGGCTGCTAAGTCATCACATACAACCCACTTTAGATCTCCAACGACAAAGAGAAGCCAGTTTTGTCCTTTGCACCACACTCAACACTCGCTGAACAGGTGCCAGGGGTTTGCAGCGAAATCACTGACCCAACGGCAAGAATTGATAAGGCATTCCAATTCTGCCGCAGGTGTTGCGAATCCAAACATCCATCCAAGTACTGCACAGCCAAGATGCAATGTTACTTATGCAAAAGTGACAAGCACCCGATTGCACTGCATCCAGATGCCGAGCCACCACTGCAGACATCTCATAGCCCTCCTTCAAACAAGGAGTCTCAACGTATCACAGAAGCACACAAGGTTCCTCGCCAGGCTGCCAGACCGCAATCAAAACTGACAATGAGTGTCAACTGCACAGCAGTGTGCGCCGACTCACCAAGCCCTCATTCGTGTAATCCCATCTGTTTAGCCAAAGTATACCCTGAAAGATGCCCTGAAGATGCAGTGAAGATGTACGTGGTAGTGAACACTCAAAGCACCTACACCCTAGCCAGATCCACCTTTTTTTACCTCTTTGAGGTGCAACAGGATGAACTTCACTTCACTATCTCGACGTGCCATGAGCCAAGAAGCACGGCGGGGAGGAGAGGACTCTGTATAGAGTCATTGGATGGAAATTCTCAGTTCACACTGTTGGCTATGTTTGAATGTAATGGGATGCCGAACAACCGCAGTCAGATCGCAACACCTGAGGTTGTAAATAGCATACCTCACCTGCAGCATCTGGCTCTTCAGTTTCCCGCTCTAGATCTGGAAGCCGAGATCCTACTCTTGCTGAGAACTAACGCCCCGTGTGCCTTTGCCTTCTCCAAGTTAGTTGCCGGCCCTATAGATGACCCGGTGGCCCTCAAATCACCACTAGGATGGGGAATCATAGGAGTAGTCTGTGTCGATCGGCTACAGGCCCCACCCCAGACAACCACCTTAGCTACCTCCATTCTCAAGAATAGAAGAACATCTCATCTGAAACCGTGCCAAGAACACTTCACGCTTTCATCGGTCAAATCTGTCTTAGGAGAAGCAGTATTTCAGACTACCAGAGAAGACAACCACTTCACTTTGTCTGTTGAGGACAAAAGATGCCTTCAGCTCATGGATAAAGAATTTCAACAGGATGCAACTGGAAGTTGGGTCACGCTACTACTCTTTCACACTCCCAGACAATGCTTGCCTAACAACAAACAATATGCGCTCTCCCGCCTTTTCAGTCTGAGATGAATCATGACCCAGAAGCCAGAGATGAAAGCTCATCTGGTGGAGTTCTTGGACAAAATGATATGGAATGGACACACTGAGTCGGCCCTACCCCTGGAAACTGATGAAGAATGTTGGTACTTGCCATTCTTTGGAGTGTACCATCCACAGAAACCAGGCCAAATACCTGTAGTCTTTGACCGCCAGTACAGTTTCAAGGCCACTCTCTGAACAAGGCCCTTTTGATAGGACCTGACTTCATGAACAATCTCTTTGGGGTGCTCATCCACTTTAGAAAAGAAGCTATAGCAGTTATGGCCAACATACAGCAGATGTTCTATTCCTCCTTGTACGGGAAGATCACCGTAACTATCTCTGTTTCCTGTGATTCAGTGATGATCAGCACAACCAAAGTATCTCAGAATACCAAATGAGGGTGCATGTATTTGGCAATGGTTCACCCCCTGCAATTGCGAACTACAGTCTCCAACATACCGCTCATGAGGGAGGAGACAAATATGGAGCAGAAGCTCAATGCTTTGTAGAACACAACTTCTACGTAGATGATGGCTTGAAATCAGTATCCACCCCAGCAGAGGCCACAGACCTCTTGAAAAACCACAACAAATGCTAGGGACGGCCATCCTCAAGCTACACAAGATAGTGTCCAATAGTGAAGAACTACTGAAGGCCTTTCATCCCGAGGACAATGCCAAGGGATAGCAGGATATCGATTTTGGCAGTGACACTCCCTTTATCCAATGCAGTCTGGGCTTGTGTTGGGACTTGAAGAAAGACTTCTTCACCTTCAAAACCCCAGCCCTAAAGACTGGCTTCAGGAGGAGAGGAGTGCTCTCAATGGTTAACAGCCTGTTCAATCCTTTAGGGTTTGCAGATCCAGTCACCATTCAAGGTAGAATCCTACTGCGCACACTCTCCCAAAATACCAAAGATTGGGATGAACCCTCCCACCAGAGCAGAAGCAAGAATGGAAGACATGGTGCAACTCTCTATGCTGTCTCCACAATGTTCACCTACAGCGCACATATGTTACCAACTCGCCCACCATGGCACAAAGAAAGGAACTGCATGTTTTCTCAGATGCGTCAACAAAGGCAGTAGCAGTCGTGGCATACCTTAAAGTCTACGGCGGGGAGAGCAACGCGTATGTCGTATTCCTCATAGGAAAAGCGAAACTAGCACCGCAAAAAGGTCATACTATACCACTTTGTGAAACTTTGTGTAGCTGTGCAGGCCACGGAACCTTCAGACACGATTACGAAGATGATAGATCTTCCCTTAGAACCCACCACCTTCTATACAGACAGCAGAGTGGTACTGGGTTATATCTACGAGAATAGACGCTTCTACATCTATGTGAGTAACAGAGTTGAACGGATCAGGAGATCTTCTGAACCCGTGCAGTGGCAGTATGTTCCAATGGACATGAACCCTACAGATCATGTGACACAGTCTATTCCTGCATCCCAGTTATCAACTTCTACCTGGCTCAAAGGCCCAAAGTTCTTGTAGTGTACAGATGCCTTGGAGCCCGGGAAACCAGGTTTGTTTGAACTCCTAGATCCAGATAATGATGGCGACATTCGACCGCTAGTCAAGAAGGTAGAACTGGTCATCCCTCCGGTCGTCTGCCTGGCAACGATGGTAGAATGCGAGAAGGAAGGCCCCTTAAAACCTGCTTACTTTGAATGCTTCTCCCTATGGAAACCTCTCATAGTGGGAATGACTGTGGTAGTCTGCACAGTCATCCATTTCCTCAGTCATCAGAAAGGCTTCAAGTCATACTTCCCAGACCACTATACTCATGCTGAGAGACAAATATTGAGAAATGTGCAACAAGAGGCATATCCAGCAGAATACAGGTGCCTGAGTTCAGGGAAGCCCATACCACAATCTAGTCCACTTCTAAGACTGACCCCATACCTCAATAACCAGGAAGTACTTTGCGTAGGAGGTCGCTTACACAAAGCAGAAATGGACTCATACACCTAGCACTCCTGCTAACCAACATGTAACGAGGCTGTTAGTACAACACTACCATGAAGCAATCCATCATCAAGGCTGCCACTTCATGGGAAGTGCCCTCAGAGCAAATGGACTCTGGATCATAGGGACCAAAAGATGTATTACAACTGTTCTGCAGTCTTATTTACGTTGTCACAAACTACGGGTCACACTCTAGACCAAATGATGGCCAACCTACTACCCAAGCACCTGAGTTCCGAACCACCATTCACCAATGTAGGCCTCGATGTATTTGGCCCTTGGTCTGTGTCTGCCCGATGGACCAGGAACGGTCAAGCTAACAGCAAACGATGGACAGTACTTTTCACTTGTCTCAGCATTCGAGTGGTCCATATCGAAGTCATCGAATCTATGGATGCCTCTTGCTTCATCAATGCCCTGAGAAGGTTTCAAGCCTACAGGCGCCCAGTCAAGATATTCAGATCTGACTGTGGAACGAACTTTGTAGGCACTTGTAAAGAACTACAGATAGATGATGGCATTCACCCTGACTCACCGATCGACAGCTACCTTAAAGCCAACAAGTGCAAATGGATATTTAATCCTCCCCACGCATCTCACATGGGAAGAGCATGGGAATGCATGATTGGAATAGCTTGTATAATCCTAGATTCCATGTTGCGAAAGCACCTAAACTGACATCGCCCCTTATGGCAGAAGTTGCGGACACCATCAATGGCCGACCTTTAGTTCTGGTCTCTTCAGATCCTGAGAATCCGACTATTCTCACTCCAGCTGCCTTGCTAATGCAGAAGACAGGTGATAGTCCCGCACCATTAGGGAACTTTGATTCTAAGGACTTGTATAAAGAACAATGGAGAAAAGTTCAACAGCTTGCCAACATGTTTTGGAACCATTGGAAGCAAGAATACCTGTCTATCCTACAAGACCGCCATAAATGGAAGACCAAAGAACCGAACCTCGAAGACGGAGACCTTGTCTTGCTGAAAGTCAAGCATGTGCATCAGAATGTGTGGCCTATGGGACTTCTACATCAAAGCCTGCCCACTCTGATGGCTTATCCGGAAAGCCAAGATCCTAATAGTGAGGTCACTAGATTCCTCCTGTGACCAGCAGACTTTCACCAAGAAACTCTACACTAGACCGGTCACCGACCTTGTGTTGCTGCAGAGAAATGCTGAACTTGAAGATTGCGTCAAAGCGAAAAAATTCAGGTTTCATAAATTAGAGGAGATGAACTGTGTTATTCTGTTGCCAGTATACTTTTTATTACACATAACTAGGAAGAACAAAAGAAAAGCAGTACAATCTAAGAAGTACCTAACAAGAAAAAAAAAAGAAAGTAAAATAAAGTAAAAGTCCTCCCCTACAAACATGTGCAGTAAATCAAACATCACAAGACACTCATATCTTGGTTGCTATGGAAACATGATAACAATTCTAGCTTAGCAGACAAATCAAAACAACATAGTGACAGATTGAACCTCAAGCTTTGCATGCTTTGCTTTGTTTGATGCTTTATTGCTATGTATTGTTTCTTTTAGCTAACTGTTTATTTTAGTTATATAGTTATCTGCTATTCAATTAGTATTATTCTTTGTTTATCTTAATTACTCTTTACTTAGTGGAATTTACAATTCCAGGCAGGGAGTGTGCTGTCCAAACAATTTAGAGTTAATGGGATTTGGGATAGTTAGATAGGAATTGTGAGTTGTCTCCTTAAGGGAATGCATCATGGTACATGTAATTAAGGTATCCTGGGAAATGTAGTCCATGTCATGTGGTCACATCTGTAATCTTGATTGGTCACTGAATTAACCCTTGTTGGGTTGGGGGAGGCTTCCTCTCTCTTGCCTGAAGCCATTACCATGCAGCTTCTTCAATCATCATGGGGTGAGACCTTATTATCTTCCTACACCACAATTCGGATAAGCAAAGGATTGGACATTCACTCATAAATGTGAGTTGACAGGATGCCTGATGAACCAATAAAAAAGACTTTGTGTGGATGCTTTGTGGAGTTGATCTGTCTGCTTTGTACAGTATTTGTACAGGACAAGCAGAATAGTCTTTAAAAATGGAATGATTTTTATCTTTTCTTGAAATCAAGCTTATTTGTAACCTTTTTACCTCATCCTATAGATAATTGCTATGTATTTTAATGTAATATATATTCTTATTGTTTTCATTCCTTTAATAAATTATTTTATTTAAATACAGTTACACATTTTTCTACTTTTGTTTCTTTGGTTGGCTATTTTGATAAATGACTTCATCAATTCATAAAGGAAAAGTTGTAAGCAACAAACTAAAAGACTCAAGGTCCATTCCACCTCTGAAACTGCAACAATGACAGCCAACCTCTTTAACACATTCTTTGGCTCAGTTTTTGTAAACAGCAATGGATCATGCCCAGTATTTCCTAGTCAAACCACAGACAACTACAATGATCTAATACATATCGATTTTACAGAAAACAATGTTGAGAAAGTACTATGCAATCTATAACCATCTCTATCTATTGGACCGGATAGAATATATGCCTACTTCTTAAAAAAGCTATCCACTGCCATAGCCGAACCTCTAAGCATAATCTTTGAAAAATCTTTCAGGACCAGCTCCTTGCCAAACCTATGGTCAAAAGCCACGGTCATCCCCATCTTCAAAAAGGGAGACTCCAGCGTAATTGAAAATTACAGACTAATCTCTTTATGCTGCATCACCTGTAAAGTCAATTATTAACCAATCCATTATCCTCCACTTAGAGACAAACAACTTACTCTCTAATAAACAATTTGGTTTCAGAAAACAAACTATCCTGTAATCTGCAATTCTTACAATGAAAAAACATATGGACTACACAACTCTATCAGGGCAAAGCAATAGATGCAATCTACATAGACCTCTGTAAAGCCTTTGATTTAGTGGTACATGACAAACTACTCCTAAAACTAAAATCTTATGGTATCTCTGGACACCTGCATAACTGGGTAGAAGCATTCCTGTTAAACCAACAACAAATGGTCAAAATTGGGAGTGTCCTATCAAATCCTGTACTTGTCAACAGTGGTGTCCCCCAAGGCAGTGTTCTAGGACCAACTCTCTTCATACTCTATATAAATGACCTCTGTGATCATATTAAGAGCAACTGCATTTTTTTCGTTGATGATGTAAAGCTATTCAACACCACAGACAATACTGCTACCCTTCAAAAAGACCTCGATTATGTATCAGAATGGTCAAACAAATGGCAACTTCAAATCTCAACAAATAAATGCTCTGTCTTACATATTGGGAAAAAAAAATCAGAAAATAAAAGACAAGCTAAATAGTCAAGACTTTGTTGATGATCCAAACTCTGTCAAGGACCTTGGAGCACTCATCTCTAATGATCTAAGTGCTAGAGCCCACTGTAACTACATAGCCAAAAAGGCATTAAGAGTTGTTAACCTAATCCTGCATAGCTTTTTCTCTGGTAATATCACACTACTAACTAGAGCATACAAAACATTTGCTAGACCAATACTTGAATACAGCTCATCAGTCAGGAACTCATATTATGTATCTGATATTAACACAGTTGAGAAAGTCCAGAAATATTTTACAAGAAGAGTTTTTCACTCTTCTCCTTGTTTCAGAATACCTTATGCCACCAGACTGGAAATTCTAGACCTAGAAAACCTAGATCTACGCCGCCTTTGGTCCAATCTAAGTATAGTATATAAAATCATATAATGCAATGTCCTACCTGTCAATGAATACTTCAGCTTCATCCATAACAACACAAAAGGAAACAATAGACACAAACTCAAGGTTAATCACATCAAACTCGATTGCAAGAAATACGACTTCAGCAACAGAGTGGTCAATGTCTGGAATACTCTACCTGACTCTGTGGTTTCTTCCCCAAACCCCAAAAACTTTAACCTTAGAGTGTCTACTATTGACCTCACCCCTTTCCTAAGAGGTCTGTAGGGGGCATGCATAAGTGCACCAATGTGCCTATCGTCTCTGTCCTATTGTTTCTTTCTTTCTTTTCTTATATGTATCCATTTCATGTATTCATAACCATGTTTATACTTATACCTGTTACCTTATAATCGCTTGACAAAATAAATAAAATAAAATAAATAAAAATATTAGCAGAACAATCATATCAGGATAGAGATCTGATCTTGATAGTGATAACAGCAATGAATTGCAATTGGTACTTAAACTTTCACATAGAATCAGCCAGAAATGAAATTTCTATATTGTTATTCTTGCACTGTTTATCCTTTTTCATTTCACTCATTATTTTTGTCACAGTGGATGCTCTCTTTCTTATGCTTTTTTCCCTATTTCCCTTAGTTATTACATCTTTTTAGGTGGCATAAACATAACCAGCTCTGAGCACAATATAATAAGGTAGATGATAATCTATGTTCATTCTAAAACTTAAGTGGCATCTCAGCCTAACAATGAAGATTTATTTATAGAACTATCCTATAGATTTTGAATATTTAAGAAAAGGAGGCAAATTTGTCAATCAGGAGAGTTAATTTTGTATCTTCACCACCACTGTTTATCTATTCACTGAAAACTGAATGTGTTGTTGACTTATTTCTGCTCCAAATAATTGAATGAAAATTTTTGGGATAAAGACATCTATAATATTTTGAGAGACCCCGGACTTACACACTCAAACTATGCAATTGCTCCATGTCAAAGAAAGCATTCATTTCTCCAGCTGTCTTTGTATCTCAGTTCCATCGTGTCAGTAGATCTTTTTTGCTTAATGTTCAGTATTAGACAGAACTGCTTTAAGTTTTCCATGAGAAAAAAAATGAAAGACATCTGGACCACATTCAAGCCAAGGCTTTGTTACAAACAAACAATAAGTACTGATAATTCAAGGCATACTTGTTTTTTTAATATTCAGTGACAACTGTGTATCATTTATAATATTTATCCTTTAAAAGCAAATTCAGTCATATTCTGTGTCATGAATTTCATTTAATGCCAGATTAAATTTAAGGATTTTTTTTCATTCTAAATGCTCTTATTTTCTTCATTCTACATTTTATCTAACAAGCCTGGTGTTAGACTCTCCAGACTGACTTTGTTTTTCGACTCATAAGCAATTATTGGATAAATTTGTATTAAATTAAGTATTATATTATATTAATTAAATAATGAGATAGTTCCTTTTTATTTTGTTACACCATAAAAAGGACATAAAAGAACAGGAATGTACAACTTTGTTTAAAGTCAAAAGCCATACTGACTAAAGATGGATAGGAGACATACTAAATCAGAACTGTCAAACTCGCAGCCTGCAGGCTGGATGCATCACACAATGGCCATACCCATCCCAGTTTAGCAAAGGGGGAAAAGTCACATGATAATAGTGTAACACTGTAAGTCTGACACCTGTGCACTAAATACCCTTAATCAAATTCATTTGTTCACTATTTTATATCTTTAAATCAATTTTCTCTAACAATTGGCATAATTACCCTATGTCATGTACTTAATAATTTTCTTTTCTCTTAGCAATTGAAAATATTTAACCACACAAGGATTTCTGGGAATAAGAACCCTGCAGCTGTTGATGATCATGTGCACCTCTATTTTAGAGAAACTGGTCTCTTACATATTTGAAATAATAAATAGCTCCACAAGAAATATGGAATAAAGTCAGTAAATAATATATGATTAAAGATAATTATGTAGATCCACATTAAGTTAGGGAGTTAGAAGGAGTGTATCAGTAGTCTGTTTGGTTGACCATGGCACTTTATAATAAAAACACAGGATACCATATTATAAAATGGTGTGTTCTATAAATAATTATTATTTTCAGTACATAGAGTAATCGCAACATTATGGAAGAAGAGAAAATGTGTGATCTGTACACCGTCAACAAATTATTAATAATTTTATGCATCTCTTTCTTTTTGATTCCCTTGTCTTTGAACTAAGTTGAAGGGTTCGAATGTTTTAACCTTTCTTTTTAAAATATGCCTTCTGCATATTCCCACTCTGTAATATCCTTTTAAAAGTAATAATAAAGTAGTTCATCAAAACTAAGGTGAACAGAATATTTTATCATGATTTCTGAATAATATTTGCTGTGGAAATGAATTTAAACAAGCAAAATATATTTTTTAAAATAATAATTGTTGAATTATATTTATATAAATTATATTTATTATAATTATATTTAATTTTAATTCTTACTGTAAGTTGTTACTTTTATATTTCGTAAAGCTGTTTACATGTTTAAATTGATTGTAAAAACTGAATAACTTAATATGATTTCACTTTATCCAAAATATTCATACTTATATTCTTAAAATAAAATAAAATCTTACTCAGTATTATGGATATTACCAATATCCATTTAGGCCATTGCTTACGAACTCTAGAATTTTTCCAAGAACTTAAATCTTTTCTGTAACTAAGCATAGCAAATAGGCAATTTTCTCAAGACTGCAGTAACCATGTTTAGTACTGTCAATAATTAAATAGAGACAGAATAAAATAAAGTAGCTCTATCTGATTAAAAGTGGAAGGAAATGATTAAACAAAATTGCAATTAATCTACTAATATGGCCAAAAACGGGAAGCTTGGAGGCCAAAAATGGGCTGCATGGAGGCAGCGATAGGTGGCTAAATCAGGCTGTGATAACCTGCTGAAGTTTACCAGGCTGTTTGCTGTTTGATGCAAGGACGCTAGTCAGATGAATACTACGGGGAGGCAGATGCAATTTTTTTTTTTCTTGCTTTTTCCCCCAAAAGCTAGGTGCACCTTATGGTCTGGAGTGCCTTATAGTGCAAAAAATACTATATGTGTCTGTTATTTTTTAATGAATCCATTTTTCTTTATCATAGCTATAAAATATTCACTTTGTCAAGTTGCACAATCACTGTCACTAGTGAACAGTTGGCCAAATCCAGTGGCAAGAGCTTAAATGTGTGTTAAAAAAGAAGAATGGAACAAAAGTGCTTCTTAAAAATCAGCTGGTCAGTTTTTCAAAGTAAACTTCACAACAGCTACAATGTCTAAAATTTGTTACTTCAATTTCATTGGATATTTAATTTACTTACTGAAAAAAATTACCCCATTTTTTTTTAAACTAAATGTAGTTTAAGATGACCAATTTCTCCTTTTGTTCTGCTCCAATGTCTTTAAGCAAAACCTGAAGAAATGTAGCTTTTATTCCTAGCGTGCATGTTTGTTTATTATATAACTTGTACATTTCCTCACACAACATATGAGGAAATTTAAGCCAGATGGCTTAAATTTGCAAATTAAATGAATAAAGATCTAGATGCAAGAATTATAATTGCTGAGCCAGCTAGAATAGATTATAGGCAGGCAATTTGAATGTGAGCTATCTTTCTCCTTTTTGGAAGTTACATAATTTAATTTTCATTTGAATAGGCAAAAAAGACATTAAAGAAGTTTATAAAGTTTAATAACTATTTGTCTTAAATGGTAAAGATTTCCTGTCTGAGCTAGGGATTGGACTAGAAGACCACCAAGGTTCCTTCCAACTGTTATTCTATTCTATTCTATTCTATTCTATTCTATTCTATTCTAATGCTCTACTTCTGATCTAGAATTCTTTCTCTGGGTGTAGCATAAAATATAAATTGCCTTTAACTGAAATATACTTGTCTTTTTATCATCTGTAAACCACCCAGAGTCACTTTATAGTAATATAATAAAATAATAAAATCAAATATGGTAATATAGCAATAAAATAAAATTTTAATACATGAAACATTAAATATTTAATAACATATTATTCATAATATAGACAAATTGCTCTAGATTAGCAATGCTATGTTTTAATCCTGCAACTTCCTAAGGTGGGTCTTCTGACTTCATACCTTAAGTGTTTCTTTCCCATCCCCACCCTGCACCCCACATTCTTTGCAGTTATTCTCCTCTTTTTTGACAGAAAGTACTGTAATAAGATGCCCAAGAGATATTTCTGCCAGGTAATTGTCTTTATTTTTCTCAGTTTCATAATTCTTCTACAAATTAGCAATAACTTTTGCTAAAAAGATAGAAATCAGTTAATTGTTTGCTATGGTTCACAGGTTTTAAGTATAAGTTAATCATTTTCCAATAAATAAAATAAATAAAATAGTGTTGGAGAAGGGAATACAGTCCTTTTTTCATGATATTGTGGATTTTTTTTTCATACTCTAAAGCTTTTCTGCCTTCAGCTGTCTTTACCAACTAGGAATTCTGCAAGAAAGAGGCCATTATAGCAAAGTAACTCTACCCAGTTTAAATTTGGCACAACACACATTTGCTGCCAAATTTTCCAGAGCAACATCTTAGTAAATTCTTTCTGACAATAGTTAGTGACAAGCATGTCAAAAACAAGAAACCCAGTCACATATAAGGTTTATCAATAATTTAGTCCTTCGCCCTCCCCTCCAAGAGAGCTCTTGTGTTTTGCAATAATGAAATATAAGATTTTAAAAATAAATAATAGACTGTTGTCAGGCCAATTGTAGCTAGAAGTTATGAATTTGATTGATTGATTGAACATTTGACTTCATTCTCTCTAGCAAGATCAAATAGAAGCTCTTCCTA
This sequence comes from Bungarus multicinctus, assembly GCA_023653725.1. Classification (NCBI taxonomy): domain Eukaryota; kingdom Metazoa; phylum Chordata; class Lepidosauria; order Squamata; family Elapidae; genus Bungarus; species Bungarus multicinctus. The sequence continues at coordinate 57,308,026 of CM042844.1, forward strand.
TTGCCCATGGGCACTTGCAATTTATTTAGAGATTGTATTCATAACCCAGCAGGTAGCAATATTGGACTGAGGTACACAGAAAATCAGGCCTTTGAGGTTTTTTCCTCTCCTTCAATTCAAGGGATGTAACAAATGAGATTTTTTAAAAGTTTATTAAGTCATTAACCACTTAATCACCAAGTGCAAGCCATTAGTTGTCTCTCTTTCTTTCCTTTCCTGTCCTCCTTATCTTCTCTCCCCCAAAAGCTAGTGATAATCCAAAAAACATGTATTTGTTTAAGCCATAAAATAAAAGCTGGTGTTTAAAACATGAGCTGCTTTCTCAAATGCGACAGTCTGTAATTTTTTATTTATGCAGCTATTCTTTACTCCCTACATCTTTTTTCTCTCTCTTTTTGTTCACTTTTTAATCAGCATGGCAGGAACTAGTGACACTCAGAAATGACAGGTGTATGAATTGCAATGAGAGGGATGACACAAGCAGTATAGTGAACATGATAGGAGAAAAAACACATGCTCAAAAACACAAATGAGAAAATCCCACCAAAATTGGTGAACATTTTCAAAGTTGATCAAAGAAATTCCTTTTACTTTCATTTGGCCAAGTATTTGAATTTTTGCATGTTTCTTGCTTAACACAAGGGTACCTATCCTGTATGTGTGTCTGTGTCTGTGTCTATGTGAGTGTCTGTGTGTGTGTGTGTGTGTGTGTGTGTGAGTGAGTGAATGTGTGGTGTTTCATCTATACATTCCAAGGATACTTGCACATACACCTGTCTACCTTTCTACCTACACTAGAAACTGTACAAGTGCAAGTTGGTTAAAAAGGTTAAAAAGGAAGGTTAACAGTTCATAACAAAATCATCATCACATATGTACAATGAATATCTTTTAATGTCCATTTCACCTGGAATTTTTTGAATTGAACGAAATAATATGTCCAGAGTCATATACTTGAGATGGACAATTATATAAATCTAGAAAATATTAATATAAATAAACAAATGTTCAGAACTAGGAGATTTATCACCTACAAAGATTAAAATTTTTCCAAATCATGGTAATCCCTCTAATATTCTATGGAAGTAAAAATTGCATTTTGAAGAAGTAAGATACGAAAATATAGAGAGCAATAATTGTATTCTGAAGTGATACCTCTGAACATAAGCACATAGAAGAGAGCACAAATGCCATGCATCAGATGCAAAGCATGTGAGCTCCGTATTTTCATCTGATGCTTGAACATACCTCCTTTTCATTTTTTTTTCATTATTAATCTTATGTGACATTTCTTAGGTATCTTAATACCATATAGGTGGGTATGTATCCTTTAACACTCTGTATAGAAAAAGTTACATTTTTATTTCAAAGAGTATATCATGCTGAGAGGCCATGCTAAACATTTGGCAATTTATTGTTTAAGGATATAGCTCCTATTTCTACTGCCTTGAATGTTTAAAATGTTCCTATCTGGGACAAAACAGGACATTCATAAATATTAAACAAAAGCAGAACTACTTGAAGCTCAGTTTTTGTGTTTACTGAACTTGCTGTTCTCACAAGAAAGCTACAGAAATAGAAAAATATTAATTCCTATAAAACAACTTTTCCTTCTCTTTTCTTTATCAGTTGTTTAAAATGCAATATTGTATTTATTATATTGAAATGAAATATTCTTTTACATAATAGCCCTTGACCAATCATAAGCTACTTTCCTCTCCTTCTCCAGATGTTTTAAATTATTACATTGCTCAACAAATGAAAGATAACATAATAAGTATGTTCACAATCTGTGAACAGTGCAATACAGTAGTTGCTTGTTACTGGAAAATATATTTACAGTAGGGGAGCATAATCTACATATAGCCCACAAAGAACTTCCCAAGATATTCCAAATATTCTACACAAAATAGAAATATTAATGTGCCTGAAGGAAAAAGATGTATAGTAAAATGAGTAATGATATTCACTGCATGTAATTAAGGCTTTCTTTCTCCTAACTCTGCCTCCCTTTTGGAATTACAGCACCTAGCTTCCTCTTTGAAGAGTGACCTGAAAAAGTCCCCTAAGCAACCAATATGTATGTTTTCTCAATTATGGACTCATTTCATATGTTCAGGAAGTTTTGTCAGTGTTGACAAACAGTAGCTGAAATCTTAAATTCTAAACATTCTGCTTCTATGTTAACTTAAGCTTTATTTATTTATACTTCCACAGATTGCTATCGCTAAATTGGCATTCTTGGTTTTTTTTAATCCCTTAGGCTTTTAGTTCATGTAGAACTATTTCCCAGATATTCCTCCTCCTCCTTCTCTCCTTCTTTCTCTCTCTCACTCTCTCTCCTCCCTCCCTCTCCCTCCCTTTCTCTTTCTTTCTTTGGAAGAATAAAATAAATCTCTTATCCTCTTATGGACACAAGCCTTTGCTATCTATAATTGCAAGGAACAAACTGGATTATGCAAATAAGCTTATTATGCTAAGATTTGTTTTTAAATTTGGGGCTCATTAACACTCCAGAAAGCACTGAGTTTGATGCTGCTTTAATAGCATATTCTGAGTGCATAAACATTTTTGTTTCACTTATTTTTTCTGAATCAATCTTAGCTGAATGTATTTTGAAATTATAGGGTGTTCCATTTCTCTCTTTCTTTATTTTCATGTCATTTTCTGTAATCAACATTACCAGCCCCTGGTTACAAGCTGGAAATATTTATAATGCTTATTAGCTAAACCATCACTCTATTCCAACAAAAGAACATTAATATGAAAAGTTAACCATTTTTAAATTCTATTTTAATAGAGTAATGTGTAACATGCAAATGATATGATATGTTGGAAGAGTTTGCTAGAGATTTTCAGTCATTAATTAATCTTTATTTTATTAATTGTATGGTCCTAACCACTGTACTACTCAGTTTACAATTAAATAAAAAATAAATAAAACCAGATTTCTGAAATAAAGATACCAATTACAAATGAATAGTATGACAGAGCAATTAAAACTAACAGCAACAAAAAAGGTTATATTTTAGGGCTTCAACCTTTGAAAGTTACAAAAATGCTCAACCACAAGTAGCTATGAGAAGAACCTGAAGGAGCTATAAGCAATTCTTTCAGATGTTTTGGTGAACAGAAAGGATCTTACCAAACAGTGTTTTTTCAAATACAAAATAACCTGAATGTACCTCTCAAATAAAAGAGAAGTATGTTGGTTTGCAAAGATAATAGATTTTAGTTTGCTGTACAAACCAGATTTCTGCTCTTTAGCAAGTCAGTATGTATAATAGTGAATAGGGTTGAATTATGGAATGTTTTCTATAAATATGGAGTGGAAAATTCATTTCTAAAGATTATTATATAAAATGGAAATAAAGCATATATAAAAATAAATAGAATGCTTAGGGAATGATTAATGCTAATCAAGAAGTAAGATAACTGTGTGGTTTTTATGTCCCATATATTATCCAACACATTTATAGATAAATGTAAAGACAACATTTATGATAACTTTAGAGGTATGGTACTGAAATTTAACAATGTGTATATATAGATGATTTTGACTAAAAACCCAATGATTCACAATGAAATTTGAATAGAAAATAAACTGTATTATGTAGCAAGGAATATGAATGAAAAAATTAATTTCGAGTAATCATGCTTAAGAAGGAGAATGGACATACAATTACAAATTGCATAAAGGAGAAAAAATGAAGCTCAAATTACATTTTTGTACTTTGGTTTTGTACATTTTTGCTTGCAAAAGATGGTAAAATGGAAGGATTTTTTAACACGTACAAATGCTGATATGTAGCTTGGTCTAAAATGAATATTTGTTGAAAAAATTAAAATAAAGTATAGGGAAAAATTTTAAATTATCTTTTATATGGAAGTGAGAACTAAATATAATAGTAGGTTGAATCTAGTGGAATTGGTATTTAAGATATGTGTGGAATGGGGCCAGCGTGGAAACCGTGAATGATTGGCCCGTGGGGCCTCTGCCAGGGAAAAGAGGTCATCCCAGCTGAAAACAGTACCTCAAAAGGACATCTGAAACACCACAGGTACCCCAGACACAAGTGACATCAAGCTAGCTATGCCCACCATGGACATACACACCTGGACTCATACACCCTGGTCCCACCAATGAAATTGAGTTTGACAGCCCTAGTCTAAAATACCTTCCTGAAAAATTGCAAATAAATTTTTATGGATTACATATGATGCTGATCATGCTCATAATCCACTATAGCAAAGTCCCAAGCCACTTTCATATTTTTATTTACAGTATGTTAAACAGCTGTCCTTTTCAGGCAAGAGATAAGACTATGCTAAATGCAATCGCAAATGCAGTCTTTCTTTACCCAAACATCCATTTGTGAAGATTTTGTTATTTTTATAATAGCTAATTATATCTAAAGGCCGTCATGTTCCTGAAGGTATGTACCTGATATCCTAAATAAATACTGGGTTTTTGTCTAGCATTTTTGTCAAGCAGATGAAGAATATTTTTTTTCACATGTTGTAACTGTAAAGTTTTCTATGCAGAAACTATTGAGTTATTTTTGGTCTGTAGGGAAAGAGGCTGAGATTGCCATGATTGGAACTTTACAGTTTAGTGTTTGAAGTACAATTGAGAACAGTGCTCAGGAATTGACGTATTACCTTTTATATTAATCAGAAAGACTTAAAATGTACATTATATTAAGTTGAGTAAATTAAGTGGATTCAAATTTAAAGAAATAATAATTATGGTCAATTAGAAAAGAAGTTTCTTCTTTTTGTGGAAATAGTTTATTGATTATCTTTCTACTTTCTTTCTTTTTTTTAGTTGCTCTACTGCTATGTCACAAGCCTCACAAGGGTATTATTTCAAAAAAGAAAACAAAAAGAAAAGTGATTTAATATTGCAGTAGATTTTTACTATATTTCAAATCAATTTTGACTGAATTTTTTTTTAAAATGATGAACAAAACTATGAATCCTTATCTGAAAACATTTTGCTTTGAATTAGGCTTGTTTTACTTGAATTACTTGTTTGAAACAGGCTCGAACCTATTTTCTGTATTCTTACTCATGTTTATACCTATACCTATTATCTTGTAAGTGATTGACAAATCAAATCAAATCAATAAATGAATGAATGAATTGGGAAACTAGCAATTTATTTTCACCAAAAGTTGACAATGAGATATACATATACTTTTAATAAATCAATAAAAATATTGAACCTACTTCAGTAATAAAGAACAGCCATTTAAATAATGGAAAGCGGAAGTTGAGTCTCTTTTGATGGTTTAGATTCAATTTTGGCCACTGGAATCTGTGTTCCAGGAATTCACCATGTCTGGCTTTTCAGCAGGGGTGGGATTCAAATTTTTTTAACAACCGGTTCTGTGGGAATAGCTTAGTTGGTGGGCATGGCTTGGTGGTCATGTTATTGGCTGGGCATGGCCAACTCCATATCATTCACATCAAGGCATGCATCTCCTCGCCTGGCCTCTCACGACTGTGGGGATGCTGCAACAGTTGTAAATGTGAAAAATGGTCATAAGTCACTTTTTTCAGTGCCATTGTAACTTTGAATGGTCACTCTATACAAGCAAAGAAGGGGAAAAAACTCCAGAGAAGTCTAGTCCTTTCAAGAATGTAATAAGGGTTAACAGGAGGCAGTTTCTGTAAGCAACACCAGAATATTTCCTTCCTGCCTTTTTTGCAGGATTAGGCCAGTAATTTCTTCTAACAACCAGTTCTCCGAACTGCTTAGAATGTTAACAACTGGTTCTAGTGAATAGATGCGAACTGCTAGAATCCCACCCTCTGCAAAGGCCTCTGTTTAATGTAATATATAATATAGAGGAATGTATGTGTGTGTGTGTGTGTGTGTGTGTGTGTGTGTGTGTGTGTGTGTGTGTGTGTGAATTTTGGTATAGACCACTCTAATTCTGGGCCCATATAACATTGATTTGGTATTGGTGCAATTTAATGTGCCAATGATAGTCTATAAAATATAGTAGAGAGGGCATGCATAAGTGCACTAACGTGCCTAACGTCCCTAACGTCCCTGTCATTGTATTTTTATTCTGTTATACTTGTTCTGTATTTCGTTTGGCAAATTCTAATAAATATAAAGTCCTTTATGATTTGTTACCTGAATAATTGCAGGTCCACCTGTTCTAACCAGAAGTGTATCCATCTACAGCACTGTTTCTCAACAATGCATGCCAGGTGGGGAATTCAGGGAGTTGAAGTCCCACAGAACTTAAAATTGCCAAGGTTGAGAAACACTGATCTATTAGGAAGCAGCTCTTTCTAATCATCTGTAGGCTAAAAGTACTACTTTTCTATGACTGTTTCAATGCTCTAGAATGGCCTTCTCCATTCCTCCCTGATGGATTTTAGGAAATAATTGAAAGCAGAATTATTTTGGAAGACGCTCTCTTAACTCAAGCATTGCACCAGCTTTTATTTGTTCTTGGCTCTCTTTTCTGTCTTTTTGGGGTTTTAAATGTTATTGTTTTAATCATGTTGTGAATATTTCAGTTATTGTTATATTGTATACTATGCAAACTATTGAGAGTCATTATACTGTGGTAGCATGTAAGTTTAATAAATATTAAATAGCCAAAAAGGAGAATTGTGTATGTGACACAGCATGTAATTTGACAATGAGAGCCTTCACAAATACCAGCTAGATGCATGACAGGCTTCACATAATCAGGAGTTATCAACAAAGCTATGAACCAATCCTACTATCCACATTTAATGCAATATTGTAAAAGGTAGAGCAGTATGTCTATACTTAAGGCTACATAGATTTCCCTTGACACTGAGAATATGCATATATGTTTAATAAGGCAATGGAAAAGAGAGATAATCATGTATTCCCTTTCCAGGTGTCACTTTACCCTTAGACACAAGACCAATTGCACCTAGCAAACAACAACATGTGTTGGACATTAGAGTAGAAGACCTCTTGAAAAGGGATACAATTTCACTAAAATGAGGGAGGAAAGCAGAATTTCTAGCTTTTCTTGAAATTATTTTTGTACTTGAGAAACAGATTTATTTACTTTTATTTATTTATTTATTTGTCAATTGCTTACAAGGTAATAGGTATAAGTAAAACATAGTTATGAATACATGGATACATATAAGAAAAATAAAATATAAAAGAAACAATAGAACAGGGATGGTAGGCACATTGGTGCGCTTATGCATGCCCCCTACAGACCTCTTAGGAAAGGTGTGAGGTCAATGGTAGACAGTGTAAGGTTAAAGTTTTTGGGGTTTGGGGAAGAAACCACAGAGTCAGGTAGAGTATTCCAGACATTGACCACTCTGTTGCTGAAGTCGTATTTCTTGCAATCAAGTTTGATGTGATTAACCTTGAGTTTGTATCTATTGTTTCCTTTTGTGTTGTTATGGATGAAGCTGAAGTATTCATTGACAGGTAGGACATTGCATTATATGATTTTATATACTATACTTAGATTGGACCAAAGGCGGCATAGATCTAGGTTTTCTAGGTCTAGAATTTGAGTCTGGTGGCATAAGGTATTCTGCAACGAGGAGTGAAGAACTCTTCTTGTAAAATATTTCTGGACTTTCTCAACTGTGTTAATATCAGATACATAATATGAGTTCCAGACTGATGAGCTGTATTCAAGTATTGGTCTAGCAAATATTTTGTATGCTCTAGTTATTAGTGTAATATTATTAGAAAAACAACAACGTAAGATTAGGTTAACAACTCTTAACGCCTTTTTGGCTATGTAGTTACAGTGGGCTCTAGCACTTAGGTCATTTGAGATGAGTACTCCAAGATCCTTGACAGAGTTTGGATCATCAACAAGATGTCTTGACTATTCAGCCTGTATTTTATTTTCTGACTTTTTTTCCCAATATGTAGGACAGAGCATTTATTTGTTGAGATTTGAAGTTGCCATTTGTTTGACCATTCTGATACATAGTCAAGGTCTTTTTGAAGGATAGCAGTATTGTCTGTGATGTTGAATAGCTTTACATCATCAGCGAAAAGATTGATATGATCACAGAGGTCATTTATGTAGAGTATGAAAAGAGTTGGTCCTAGAACACTGCCTTGGGGGACACCACTGTTGACAGGTGCAGAATTTGATAGGACGCTCCCAATTTTTACCATTTGTTGTCTGTTTGACAGGAATGCTTCTATCCAGTTATGCAGGTGTCCAGAAATACCATAAGATTTTAGTTTTAGGAGTAGTTTGTTGTGTACCATTGAATCAAAGGCTTTACAGAAGTCTATGTAGATTGCGTCTATTGCTTTGCCCTGATTGAGTTGTGTAGTCCATATGTTTTTGCAATGTAAGAGTTGCAGATTACATGATAGTTTTTTTCTAAAACTAAATTGTTTATTAGAGAGTAGGTTGTTTGTTTCTAAGTGGAGGATGATGGATTAGTTAATAATTGATTTCATGACTTTACAGGTGATGCAGCATAAAGAGATTGGTCTGTAATTTTCAACTAGGCTGGGGTGTCCCTTTTTGAAGATGGGGATGACCGTGGCTTGTGACCACAGTTTTGGCAAGGAGTTTTGGTCCTGAAAGATTTTTCAAAGATTATGCTTAGAGGTTCGGCTATGGCAGTGGATAGCTTTTTTAAGAAGTAGGCACATATTCCCTCCGGTCCAATAGATAGAGATGGTTATAGATTGCATAGTACTTTTTCAACATTGTCTTCTGTAAAATTTATATGTATTAGATCATTGTAGTTGTCTGTGGTTTGACTAGGAAATACTGGGCATGATCCATTGCTGTTTACAAATATTGAGCCAAAGAATGTGTTAAATAGGTTGGCTTTAATAATGTCGTCATTGCAGTCTTTACCATTAGGTCCTTTCAGGGGTGGGATGGACCTTGAGTCTTTTAGTTTGTTGTTTACAAAATTGTAGAAAGCAGGGGTGGAATTCGTGTGTAGAAGATTTTCTTCTTGTTTAATGTGATAATTGGTGCATTCAGTTTTTATCTGGTGGCATAAATTTTTGTATCGGCTTTTGAAATTGGCAACGTGACCAGATTTGTTTTTCTGCCAAAGTGATTTCTTTTTGGATTGAAGCTTCCTTATTGTTTTGGGTAATTTGTTTTTTCTGGTTTTTGGAGTTGTTAATGGTACATATAGTTTGATGACTCTTTTGACTTTAAGTAAAAATAAGTTGCAATGGTCTTCTACAGTATTGCATCCAGAGAATAGAAATTGCCAATCAAGGGATGAGAGATCGTTGTTTATAAAATCATAGTTGCCTTTTTTGAAGTTATAATTGGGGATTCCATCATTGTGATGATTTTTGTTTGGATGTATGTTGAGACAAAAGTCAATCATGTTGTGTTGGAAAAGGGTTCTTTAACTTGTATTCAGTAAATTGAATTCAAATTATTGCAGAAGATGAAATCAAGGCAGTGGTTAAGTCTAGTGTTGTTGGTTACTAGTTGTTCTAGTCCCAGATTTGTTATTGCATTGTAGAAGGTTGCATGTATGGGTTCAGTTGTACATTTGTTAAGAGTCCAGTTAATATGAGGTAGATTAAAATCGTCAAGAAAGATAAAAGTGTGTGGGCAGAATGCTGCCTATGTTAGTAGTGTATTTAGCTTGTTTGCATGTTCGATGTCATAATCAGGGGCTCTAATTAAGAACCGGAATGTGGTATTTAAGGACAGTTAACAGACGATGGTCTCGGGAGTAGCAAGCTCCTGGGTAACTTGGATGTTTTTTAGATGTAGGGACTTTTTATAGAAGATAGCAACACCACCTCCTCAACGGATTTCACGATCTGATTGGTAAACATTATTAAAATAGTTCAACTTGTTCTACTGTAGGTAAGGGTTTAGACCAGGGGTGTCAAACTTGCAGCCTGTGATGATGCTACAATGGCACAAGTTTGACACCCCAATCTTCTACTTTTAGATTTCTAACTTTTAGATTTCTATCTCCAGGATACGATACAGTCATCTGCAAAATAGAAATCTAATTAGAGCTTTTCTTCCGTTTCAGAAGGAAATCCAGTTGAGCAATTATGTTCCTGACATTCTTTTTTATAGAAAGTTTTATCAATTCAGATTCCATAATGTACAAAAGAACTGATAAGGAAAATGGAAAGAGTAGAATAAGCAAAGCACTGTCACACCTTTATTACAGTCCAATATATTTTACATGTAAATTATGACAAAAGCAGAATGTTTTTGTAGAAGTTTATAGAGTACACAGAACCACAATCAGTTGGATAGTTTCATTATTCTTGAACAGTGGCTCTTCAGCTAATTAAGCTCATTCTAAGGAAATGCATATAATCCAATTTCAGGAAAATGGGAACTTTAATAAAAAGAATGGTAAGGAATCTGCACATATGCATAATAGAATGTATATTAATCTTGTTTTTTTTAAAGCTAAGCAATCAAATATCCTAAAAATAATTTTTCCATAAAGGGATTTCTGTAGGAAGCCACAAAAATCCATTCCAGTTCCTCTCAATAGAATGTTCTTGCAATGATAAAAATATACCTTTAAGTCATTTCCACTGAAGTCATCAGGTTTAAATCCTAAAATGACTTGATCAAACCAAACTTTTATCAGGTTCACAGACCAGAATAAGAAGAATGGTGTACAGTCCATTAAAAAGTATAGAAAGTATATCAGAGACTAAAAATAAAAATTATGAAAATCTGGGGTATATAAAAAGGGATAGGGTTTCCTGCTTCAACAGGGGTTGGACTAGAAGATTTCCAAAGTCGTTTCCAATTCTGTTATTGCACATTGAGGCAAGCTTAGTTATCTGAAAGCAGCAGTATGTTTAGAATTGCTCCCTGCACCCTGGAAACTTATGCAATAAGGGTGAAATGAGACTAGTATCAATATGTCTGTAAAACATGCCCAACATATTGTGTTGTTTCTATGTATTCAGATTCATAAGAGCATTTTCTCTCCAGGTAAGGAATCATTCATATCAGCTTTCAAGGACAGCTGCAGAGGTGTGTGTGTGTGTGTGTGTCATCATGCCAGAGTAATGGCCCTCCGGTGTTTAGTGTTTAGTTAAATATGACACAAGGAAAGCAGAGTATTTCTTCCATTTACTAGCAATAAACGTTGGAAACCTGAGTAGATCCAATTGGCACTCTATGTTTGCTGCAAGATGTTTAATGAGTGCTTTGCCCTCATCATATCCAATGCTGAGTAGAAGACCTAGAGAGCAGCCCAAGAAAGATATTTTAGTTGCCGCTGCCTGTTTCCAGTTATAACAAGATTTGCTGATTTAAGTTATGATTTAACCAGTTATCTTCCATAACAAGTCTAGCAAATCAAAGTAACACATCATGTGTCATACATCCAAGGTATGAGACCCATGGTGCAATAAGAAGTTAAATTGAGTATATTAATAACAGATTAATTTATATTCTGAGAGAAGTTTCTGATAAAATATCTGGAAAATATTTTCAGAAAATATTTTTTTAACATTTTACATTTTTATGGGATTCTTTGATTCTGACAGTATCTTTATAGAAAATACAATTACTGTATTTTCTGGCGTATAAGACTACTTTTGAAACGAAAAAAAGTCAACCAAAAATCGGGGGTCGTCTTATACGCCGAGTATAATTTTCCAACTCGATCCTGCACCAATCACTGCAAGGCTGCTCGGACCGCCTCTCTAACTCAGCCAATCCAAGCAGGCTTTTTATGCATGCAAACGAATTTTCCAACTCGATCCTGCACCAATCACTGCAAGGCTGCTCGGACCGCCTCTCTAACTCAGCCAATCCAAGCAGGCTTTTTAATTAAAAAAGAATTGGTGTTGCCTCGGAAGTGGGGGGGTAGTCTTATACAGCGAATATAGGCCTAAACCTATGTTTTAACTATAAAATTAGGGGGTCGTCTTATACGCCGGTCGTCTTATACGCCGGAAAATACGGTACCAATAAATGAGGGAGGATTCCATTTTCCAAACTGCAGCTATATCATCAAGCTTATCTATTGTCAAGTATTAACATATACTGGAAACCAATATTAGTTGATCAATATTGGAATATAGATATAGCACATTTGGTTGGATGTTTTAGTTACAATGCTAAAATAACTCTTGGAATTATATATTAGTGTTTTAGTCTTTTACAAATACTGAACCATGCTTTAAGTGGAACAACCCAGCCTGTATGGAATCTAGAAAAGCTATCCTTTTCCCCAAAGTCTTGGTTCTCTCTGGTTTTGATACATTCTACCAATGCAACCTTATGAAAACAGATACCAAACCTGGACTGCCAAGATCACTAAATGATAGCAAAGGGATATGGAATACTCTAATCCTTTTCTGCCATCTGGCAGTGATTTGTATTTTTGCAGCTACATTCCTAAAAGCAAGCATCTCCTTTGCATCTTCATTATTTTGAGTATTTAGATTCAACTATCTAGAGAGCATTTCTCAATGGGAATGTTTTATAGAAAAGCTTTCTGTAATTTTTGATTGTCTTCATGTTAAAGGTGAGATGGATAGAGAGTTACAAGTAAAGAGTAGAAACATTTAGGAAGGTGGGAGGAGATATGGATTCATTCCATCAGGCTGCAGCTTTGATGGAAGGCACAGAAGGGGGCAGGGAAATATTAACAAAGATATACATTTACTAGTCGCAAGGAAATCCAATTTCCAAATGTAGATTCCCATTTTGTATTCCTGGGATTTGTTTTATTTTTTTGCATTTCATAGAATGGGGAGAGCCAACTACCAACATTTCATAAAGATCTATCCCAGGAGTGTCAAACTCTGGCCGGGGGCTAGATCTGAAATGTGGGGTGCTTAGAATTGGCACATGGGGCCACCCTAGAAACAGCAAAAGACCAGCCTGCTGTCTCTGCCAGTGAAAATGGAGCTTGGGAGAGCCACGTGTGGCCCTCTCAGGTTCCATTTTTACTGACAAAGGGCAGCAGGAGGCCGTCACAGATGAAAATAGAGCTCTGGATCTATTTTCTCTGGCATAGCGCTTGGGCTCCCACAGATACCCCCAATACGAGTGACATCAAGGTGGCCAGGCCCACGCTGGCCACACTCACCCCAGCCTCTGAGGTCAAACACAATCCTGATGCAGCCCTTAATGAAATCGAGTTTGACATCCCTGATCTATCCTCACACATATTTCAGGCAAAGATCTTCTAAAAAGAAAAAAGGAAAATATAAATTAAATTTTAAATTAAATTTGCCAGAAATATTTCCAGGGAAAGAAAGTAATTCAGATTTATTAATAACCTGGTATGGCACATTTTGAAGTCAAGAAGAAAATGATTCAAATGTACTAATCACAAATGTATTAATCACATTTTGAAGTCAAGATGTTGCAAATCTAGATGCTACTGTAAATAAAATTGGGTTGACTTGCTTAAAAATAGACACTAAACAAAGATCTTTTCAGATATGAAAAAGACAGAACCACTAAATACCCTCTGTTTAAGCTTCATTGTTAAAGCAAAGGAATTTAAAGAAGTTACCACAGCTGTTAGAGTTCTGCATGACTAGTTTAAAATCTTGCTCAGGAAAGAAACTAAAATGTAGCCCATCTACTCCCACTGAGTAATTTCACAGTGTGTAACCAATGTTCTGTTATTTTCAACATCATCAGCTTCACCCCTTCCAAGAAGGAAGCAGTACAGATGTACAAATTACGTTACAGTATTGCTTATAAAACTAGTCTAACCCAAGGGGTTAACATCCTGAAACTTCTCCTTCATCAGAAATGTGATGTGTGTTATAGTTTCATTTTGCTTCTGGGTATTATTAATTTCTGCATATTAAAGGAATTACTGTGTAGGAGGCCAGTTGAACAGGAGAAAAAGTGAAACAAGGAGTGAGAAGAGGGGGAAATAAAAAAAAATCTTCCCAGAATTTTCTTTTTTCAAAGAATCTGTGTCAGAGGTGCTGCTGTTTTGATATTTGTTCCCAACAGAGGTCCATAAATTTCATAGTTGTGCAAAAGAGGGAGAGAGGCTGTGAACACATATGTAAGTCAAGATGTTGTCTAATTAGGGCTTGGGGAGAAAATGTTTCAAGAAATCAACTTTTTCCAGACAGTTCAAGATAGCAAGATGAGTTAAGATGATGAATGTTCTGCAAATGAATTACCCTGGAGGGGGAAACCTGATATTAAAGGATGTTCATATGTTTGCCTTAGTGAATTTTCTTTTAATAATAGACTGAATCTGGTCATATTTGAGGCAGATTTTTATTTATGCTTTCTGTATAAGTTAATATTCATAATTTTTCATAAGAAAAGAAACTTTAAAAAGACTGCAGACCAGTTTAGGACACATATACACCTACTATTTAATCTGTTCCTGTCTGGAACTAATGTTAGCTTGACTATAAAATGCCTTAAGAAAACTTTTCCAAAGAAAGTCAGTTTGGCATCATTTAGATATGTTAATTTTTCTTCTTTTTTTCTTCTAATCATTGAAATGTTCTATGGAACTAAAACCCATTTCAGCATTATTTCTTAATACCTTGTGTGATTAAAATATAATGTGAAAAGCCAGTTAATTTGCATGTTACAAAATAATTACTGTAAGAAGTGGCATCTGAAAAAATCTTTTTCTCTGGAGAAATCTCAACTGCTTTATGGCTTCTCTTTTACAACTAACTTTAACATTCTTATTATGTTTCATGGATTTTTCATTATCTTCATTTTAGTATCTCATTGGATCTTTATTTAAAAATTAATATCAATATTTTCTAAATGTAAAATAGTATTTAATGTATTTCATTTCTAATTAATCATCACTACTTTCTATTAATCATCACTACTTTATTAATCAGTATATTCGTTTTAAAAGACAAGTGTTATAATGTAACCATATACCTATATAATTTAAGTCTTTACTTTAAAAATACACCAAAGTTGGAGCTATGAAATTACCACATTACCAATAGGTGATATTGAATGTAAATTAAACACAGTTACACTGAATGATGTTAATGAAACCCATCTGTTTGGATTAAAATTGATTATTCACTGAAATAAGTAAAAATTTAGTAATATGGGCTTAAATGGAAATTTGAACATGTTTGCTACGGTACAACTAAAGAGATAAATTTCAGTTTCTTATAAACATATATTTTTAAATTTTTAATTGAATACTTTATTGGAGTAGAATACTTTATTCACCAAGTGTGATGAGACACACAAGGAATTTGTCTCAGGTGCAGAAGCTCCCAATGTACATGCAAAGCAACAGAATAATAATAATAATAATAATAATAATAATAATAATAATAATAATAATAATAATAATAATAATAATAATAATAATACCAATAAGAAGGGTAGTAGAGAATATGACAGGGATAATAATACTATAGCCATACAATATGGGTAAATATACTTAGACATAAGGCAATCCTGTGAGAATTAAATGTTTGTCATGAGGAGCAGGAAATGTCCTTGTTTCTAGCTGTTTTGGTGTGTAATGCTGTACAGCAGCTCCTGGGGAGGAATTGAAACAGGTTATGTTCATGATATTAACTGTCTGTAGATATTTTCTCAACAGTTCTTCTATGGAAGGCAAGCTAGTTGCAATTGTTTTTCCTATAGTTATTCATTGGTCTGCACCTGACCTGTTTAGTTTAAGTTCTGTATATGTTGAAAGAAAATTTTATGAATACTTTTCCCATCTTAGAAAAGAAGAATATTCCTAAAAGAAAAGAATATTTCTTTTATTCTTAAGGAACCCAACAAATGCTGTCTGAAATGGGTGAAATGGCTTTGTTACCAATAATGATAAAATAGGTGGCAGGCACTACTTTCATTGTGTTTTCATGTAAAAGTTTTATGTACTGCTAATTTACTGTTTTATATTCACTGCTTATTTACTGTTTTAGATTTACTGCTAATCTAATTGATCTACAGACAAAATATTTAATCACTGTGTGTAATAACAGTATTGCTTTTACCACACACATGGAAAATAAATAAATTAAATTAATTTAATTTATTAAATTAATAAATTTTTTGGTGGAAAATAAATTAAACCCATGGAAATTCATCTGTTTGGATTCAAATTTATTATGGCTAAATTCATTGAAATAAATAGAAATCAAGCAATCTAAATTATGTTATTTCAATAGATCTATTTCAAGCAGTACTAAAATCAGTTCAAATTTATTTTGGTTTCTTAAAAATAAATTTCAGGTCTGTTTTATGGATTGTTCTGTTTAAAATAAATCCAGCAGACATTCCCTTACAGCTTTGCCTTGCATGGAGACCTTTTCATCGAGAATGGAACCCTAGTTTTGTTTAAACTTATTCCTACCAGTTGAAAGAAAGCAGGGAATGTGTCGGTGCATTTCCTTTTTAATTGAAGATAGGACTAGAGCAACAGAATAATTCATATCAGACTGCAAGTCAGTTCTCAGTGAAATAGTTCATTCTTTTTTAGAAAGTTCTGCTGTTTTGCTTTGTATAGACTTGTGCTTTAGTGCCCTCTTGTGGTGGAGTTGTATATTTTTTGCTGGGGGGAAGGAAGACATCAAGAAATTAAACCAAATAAATTTGCCCTATGTAAAAAATGATTTCATTATATGTATAAAGCTAGGAAGCAAACAGGCGTAGCTGCTTTGCAGCTTGCATCCTTTTGTGACAGAATTTTACTCTATGTGAAGCTAATTAGTTCTTTAAAATGGTGGCTGCAGGAGTAAACAGCAAATAATCTGTCAAGGCTAATTCAATATGTATATATAGCAGACAGATCAACTCTGAACTGACCGATTGAAGCAAATTATAATAGTAGGCATTAAAAAGTAACATATTTTAATTCAAATAATCTGTACATCCAGTTCTGTACTTTCTAGCGACTAGTGACTATTGCTGACTCTCCAGTGTTTCAGGTAGACATCTTTTGTAGATAATAATATTTTAACTTGAAGAGATTAATATAACTGACAACAGAGTGGAAACTCTGTTCCATTTATGGATCTAAGCCTGCATTATAAAATGTTCAAAATTTATTACCCAGGAGTTTATCCCAGTATTGATTCAAATGGGCAGATCAGAGGTCAACCTAAAGAAACAACTGGGAAGGATTTTTGCTGCATGCATGGATGAATCAGAGTTATTAAAGTCTATATCATCTGGCTCATGAAATAAAAAATATCTGATTTCCAAGACTCTTAAGTCAAGAGAGAAAAGAGTGAGAAAAATTTATCTCATATTCATGTTTGCAGTTCAATAATGTACAAGGAAAAAACAGATTAAATGCTTTAAAATACCTAATACATTTTTCATCTAGTGCACTTGGACATGGTGGTATGAATATTAAGCCACTGGGCAGAGCACAATTTGTCATTTAATACACTGCATTTCTCCTGCTAAATTGTTAGTAACATACTGCAGGATAAAAATTAATCATTCTCATAATATTTACATAAATGGAGATTATGTCATTGTAGAGTACATTAAAATAGGATAAGGTCCTGCCAAGCATTGTTGGATGCAATGTTTCTTTATTTATCTGGAAAAGAACTGTTCTTGTTCTCTTCCCAATTTCTTCTGTTAGAAATGGAATCTCTTCATAAAAAAAAATTTTTTTCTAGTTCATTCAAAATTTCACCTGTGAACATTGCTAAACAAACCAGCTGCTAAACAAGAACCACTAGTTAAGCTAGTTAAACAGTTTGGATTTTGACATAGCTGCTAGATGACAACAGTAACACAGAGAAAATCTTTGCTTCCATATGATGGTCATTGGGTTTTTACAGCCCAGATCTGGTAGCTTACCTTTTTACTAAGTGCCTTTTACATTCCTTTTTGGGGTAATTATATCTTATCTAAAAGAAGCTTGGTTTCTGCTGCTCAGATGTAGTAAATCCACTCATGACTTGTCCTCTTATATTAAATCCCTTTCTTATACTTTAAGCAATCAAATGACACACTTTTACATATTCATTCCATAATAAAGGCATATGTCAAGAATAAAGGCATTCTATAATAAAGGCACATGTCCAGATAGTGGACGGCAGAGGTGGTATTCAGCAGGTTCTGACCAGTTCTGGGGAACCGGTAACGGAAATTTTGAGTAGTTTAGAGAACTGGCAAATACCACCTCTGACTGGTCCCGCCCCCATTTATTATTTATTTGCCTCCCAAGTCCCAGCTGATCGGCTGGGTCTTCTTTTGTTGCCTTGCACAGGAGAATGGAGCTGGAAAGCAAGTTAGTGGGGTGGGGTGGGAATGGTATTTTTCAGTAATCTTCCCCCAGGAGTGGGGAGGAAATGGGGATTTTTGTAGTATACTTCCCCTGGATGGGATGGGAATGGAGATTTTACAGTATACTTCCTCTGCCATGCTCACAAAGCCATACCCACCAAGCCACACCACACCCACCGAGCCATGCCCACCAAGCCAGACCATGCCCATCAAGCCATGCCCACCAAGCCACATCCACAGAACCGGTAGTAAAAAATGTTGAATCCCACCATTGGTGGAGAGTAAATTTTGACAGCAGATATCACATAGTCGGGCATGAAAATATATAGTGAGATAAAACCACTGATTCAAATTAAACAAAGCAATGACTATCCATTGGGTCAAAGTGTTTCATTCTAGCTGATTACTTATAGAAAAAAAAGTTGTACACTTTCAAAATAAATATTAGTCAATTCATACATATTTTCACATATCAAAAGGATATGAACACTGCTTATCTGGGGGAACTCAGACTTATCTTGTTTGCATCTCCAATATACTGAATTATAGTTGAATAAATCAATGCATATGGGATTCAAACATACAAAGCTCTAACATACAAGTGAATTCCTAGAATGCCTACAGCTTTTAAAATACTATATTGAGTCTATGTTTCTCCTTTCTTAAAGAAACAAGCAAGAATTCAATTCTCTTTAGAAAGTTCATCCATCCTATGCTGAACTTATTTGTTCTTTATGATATCTTATTTTTTGTAAAATCTGCTTCTAAATCTGAAATTGCTTTCTGGGTTTTCAGAACAATATGTTTCTATGATTTAATGTTGCAATATTAGCTTAAAATAGCAAGTAACAATTTTCTACATGTTGCCTAATCAAAATCTATACTAAGTTGTTTATTCTATATGATATACAATATACTATATACTATACTATTAACTACTTAATACAATAAACTCAGTAGCATATACTGTATAGCAGCATATTACATATTTATATAGATATCTATATCAATTGACAGATGTTTTGTTTCCAAATCTAGGGTCCATTGAATATACTGACCATCTGAGATTTCAAGTCATACCAAGTTGTTTACCACTAAAATATCTGGCTGTTTAAAAAAAATGTAAGGAATAGATGGCACCAGGTAAATAGTTCGTACAATTCCTGCATCTAACTAAGTCATTCATTCTTTATTGGTTTTACTTTATTGCCAGCTCCACTTTAGAGACAAGCAGACCTCAAGACGCAGCATTTTTGTCTATGGTTGTTGTATTTCCAACATACGTATGTTGAATTTTATACTTTCCAGAAAAGAATTACTCAACCAGTTTTGTAATTCGTTAGCCAGATTAAAAGTTAGCTCTATACTAACAAAGACTCTGACCTATCTTTTGTAAACATTAGATGAATTGTCATCGCCTCATGCAAAGAAACCCAAAGGTTTACATGTTGTGTATTTATAAATTTTGTCTATTAGATCTCATTAGCAGTATTTTAAGGAATAAACATTTTTATGAAATATACATATTGGCTGAAAAGAGACTCAAAATATTCCATAATACAAATTATATGCTAGTTATAAGTTAGTATTCCATTAAAACACATTGTAATAGTACATAATGAATCAGATATCATCTTTATCTGACAGGAAGAGTTTGTTTTTCCTTCTGTTGCAATATGGGAAAATAACCTCAGATTCACTGACAATACAGTAATTGAAGATAGATGTGTATTTTTTTTCGAATGTGAGAGCAAACAGTTTTTCATGCAGAAACATTTTTCCTTAATACAAACAAGGAATTAGATGTGTACGGGCCAGTTTGATTGGCACCCTTGTATTCAGAATAAGTTACTTCATCTCCATGATAAAATTATCAAATTATTTTGATAATCAAATTATTAATCAAACTATTTTTCAACTCTTTATCTGTTATTTCTTGTCTAAAGAATGTAATGGCTGGGGCCATGTCTACCAGTAATCATATTTCTTTTTTGTCAAGAAATGGGTTTGTAGAGTACTTTTGTTTTACTGATCCTAAGAGTACCGAAGCCTAGTTTTGGATAGCATCATTCAGATCATTGGGTCAAATATCGGTAGTAATGAAAACTTAAATAACACCAACACCTTCCATGTTTGAACAACTAAAGAAGAGCTCAAACTTTGAAATAATTTCACTGTTAAACTACGTTATAGTTTTTAATACTCAAGCCGATCAATTTCATCAGGTTTTCATTACTCCTTCAAAATTATACTTAATCTATAATGAGTTCAAATTCAACTTATTTATCTAAGAAGAGATAACAAATACTATTTCAACCTTCTTCTGATTTTAATTAGTGATTTAATAGACCTCACTAAAACATGATTCTTATTTGCTTATGCAATGTATAATAACATTTACTTTAAAAACTTCTTGATTAAATTATCCATGATTCAGCAAAAAACTGCCTTAGAAGTCCTTCATAAATGCAACCTGCAGTTTCCTCAGAAGCCAATTCTTTTCCAGGACATCATTCACATAGACATGTGCTTGCGGCATTCTCCTATTTCTTGTTTATCTCCCGTAGCCTGTACAAATGGATGGGAACGCCACCTGATCTTCCTTCCTAAATTTTCAAAGTCCATAATGATATAACTGTGGCTAGTCTTGAAAATATCATTTGTTTCCCCTGTGAATTAGCAGGAAGAAATAAATGAGAGGCTTAACGATATTGGAAACTGTTTTGTCATATTTCTGATCTGTACTCCCAGCACATGATGTATTTTAGTTGGTTTGTTGGAGTACATGTTTGTTTCTGTGCTTTATAGTACAGAGCCGCCAACCACCACAACTTTTCCATTTATCTTTTTTGCAGCTGTTGCTGCATTCCCTTTTCCCTTTAAGAATCAATCATTCTGTCTGCTGTTCATCGCTATTCCTTTTTCTTTTCTTGAGAGCTCATAGACTGTTTCTTCTATAAGGACTTGAAAGTTGTTTCCAAGTTCCAGCAATGCAGAATATTTTTATGTCTCTTGTTTTGTTTGTCATTGTTCCTACTGGACTGGTTCTTGTTAGATTATACTCTTATAGCCAACTCTTTCTTCGTCAACTCCTGGTGCAGCATTTCTCTTGTTTTGATCTGAGAAATCCTCATTAAGAGATAAAATGTGGTTATTTACTGCTGCAGTCCTCTGGCTTTTCTTGACCATGGTTACATTGACTTGCTACAAACTTAGGCAAGTTCTTTCAGAAAGGAAAATAAACATTCCATAAACATTGCAATGATTGCAAGGGAAATGACTATAAAGTCATGTTTATTCATATCTTTTGTATTATTTACTGTTTATTGTCTGGACATTTTAATGCATGTAGATTACTTTAAATTGTTGGATTTTGACCATAATAAAAAGTTCATTCATTCATTCATGAATAGTACCAGCAGCCAGATTTCTACAAAGATCAACAGTAAGACCCCCCCACAAAGAACACTCTTCACTGTTGTTCCCACTGCATGCATGTAGTGAGAACAGTAGTGGACATCAATCTTGATGGTGGTCAATCTTTATAAAATTTGTTCTAAAAGGGTATGGGTGAAGCAAGACAGAACACAGCTGTTTTCTCCCGCCTCACTCTGTAACCCATATCAACAACTTATCAGCCTCAGAGGCTGTTTTGAGCAGGTTATCTATGCTTTCCTGAAATAATACCAGACATTTTTTTAAGAAATAGCCTAAGTGATTCCCCACACCCTGTTGCTCATTTGCATTGCATCTATGTATGTATTTAATTTCAAGAAAAATAAATCCAAACACCTGCACATCTACACCCACGCCATTCTTTGAGCATCTGTTGGAGGCACCGTATTGCGGTGGTTCTCCTCCTTCCTCTCCGACCGCTCGCAATTTGTTTTGACAGGGGGGCAGAGATCGTCCCCAAGGCCCCTGCTTTGTGGGGTTCCTCAGGGGTCGGTGCTCTCGCCCCTGCTGTTCAACATTTATGTAAAGCCGCTGGGTGAGATCATCCGTGGCTTTGGGGTGGAGTTCCATCAGTACGCTAATGATACTCAGCTGTACATCTCCACCCCGGGCCACCCCAACGAAGCCGTCGAAGTGATGACCCGGTGCCTGGAGGCCGTGCGGGGTTGGATGGGTCGTAACAGGCTTCGTCTCAACCCGGCCAAAACCGAGTGGCTGTGGTTTCCTGCGCCCAGATACAGCCAGCTTATTCCTTCGCTGGCCGTGGGGGGAGAGGTTTTGACCCCCGTGGAAAGGGCACGCAACTTGGGTGTCCTCCTGGATGTGCGGCTGTCTTTGGAAGAACATATTGCAGCCGTCACCAGGGGGGCTTTTTATCAGATTCGTCTGATTTACCAGTTGCGGCCCTTTCTGGATCTGGGCACACTTCGCACAGTCACTTCTGCCCTCATTATCTCCCGCTTGGATTATTGCAATGCTCTCTACATGGGGCTCCCCTTGAAGAGTCTCCGGAGGCTGCAGTTAGTTCAGAATGCAGCCGCGCGGGTGATCGTGGGCGCCCCTCGGGGAGCACACATAACACCACTTCTCCGCAGGCTGCACTGGCTTCCTGTGGCCTTCCGGATTCGATTCAAGGTGGTACTGACGGTATTTAAAGTGCTGCATGGCTCGGGACCTGGGTACTTACGGGACCGCCTGCTGCCATCAACAACCTCCCGCCGCCCAGTACGCTCCCACAGGGTCACCCTACTTGGGGTACCGCCACCTGATCGTTGTCGGCTGGCGGCCCCGAGGGTGCGTGCTTTCTCTGTGGGAGCGCCCTCCCTGTGGAACGATCTCCCCCCGGAGATACGAGCCATGACAGATATCCTCTGCTTCCGGCACGCAGTTAAGACCCTATTTTTTAAACAGGCTGGCCTGGCCCAGTAAGGGTTTAAGGGGTTTTAAGTTAATAGGGTTTTTAAAATTTTAACTTCATTTTTAAACTTTCGGGATGCAGCCATATTTATGTTTAATTCGGTTTTAAACTCTATTTAATTTTGTATTCTTGTATTTTATGTATTTATTAGGCTGTACACCGCCCCGAGTCCCTTTTCGGAGAGGGAGCGGTATAGAAATACGATCAATAAATAAATAAATAAATAAATCTGACACAGAATAACAAAACTGGAGGGCGGCTTGGAGGACTTCATACAAGCAGGAGACCTTACACCATTTCAGAATCAGTTACAAAATGGGTACGATACTTTAAACATTAAAATTGTGAGGCTTGATACTGATTCTTGTAAATATATTTTTCTTTGAATTTTACTGGGTATTTCTGATCATATGACAAAGAAAGGTATATCCCCGTACCTAGAAATAATTTTTTCCTTCATCTTTTTTAAATATATCATGAAGTAAAGGCCTCTAGCTTTTGAAAACACAAAACCCTTCCCCACAACCAGAGTCAACTAAATGCTTTTGATGTCAGGTTATCATAATTAACAAGCTCTTGAATAGATGGAGACTACCCATCTCATCATGTCTTCACACAAATTACAAGTTTAAAATTTTTTCCTTATATTTTCTAAAGCAGCATTCCACATTTTTTGCATTTGTATGAGAAACGTATTTTCATACATTATTTATGCATTCCTTTCCAGGAGGTAAGTTAAAGAGATTTTTTTAAATTTATTCTATATTTTAAAAACTGAATGCATAAAACCCAGCAGCAGATTGTCTTTTTCTTTAACCAAGATTTGGAAAATCAAACTTAAACTCCAGAATTATACTCAAATGCATTTTACTCTTGTAATATTAACTTTTTTTATTACCGCAACTATTTCCCCTGTCTCCCTTGACTTCCACAGCAGGGGTGCTCCCATTATTTCCTGCAGTGTTCCACCTCCACTTCAGAGCTGTGGATTTGAGGAGCTGCCCTACTGTTTATCAAAGCTTTCCCCTTGGTCATCAGAGAGAGGTGGGGGAGGGAGGACGAGGGAGAGAGAGAAAGTCTTTTCTACTTTGGGCTAGAATGGAATTATCAATTTCTACTTTTTTCCTCCAAGCTTTTCTTCTTCGCCTTATTTGTATGGAGTTATCTGTTCACAGCTTAGTAATCTGTCTAGAACTGCTGGAAACATCATTTTTATGCACCACCTCTGACAGCCAAAGGCTGGTAATAGCAATGTGTTTTTATATGGGCACACAAAAACCAGGCATATGGATGAGAGATCCACAAAATAGTTTGTATTTTTCACACATCTTTCACTATCCTACTTAGAGCACTTACTGGTCCTTTCAGGCAGAACACCCTCAAGAATTAAAGCCCTCAAACTACTTGGTTTTTAAAAGAAAGTGCATTGCTAATTTTCAAGAGCAAATATCAAATGTTCCCTTGCCACAAGGTATAAGCTATGTATGCCTGTAAGTCTTTCCAAACAAGCATACACAAATATTTATCACAAGTTAGAGAAAGATTTGTTAAAGAAAATCTTAAGAGACAGTTGGCCCATTTTGATATATCCTTCTTGGTACGGTAAAAAAAATCTATTTTCAGAAAGGTATACTGAAGATAGGACTTTCATTAAAAGTTCATTCTTTCTTTGGACGTTTATCCAAATATCCTTCTAGTAATTATTTCTTTTTGTGCATTGTTGCAGTGTAACATCTGGCCTGCCAACATGTCTTTGTTTATGCATAAGCTTATGGAATTGAATAAATCCTAACTCTACAACCTCCTTATCTTGGACCTTGAAACTTACTAATGGAACATCTTTCAGTTGTTAATGAATGCAATTTCAGAAACACTTAAGAGTCCTCTGAAAGTAATGGTTTGCATCTGTAGAAAACTACAAATGCGTAACAATCCTAAGCATTTTTATTATGCAGTCAATAATAGTCACCTTGAAACAACTTTTACCAGTCTGGTGTTTTCTTAGATAATTATGCCCAGATTCATTGAAATAATGGGGGTTTTTCCTACACATAAAACTGTTATTGTAATGTTAATGTAAATGCCTTGTCTATAGATTAATTAGAATATCAGTGAAGAAAATTAGTATTTCACATGAAAAAAACAATGAAAGGGCCTATTTTATCCTTTTTGGTCAACAGAGGGACATGTCCATATCTTCTTGGATATCTTAGGTGGGGGGGGAGTAAAAGTAACACCTTATTCTCCAGGATAAGGAAAGGTATTTATAGAATCTTCTATCATAAATACTAATTCTTTAAATATCTAGATTTGATAGCATGGCAATCAATGTGTAATCTGGTTTGAATATTGTGTTTGCTGAAGGACAACCAGAACCGTTTGAAGAACTTAGTCATTAGCTGAACAATACATGTTGATAAGATGTCACATAACTTATGTTGTGTAAATCAGCAGTCCCCAATTTTTTTCGTCACCAGGGAGCGGTTCCATAGAAAACAATATTTCAACAGGGACATGCTACCTAGGTCCCATGCATGCAAACATGAAGCTTCACTCACTTGCATGGTCTGGTTTATAACAGGTCATGGACTGGTACCAGTCCATGGCCTGTATTGGGGACTCTTAATGTAGACGCTTCTCTGATGACACTACAATAGAATGGAATGGAAAGGAAAGGAAAGGAAAGGAAAGGAAAGGAAAGGAAAGGAAAGGAAAGGAAAGGAAAGGAAAGGAAAGGAAAGGAAAGGAAAACTGGAAGAGACCTTGGAAGTCTTCTAGTCTAGCCCATTACTTAAGCAGGAGAACCTATACCATCTCAGACAAGTTACTGTTTAGACTCTTCTTAAAAACCTCCAGTGATGGAGCATCCATGAAATCTAGAGGCAAGCTGCTCCACTGGTTAATTATCCTCACTGTTAGGAAGTTTCTCCTTAATTCCAGGTTGTTTCTCTCTTTGGTTAGTTCCAACCATTGTTTCCGTTCCTGCTTTCTGATGTTTTGGAGAATAATTTGACCCCCTCTTCTTTGTTGCAGCTCCTCAAATACTGGCATATTGCTATCACGTCACCCCTAATTCTTTTTTTCTTTAGACAAACCCAAATCCTGCAACCAATCTTCATATGATCGGGCCCTGGGCCTTCGGCTGATGTTGTGTAACGCCAGGTCCGTCATGAACAAGGCCCCTCTCATTCATGATTTGATCCTTGAGGGGGGGGCGGACCTGGTGGGTGTTACCGAAACTTGGCTGGGCCCAGAGGGGGGTGTCCCTCTGGTTGATATGTGCCCGGACGGGTTTCGAGTTTTTCATCGGCCGAGGACCCAGGGAAGGGGTGGAGGTGTTGCGTTAGTTATCAAGGAAGATCTATGTCCGAGGGAGTCCACTGTTTCTCAGACATCCGGATGTGAATCTCTTTTCGTGAAGTTTGGTCCCAAGGTTCAGATGGGCTTATTGATTGCTTACCTGGCTCCCTGCTATGCATCATCTGCCCTGCTTGAGCTTCTTGAGGTTATTGCTGGCATGACGGTTGAAACCCCTAGGCTTATAGTCATGGGGGATTTCAACCTTCCCTCCGCCGGCGGTACCTCGGGAGTTGCTCAGGAGTTCATGGCTTCCATGACAGCCATGGGCCTAACCCAGTTAATCCGGGACCCTACTCACATTGGAGGTCATACCCTGGATTTAGTTTTTGTCTCTGATCAGTGGCAAAGTGATCTGGGTATTGGGAATATAGTCATAGAACCCCTGTCATGGTCAGATCACTCACTCCTAAAGCTTGACTTCCGTTCCACACCTCTTAACCGCAGGGAGGCGGAACCATTAAAATGGTACCGCCCCAGGCGCCTGATGGATCCAGATCGGTTCCTGATGGAGCTTGGGCCATTTCCCGAAACTCACACACACAACTCGGTTGAAAACCTAGTTGCCACCTGGAATACGGCGACTGCTGGAGCGCTTGACCGGGTTGTGCCCTTGCGGCCTCTGACCCGGCGCCGCTCCCAAGTAGCTCCCTGGTTCTCCGAGGAGCTTAGGGAGATGAAACGCCGGAAAAGATGCCTAGAGAGTAGTTGGAGGACCAGCCGTTCTGAGTCTGACCGAACACTACTACGTTCTTATATTAAGATGTATTTAGTGGCGATAAGGATGGCGAGGAGAACTTACCTCTCCACCCTTATTGCGTCCGCAGAAAACTGCCCAGCCGCCCTGTTTAAGGTGACCCGCTCCCTCTTGAATGTGGAGTCGCGGGAGGACCCTTTGCAGGGTCGAGCTGAGGAATTTTCTATATTTCTCCAGGACAAAATCGCTCAGATTCGGAACGAACTGGACTCCGACTGGTCATCTCCGGGCGAGAGGGCGACGTCAGATATCGGTGAGGTCATCTGGGCTGAGTTCGACTCTGTTACAAAAGAACACATTGACAGAATACTGGGGGGACTGAACGCTACCACTTGTTTATTAGACCCGTGTCCCTCCTGGCTGGTCTTAGCCACTCGGGAGGTAACACGAGGCTGGCTCCAAGGCATTATTAACGCTTCCTTGAGAGAGGGGTTTCTACCCGCCGCTTTGAAAGAAGCGGTGGTTCGACCCCTCCTCAAGAAACCGTCCTTGGATCCAACATTGCTATCCAATTATCGTCCTGTCTCCAACCTTCGCTTTGTAGCGAAGGTCATAGAGACTGTGGTGGCACGTCAGTTCCCGCAGTACCTGGATAAAGCGGATTATCTCGACCCCTCCAATCGGGCTTCAGGCCCGGGCACAGCACTGAGACGGCGTTGGTCGCGTTGATGGATGATCTCTGGAGGGCACGGGACAGAGGCTATTCCTCTGTTCTGGTCCTTCTGGATCTATCAGCGGCTTTTGATACTGTCGACCACAGTATCCTATTGCATCGGTTGGAGGGGTTAGGGATTGGAGGCACCGTTCTTCGATGGTTCTCCTCCTTCCACTCCGACCGTTCGCAATTTGTGTTGACGGGGGGACAGAGATCGACCCCAAGGCCCCTACTTTGTGGGGTACCTCAGGGATCGGTGCTCTCTCCCCTACTGTTCAACATTTATATGAAGCCGCTAGGTGAGATCATCCGTGGCTTTGGGGTGGAATTCCACCAGTACGCTGATGATACTCAGCTGTACATCTCCACCCCTGACCACCCCAACGAAGCCGTATTAGTTCTGACCCGGTGCCTGGAGTTGGATGGGTCATAACAGACTTCGTCTCAACCCGACCAAAACCGAGTGGCTGTGGTTTCCTGCGCCCAGATTCAGTCAGCTTATTCCATCGCTGACCGTAGGAGGAGAGACATTATCCCCTGTGGAAAGGGCACGCAACTTGGGTGTACTCCTGGACGTTCGGCTATCCTTGGATGATCATATTGCGGCCGCCACCAGGAGTGCTTTTTATCAAATTCGTCTTATCTACCAATTGCGACCCTTTCTGGATCTGGACGCACTTCGCACAGTCACCTCTGCCCTCGTCATCTCCCGCTTGGACTACTGTAATGCTCTCTACATGGGGCTCCCCTTGAAAAGTCTCCGAAGGTTACAGTTAGTTCAGAATGCAGCTGCACGGATGATCTTGGGCGCCCCTCGGGACGCCCACATAACACCTCTTCTCCGCTGGCTGCACTGGCTTCCTGTGGCCTTCCGGATTCGTTTCAAGGTGGTACTTACAGTTTTCAAAGTGCTCCATGGCTCGGGACCTGGATACTTACGGGATCGCCTGCTGCCACCAACAACCTCCCGCCGCCCAGTACGCTCCCACAGAGTTGCCTTGCTCGGGGTACCACCACTGGATCGTTGTCGTCTAGCAGCTCCGAGACTACGTGCTTTCTCTGTGGGAGCCCCATCCCTCTGGAATTGTCTCCCCCCGGATATACGAGCCATGTCAGACATCCTAACCTTCCGGCGCGCAGTTAAGACCTTGCTGTTCAAACAAGCCGATCTAGCCAAATAAGATCATTGGGGTTTATATTTTGGAAATTTATAGGGGTGATTCTTGGCCATCTTGATTATTTACCTGTTTTCGCTTCTGTTTTCTGTATTATCTTGTTTGTTGAGTGTACACCGCCTTGAGTCCCTTTTTGGGAGAGGGAGCGGTATAGAAGTACGAATAAATAAATAAATAAATAATAAATATGTTTTAGTCTCCAAGCCTTTGCTCTTCTCTAAACATTTTCCAAGGTCTCAACAACATTTTTGTAGCATGGTGACCAAATTTGGTTGCAATATTCCAGATATGGTCTTACTATGGTTTTCTAAAGCAGTACTAATACTTCATGTGCACTTAATTCTATGCCTCTGTTTATACAACCCAGGATTGTATTAGCTTTTTTGACTGCTGCTGCACACTGCTGGCTCATATTAAAGTGATCATTGATTAGGATTCTAAGGTCCCTCTCAGATACCATTTTTGAGCCAGGTCTCACCTAATCTGTATTTATATGTTTGGTTTTGTTCAGTGGAACAACTTGCCTCCAGAAGTTGTGAATGCTCCAACATTTGAAGTTTTTAAGAAGAGAATGGATAACCATTTATCTATAGTGGTGTAGGGTTTCCTATCTAAGCAGGGGGGTGGGCTAGAAGATCTTCAAGGTCCCTTCCAACTCTGTTATTCTATTCTATTCTATTCTATTTTTCCTGGCTAAATGTAAATGTAAAATAACTCTTTAATTATAGTAATTCCATTATAAATCCCCAACATTCCTGAATTTTAACCACCAAAAATGTTAAAGGTTTATACAGCCAAGGTTAGTGGTGATTATTTCTTCATACAGTAAAATTTCTTGTGGGTAATGTTTGGCTCCAGATAATTGTCTGCATCTGTATTAGTTTAATGTAAAATAGATGCACATTTCCTCTCATCCAATAGACAATATATCAAAATAATATGCTTAACATAGCTTTTTAGTTCAGTGTGAACATTTGACATCTCCTATGATGTAATTCTCCTTTTTTGGCTGAATTAATAGATCTTAAGCACATTCTCACCATCCTTTCATTCAGGTATTCAGGAAGGAACAGTTTATGCAGAGGTGCTTAATAAATCAAAGAGACACTTAGAAGGATGTGAATTGTTCAGTCTAGGTGATTATTTTTTTTCTACCTTTTTAGTCATTATAAAAGTCCAGCCCATGCAGACTATTCTCTGTGTACAAATGTCTGATAAAGTAGGAGAGATCAGAAACAATATTGTAGACAACAGATGAACACAGAATATTTAAAAAGCAAGAAGGGAAGACTGAAGCCCTGCTGAAAGATTAAAGAATAGGAAAAAAGTACAAATGAGCAAATCAATTACTGTGTGAAGATTTAGAGGATGTTGTTTAATTCATCATGATCTGTGCTACATTGCGTTTCCTCACAGTTTCTTTTTTTATTGATGTTCCTCTTAGTTCTTTCCTTGACATCTAATTCTACAGGACTGAGCAATCCTTTGAAGGTAAGTGTTGTGAACTGTAGGCCTGATCCTGCATCATTTCTGAAAAGATTAACTAGGTTCATTTATACCGACATGGTGAATTCTTAATGATAAGGGCTCAAGTGATGCCAACAGGAGAATACCATCCAATTAGGTGTTAGGAAATTAAAAACACTTTTTCTTTCAAATACCTGATAGTCAGGGGTGCACTATCCATTGAAAACAAAGTTGCAGGTGTGTATTTATCACATATACATCGTGTGCAATAAATCCATTCTATTTCATTAATCTGTTTCTTTATTTTGCTAAATAAAAGAAATATACATTTCTACAGAACGTTGATGGACAGAGTGGATCTAAAAGACCTAAAGAGTGAGGAGAATCTGATTTTCCTATACCAGAATCAGTTCTTTCCAAAGTGATGGACAGTCATTTGGCAGCTTTGATTTTCATCATGTGCACTTTCTATATTTTGATTTTGCTTTCTTCTATTTCCATAATCACTAGAGATAGCATAGTTTTGCTCCAATATAAAGACACTGCTAGTAAATCAGGAGGCTTTGAAGGTAGTGGATCCAAAATATACTCTTGAAAGGCTCCAAGATTTTACTGCTGATTATCAGTTACTAAAAGCCAAATTCTATTGGTTAGCCATACTAGCCACTGATAATATGTTTTATGTAATATAAAGATATAAATCCCTCGAATTCAACTTCTGGTGACTATATAGAAATGTCCATGTAGTTTTCTTTGGAAACGTGTAAAAGTGGTTTATTATTGTCAACTTCTATATGAAAGGGAGGGACAAAGTTTCATTTTTATGGCAGGTTTATATTTCATCTTCTTTAGGAGTTTAATGTGGAATACATGATAGTCCTTTCTTTAGTTTTTTCCCCCAAAACAATGATCTCTGGTGGCAAATTGGGTTCAGAACAGCAACGAATTATTCCAGGCTCCCATTGTATCTGGGTTAAGATAAGAAAATCAGCAATTTCATTACAATTTTTCTACAGGTGTTGTTGAACTTAACTCCCTTGAGGTCCCAAGAAAGATAAATGGTGAGGGAAGTTATGAGTTTTAATCCAAAGCCATTTTTTCTCCCAGACTGATGAGGATGAAGAAGAATACCAGAGATGGAAAGGACCTTAGAGTCTTCTAATCTAATCTAATCCCCTGTTCAGGAAATCCCTTGCTCAGGAAACCTGCTGTCCCACTGCTCAAGAAACCTTATACCATTTCAGACAAATGGTTGTCCAATCTCTTCTTAAAAACTTCCAGTGTTGGAGCATCCACGACTTCTGGAGGCAAATTATTCCACTGATTAATTGTTCTAACTGTCAGAAAATTTCTCCTTAGTTCTAGGCTGCTTCTCTCCTTAGTTTCCATCTATTCTTCTTGGTCTGCCTTCAGGTGTTTTGGAGAATAGCTTTTCCTGCTTCTTTATATTAACCCCCCGAGATATCAGAACACTGTTATCATGTCACGTCATCCTAGTCCTTTTTTTTATTAAACTAGACATACCCAACTCCAAAGTACTCTCTTCTTTATATGTTTTAGCCTCTAGCCCCTTCTCCTCTCCCAATCATTTTGTTGCTCTTCTCTGCACTCTTTCTAGAGTCTCAACATCTTTTTTATGTTGTGGGGACCAAAATTGAATGCAGTATTTGAAGATTATTTATTTATTTTTGTTTTATTTATTTATTAACTTTTTATGTCATTTATCTTTCCTATAAAGTGACATTTAAAATGTTTGCATCATATTGGAATAGTTGCAATCTCAAATTACTGGGATGATAATATGTTAATGAGGATAAATCACCATCATAATTTTATCTAGTATTTTGGCCATCTATTCAATGGCATTTGTAGATATACCATGTTCATTCATAATTTCATGATGACAATGACTCTAGATGTAACAAAGTTTGACAACAGCCTCACACAAAACTATAATCACAAAAATAATCTTACAAAACACAATTGCACATATTTTTGAGATCTTTGTTATTTTGTTCATCTCAAATCTCAAAGTTTCTGTAGGAACTGCTGTAATCCATTTTTTAAGATAGTATTTTGGCAGCTTTAAGATGTGTGGGCTTCAACTCTCAGAATTGCTAGCTAGTATTCGAGCAATCCACACATCTTAAAGTTGCCAAGATTGAAAAACAGTGTTCTAATATATGAAATATTATGATGTGGTTCTACCCAGATCTCAAAATTGACTTTTTTAGGGACTTTAAAATATTTTACTGTTTAAAGTAATGAGAGAAAAATACTTAGCATTATTCTAATAAGTAATGTATATATTAATAATCATGATCTTTAAAATAAAATGGAAGAAAAAAAATGGAAAAATTTAAGTTTAATGAGCCATACAATAAAATAACCATGTTGCTCAAAAATCTTCTTTGTTGCACTTTTCAAAAAAGAAAAAAAAGTTCAACAATATCCACATCTCCGGCACTTATTGTTCTATCTAGTTTTTGTTCAGTTCCCATGACTGAAAAATGCACAACAGATCTCTTGCTAGATCCCAAATGCTATAATGGCAATACTATACACTGTAAGGATACACCCAAAAGCATACATGCATATATGCATCATTAATACTATGAATCTTCATCACACTATCTTTTAAATTGTAATCAAGAGCAATTGCTCCAGACTGCATATCTGTAAAAGACCCAAAACATATTGTATATTAAGGAAACTAAAAAGATTATTGAGCACGTGTCAAGAATATTTCACTTAGATCTTCACGCATAAAACTCAATTTTAACCTATGGAAGATTTGCGATAAGTATGTGCACAAGGTAACATATGCATGGTACATTATATTAGAAACTTTCATGATGTGATAAATTCAGCCTGCAGATCTGAGAACTTGGATTAAAAAATAGTTTTCCACATAGCAGATTAAATTTTAGCAAAAGATGATGTAACTGCTGCAAATATATATTTAAAATGATGCACAAGGGCATAACTTCATAGAACGTATAGGATATGATATCATCCAGATATGACTTATATTTTGCTTGATCAAAGAGTTTTTGAGAAAAATAATTAAAAAGTAAAACCTTATGCAACAAAATTCAAAAGAAAAGATTGGAGGCTAGGAGAAAGCATCTGACTCAGCTTCAAAGTCTTTCAGAGTGCATATAGTCAATGTTTGTCAATAATAGTTTTACTCGCTTTAGTTTATCTTTTGTGGATATAAAGAATGTTGATATTAGTTACACCCTATCCCTTCAGTCTGATTTTTGTTGAATCAGGAATGTATTAAAATTCAGAGATCTCATTTTACTCAAGGACAGATCACATTGAACTGTGTTTATTACAGTCCTTTCATCTTTCTGTTTCTCTAACTAGAGAAAACCTATTTAGAAAACTTTTATGGAACTGAGAAACAGTGAAAAGGCAGTATGGTACATATATATGGTATCTTATGCCATGTGCCTGTGTGTGTTGGTATCACCATATCAGTACCAATGTCCATGTTTTTTCTAGTTGTAAATTATTTTTTATATAATGATGTCAAAGGAAATTAGATAGTTTTCAGTATTAAAGCTTAAATAATACTTCCATATATTGAATCATGGCAACTGGACTTCTTTTTCTTTTGGTATGAAACTTTTTGCTGCTTATTCAAGTAGCTTTTTAGTCTGAGCAAGTTGCTTCTTTAATCTGAGCAAGTTGCTTAGGGGTACCCATATATGTTCTCCAGAATG
This sequence comes from Bungarus multicinctus, assembly GCA_023653725.1. Lineage (NCBI taxonomy): Eukaryota > Metazoa > Chordata > Lepidosauria > Squamata > Elapidae > Bungarus > Bungarus multicinctus. The sequence continues at coordinate 57,342,250 of CM042844.1, forward strand.
GTTTCATTTCTTACCTAGTCTAAGTAGAGATTATTAGGTACGTAAGCTCCTAAATATTTTCTCCTAGGCGGGTTGTTAAGAATGGCCTCCTTGATAAACCTCTAATGTTGACTTGATCTTCCTGGGGACTGAGCTCCTGGACAAATCTCCATCTCATTGTTTTGGTATCCAAATTGGGCCTTTATTAAATTAGCATCTGGATCCAACAAAACAATGGCAGACAAAGCTAAGAATTGGAGTCGACAAAAGAACCTTTCATTTCTTACATGATTGGTGTACCAGAGAAGCTAAAATGGATATTTGGAAAACACAACATATCTGTGTTCTTCAAACCCACTAACACACTGAGACAGAGCTTTATCTACCCAAAATATTAAAAAATAAGAAGAGTAATGAAATTCATGCAATCCACTGCATTGGAGAAACCAAACAGCCTTTAATACAAGATGATGACCCAACACAGAAGAAGCAACACCACAGGACCAGCAGTATATCTTTATTTAAAAGAAAAGGGACACTCCTTTGAGGACAACAATGTTCACATTTTGGATAGGGAAACATAGATAATTTGAGAGAGAAGTGAAGGAGTCCATTTATGCCAAAATGGAAATCCTTCCCTCAATAGAAGTGGAGGCTTCAGACACAACCTGTCCCCTGTTTTTTATGCTGCTGTTGCATCAGTCCCAAAGAAAATCAAGACTGCTTCACAGATTCATGAGGAAGGTCACACTTAACAACACACCTAGGAGAAAAGATTTAGGAGCAACAACACTTAATGTCTCTTTGCACCTACTCACCTAAAGAGCCTATTCAGATTAGGTGAGAAATGTCCCAGTGGACATTTAGAGGATCTCTCTAATGAATTTGTTCAGAGTGAAGAAGTTACTTGGGTAAGCAACTAAATGTTTCAAACCAAAAGAGAAAATAAGTCCAGTTGACATGACACAACTTCCAGACACCTCTACCTAGATGACTGAAAATCTTCATCGATATATTATTCCATAATGAATTATGTAATGTACCACCATAAAGTTCTTCAGGGAATGAAAGCAACCAAAGAATAAATATCCATCATTGAAATTGGTGGTCCTAGTATAATATTCCTCTTCCTTCAATAATTGTGTTAAATGCAGGATATGCAAGTGTCACAGTAACAAACCATCTAATCTAACTAATACTCACTTTTGATTAAACTGCACCTAACCATAATATAATGATTAACCAATGAACAGCATTGATCCAAATATATCTCGCATTTTAGAAGCCAGTTGATATCACAAATAAGTTAGATAAATATGGCAACTGTTTTCCTTAGCATAGGCCTCAGAAAAGTCTTCTTAGAAGAAAACTTTCTATACCAGTTGTACTTGCTAGTCCAATGAGATCAAAATTGAAAGTGTGGTTAATGATTTGCAAAACCTGTTATTTAACAATTTAGGTTGAGAAACAGGAAAAAAAATAGATACAAGAAAAAGCATATTCACAAACAGGAAGAAATCCATTTAAAATAAGAATGGTTAATTGGTTTGTCTATTTGTCACTTCTTTCGCTGATTGTCTTTCTTGGAAATACTCCTGTTTCAGTAAGTATATTTATTTTAATACCTTATTTGAAAGAGATTGATGAATTAATGTCATGTCATATCAGACAACATTATGTTCTACTGCTATATTGGCAATGCAGTAGCATTAGCATTGGTAATATTCTATTAGCAATCAGGAAATATATGTACCCTAGAGCTTTAAAGATTTCAGATTTATTAATGTTTTGTTGAAAATAAATGTCTTAGTTAATCTAAAGGGGCAATGAAAAGCAACCTTTGGAAAAGAGACATGGCATTCCAGCAAATAAATCAATAAACAAATATTCAGCGTTCCTTTTATATCTCCCTTCCCTTTCATATTTGTTTTCTTCTTCAAAAAATAGATGCAAATGTTTATTTCATTAATCAATTTCTTACAAGCAAATGTTGGCTTGCATTGAAGTAATAGGATGAGATTTTTGAATTTTTCTATACCCTTATAGAATATTGTACACTTAACATAATTCTAACAGGGTCTATCATTCATGGGGAAATTGTAAAAAATTCCATCAATCAAAATATATTATATATAGAATATATAGAAAAACTATTTTCTTAAGCATTGATGAAATGCAAAAGCAGGAACATTTTTAATAAAATAAATACATTTCTTTTTGTTATAACTGAACTGATCAAAATTTCTTAAAATAAATTCTGGAAGAAAGAATAGTATTCTGTGAGCTGATTATATTATTTGCCTCTGATGTTTCACTCCAAAATGAATTGCCAATTCAAATATTAAGTTATTAATAAAACTGTGATTTGTATGCATGTTTGTGCATTTGTACTCTGTATGTGTTGAGAGATCTAATGTTGTTATACTTACCCTCCTGAAATGTGAGTACGCTGTACTACCCATGTTCAGGAGGGTAAATATAACAACATTAGACCCCCCCCCCCTCTTTATTTTGTATAATGGTTGAAATAAATTACAGCTGCAGACCACAGTCCATTAATCAATACTCTTAAATACCTCTTAAAATAATTTATCAAAAATAGAAAAGGAAGTAAAAAATGTAGCCCATGCAGATATATGTTAGTATATATTCCTTGCATTAATTATTATTTAACTATTAACTAATAAGGGCAAATTACAGATACCATCATTTTTCTTTCATCAAATATAGCAGTTTCTCCTTCCAGATTTTGCAACCATCTTGGTTCTGTTCAGTTAATGATTAGATGAAAGGAAATGAAGCTATAATTTTTGGCTGTACCTGGAACAGTCTTTAAAATGGAAGCTGTAAGTTGCAAGCAGAAGTCTGTAATAAAAAGAGCAAGGCAATACCTAAGCACTGTCACTTCCTCCCTTGAGCCATGGCTTACACATTCTGCAAATTCAAGTAGCAATTAGTTCCCAGGGGAGACAATGAAAATTTCCACCTCACAAGGGTTTGGATTTCTTTTGTAAAACTAAAATAAGGGGAGACACTCATTTTATGTGCATATGTACTGCCATGAATTCCCAAGAGGACAGAAATATATGGTAGCCATAAATAATATAATACAATATAATTATACAGATTCCATGATGGCCACTACTTACTTATATGAAAATCATACCCACATTGCTTTTTGTACCAGTATCTGGAGGTCCACAAGACTGTAAATGAATTCCTCATTTTGTACTGCAGTTCTTCAAAGTGTGTACAAAACGTATGCATTAAGGGAAATACTGTATTATTATGGTGGATCATAATGAAAATATGTTTATTGGAAAATTTGAACATGTATGTACAATGTATATATGTAAAATGTAATGTATAATATATGCACAGATTATGTACTGCAAATGGTCTGTTTTTCAAATGAACAAAATATACAAAATATATTGTTAGATTGTATTAATCTATGACAAACATATTTTTCTGGGCATTTCTTTAAAAAATATGAATAGATGCCAAAATAGAAGGGAATGAACCTTCTGTTCATGGCTAGAAATGATAAAGAGTGAAATAAAAACATGTACTTTTTATGTTGGGACAATGCATACATTTGACATTCAGTATTTAATGTAAATCCAAAAGCTTCCTCTAGTAAAAGTTACATCACAGAAATATGACTTTAAATAACAAAAAATGAGGCATTGTTGAGATAAATTAGGAAGAACATATTAAGCTTCACCCAATTTTAATAAGAACTAGGACCTGAATCAAAGACATATCTTTGAGTGGAACTACATAATAATTGGATATAGACACATATTAAATAAAACATTAGAGTTAAAATTATTATTTTTTAAAAAATTGCATGAGCTTCAAGCATCTGTTGTGTACATCTTTTGTTGTGTTGCATTGTAACTTCAGCCTCCAGAGAGAAGAAGCAAGTTGCCAATTCAGCATTATTCATTGATCAAGGGATCTGCATATGCTCTTTTTTACAGGACAGGCAAGGGTGTGCCTGAAGCTACAGGATTGCAAAATGTCTTAGCTAGATGCATTACCAAATGTTGAACTGATCTCTTATAGAAGGGAAATTCCTTTCTGACCCCTGAAGGCATTCAGCATATGCCCTGAAGCATGAGAGTTCTCTTACAGCCAAGTGTCTTCTTAATGGGTTTCCATAAGCTTTAACGTGAGCTATGTAGCCTGCGTTCTCAGCAGAGATAGCAAAATGTTTGATAATGCAAAGATCTTGTGTCAGACTCATAGGAAGGTCTGCCTTGTGAAACTGACTGAAGAGGCTTTGTTGTTCCTGTCTTGAAATCAGTTCTATTCTGAAGAAGAAACCAAGTTTGTGTGTTCTCACTATCACATGAGATAAATGGAGAACTTCAGAATGTTGCATGAGACAGAATTTCAGATTTAGCAGTGATACTACTCATAGGAATATTGAACTCATTTCACTTTGGGTTAAACTTCATATTCTTCATATGGGGGGACTCACTAAACCTTAAACTTGTAGCATGTCAGAAGAAAGAGAATGCTTGAAATTCTAGGGTTTGAAATTAAAAATTGAAAACAGAGAGCTTTATGACTGTTTAACCAGAGTTGGTGTCACTAGCAAACTTCTTTTGAAAGCATCAAGCAGAAAATGTGTGTCTAAGTAGGTAGCAAATTGTGGAGAAAAGATGGGAAAGTATCATTTGAATTCCAAGCCAAAACAAATGAGAGATTAATCCCTTCTTGATCCTTTCATCAGTAGGATTAGGAGTGGTTGTTGAGAAACTGGGCCATGTTATGTGGTTCCTGGTTGCATTTAGATTCATATTTCCATAACCTACTGGTTTTCTCATGTACTGTTCACTCCTGGATTCCCCCCCACCCCCGCCCCCGGGATGTCTATAAATTCTTAGATCTCTTAATTCAACAATTGAAGAGAAGTCATAATTTTCTCCTACTATTTTCATTCTCTTATAAATCTTCTTGCTATGGAGTATACTAGGATCTCTGATCAACTACAGCAAGGGGAGAAAAAAGGGCTTCTGCTTCATCTGGAGCTTAAGGAATATTTATGCTGCTCAGGTCTGAATCTATCAATTCTAGGCTTGGAAAATCTTACAAATATGCCTCCATTAGAGAAAATGAATCTATAAGAGAGAAAGAGAAAGAGAGAGTGAGAGAGAGAGAGAGAGAGAGAGAGAAAGATCTGTGATGCAATTTATATGCAGAGTTGCTATTTTAATTCACTGGTGCTATAAGAAACAGGGTGAAACCAAAAGATCAACAGATAAATTATTTAATATAGTCTCCTCTAATTGTTTCATTTTCAAGTATTTTCTGACAGCCCAAATTTATGTACATAAAAGTATTAATACATTTATTTGCATATATAATAGATACAAATAAACAAATATGGGTTTCTAAGCAAAGTATTAAGTATAAGATTGCCACTTCAAGTTGTTTTCTGTTTTCCAATATTTTAGGAAGTTTTTTTTTAATTTTTTGCTAACAATAAGAAGAAAGTTATTTGTTTGTTTTCCTGTTTTCATAGGTAGAGGTAAACGCCACAAACCATATTTTATTTCTGTAGTATAGTTTTGTTAGAACAAAAATAGATATAATTTCAAAACAGTCAAACTAACATAATTACATGTAATTGCACTTCAGTAAAAATTGGGTAGTAAAAAAGCAGACATTCATGGGCCAATTTCTGGACTGCAAAGTTTTCATTGTAAGTGTTCTGGAGAATCAATGCTCCAAAACAAAGCAAATTCACCTAAAAGAATAATCCTCTATTTCTAAACTACAAGTTTGACTGATGTGCTACAGATTTTCAATTAGAAATCATAACCAAAATCAACACCTTAGCTCATTCAGTAACAAAGTCTCTTAAGATGTTGTAAGAATCTTTGATGATTTTGGCACAACAGTTTTCCATGGCTGTCCTGTAAAAAATAATAGTATTTGTTGTAGTGGTTACCATTATTATTAGTCACTCTTGGTAATACCTTCAATGTATTATCTGGGACATATCATGAATAATCAAGAATGCTTGGGATGGCAGTAGAAAGCATTCAAAATAGATAGTTACTAATGTATGCTAGTGATAGTGAATCACTTTTCCACAAAGCATTGAAACCGACACACTCTTTAGAAAGTTGATGCTACAGCTTTGAAAACTGTCCCTTGTTATCTATGTATGCACACAATTGCTCAATGCTTAGTTACATTGGCAGTCCCAGAAGAAATATGTTCTGTTCACACATGAGATCGCACAACTGCTAATATATTTTGTAATTCAGGGCTTTCAAATGCTTTGCATACCTCTACTGTTAGACCAAGAACTCAGCATACTTTTGAAAATTTCCAGCAATTTGTAGCCTGTACATTAGTTGTTTTCATTTTTTCATGGGTAGCAAACATTATTCAACAATTTTTCAAGAATAGAATTTATCCTTGAAAAAAGACAACTAATTTTCTTATAATATTTTTCTTGGATATTTGAAATATGGGAAAATTTTTCAGGGAAGCTGTGGTGACCTGAAGATAACTCCATAGTGACTAGAGTTAATGAGCATGATGGAATGAGAAGTTGGCAAATGGATGGGCTTCTTGAATTTTCTCTCCAGATAAGGAGGGGACTCAGGATTGCCCACACATAGCACATAGAATAATTTCCCATGAACAAACCAGAAAACAGGGTCTCCAGTGTTTTAGAGCAGCGGTTGCCAACCAGTGGGCCACGAGAAAATTTTGGTGGGCCACAGAGAAATCTCACCCCCAGAGCACCCCCACTTAATCAAGCAATTAATCCAGGCTGCACAGAAACACAAGGCTGCGCCGCCCAGTAGCCTGCTGGAACCCTCCCTGCCCACTCACTCCATACCCGGTAAACTTGCCTGCTAAATTGCTATTTTTCCTTTTTCCAACCATCATCTGTTCTGCTGTGCCTGGAGATTTAGATTAGCTAGGAAGCAGGAACTGGTTGGATTTCTTGCTTTCTAGCTAGTCTTTAGATCATTGGCTCAGCACAGCCGAACCTAGGACTGAAGGTTTGCTTGCATGCAAATTCAGTGCAGACTCACGGCAAGCAAATTTGAGAGACTGAGCTAGCCAATGGTAGATAGATAGATCACTGAATGATTCTGTAAGCAACTCAATCTTCCTGCTTTGCCTGATTTTGGGTAAAAGTTGCTCTTTTTTAAAAAAAATTCAATATTTACATGCATGGTATGTTGTGAGTTAATTTTGTGACTTTGCTTGCTAGCAAATTTTATAAGTTTGCTTGCAAGCAAATTTTATGTGACAGACTGAACTAGTCAATGTCAGATAGATAGATCTCTGAATGAATCTGTGATTCTGTGAGCAACTCAATCTGCCTGCCTGCTTTGCCTGGGTAAAAGTTGCTCTTTTTTAAAATAAAAAATTCAATATTTACATGCATGGTGTATTGTGAGTTAATTTTGTGAGTTTGCTTGCTAGCAAATTTTATGAGATTGCTTACAAGAAAATTTTATGTGACAGACTGAGCTAGCCAATGGCAGATAGATAGGTCTCTGAATGAATCTGTGATTCTGTGAGCAACTCAATCTGCCTGCTTTGCCTGATTTTGGGTAAAAGTTGCTCTTTTTTATAAAAAAATTCAATATTTGTATAAATATTTATAATATTTACATACAAGCCATTCCCAGCCAGTCACATGACCACCAAGCCACACCCACAAATTAGGCCACACACACAGAACCGGTTAGTGGTCCATGGGATCTAAAATTATGAGTTTGGTGGTCCCTGAGGTTGGTGACCCCTGGTTTAGAGCACTGAGAGCCAAAAGAATTGTAACCATGCTTTTCAAAAGCCTTCTAAAGGGCACCAGAGCCACATATTTCATTTCTTAATATCCTTTAGAAATTGTTTGTTCACTACTTGTTGGATATTAAGAACCTGTATATTGGCAAGTTTCATTAAATCATGTAAGTTTCCTTCAGTCCTCAGTGAAAGAAGTTTTGTGCAAATTTAAGAATTTGAAAAACATTTTTTAATAACAGCAAAAGGTAATTAAAACATTGCCTTTGGAAAGTTACAAATTAAGAGCCAGAATTTGAAATAAGATTTTGAAACTAATTCCAAGAATCATTCCTGCAGGAAAGTATAGTTGTATGGGGAAAAAATCAAGTATAAGAAATCTTCCTGTGGAAAAATGTTATTGATCAGAAAAATAAGTGACAAGATGGAATTTTAAAAGCTGACCACCAGAAGAAAGCAGAAAGAATAAAAAGATTATAATTAAAGAAAAAGAGAACTGCTAATACAGAATACAACAAATTATTCTAATGGATCAAATTTAAGAATATTTGGAACTAATTTACTTTTAAGTTACTTTTAAGATTGTCTGTTATTAACAAGACTGCTTCCAAGGCTAACTGGAATGTGGATTTTAAAATTACAGATTAAAATAATGATATAGATAAAGATGTTATACTGGGTATACAGTATACAGGCGAAACCAGATATCTTAACAATTAAAAGAGATATACAAATAACAAACCAGAAGGCTGACTTGTACATTTTTTTTTCATTTTTCATTTATGAAAGAAATGTGTTAAAGATTTAAAGACTTTCTGAGAAGAAATATGAATACAAAGGGAAAAAAATCAAACCCTGCACACTATTAAAAAGTAATAAAAATCAAGTTTGTTAAAAATAAAACAAATGAATATAAGTGGAATTATTTAATGAAGATATAGATAGATGATGTATAGATAGATATAGATATATAAATATATAAGCTATTATTTTTGATAATTCTTAATAGACGTTTGTTGATTAGATTTAAATGTTGTAGTTTTTAGAATCTGTTTATAAATAAAGAGAGGTGGGATGAAGGGGCTTTTTGATCCTTCTTTTCAATCTTGTCCATCAGAACCAGTGTGAAAAGAAATATCAATGCATATTGTGGTACTCCCTTAATAAGTCAAGCCCTCCATCTTCTGGCAATGTAGAATATCACAGCCTAAAGAATGGGGAGCAGAGTAAAAGGCAGCAGGTTTTTACTTTCATGCTTATATCTCCTTTTGTAACTATTTAATATGACTGTGCAAAGCATTAGATAAGAATCTTTTACAAAGTAAAATACAGCTTATCAGTCTGGAACCCACATTACGTATCTGATATTAACACAGTTGAGAAAGTCCAGAAATGTTTTACTAGAAGAGTTCTTCACTCCTCGTTGCAGAATACCTTATGCCACCAGACTCGAAATTCTAGACCTTGAAAACCTTGAACTACGCCGCCTTCGGTCTGATCTAAGTATAGTATATAAAATCATACATTGCAATGTCCTACCTGTCAATGAATACTTCAGCTTCAACCATAACAACACAAGAGCAAACAATAGATACAAACTCAAGGTTAATCGCACCAAACTTGATTGCAGGAAATACAACTTCAGCAACAGAGTGGTCAATGTCTGGAATACTCTATCTGACTCTGTGGTTTCTTCCCAAACCCCAAAAACTTTAACCTTAGACTGTCTACTATTGACCTCACCCCTTTCCTAAGAGGTCTGTAGGGGGCGTGCATAAGCGCACCAACGTGCCTACTGTCCTTGTCCTATTGTTTCTTTTATATTTTATTTTTTATTTTTCTTATATGTATCCATGTATTCATAATTATGTTTTACGTATACTATTATCTTGTAAGCAATTGACAAATAAATAAATAAAACAAATAAATAAAAAAGTGTACTGGCGCAAGCAACACATCTCTCCTTTAAGCTTTAAAGCAGCTGCATCCTCTGGAAAGCTTGGAAAGCTCATCTGAAGCCTATCTCCTAAAGACAGAAGCATTTTCATAAAGATCACCAAGGAAACACTTTGCAGGCATCAACATGTTCTTTGCACATCTCCACAACAGAGTCAACAATTGCTCACAATATATTCTGAGTGCATTAAGTATACAGCAGAACTAGATTCCCCTGAATTGTGTTAACCCAATAATTCATTTCAATTTCTATGTATTCCTGGCAGATTAAATGTTACAGATAGTGCCAGGAAACAAATCAGTGGAGATCATTGAGATTCAGGGTGGGGGAGGAATAAAATTAATGAAGCTTAATTTCACCAATGGCAATATTCCACTGTCATATATTCTGAAACAGAGAGAAAAAGCTGATCAGCAGCAAGAGAGATACACCCATTTACTGTGACAATGAAAGAAGAACTGAAATACCAGATTAAGAATAAATTATCATGGAGAAAATCTATCCATAGCATTGCTAATAGTTAATACTAACTTGCTGACATACAATTAATCAATATATTCTGAACAATATGCAGCCTGCAAAAGAAATGGTGCAATAATGAGCATTGAAGACACATGCCGAAATATATTTGCTTTGTTAGATTTTCATCTTACTTCTGTAACCTTGAAATTCCACCAAATCTGCTCCTACTTATATCACTCCATTCCTGCACTCAGAAACACTGAGCAACCTGTCCAGAAGATAAAGCAAATAGAAGTGTGGATCTGTCCAAATTAAAAGACAAGATGTGGCAATGTATTATAGAGTTACTTCTGACACAACCTTTTTGTTTATCCACATAATTAAAAATGATTGTACAGCATCATGTTACTTTCTAATAATAATAACAATATGACATTATCAAAGTGTAACATGGCAATACTTGTCACCCACTATAATAGTTCACAGTTTAATAGCCAAATTTAAACAACTAAATAGAGCTAAGAATAATGTTATTTAATTTTAACCTTATGCTGAAAGTGTACATTTACATGCCTAATTAAAATATTTATTGTTAATAGGAAAAAGTAGTTTATAAAAGACTTAACTAAATATGACATTATTGTTGCTAGTTGAAATATGTATTATTTGTAACTATACAATGAATTTATTTTAAAAGGGAATTGAGAGTATTGAAACTGATTTTTTTTTAAAAAAGGAACTGCTTTATTAATAGCAATAGCACTTAGACTTACATGCTGCTTCAAGTGTTTTACAGCTCCCTCTAAGTGGTTTACAGAGTCAGCATATTGCTCCCAACAATTTAGGTTTACATTTTATCGACCTCAGAAGGATGAAAGGATGAACCAACATTGAGCCAGTCAGAATTGAACTCCTGGCAGTTCAATGCAGAATTAGTGCAGAATTAGTGAGCAATACTGCATTCTAACCACTGCACCACCAAGACTCATAGCTGCCAGATAGCATTTATATCTCATTTATTTTAGACAGCATTGCTAAGTCTCATATTTATCTCTCTCTTTCTCTGTCTTCTCTCGTTTCAGCATTCGGAGATTATATCATCATGGTTCAGTCAACAACCTGGTAAACCATGTGTTTTTTAATGTGTTCTTTGTGACAAATACTTCATAACATTTACAGTGTTAAAATATTGAAGGAATAATTAGGACCCTTTCAGACACCCTTTTGCTTTGAGAAGAATGCCAATGAAAGTGTCTTCTGTGCATGCATTATATGACTGCACTAAATTTGACAAAACATGAGTATCTCATGGCTATGAACAGTTGGCTTATAGAACATAGCTCTAATTTTATTGCGCAAGAACCTTAACTTACACTTGCCTTTAAGTATATAAGCAAGTCTTTGATTCCAGTAGTGTGACATCATATGGAAAATTAAGCCTCCAGACAGATACACTTTTTGGTAGAAATCATGCCCAATATCTACCATGGGGATCTATTTCAGAAATATGTTGATCTTGCATTTTGAAGTAGTTTTTTATCATCAGCAATGAAAAGAAAAACCAGGACTGATTATGAGATTTTGTTCGCTTTCTATTATAGAATGATTAATTCTATAATTAATTCAAAAGGAAGGATCTTTTTGAATTTTGAATTTAAAGCAAGTTTCCATCATAGAAACACAAGATGTGCAAAAAGTAAAAACTGTGATCAAAAGTAGTTCTGTTAGTACTAAATAATAGAAAATGGCCTTTTAAAAGATAACAGTGATGAAGTGTTGCTAGAAATGTAAGATACCAGGCAAAATCCATTTTGAACTTACATACATTCATATTTAGGTCACCATAGGTTTTCTCAAATAAAAAAGGAAAGATGGCAAGTAGATATAATGATATTATATAAATCCTATACTAGGATTTTTCTGGTCTTCTGGCCAGCAGAATGCCTACTGATGCTTAATCTTCACTTGGATTCATTCCAAGAAATTTCTTCACTTGGAGAAATTTTATGACTGCCAAGTAGATATTTTTGCAATTACTCCACATGGCACCTGAAAACGCATGGTAAGCTTTGGTTTGGCTACTCTTCTAATAGATATGGAAGTAATTTTTAACATGCGAAAAAACATGTTCTGGAAGAAAGTATTGCATGGATATGATGATTACATTACTAGCTGTACCATACAAAGATTTGTATAATAGACATAGAGATTAGTTTTATTTTTAACACTAGATGATTACTTTTTTAGCCAAATCCTGAAAAAGTATAGAATGTTGCATATGTTCAATCCTTTAAAATCAAGATAGTCTTTAGATCTTTGGCTCTGTCTTAAGCACAGCCAAACCTCCCTTAGGACTGATGGTTCTATTATTCAGTGCAGACTCACGGCAAGCAAATTTTATGGGTAAGAAATCCTTGGCTTTCTTGCTTTCTAGCTAATCTAAAAGCAGAGCTGAACCTTCCTTAGGACTGAAGCTTCTACTTTTCAGTGCAGACTGAGCTAGCCAATGGCAGATAGATAGATCTCTGAATGAATCTGTGATTCTGTGAGCAACTCAATCTGCCTGCCTGTTTTGCCTGATTTTGGGTAAAAGTTGCTCTTTTTTATTAAAAAATTCAATATTTACATAAATATTTATATAAATATTTATAATATTTACATACAAGCCTTGCCCAGCCAGTCACATGACCACCGAGCCTCACCCACAAATTAGGCCATGCCCACAGAACCAATTAGTGGTCCCTGGGATTTAAAATTATGAGTTTGCGGTTCAAAAGGTTGGTGACCCCTGGACTAGAAGATCTCCAAGGTCCATTCCAATTCTATTTTTCTCTTATACATCTAGTTATTAGAAGAAGTCCTGGCTGTATGTGAGGAAGTCTTTTCCTATTTATAATGACCTGTATTTTAACTGTGTTTGAGGAACCAATGTGAAGTATCTGGATAAGGTATATAGTGTCATTTTCACACCTCAAGAAAGCATGTAGCCTTGTCTCTGTGTCCCAAAGAGTCATGTCAAGATAAATGAGGACAATCTAACTTTTTGTGCTTCATTTTTAATATGAATTTGCTCATTGCTCATGACTTTCCTTAAAAGATACAAAACATTTTTAATCTTTGAAATATTGAGGATTAAAAGCTGATCTGTCAGAACATTAACTCCCATAGGTTTTATCAGCCACCCTAGTTAATTATGATGTTGCTGAACAAACAGGTATTGGGGCTAACCAAGTGGACTATTTATTTTACATAATTTCTGTAAACTTATGGTTATTGAGTACGTGGCTAAACTGAATGTCCCCTTATTAGAAGGAAAAGCCACTTATTATTGTTGCCAAGAAAACTCCACGCATGCCTGTATCCATGTAATCATCAAGAATTAAATTTCATTCAAGAAAATACTTACTAGCTAATCTCTAAAGCCCTAAATATTTGGGATCAAGGCATCTAAAAGAAGACAATCATGCAGATCTATCTGACTCTTGAATTGTTACCAGAACTACTGTGCAGTTTTCTGTAGTTTTCATTGAGCATCAGCAGGAAGATATCATTTTCTGCTATGGTCCCCATTGACTGGAAATACTTCCACATAAGCTTAAACATCTAATAGTTCTGTTACAATTTCAGAATTTTTGAGATTTTTTTAATATCATTGTTGAATTACTCATAGCCATGGTTCTATTCTATATTTTAGTACCATGTTTTCTGTCTCTGGAGATTCTCAGACATCCATGGTCATGGTTGTCCCAAAGGTGCTTTTTCAAAAGGCAACTGGACTCTCTTGTTTTTTCTCTGAAGATGTTTAGCTTCTCATCCAAGAAGCTTCTTCAGTTCTTATTGGATGGAAGGATTTATATTCCTTGTAGACAGCTGGTCATTTGCTTTCGTTTAAAGAGTCTTTGAGGCTACTTGGACATTTATCTGTGTCCTCAGGGTCACCTGAGTAATGCAAATGGGTGTGGTGCCTTCTTGGAACTGCTGAAAGGACTGTGTTGTCATTGAATATAAATCCTTATGATTTCCCTTGGACAACTCCCCTGACTCTTCCTTGGAGGCTGGCATGAGGGAGGATGAGCTCATTCCTGGCACATTAGAAATTGAATTAATTAATGATTCTGAACTGCCGGCCAAAATATATTTATGAGGGGCTTCAGCTGGGGACAGTTTGCAGGTCTGTGAAGAGGAGGAGGAGCAGCTACCTTCTATAGTGGATCTGAGAGTATGCAAGGCATAGAAGAGATAAGAGCAAAGGAGATCTGCCAAATTACTTGGGAGAAGGCCCTGCCTATCTTGAGAGGCTGCACTGGAAAGCTATTTATCATGGCAGGCAGAGGGAGGCTGGGAACAATGTGTTTGGTTTATGGTGTGTATTTGTTCATGCTTTCTGCTTGACTTTGGTGCCTTGAAGACTCTGATCGTCTCTTGCCATGTGAGCTCTCATGTATTTTTGGTCTTGTTGGTGGACTTATTTGTTGGAGCAACTTTCTACTATTTTATGGACTAATCTTGGCCTGCTTGTTCTGGATTTATTTTGGAAAGTTCTGAGGCTAGGTGAAGGGATCTGCTAGGGAACGTCCCTTAGAGTCCCCTGGATAGTGCTAATGGTTCCTGTAGTCTACATTTTTTTTCCTGGAAATTCGTTCATACTCCTACACCATTTGAAGGGTGTTCATCCCAAACTGCATAGCTAAAAGTCTATAGAGATTCTCAGTCATCCAGGTCATGGTTGTCCCAAAGGTGCTTTTTCAGGTGGCAATTGGACTTTCTTGTTTTTTTCTTTGAAGACATTGCATTTGTCATCCAAGAAGCTTCTTCAGCTCTGACAGGATGGTGGGGAATGGAAAGATTTGTATTCCTTGCAGAAAGCTGGTCATTTGCATCTTTTTAGATAGTCATTGAAGCACTTGGAGGTTTATCTGTGTCCTCAGGGTCACCTGAGTAGTGCTAATGATTCCCGTAGTCTGTAATTTTTCCTGGAAATCTGTTCAGCCCAATTGGACTACAAGATGATATGAATCATCATATCCATGCAATACTTTCTTCCAGAACATGTTTTTTCGCATGTTAAAAATTACTTCCATATCTATTAGAAGAGTAGCCAAACCAAAGCTTACCATGCGTTTTCAGGTGCCATGTGGAGTAATTGCAAAAATATCTACTTGGCAGTCATAAAATTTCTCCAAGTGAAGAAATTTCTTGGAATGAATCCAAGTGAAGATTAAGCATCAGTAGGCATTCTGCTGGCCAGAAGACCAGAAAAATCCTAGTATAGGATTTATATAATATCATTATATCTACTTGATAGACATTGCATAGAGATAGACATTGCATAGAGGGTCAAATTTATAATCATGTACTCACTAGTATACCAAGTGGTTGGTGAAAAATGTATAAACCCAATGGCTGATCAGGAAGGACAACCTGACTTCGATTATTTCCACATAAATACTGGAGCAAACATAGCAGACATATTGTCTTAAGCAAGCTTTGAAAAAAGACTAAAAAATCTAATTAAAAAATGGTCAATCTAATTTAAAAAATGATTTAAAAAATGGTCAGAAAAATGAGCATCAGTAGCAAAAAGAATAACATTTGCAAGCTATCTTGAAAGAGATATTTTGAATGGATCTTGGTGATTCACATAATGTCACTTATTCCTAATATCTGATTAGGAACAATGAACAAACTGAGCTAACAATAAACGTAAAAGATATCCATGGGCATGATGGGGTATTGAGAAACTATAAAGATGATTTCCATACAACCAAAATGGATCCTATTGTTTAGAAAAGAGAGGGACTCTTTATTTCTTTTATACAGTATTTGACACAGAGGTGGGAAAAGTACATAAAAAGCCAAAGATACCTTTAGTACCACAAAGTTTAATAAATAAACAGAGAAGTTCAAACTTTTGTAAAATAATCCCACATACTGTCAGGTTGAAATATGAACTCCTTTCCTTTTTTCATTACCTTGCATTAAACTTTATTTGCTCCATGGAGACAATGGCCCTATCTTGGAATGAGTTCCTTATCCCTCAGCCTGGTGTGCAGTCCTGCAGCACTTTCATATTGCAAAGGCTTGGCTCTTGAGAAAATAATGAGTGAATAAAAGAAGTCTTGACTTGACATAACGATAAATGAGGTGAAACTTTTTTTTAACCGTCAAGGAACCAGTTTTGGTCCATAGAAAAAAAAAGAAGTTTCTATTTTAATATGTAACATAAAACATTCATTGTACAAAAAAGTGTTTTTCATCAGAAGCAAAGGAAGAACAAAGATAAAGGCAGCAATCGAATGAATGAGTTGAGAAAACTAAGATAATGCCGTTGATAAGCAGTTCAAGGCGACACATTGTTCACCAGGCCACCGGCCCAGCCCTAGGGGAGAGCTTTTAAAAGTATCCCTGTATGCATTTTCCCTCTCCTCATTACCATACCTGCTCTTTGAAACTCACCAGTGGTTCCAACAAACTACACTGACACCTGCCGGAAAGAGCCGGTGACCCATCTTAATCAACTACTTCTATGAAAAGTCTATGGAAAGAACTGTGTCCCATCTTTACTTTGCTATTCAGAAAGCTATTTGTCAATGGGTATCCAGAGAGCCATTGCTATGAACAAAGATCTGTTTCTGTGCACTGGAAATGTGGCACCATGATCAAAGTTAAGGAGAATCTCCTACTTGTTTCCTTTATTCATGAATATGTCCCTTCTCTTATACGACTACTAACACCAGAATAATTACCTGTACTTTATCCAGTACTAGTTTGATTGTGATGAAATGATTCCAGCAGCGCTCTGAATGGAATCGGGATTTTGAAGCACTCTATTTACTTTTTTAACAAGGCATTTCTCCTACCTCGAAGACCATAACAAATGTTGCAGGCACATCACAGTATTATATAGGAATAGTCCATAGATATTAAGAGGAAAAAATAAACTGCCTTATAAAAAGATTTTGAACAATGCCAGTTTGGATTAAAAGTTGAGATACAGTCTGGAAATGCAACAATAGAACATTTGTCATTGACCAATGTTTAGAATGTAGACTACTTCCCAATTAGAGTGTGTATTATACCTACAAATATATATACTAATCTCATTTTTTAAAAGAAATTTAAACATTTTCCCATATATATTGAAATGTCATTATGAGATTTTTATGTACACGTTTATTTTTTAATATATGTGAGATATAGTAACCAAGATTTCAGAAGATCAATTGGCAAATGCACTTAATGCCTTTATATGTGTGTGGGAGGTGTATACATTCATATGAACTTAACACCAAGAGCTATTCTCAAGTTGAAATGACAATCATACACATTCTTTATCACAAATATTTTTTTCTATTGGACAATCCAGTTTGCTATTCTGTCCATAATATAATGTGACCTACAATGAGCACACAAGACTGATCAAAAGAGGAACACAATTCAAGATATGAATACAAAATATTCCAGCAATATTTGTGCCAAGGAAGCTGATGCATTAATGTTTTTGTTATTTACCTTGTATAATATCAGATTTTTCATCTATTTGCAATGACAATCAGTTAAATACAATTTTCATAACAACATGACTAGTTATTCAATACAGCATATTAGGCTCATGCCTTTTACAATACTGTGTGATTTCTCCTTCCCCAAATATACAATTGGATTGTAACCATACCTTCAAAATATTATACTGCATGAAACAATCTATGCCAAGTCATTGCCTCAGATTTCAATTGTTTCTAAAAATTGTTGTGGAAGTAAAATGAATTAAAGATCAATTAGTGATCCAGACTACATCTTCAGAGAAGATAGTTATTTGAAGTTTCATTTCCCGGTTGCAGTTATTTATTTATTATATTTATATCCCATCTGAGCCTTCTAAGGGCTCAAAATATACCTCACGCTGTTTTGTTTTCTGCAGTACATTACGCAAAAGAATAGGAATGTGCTGATAATCACCATGTTTTTTCCATAATGTTGTCTAGTTTAATTTCACCAGATAAATATATATTTGTTACACTAAACAACTTTGAAATGCTATGCTTCATTCATGCTATAGTCTGTTTTGTTTCTGATGTATCTGCAGATTCTGTTGATAACTATGATGATGAATACATCACCGGTTATACAGAGCCAGCAGAGGCTGAAATCAGATTTAGTTTCTTTGACTCTGATTGGATTTATGAATTCTTCACTGATGACGGTACTTCATTATATTCATTATAAAATTAATAATCAGAATATGGGAAGTGAAAGATAGGAATCCGATATTTAACTAAATGGAGAACTGGGGGAAATGGAGAACTTTCTGCCGCGTTATAAATCTGCCATTGCAAGCAAACATTAGTGTTCTAGGTGAAAAATTTTTCAATAAAAATTGGTAAAGGTTTTAAAAAAATAAACTTCAAATTTATTTCTCTGTGCTAGTAAATCCCTGCCAAACAAACCCATGCCAGAATAATGGAATCTGTAAAAGAAAAAGAAACAGCTATATGTGTTCCTGCCCTGAACCATACACAGGATCAAAGTGCGACCATGGTAAGATACATCTTAATCTTGTCACTATTACATAAAGCTGAAAAATGTAGATACTATTATAAATCATATAGTTTTACAAAATATAAAATAGATTTATTTACATTCCATTTTAAAAGTCAGCTGGAAATTTGCAAGGACTTTCCAGTGTAAATCTATAATTTTAATTTTTCAGGCATGGAATATAATAACAATGGAACATAGAAGCAGTACTTGAGAAAGTACTAGAGCAAAATAGAATATAAAACAGTAGCTTGAAATTTGACTGTTATTTTATCAATAAGACAAAAACAACAACTTTGGAATAGAGCAGAAGAAGAAAAATGCTACAATTATCCAAGCATAAAACAATAGACTCAGGAGTTAGAAAACAATTGTGGTCATTTTACTTAGGTCCAGGGGTGGGATTCTACCAGTTCGCACCTATTTGCTAGAATCAGTTGTTAATATTCTATATTCAGTTTGGAGAAACGGTTATTAGAAGAAATTACTGGCCTAATCCTGTAAGGAAGGCAGGAAGGAAACATTCTGGTGTTGTTTACAGAAACTCCTCTCCGTTAACCCTTATTACATTCTTGGCAGGATTAGACTTCCTGTCTTAGGAACGTTTCTGGAGTTTTTTTCACCTCCTTTGCTGGTACTTTGCTTGTGTGGATTGACCATTCAAAGTTACAATGGCACTGAAAAAAGTGACATGATCATTTTTCACACTTACGACTGTTGCAGCATCCCCACAGTCATGAGAGGCCAGGCGAGGAGATGCATGCCTCAATGTGAGTGATATTGAGTTGGCCACACCCAGCCAATAACATGACCACCAAGCCATGTCCACCCAGTCACATGACCACCAAGCCACGCCCACCACCTAAACTACACACACAGAACTGGTTGTTAAAAATTTGAATCCCACCCCTGCTTAGGCCTCATTAAATTTCAGAATCATTTGGAAAAAAATGAATAAAGTATATAAAGAGTAAGCAATATGAATGCACCAAGCCAATAGGTGTGGCTGATATGGAAGTCTTCTAAAATTCCAAAAGATCAATAGCTAAATGTAGAGTATAAACATGGGTATCTTCATTTATTAGACTGAATATCTTCTTTTAAGCTAAACACAGTTAATAACAGTCATATAACTATTGCAGGGTAAACTTTAGGAGAAAATGTTTAAAATTGAATACTTTATGAAGAATTGCTTTAAACCAAATACCTGAAGTATAACTGTATAAAATACTGCATTCTTAAATATTAGCCAATGTTAATCAAATCAAAATGATAACGAACCACTACAGAAATTATTCATGAATTTGCTAAATGTTACAAAAATATATACATCATAAAACTTATTGATAAATAATTAATGAAATAAAATAGAAATTAATCTTATAAATGAAGTACCTATATATTGGCTCAAAATATAAGTAAGACATAAATACTGTATATTAATATAATTTTGAGGGTGTAAGAGTTTAATCAAGTGAGCTTATTTTTTAAAAAATAAGACATTTAATAAAATTGTATCTATGAATTTATTTAATTGTATCTATGTATTTATGAACAAATTCATAAAACATGAAAAGACTCTATAGTGGTACACAATACAGTGCAGTCATATAAATCAGTTTTTTATTAATTAAGGCATGAAACTTTATATATTGTAGCTATAATAATAGTTAAATACATTTATTAAAGATGTCAGATCATGTGCAAACTAAGGATTCCTAGTCAGTACATTAATAAATGAAGCAGTTTTTAAACACAAAACAATTAAACATATTTTGATACTTACATTTACCTCCATTATGTTACATTTGAGATCTGTAGAGCATTTGACTGCTTAGAATGTGACTTTTCAAAATCAGTCCATTGAAGAAATTGTAGTAGGATAAGGGCATTTATATGTGCAAGATATAACAACCTAATCAGTCCCACTAAGACTAAGAAGACATGAAATCAATTTCAGCTTATACAAAACTACTTTTATTGAAATTAATTATAGTAACAGACTCTTGCAAATCTGATTATGTTGTACATCCTTCACCTTCTTATTGTTCAATTAATTAGGAAAGCATTTACCTGATTCACTTCTAAATGTTATCCTGTTCTGGGATTTTAAAAAATATTTTAGCTCCTTTTGCTTAGTTAATGATACCTACATGTTTCCACCATGCTAACCTTCCTTACTCTTTGCACCTGTAATGCCAGAAAAATTGTAAATAATCATGACTGAGCATTAATCTCTAGAGGAGCATAAAATTTCACTGCTCAAAATAACTAAATAATAATATAAATAAAAACAAAATTAATTCCTTGATTGTGAAATATCTGCAACCAGTTTTTCTTGCTTCCAAATGTCGTATTGTAGATTCTAGGGCTTGACCATCAGGTTGAATTCTGGGACTTCCCAATTTAAAATATTTTCTTTTTTATATACTGTTTTGTGATACTGTTTCAAAAGCCATTGCAACTTAGTGATAGATAATAATTAATATAAATAGTAATTTTGTTATAATATGAAGATAAGGCATACAAATTCATATTATTTATGTGTAGAAAAAAGGGAAACATTTAAAATACAACTGTATATTGGTATTTATATTACTGTAATGTTGCTTTTTTTCCTCCAAGTTCATGAGCATTTCCATATCTTCAGGGGGATGAAAGAGTAGAGATTGTTTGATTATTTACTGTTTTACAACTCTGTAACTGTAATTTTCACCAGGAATTAGAATGAAATTTCACATTTGTGTATCTCCATTGTCAATCCTTGTACTACATAAAATCTGTTTTTAGCAAATATACAAAACTTGAAAAATCTATCTAACTTTCTTGTTCTTTTTACTGTTATTATATACCATAGTGAAAAATACATGCCAAAGAATCAACTGCAATCAAGGAGAATGTCTGGTTATGTTAAGAGCACCTTATTATCAATGCAGTTGTAGATATCCATATAAACCACCATTATGTAGAAAAGGTGAGGCAAATTATTATTGCAATACTAGTAGCCAATTTCTAGCATTACATCTACTGCTACTGTGTTCTATGAGTGAGAATTATAACTGTATAACTGGGCTGTCAAACTCATGGCCTGCAGGCCAGATGCATCACAAGCTAGCCATGCCCATACTTGGTTTAGCAAAGGGGAGAAAAGTCACGATATATCATGTGATGCCACCATGATGCCATGAGTTTGACACACCTGCTCTAAATTATCCTTTAAAATCAAATATTTTTCACTCATAAGTTGTTTCTTAACTTATTTCTTAAATGCAAACAATGATCAGGACAGCCTGCATAGAATTATTTTAATGGGCCTATAGACATTAGATTGGGGAGACTTTTGATTTTCCCATATTAAATACGCTTATCCTTTTCTCTGCTTGTATATGAAAAGTTCCATTCGAGATACCCTGCATGGAGTTATTTTAAGTACCAATGAGCCCGTAGAAAGAGCAAACGTGATTTAGGAGATTTTAGAAGTAATTCCACTTATCCTTTTGTTTGTGTGGATAAAAAGTGTCCTTGAATGAATAGCTTCTTACATTATTTAAACAAGCTATCAATCTCATTTAAATACAATATTCTAATTCATTCTTGAATACTAGCATCCTCAGCTTGTCAACCAAATCCTTGTAAAAATGGAGGCACCTGTCAGAGGCATCGTTTAAGGCATAAATTCAGCTGTAACTGCCCTGAAGGTTTCAGAGGAAAATTTTGTGAACTAGGTAAGAGAAGTCTGTGTTTTGCAGTGGTGATGTGACTACTACAGGGGTCATAGTGGATAAATTAACCTTTGATCTTTTTAATGAGCTATTAATAATTTATGAAGAAATGATTAATATTCTTTGTATTGTACATTTTTACATATAAAACTGATCTGAGCCATCATCATCATGATGTAAAAAGTAGATTCAGAATATTCAACTTAAGTACTTTTGATAAAATCTAAACTTGGTGGAATGCAGATTCTTGTGAAACCTCATTTTCAGATTCTGTGTGGGTTAATTATCTAAGAATGAAGGGGAGGGGGAATGCCAGAATAGGCCAAAATAAAACAAAAAGATCTTTCAAAACCTGATAATCTTGTTGTAGGTGCTGAAGACTGCTTTGAAGAAAATGGCCACACATACAGAGGAAATGTTAGCCAAACAATCCTTCAGAAAAGATGCCTTCACTGGAATTCTCATTTTCTTTTGGACAGTAGTTATAACGCATTTATGGAAGATGCTGACTATTATGGCCTTGGCGATCATAACTTCTGCAGGTATTCCATGTATACAAGAAAGCCCAATTCCATGAATATCATGCTTATTTATATCCTCATTTCAAATCAAATATTACTAAATAATGAATAGTCATTGGTATGTTCTGAGTATATCTTTAATTCAGCCATTAATAAGCTTCCTTACCCAAAAAACAACAAGCCACAAAGTATTTGCTTACAAGATGACAGATTCATTACCACTCTCTAGTTCTCTGGAATGCTTGCCACCTTTCCCATTTCCTTTTCCTAAATGCTGTTTTCATTTTTAAATTTAAAGATGTTAAGCCTGCCAATTTGCAGTTTCATTTAAAACCAGTTGAGACACCAAGAACCTAATGGTTGGCAAATGAGGATTCCTCAACTCCAGATTGTATATCCTTATGTCAGTATAATGCAGGCTAGATTGTTCTTGTTAGCAGTGATAAAATAACAGCACAATAGATTAGTACAATTAATTCATTCTTATTTACAGAAAAAAATCAGAAATATTTGGTCTCACCATAGAAATAATTGCTACTTTGGGTAATGTTTTTTGATACCCAAATACTTTCCTAAAGAATGAACGCTGACAGCATGTCTACAAAAGCATAGAAATTAAGCTTAGGCATTGGCACAATATTATTAGTAGGTAAGTACAATAAGTTGAGAGAGATGCCATTATTAATTATGTTTGTCTTCTGGATTTCTGAATGACTTAATATTTCGGTGTAAACATTGTTCAGTTCCACTGCTTATCAGTTTTTCAATTAATAACTTCTGTTCTGAAGATCCATTCTTCTGACAGGTGCATTTTGAAACTTCTCTCTTTTAGAAATCCAGATGGTGATGACAAACCCTGGTGCTTTGTTAATGTGAATAACAAATTGAAGTGGGATTTCTGTGATGTTCTCCCATGCTTGTCAACAGGTAGAATAAATAATAATAACATGGTGTATATACAGTGTAACATTCATTTAGTATGGCATTAATTTAGATTGGCAATCACTGTAGATTTTGTCTCAGCCATCTACATCAAGAGCACAGCTTACATGATAGCCAAGACTTTAATAATATTGGAAGATTTCTCATTTCTAGAGCATCAAAACGTATACCAAACAAAGAAAGTGTCTTGAAATGTCTATTACTAAGATATATTAAAGAAGATAAAAATTAAAACAGGAAAAAAGAAAATAAATGAATTACACAATGTAGAAAAAATATTCTGCATGATTCTTCCAATGCAATTAAGAAGGCTTTCTTTGATTATTTGATGCTGTAGGACTCTTTTTTTGCATGCAACTATTTCTAAGCATAAAGAAAGAATAAAAATTAAAAAATATTTTAGGAATATAGGAAGAAGAAATTATTTTCCTTTGTGCCAAATTACTTGTGTCGAAGAATATGTTGAAATGCATTGTTGTAGACGAGGGGTTGTCAAACTCATGTAATCATGGCATCATCACATGATGTATCACAACTTTTTCCCCTTGGCTAAATTGGGTGTGGCCAGTGCATGACACGTCTGGCCCACGGGCTAAGAGTTTGACAGCCCTGCAGTAGACCTATCGGAGCATGACTGAAAAAATTCAGATGGAGTTATAGATAAAAAGGCTTTAACTAATGCTGCTAACAGACTTTTTGTCTTTAACTGCGCAAAATGGCACATCACAGGGCAACAATTTGTTAACCAAGTTGCTTCAAATGGGCTGAATTACAGAATGTGTCCAAAATTCAGGACTGTGTTGTTGCTGTGGTCTCCATTTTTAACATTCTGTGGGACATTTTCCCAGCCTGTCTTGCAATGCCTCGTCCTTTCCTCCACCCAGGTAGTTACCTGCCTGCTGGAAATGGAAGAGTAGAGAAGGGGAGAGGGAAGAACAGGGGGAAGGAAGGAAGGAAGGAAGGAAGGAAGGAAAGAAAGAAAGAAAGAAAGAAAGAAAGAAAGAAAGAAAGAAAGAAAGAAAGAAAGAAAGAAAGAAAGAAAGAAAGAAAGAAAGAAAGAAAGAAAGAAAGAAAGAAAGAAAGAAAGAAAGAAAGAAAAGGAAAAAGGATATCCTGTGCACCCTTCATAATCTATGCTACACCTTGCACATTCCACTGACCTATGCCAGCCACTGCACTGCCTGCCCACATGGCTTTCCCAACCTATGTAGCACTTCTTTCACAGACCCACCCTCCCTTCCTGATCTTTACCCCCACACACACATATCTTTCTGATCCAAATCACCCCAAAATGCCTTCCGTAACCATTCAGCATCATTTGGGTTCACCCAAGAACCCTTCCCAATCTGAACCACGAACCCCACCTTCCCTGATCTGCACAGTACCTTTTGCATATTCCCAGACAACTAAAGCCATTTTCCCATCCTATGCACCATCCCCAACTATTGAACACCTCTTACACATTCCCATGGCTCCACATAGCCTTCTAGATCTCTTCCATCTGTCTACATGTCATACCCAATTGCAGAACACATCTCATTCACTTTCAGTTACCCTTCTCAACCTATGTCACCCTCTCAGATGCCTTCTCTGACCCACATGGCATCTTGAGTGTATACCTTTTCTAATCCATGCAGCACTTCTTGCACAGCCCATATACCATCTGGACCCATCTGGCAGTAGCCATTTACTTTCCTGATTGACTTGGACTTGCAAGTTTATTTATTTATTTATTATTTCGATTTATATACCGCCCCCACTCCCAAAAAGGGACTCGGGGCGGTGAACAGCCACAATAAAAACATACAATCAGAAAAGTTAAAAAAGAGTTTAAAAATTAATTAAATAGATGGCTAAGACCAATAAAACTCGTAAAAATTAAAATCAAATTAAAAACCCTACTCATAACGTTACGCCAGACTGGCCTGTTGGAAAAGGTGGGTCTTAAGTGCTCGACGGAAGGCCCGTAGGTCAGTAATGGCTCGCATCTCCGCCGGTAGCTCATTCCAAAGGGAGAGTGCTCCCACAGAAAAGGCCCGCACCCTCGGGGCCACCAACTGACATCGGCCAGCCTGCGGTACCCCGAGGAGGCCAACCCTGTGGGAGCGCACCGGCCGGCGGGAGGCCAATGGTGGCAGCAGGCGGTCCCGCAAGTACTTGGGTCCCAAGCCATGGAGCATTTTAAAGATGGTCACTAGCACCTTGAATTGCACCCGGAAGGCCACCGGAAGCCAGTGCAGCTTGCGCAGGAGCGGTGTAATATGGGAGCTCCGAGAAGCCCCCAAGATCATCCGCGCGGCTGCACTCTACACCAGTTGAAGCCTCTGGATGCTCTTCAAGGGGAGCCCCATGTAGAGAGCATTGCAGTTGTCTAGGCGGGAGGTAACGAGAGCAAGGGTGATTGTGCGCAATGCACCCCAATCCAGAAAGGGCCGCAACTGGTAGATCCTACAGACCTGATAAAAAGCCCCCCTGGTGATGGCTGATATATGATCGTCCAATGACAGCCGCCCATCCAGGAGGACTCCCCGATTGCGCGCCCTCTCCGTGGGAGCCAAGATTTCACCTCCCACAGTCAGCGATGGAATGAGCTGACTGTATCTGGGCGCAGGGAACCACAGCCACTCGGTTTTGGTCGGGTTGAGCCGAACCTTGTTGACCCCCATCCAACTCCGCATGGCTTCCAGGCACCAGGTCATCATTTAAATGGCTTTGTCGGGGTGGCCCGGGGTGGAAATGTATAGCTGAGTGTCAGCAGCATACTGATGGAACTCCACCCCGAAGCCATGGATGATCTCCCCCAGCGGCTTTACATAAATGTTGAACAGCAGGGGCGAGAGCACGGACCCCTGAGGCACCCCACAACACAAGGGCTCGAGGTCGATCTCTGCCCCCCTGCCAACACAAATTGCGAGCGATCGGAGACAAAGGAGGAGAACCACCGTAACATGGTGCCTCCCATTCCCAGCCCCCCCAACCATCGCAATAGGATACTGTGGTTGACAGTATCAAAAGCCGCCGAGAGATCTAATAGGACCAGGACAGAGGAACAACCCCTGTCCCAAGCCCTCCAGAGATCATCTACCAACACGACCAACACCGTCTCCGTGCTGTACCCAGACCTGAACCTGGAGGGGATCTAAGTATACTGCTTCCTCCAGGTGCTGAGGGAGCTGTCGTGACACCACACTCTCAACAACCTTCGCCACAAAGCGAAGGTTGGAGACCGGACGATAATTTGACAACAATGTTGGGTCCAGGGATAGTTTCTTGAGGAGGGGCCTCACCACCGCCTCTTTCAAGGTGGCTGGCAAAAACCCCTCACTCAAGGAAGCATTGATAATACCCTGGAACCAACCTCGCGTAACCTCCCGGGTGGCCACAACCAGCCAGGAGGGACACGGGTCCAATAAACATGTGGTGGCATTAAGCCCGCCCAGCATACTGTCCACGTCATCCAGGGTCACAGGATTGAACTCTCCACAAATGACCTCACCAAAATCTGCCCCTGCCCTCTCACCCAGAGTTGTCCAGTCAGAGTCCAAGCCATCCCGGATCTGAGCGATTTTGTCCTGCAGAAAAATAGAAAAATCCTCAGCCCGTCCTTGCAAGGGGTCCTCCCGCGCTCCCTCATTTAAAAGGGAGCGGGTCACCATGAAAAGGGCGGCCGGGCAATTTTCTGCGGATGCAATAAGGGTGGAAAAGTACAAAAGCTTTGCCACCCTTATCGCCACTAAATAGGTCCTAACAAATGACCGCAATAGTGTTTAGTCAGATAAGGAACGGCTGGCCCTCCAACCACTCTCTAGGCATCTTTTCCGGCGCTTCATCTCCCTCAGAAAACCAGGGAGCCACATGGGATCAGCACTAGGTCAGAGACCACAAGGGCACAACCCGGTCAAGGGCCCCGGTGGCCGTCCTATCCTAGGCAGCCAACAGGTCCTCAACCGAGTCGTGTGTATGAGTCTCGGGAAGCGGCCCAAGCTCTGTAATAAACCTATCTGGGTCCATCAGGCACCTGGGGTGGTACCATTTAATCAGTTCCGCCTCCCTGGGACAAGGGGGTGCGGAATGGAAGTCCAGCCTAAGGAGCGAATGATCCACCATGACAGGGGCTCTATAGAAACATCCCCTATACTTAGATCATCCTGCCACTGATCAGAGACAAAAACCAAATGCAAGATGTGACCCCCTGTGTGAATGGGATCCCTAATTAATGGGGTCAGGCCCAAGGCTGTTATGGAAGCCAAGAACTCCTAAGCAACCCCCGAGGTCCCACCGGCAGAGGGTAGGTTGAAATCCCCCAAGACCATAAGCCTGGGGGTTTCAACCGTCAAGCCGGCTATCACCTCAAGGAGCTCAGGAAGGGCCGATGTCACATAGCAGGGAGCCCGGTATGTGATAAACAGGCCCATCTGAACCCCGGAACCGCACTTCACAAGAGGGATTCACATCCGGTCATCTGAGGAACAGTGGATTCCCTAGGACACATATCTTCCTTAATAACCACCGCAACCCTCCCACCCCTCCCCTGGGCCCTCAGTCAATGAAAAACCCGAAACCCAGGTGGTAACATCTCCACAAGGGGGACACCTCCCTCTTGGTCCGCCAGGTCCGCTCCCCCCTCACAGATCAAATCATGAATAAGGGGGGCTTTGTTAACCACGGACCTGGCGTTGCATAACATCAGCCGAAGGCCCAGGGCCTGATGACTCGGACAGCCCAGGGAATGGGAAATAACTAGGGGGTCAGAGTGCGCCACCACTCGCAGATAGCGAGGGCGCACTCCCCTAACATAATATGCCCCCCTATCCCCGCCAAATCTGCCTCTCCCGCTCACTTTGCAGATAGACCTCAACTCTCCCTCCCTGGAAGAATCCCCCATCCTCGACCCGAGCCCACTTGACCCCAGAGCCTCCCGCAGTTGACCCCCAGTCTGGCCCCCAACTCAGGCGGGTTGTCCCCCAACCCCATCCTGGTCGTCTTCCCTAACCGCAATAAAACTTTAAATAGAAATTTAAACCCCGCCCTATAACCTCTCTTCTGATGGCCATGCCACCGCTCTGGGTCCCAGGAACCATCTTGAGGTAAGCAGGTGATAGACCGGTGGGCCACTTCAGGGAGAGGGGGACCCTCCCCAGGGCCTGTAAGTCTGCCGAAGAATATTTAATCGGTTTCTCAAGGCGCCGGACCAGCTGCGCCGGCATCGCCGTCACGGCTGAGCCAGGCACCACCGTCCTTAAGCCGTGGGCCGACCCCGACCAGACCACCACCGACGTCGTCGTTGTCGAGGCCGCAAAGCCACTATCGCCGCTGACACCATCGGGGCTGCCATCTTTGCCATTAGAGCCGTCTCAGCTGAAGCTGCCAGGATCACTGGGCCAAGCTGTCACCGCCACATCGCCGCTGTCATTCGCTCTGCTGTCCGTGTCGCCTCCGAGGCCACAAGGGTCTCCCAGTCAGCGCAGATGCCGTCTCCGTAGCCACCGGTGGGGTCCCCATATCGGAGGGACCACCGCCATATACCATGAGGGCGACATCCTCTATGATGGGGCCCCCACCTTCCGTGACTTTGGAGCCGCAGATGGTAATAGAGTGGTTAGTAAAATACGGGGTTGCAAAACCTCCAGCTACAGGGCGGCCATGGCAGCAAAACCGCTGCTGCTGCCGCTTGTGGCCGCCACGGCGCCCCTCACCACAGCCACTTGCGGCCACCAGGGCCCCAATTAACATCCGAAGCCACGGCAAGGCCTCCAGCCACGGCACCATCCGGGGTCACAACGAGGCTTCCCGAAATAGAATTTGAGGCTACAGCAAGGCCTCCAGCCATGGGGCAGCTGCAGCGAGGCCTCTGCCACCTTCCACGACTGCCGCGGCGCCCGCAGCACCATTCATTACCACCATCCGTGGAAGTCGCGGTGATCGAAATAGGGCCGCTTGGGTTGCCGCAGCTGGAAAGGAGGCAACTGTTTGGGTTGTTGAAATTGATGGAAGGGCAGCAGGCACCTGGTAAGGAGCCGCGGCAAGGCCCCTTTCTACAGGACAGCCGTGGCAAGGCCGCCACCGCCCGGGACAACCTGAACAGTTCAGGCCACCCGGGCGGGCATTTAGCAGCTTGTCTGCCGCCCCCAGCATCTCTGGCACCCCCCCAGCACCGCCAAATCCTCCTCTACCCCTCGGTACCCCTACCATTCATAGGGACCAAGGGGGGGGAGACAGGCTCAGCTGGGGATTCGAAAACCACGGCGGAGCTCCTCACATTCGGAGCTTCCAGTCGCCATCTTGAGGAGGTCCCCCTGGTTCCTGCTAGCTTTCTCAACTGACTTTCTTCTTACAAGCTTTCCACAAGTATAGTAAATACAAAAGCTAACAGGAATTTAGGGAAGAAAAGAAGGGAGAGAGAGTGAGAGAGGGAAGGAAAGAAGGAAGGAGTCAGGGAAGGAAGGAAAAATGAGGGAGGGAGGAAAATGAATGTGGAATCAGACAAAAAATAAGAAGTTCCTTTCACTGCTTTTTGTTCACCGATAGTCATTCTGTTTCTCTGTTTTTGGTAAGGAAGTGTCTCTGAAACAATCACCCAATGAGACATGGTTAATCCAATCCTATCTATAATTCTTATATAGTGACTGCCTGGATTTTTAAAGCTAAGATTTTATGTAATTTCATTTATTTATTTAATATTTTTATCATTGTAATCAGAAAAGATTGTTAGTGCCTAACATCACTGTAATATCTTCCTTAGATATTACTGTTCATGTTTAGGAGCAATGGATGGATATAAGACATGTCCAAGTTAAGCAAGTCATTATTTTGTCAGTAAGCCTCCAAAGCCAATATTTGTTAATAATATATTTATGATGCTATGATATTATTATTAGATGGCACTTAGAAAGTCCAAATATTGTTTATTTATTAATTTAAAAGATTTATATAACCACCCATCATATGTTATTACTCCAAGCAGCATACAAATGGTAACAAAACAATAAAAAGTGTAAAATCAATATTAAAAGTTCCCAGTTCCCCCAAAACAACAAATAAATTACTTTTCTGGACATCAGACATGCACTGCCCCAATGCTTGTGGGAAAAGCCAGGGGTTTTGAAAGGTCAGGAAGATCAGAGTCTCCTGGATCTCAGGTGAGAAGATGTTCCAAAGGTCAGAAGCCACTATCAAGAAGGGATGTTGCCTAAGACCTTTGACAAGGTAAAATTTAATGGACGTTCAAAAGGGATGCATGCCCAGATAAATTAATTCTGCTTTATTGTAAATTTACTTTAACAGAATTTTTACAAGTTTTCTCTTGGTTAAATTCCTTTTTTTCTGACCATTTCCTGGGCTTGTGATTATTGCCCTTCAACTCTTGCCTGCAATGCTCTAGTCATCTCTTGTGTTATTTCCTCTCATACAGCTCCTCAGTAAATTGAGATCATATAGACATAATTTAATCAGAGCCTACATGACATCCTCATTTGAAGCCACAACAAATGACTCAACTGAACTATGCTTCCAGAAAAATCTTTCTGGAAACTGGCATGTGATGATAGATCCTACATCCCTGCAGTGTAAGATTAGTATGGAGAATCAAAGAAAGTGATCTGTCCATGGCAAAGGAATGAGGTTGATGTTTCCCAACCCAGATCACAATACCACTGCCTTCAGACAAATATCATATCTCCACAGTGGAGTTGGATCTTTGAAAAGTTGGATCAAGTCCATGGTTCCCATGATGGCCATGAATTCCTGAGCCATCTCTGAGTGTGGAAAATGTTTTTGTCAAACCAGCCACAAAATTAAGGAGCCTGGGCAGAGATACTGCTACATTGGAAAAAGGGAGGTAAACAAAAAAATCACAATTCCAATCTCTATGGCCTGACCTCACTGACAGAGTCTCATTTACATTCTTTACATTGCAGCAAAGTTCTCTAGAAATATAACAACGTCCTTCAAGAATCCTATAATAAGTAATACATACAGAACATGTGGGAAACCAGAAAAAATAAGACCATTCAAGAGAATCTATGGAGGTGTCAAGTCAGTTTCTGGCAAACATCCATGGCAAGCATCTCTTCAGAGAAAGATTTCAGCAGGTGTACCAGTGGGACATTATTGTGGAGGAGTATTAATTGAGCCATGCTGGGTTCTTACTGCAGCACATTGTATCACGTAAGCATACTTGCTGGATTCACTTAATTTTCATTTTCTACAAATGGAAAAAAAACAAACCCACCCCAACTGTTTGATTTCATCCATCCTATAGATAGAAGAGTCAAAAGTGCATAATTTTATATAGCAAAAGTCAGGGAAAGTAGTCATGTCAAGTGCATAATAAATAGGATTATGCCATGTCTTTTCATCTGACACATAGCTTTATTTCTTTTATATAGAATAGCAAGTATATAAAAATCAGAAAAACACCAATTTTGTCTTTTGCTTCTAAGATAATGTGTTTGGACTAGTCTTATTTTTAAACTCTATTATTTTATAATTTGACAACCTGTAGAGTCATTTTTATAATGATTTTGTTATTGTATAATTGTATAACAAAGAATACACTCTTCTTAGCATGGGTTAACCTACTAGAAACAATTTGTATGATGATGAATTCAGATGAAATTGGTGCAGTTCTCTGTAACTTATAAAGTGTCCCACAGTCCTATAATTGTGACTGATTGTTCTTTGAGAATGGGCTGTTTTCTTTAATAGGACAGAAGCACACAACCTCCAGGTGTCCCTTGGAAAACAGAATCTCAATAGGAAAGAGCATCATGAACAGAAGTTTGATGTAGACAAGATCATTAAACATGGACACTATACAGAGCAGGATGGCATCCCATACAATGATATTGGCAAGTTCCTATTTTATGTCATGGATAAATCCCAATCATTACCATTAGGAATGGAAAGAAGGAAACTTTAGCTGAACCCTAAGAACACCGATACAGATTAAATATTGAGAAGAAAACACTAAACTATATTGCGATTAAGTTACAATTAAGAGAGCTAGAAAATTCATCTCCAAACATTTATGTGATGAGTTTTTTTAGTATAAATATACTTATTGCTGTTACTGTTTTATTTTTAAACAAAGTTAGAAGTTAAGTGTAGAGATGACTTTATTAATTTAAGTATATAAATACCACATTAATGAAATAGATTGGAAACATTTAGAAAAAATTAACAAATACTCAGCTCTGACCCAGAGAAATTAGAAGAAATCTTAACAGCAAATTTAAGGCTATAGTGCAATTTGATAGCTATATAATTAACTGTGCCTTATTTTGTTCTCTTTTTACAGCGTTGTTGAAATTAAAGCCAATTGATGGGCACTGTGCTGTGGAAACAAGTTATGTTAAATCTGTGTGCTTGCCTGATTTTACGTTCCCTGATAACACAGAATGTTACATATCAGGCTGGGGAGAAACAGAAATAAGTAAGCCATGGCAATGGGAGCAATTAATTCTAACTAATATACAGGCAGGATCAGAATTGGTATCTGTTAGCTCTGTACAAACTACTCCATAAGGATCTTCTCTATGAACAAAGGCTCCCTCTGCATTTTTATCTATAAGCTTCAAAATAGCTGCAGTCACTTCAAGTTCCAGAGAGCTGCTTTACGGTCTTCCAATAGTCATCTGGTGTGCTGCAATATAGTGTACTGTTTTCTTTCTTCTCCCAACCTTTTTTCTGCCTTCTCCTGCTCCTGCCCAGAGTTCGCTGGACCCATCAGGTTTTGCTGAGTGCTGCCACTTGTGTGATGACAAGTGTGCTGTGCCTGCCTGTAATTTCAACTTTATGGGTCTAGGAGAGGATGGAAGAGGGTTTCCAGTTCATCACATTGGAAACTGGCCCTTTCCTATTTTCTCGACTCCTGGATGTGGACAGATTTGTTAGTATCAGCAAAAGTTCGCAAAACAAAGTTTGGTACTAAAATAATGTCTATTTTTCAGTCATTAATGGACTGTACAAAGTATGGAACTGAATGTGACTTATAGACAGGGATGGGTTTCTACCGGTTCTGTCCACCTCCGTAGAACTGGTAGCTCTGAAGAGCAGCATAGAACTGGTTCTATGTCTGCTGATGTTTTTGCCCACCTGCCCACCTGGGCTTTTACCTGACCTTTATTTCCTGATTTTTTCAACTTCAACTGCCGTGCGAGGCAGAATTAAAAAAGCAGGAAAAGAGGACTGTTTCAAAGGCTGCTTCTCTGCACGCAGCGTGCTGATAATGATTTACAGGCGTGTGCTAGTTTGCAGGAAAGCACATCGTAAATCACTGAACCTCGTAAATGACCGAACTGGTAGTTAACCCTGTCAGATCCCACCCCTGTTTATAGATGTAACATATAATCTTAGCATAAGGACATTAGTAATGCCCAAAGAAAAGCACAATTTTGTATATTCATGACCATTATTGATGTAATGAATCAATACAATTTGACTTAATTTGTCCTATATTTTATCTTGAAAGTTTAACAGGCTAGAAATTTTAATGTCTTGTTGACATAATATAATATGTAGCTTCAAATGCAATAACTATGCTTTTAAAATGTTAAAATGTTAAATATATATAAATCTAAAGTTAACAGATGATAGATAGATGATAGCGATATAGAAATCTCTTCTTTCCTTCTTTTTCTTTTTCTTTCTTTCTTTTTCTTTCTTCTGCTGTAACATTTGTTAAATTCAGTATTTTTACCAATCATTTTTGAACCCAGCCACAAAACAGAAAAGAGAAGATGGGAAATAAGAGTTCTTTGTGTTTTCTGGCATTCATTCTATAGGTGAATCATCTCATCAGCTATTAGATGCCAAAGTAAAACTGATTTCCCAAAGGCAGTGTAATGCACCAAATGCATATAATAGCAGAGTGATGGAAAGCATGTTTTGTGCTGGAAGTCTTCAGAGAACAAGAGCAGATACTTGTCAGGTGTGTTGCTTTTTGGTATTTGAACACTGATTTCTCTTTAAACCACATGTAAACAGAGTACACATGGCAAAAATCGGCAAGGTGCTACATATGTACCTACTCCTTATATCAGATAACATCTCCCAACTTCCTTCCCTTCAGCATAATACCAAAGGTATTCAGGACAGGTAGTCCTGAACTTACAAAAGTTCATTTAGTAACCGTTCAAAGTTTTTCACACTTACAACCATTGCAGTGATTAAAATTCAGACGCCTGGCAACTGGCTTGTATTTATGACTGTTGGTCTTTCCCAAAGTCAGGTGATCACCTTTTGTAACCTTCAACAAGCAAACTCAACGGAAAAATCATATTCCTTTAATAACTGTTACTAATTTAACAATTGAAATGATTCACTTAACAACTATATCAAACAAGGTCGTAAACTGGTCAAAACTCATTTAACAAATGTCTCACTTAGCAATAGAAATTTTGTGCTCAATTGTGGTCATAAGTTGAGGACTATCTGTACTGTACTGCTTGTTATTTTATACTTGATGGCTAATTCTAAAAGGCTTACATACAATTTTGATAGTTTGTCAGTTCTGTGGCCAATTGCTCTACCTGTCATTTATTTGGTCTTCTTTAAATTTAATTTTAGTCCCAGATAACCTTCTAAATCTAAATTGATACTTTGCTTTTAAAACCATCACTTTTGAATGCAACGATTTACATTTCAGAAAAAAAGTCATGAACTTATTTAATCCAAGATCCTATTTCTTTATCCCTGCCATTGATAGATTGAAAAAAAATATTATTCTTCAGGAGCAAGTATAAAATGTTAATTGTTTTTTTATTGTTGTCAATGTTAATTGTCTTTTTTATCTTTTACATTAGGGCGATTCAGGAGGTCCCCTAACATGTGTTACCAATGACACTTACTATATTTATGGAATTGTGAGCTGGGGAGATAAGTGTGGATTAAAAAATAAACCAGGAGTTTATACTCGGGTGACAAGATTTCTCAACTGGATTAGAACAAAAATTACACGCGAGTCTAATTTTCAAAACTAAGAATGGTAGTCATGAAGACAGGTAATTCAAGTAATTCATCCTTTAAAAAATGTCATTCTTTTCTCTCTTCTATTTCAGTACTGAAGTATTTTTAGCCAAATGTCTATCCAGAAATGAAAACTCTAATACCTTAATAGAATTTTGGCTAGAATTTGCTTGCTTATATGATGGCCAAATAAATATGCAACCATTTGCTTAAAGTAATGTACAAAGCTTATCTTTTTTATTGTTGTATTTTTAATCATTTGAGTTTTAAGACTATAAAACATTGTCATAATCCTCATAATAAAAACTAGTTGCATTGAGAATTGTTTGCCCAGAATACCCCAGTCTTTTAATAGGGAAATTAGAAATTACATTCAGAAACCAGGAGATATGCAGTGCAAATAAACCTCAAAACTTGTATGAATTCACACATTTGACTCAGAAGAACCTATTTATGTTTGCTTTCAAATCCCCAGAATTTCCTTTTCATTCATTTCTACAAACATTGATTGAATGACAATAAATCTCCAATATCAATAATCACAGATAATCAAGCCAGCTGATGATCAAATGATATGCTATTTTATATAATAAGCATCTTTCAATAAAAGACAATATAGAATCTAAACTGACTTCTGCACAGATGATAGATTAAACTTTTTCCTCTAGCCACTGCATGTCTAATTTTCTATATCTTTTACTCAGGATTTTTTTAAAGGAGGCAAAAGTCCTCACTGGCATGAATTAATTTAGCCACATAGGAATTCAGAAAATGAACATCATTAACAAATCAACAAAATAACTGTAGACTTTTTGGAAAGTGATTCCACTGATTTATTTTCAGTACAAATATATATTTTTTTTCTTTTCAGCAAATCATGGTTCATATATTTTTAGTACAAAGCTGAGCCTGCCAGTCATCTAGTACTAATTTGCTATCATAAATACTACATTGTATAATACATAGCTTTAAAAAATCAGGTAGAGTTTTTCATGCAAAAGTATAAAGTTTAATATTAAAGCACTCCTTTGGAGTTTGCAAAGGTCTTTTTTTGTAATAACTATTTCTGAACAGTGCATTACTCTGCTTCTCGGGAG
This sequence comes from Bungarus multicinctus, assembly GCA_023653725.1. Classification (NCBI taxonomy): domain Eukaryota; kingdom Metazoa; phylum Chordata; class Lepidosauria; order Squamata; family Elapidae; genus Bungarus; species Bungarus multicinctus. Next base: position 57,379,223 of record CM042844.1, read on the forward strand.
ATTAGAATAGCTACCTGATTTGGAGAGCAAGCTGAAAAATATATGTATTTTCATTAGACATGTCACTGTTTCTGTTCATTTTTTAGTTAGTTTCATTTTTCTTCTCTTCATTTGCAGAACCTCTGCTGCATCAGGATTCAGCTGGACTTGTTGGGATCTTTCTGTTATTTTCTCCTGCAATTGCAATAGATTCAGAATGTTATCTTCTCACATTGTTTCATTCCATTTGTAGCAATTATAGTGAACAGTATATCATATTCTAAAGTAGCAGAAATAATGTTCTAAAGCTACTTTTCTAGGATTGGGTACTTCAACTGTATAAAACTGTTTACTATATATTTATAGCTTTGTTGTTCCAGGGATAACCAACAGATCTTCATGACTCTAATAATGACTTTCAAGTAGCGGTTTAGATCCAAACCAGCTGAAATGCTGAGATATTCACAGACCTGGTACAGGTTCAGCTGTCCTTATTTCCAATAATAGTTTAGGACAGATGACCCAGATGCATACTGAAATCAGACTTGGTTCCAACAGATCCTGTATTCCTATATTCCATTGCCATTTATCATCCTATTTCCTTTACAATGGCTCTGTAGTAGAGGCTGGATGATCAGATACAATAATTATTGCACCTAATTTCTAAAACTTACAATGAATATTGCTTAGGTTACCTATCCATTCACTTACATAATCTGGACCATGCTGTTCCTGAGTTTCTTGACATTCTGTGTCCTGAGCATATGCCAGCTCTGCAGCCCTTCTGGCCATTTCCACTCTGTAAGAACCTGGAGGAGTCCAGCCAATCCCTTTGATCCAATTCAAATCAGATTTGTATTTGACCTAGAAAACAAAATACAGTACTAATTGCATGGAACTTCCAAGACTATAATATTTAAATCACACAAAGCAAACCATATATATACTAAAGACCTAGAAAAGAAAATGGCGACCCCAGGAAACAGGTGTGATAAGCAAGGATAGGTGAAGGAGTATTGCAAGCTATTCTGTGCCACCTTAGATGTTCTCCAAAATCAGGTGCTGTGAAGTCCTTCCATCTTAGAACATTAGGATAAAACTGGTCTTCTATACGGAATAGAAAGCCAAATCTTTTCTTTGCCTCAGCCATGGAAAACACTTGTGTTTCTTCTTTACATAGCAAATGTGACTTGTTTATTAATAAAAGACCACACACACACTTTGTACAATACAAGAAAATAGTTGCCAAGACAGAAGCGATGAGCAAGATCAAGATGTCAACATGTATTACAGTCTTTTCTTTTTCTTCCCTTTTCTGAAGTGAATATATAAACCAGTTATTGTTGAGAATAAATGTTTGAAATTTGCATATATGTGTATATATAAAATTATATTTAAATTTTTTTGTAACTCTTCACTTGCAATAATAACAACTTACAAATGCATAGAGGAATTGGATTTGTTTAGAGAAGCCTTCCTCATAGACTAGTGAAAGTAATTTCTTGGTTTTAGTAGTACTATTTTTTCTTTCCTAAATGCATTAGCATCTCTCTCTTCTCTCTCTTTCTCCCCCTCTGTGTGTATATGTGCGTGCTCTTCCACAAGTGAGCTATGACATCACATCACTGTGGACAACTCTCCCAGTGACTGTACCTTTTAATGCATTTCCTACCTAAGCTTTTGTCTAAGCTTCTCTTTCACTTTTCATCCAAGAAGCTTCTTCAGTTTTAACATCACATAACTTCAGTCAGAACTGAAGAAGCTTCTTGGATGAAAAGTGAAATGTCTTTAAGAAAAAACAAAGTCCAGTTGCTTTTTGAAAAAGCACCTTTGGCATAACCATGACTTGAATGACCAAGAATTTCCATAGATATCTAAGTTTTTTAAACCTGATATAGTGGGCATTATGGAAGATGAAATCCAGCACATTTGAACAATATTAGAACTACTGACAAGTTTTTAAAATCTAAGCTGATTCCTTAATATAAAGGATTAAATTTGGATTTGAAAATGAATCCATTGGATTTGGATTTGAAAATGAATCCATTGAGTAGACATATCCTTGCCTGGAATAGACTCCTTAGCCATAGATCCTAACATACTTACATCACTTTGTAGTTTGTAGGCTTGTTTGGCATGCCTGAGATTCAGCTGCTCTGGGTCACAGGTATATTGATGCAAGCGCTGCCTGTAGTTGACATTACTTATTAATTGTTGGCTTTTCTTTGCATGAATAAATCCTGGCTGATCAGTTTGACTTCTGAATTGTGCTCTGTTTCTAAAATAATCCCTTTTATATTGGTTGTCACTCTGTAGGTGGCCCATTTTCAGGAAGTGTCTCATTTTAGGATCATCACGTGCATTGCAAAATCCAATCCGTTGACCTCTGTCCCTTAGGAAAGCTTCTTTGTATCTGAACTAGAGAATATTGAGAAAGATGAATGTTTATGTCATTACACAATCATATGGAAGCATACTTTCACATAATTTCATACTGTGCCATAAGCATTTTACATGTACGTGGTTCAGCCAATTAGTGCATCAACGTTAAAATCATCACACGGCATACTAATCATTTTGGCAAAATTATTTTTAGATTGGGAACATTTAATTGTAGTTGAAGAATATATGTAGAAACATACATTTAAAGCAACAATTACACATAATTACACAATTTAAAATAAAACTCTAGGATGAGCTCTTCATTAGAACACCCAGAATCTGGCAGCACACACAGGCATAGCAGGAATAGGCAATCTTTTTCAGCAAGAAACTATTTTCTGACTTTGTACCCTACACAAGGTATACAGCTAATTATGTTACAATACATGCAAATACTACCCAAATTTTAAGAAAAGTTAAAGGATAAAAGGAAATCCAGGTTCCCTTGGTATATTTTAAGTCTGTGAAGGCTCAAGGCATCAGTTTTGATTTTTTAAAACTCTTCACAAATTCATTAAATAGCCAAAATGGGCCAAAATTATTGTTCTTGCCTTTGACAAGAAGAGTACATGTACTTAATGTTGTCTCTCTGAACAACAGCAAGAAGAGTTAATTTCTCCCTGACCTTTCTCAGTGTTTTTCATTTGACTGATTTAATGACTGATTGAATGATAGACTGAATAAATACATACATTTATAAATAAAAACATTTAAACTATTGTGCAATAAAATACAGGCCCAACTGATATAAGTGAAGTATGCTTGAGACAGTTACTCTCTGGGCCAACTGTATACTTGTATTTTTCTACTGCACTTTTGTTCTCTAGCAGTCTCAAGTCTGACAGAGTAGGAATAATAGAATTTGGTCAAATAAGCTCCATGGAATAAAAAGATGCTAATTATTTCCCCAGCGTATTAATTATAATTTTTACATATGCAGTTCAATGGCAATATTAGTGAATGCTAATATATGGTTCTGTTCTTATTGTGGGATCCTTATGGCATTGAAAACAGGTTCATTCCTTGAAACTATATAGGAAAAATCAGTGGTGATATGCTAGGGCATAAAGGCCTTTAAATGCCAAAAAAAAAAAAAAACACCATCTTGGAATGTTTCATACATCACTGGCAATTTCTCTAGATGCTTTAGCTGTCTGGAAAGGGATGGCATCCAATCTGAAATCATAGCCAGCTGCCCGTGTTTCCTCCCAAGAGGTTTTATATAGTTTCTGCATTGAGAAATGGAAAAGCAAATCAATTAATCTTATTTACATATCTGTTGTGGCTTTATTAATTAATATTTGAATCTATTACAATCATTTATTTATTACTCAAAAGCTAGCATGCATCCCTTCACATTTTCACATACAAAGTACAATGTCCTATTTAAAAAGAGTCACAAAGTCATAATTAAAGTTTGCTTTGATGCATTAGACACATCAATATTGCATTGACATTGCCCCTATTCTGTCTTTTGAAACATTTAGCAGTAGCATTTGGGTTTTACAGCAGAGACATTTCAGTGCTGCATTTCCACTATGTAAAACTTCAAACATTTTTAATACCTTCTGTGCTGTCTCCAAACCCTGCTGGTTCCATCAAAGAATCTAAAGTAGTGAGATGCTTTATAAGAGAGTAGATAGGATTAAGGCATTAGCTAAATGCAAATTATGGGGAGCTGAACATAGGAATGCAGCTGAATACATGGACGGTTTCACACTAGAACAGATTTTCATGTGTTCAGCGTTGCCACATAATTCAGAGGTCTCGACTCAAATCATCATAAGGACCATGTAACGTGAAGTTCTTTGCCCTGAAATCTTCTAAGCAAGTATTATAGCTAATCCATTCAGTTCTCTCTGATTGACTCAGGACCAACCTGAGATAGGCTGAGAAGCCTAAGGTGCCAAGGCTTAGAGGTGCCAATGCAACTTCTCCTTCTGAATCCTTCTAAAATGCAAATCCTTGTAGCTAAGGATGCTGTATACCTTTCCCTGGGTTACATTTCTATCATCCCCAACCAATATATAGTTTTTAAAAATGAGCTTTGTGAACTCAGTGTCCTTTAAAAGCCTCTGCTGGGGTTGCAAGCAAAATGGCTGATCCCATCATCTCAAACCCTTGGAAAATCATTGTCCTGCAGTCTCCTCAAAAGGAACAGCCATCTGGAGCACATGTGGAAGATCTCCCATCCTCTCCTTATTCACAAAAGTTTCAGTAAATCAGTCTACTCGTCAGTTCCTTGATCTTTACATAGTCATCAGCTCTGATTTCACAAAACCAAGGTACCATACTCCCTCAGAAGTCCATTTTTATTATGTACATTCTCAAATGCTTAACTCAGATTGAGAAAAGATGGTCAATTTCCAGAAAGCTAAGATTTACAGAAAATAGGCTATGGATTATCATGTTTCTCAAGCCGTAAATTGGAGGACTGCTGCACCAGTGCATAGCAAAACAAGGCCTAAATCTGGCTCAACCTCTGATGATCTTGCTTTCTTGCTTTCCTATGTTGCCTCAGGTGAAAGGAAGCCCTTCCCAGGGTGATGCCACAGTCTGCATATGATAGGGTTTATACGACCAGTACAGGCTGATGACCCAGGAATATCTCTGATATAAGCATTGAGGAAAGGTACTTTCAATGTCCTCTAGTTGCTCTGTGAAATAGTAGCATCTTAAGCACTGTTACAATGTAGACTCTTCCATTACAACCAGAGAGAGCAGCCTACTTTTAGAGGTAGTAGGACATGGATGGTAATGTTGCACAGCTATCTCATACTTTGCTGCCATCTTTATACATATGTTGTCTCAAATAACCACTCACTTTGTTCTGAATTTGTCCTGCACTTACTTTCTCAGATTACTTAGATTCATTAATATTTTTCCACTCTGTGATAAATTAATACAACCTCCATGTTTTTGAATGGGCCTGAAATTCTAACACATTTTGTTCCTATAGTCTGGTCAGTAGTATGCTTGTTTAAGATAAGATGGCATGGAACACAAGCAAGAATGCATCCAAAAATTATAAAATAAGGCCTGTTTAAAGAACAGTTTTAGATAAATTTGTTTGCAGAACTTATATTAGAAGAACTTGGCATTCTCTCTCCCAGTATGGATGAGATCTAAATCTAGACCCTTTTCTCAAGTTCTAGTCATTTGTCATTTCCTTCTGCCTTTTCTCTCTCTCTCTCTCTCTCTCCTTTTCTTTCTTTTAAATCTGCAAATCTTTGGCCTTGCTGTTGCAGTTCATTCTTAACACAGATCCTTTGATTCGAAACCCCATGCATCATTTTACTTTATCACAGTTTGCACAGTTTTTGCACTCATCCTCGCACATTACATTCATTTGATTTATAGCTATCTTTGCAGCTTTACAAATACCAACATGGCTTTTTTTCTTCTTTTTCTCTGTGCTCTGGGGTCAGTCTCCCTCAACAGCTTTCTGTGTGTGGCATCTGATCCAATTGTATATCTACCGAAAGCAGTTTCATTTTTAATGAGATACCCCCCAACATCTCCACCTCCTCATGCACTCACTGGCTGTTTCAGTTCAGATACATGCTGATCCATTTGAATGGTCTGAGAAGAAACAGAACATACCCGACATACAACTGTGCCATTCATCTGTGCATGGCAATGCCGCTCTAACTGCATGAGCAATATCGCTCTCTTATTCTTTTCTTTTGACATGAGAGGGAAAGGTTTGCCAGTGTACAATGCAAAATGTGTTACCTGCTTCTACTTCTTTGTGTGCTGGAGCAGCCTTTCCAGCATTGTTCTTTGCTATTTTTATATTCCAGTAATTGATTAAACAGGTCACTTCATGTAATTATTTGCGTATCAATTTTTTCACATGACTATGCATATAATTTAACTGTTCACAATGAAACATGGTCAATTTATTGTTACAGGCTGTTTTAATCTGTGAAATTAGTCTATGGCATTTAATGGCAGGCAGCAGTATTCTTTTACATGAATGAAGGCAAAGATACGTGTCCCATGATAATGTTGCAGGATCTAATCTGTGTACTTTCTGGAGAGAGAGAAGTTCCCTGAGATGAGGCTTGGTCCCAGTGACCAACTCAGATCGGATCCTGCAATATTCTTTTACCTATAGTATAGTTCCAAAACTAGCTTGAATATAAGGCAAGTAATCTTTAACGTTGTACTGATTATGTGATTAATTTCCAAATGAGAAAGATCAATTACTTACATCACTGATGTGGAGAGCATTGAGACGTGCCCTAATGAGGTCAGGGCGGTCAAGCGGCAGGGTGTATCTGTGCATGTTGTCCAAGTGGCCAGCTCGATATAGCCGCTGTTAAGACAAACAATATTTAGTGTAATTCCACAATACCTAAAATGCTATTTTTCCCAAAACAGAATGCATATAGCACTAACCTATGCCTATGCTTATGCTTCTTTAGGTAAAGCTTTATTTCCACTAAAAAGCAAAATGCTATCTCTATTTTGTCCAAGCAAAACTCTTCAGGCAAAATCAGAAGTTTGCTCTTCGGCACTACACAAAATATGAACTACATCAGTTTACAGAATTTTTGTGTATCTGCCTGATACTAAATTCCCATGAGACCGTTCACATACTTCTAGAACTCAGATTATCCTATAATGCAAGTGCCAGAAAAGCAGATCTATGATGATCAGTAGTCTTCTAATAAATCCACGATCATTTAAGATCTGCTTACCTTCAAATGTTAATAGAGTAACTAAGCAATATGCCTGCCCTAAATAACTTGGAAATTTAGAATAAGCAGAAATAACCATCTCTCTATCATCTGTCTGTCTGTAACTATGGTGGAAATATTATAAGCTTCATTTACTTCTGACAGGCAGAACAAATTTATGGACTGAGAAGTAATGAATTCTAAATGTGTATCTTCTGGTTCATAGAGTTCAATGTTGCAGTAAAAAACTTTCTAAAGTCCCATATATAAATTAAGGATAAATTACTACCCTTAAAAATTCACAACATATTTTGCCACTGTTATTTTCTGCAATTTATTGCACATCAGACAGCCAACAACAATCGATTTATTTGTAGCAATAACATTTATTCTAATGAAATGGACATAATTTATATTATGTGAGGCTGAGAACAATTTTTATGACCTACATCATAAATACTTAACTTACATCATTGCATTGAATGTAACTATTCTTTGCATGGAGGAAGTCCAGAGAGTCTGTAACTGTTGTGAACTTGAGATGATTTGGTTTCTGACGATACTTTGTCTGCAAACAGAATTAAGGGCAATAATGATGAAGTATATAATAAAGAAGATTCTATATAAGGTTGTCATTTATAACATTTTTTTTCATTATAGGTTCATTGGAGTCTAATAGATTTTGTGTGTATAATATAGCTATTAGCCCCACTAGGTAAACCATACCAGGAAATCAGTTTCAGTCCAGGCTTCCTTATTATAATGATTGTACAAGGAAGCATCTTGATGGCATACAGATATTATAGATTGCCAGTCCCATGAAAGAGTTAGCAGTACCTCACTGATGAGGTCTCCAGCCTTCTTCACATTTTCTATATGAGGGGATCTTAGAGGCATCCAGCCAATTCCCTTCATGCAATTCAGATCAGATTTGTAGGAAAACTATCAAATAAAAACAAAAACAAAATGTGAGAACGTATCACAAGACATGATCCCTGATTTGTATTCATATTTGAACATTACATTTATTTTTCTGAGACACTGGTGAGATTTTTTTTAAATACATTTATCTGTCACTTTTATATCACTGACAAATTTAGGAATTTGGGGACCATCTTTTCAGATATGTTTCCTTAATTAAATTGATAAAGAGAATAATCATGACAGGCAAAAAAGGTGTGAGAACAGAAGCAATTTCTGACTTCCTGCTAGCTTCCCCATTAACTTTGGTTGTGGAAAGCTAAAAAGAAGCATTGGAAATAGCAATCATGTAACAGAAGCTGTCCACAGCAGATGGCCAATATTACTGGTCTAAAGAATATTGATTGATATTTCAATATCACAGGAGTAATGTATCTTGGATTTTGAATGCCTTCTTTAAGTTAGCCTATTTGAGATACATTGATTTAAAAAAAGAGTCATTGCCCTATGGTGCACTCTAAATCAATCAATCAAACTTGTTTGTTGCCCATCTCTAAGGCGACTCTAGGTTGCAAACAGACTTTATAGTATAAACAGACAGGACAGTTGTAAATAGTATAGATGCTTATCTCAAAAGATACATCTTGAAATATGCTGCTTCAATCATTGCTCAGCAATACAATCAATTTTATCAGAGTATGGTCAAAACTCATTGATCAATGAGTGCAACTATCTATGATTGTCTTTATACAAATCTTAGTGTATACACCTATACCAATGCTATAGTATCCTTTAAAAGGAATGAAGCAGCCCTTAACTAACTAAGTTAGTATATCAGTTAAGAGCTGCTTCACTATAGTGTAACTTAAAGCACAAAATTGCTTTGTTTTAGCATATTAGCTATGTTAGTGAAGAATCCAAAAGTCATTCTGCAATGTTATCATTATCTGTCATTGAAATATCCAGTTGGGTAAACTCTTTTAAACTTCATTCCAATTTGAGTTTGGAATCTGTCAAATGTACAGTGAAGTATGAAAAAAATGGATATGCTTTTACTTTAATCTAGGCTAAACCTTCAGCCAGTAGTACTTCCTGTAGTATTTATGTCAATATCGTATGTATTAATTCAAATTCAAAACTGAATTAATATAATCCTTTAGCATAATTTCTGAAAAACATTCTGAATTTATTAATCAACCATGTCCTTTAGAATGTACAGGTGCAGAAAAGCTTTAATATAGTATAATTTTATAGTTATTATAGCCATTTATTTAGTAAAGTTAGCAATACTTAATTTGATTCACCCTGCACTGTTCTGTTATTAGATGTCCAAGATAATTGTCCAGGTGTTACACTATTCTTACCTCTGACATTCAAGCATATGCATTACCTCACTCTGAAGTAAATAAACTCTTTTGGCCCATTTCATCCTCAAGTCTTCAGGGAGCACTGTGTATTGATGCAATTTTTTCCTGTACTCCTGGTCACTGATGAGATTCTGGGCTTTTCTAGCATGAACTAAATTAACCATGTCCATAGGGAGATTGTACTGAGAACAGATATTTCTCCAGCTTTTCTTATATTCCTGTTCACTTTGTAACTTAGCAGCATGCAAGCAGTGTAGCAGATTGGTGTCATCCAGAATGCTTGTGGCACCAATGAGCTTCCCCCTTTCAGAAACGAAGTTATGCCTGTACTGTAGCTGTGATGGAAAAGAAAACGGGATTTATCTTGCACCCCTGCATCTGTGATGCTTTTAAAAAGTAAGCTTTATCTCTCTCTCTCTGTCTCTCTGTCTCTCTCTGTCTCTCTGTCTCTCTGTCTCTCTCTCTCTCTCTCTCTGTATATATATATATATATATATATACACATACATATATACATACATACACACGCACACACACATATATATGGAAAGTGTTCACTGCTACGAACAATTCAAATACATGAAAGAGACATCACATATTTTATTGGTGTTGTGTTGCTGTTCACTTTTTCATCTTTTACATGTCAAAAACCTGACTCTGATCAGCATGTGCCAAGAGAAATTGTATTGTTTGAACAACAGGACTGTATATGTGAAAAAAGTGAGATTTTATAGAAAGTCCTTTTGAATTCAATGGTTAAGTATTTGAGAAACTTGCTGCTAGTAGGAAATCTGGAATAGATGACAATGAGGTGAAACATTATACAGGTGAGAGCATCTGCATCTGTTTTATTTGTATGCTGCCACATTGGTTTTTCAGTATCATCAAAGAGATAACATGTTCATAAGCATATCTCAGCATGACTCAGGCTATGTTTTGTTTATCTCAAAGTTATTTTGATGTATCCAAAATATTTATTGTTATGCAAAAGATGCTATATTTGAATGTAGCCTGGAATATATGAAATTGCCTAGGGAAATGGCACTTGCATGAAGTCACTGGCATTGAGGAAAAGGGTTCAAAAGGGTTCAAAATATCTCACAATAACTAAAGAGAACAAATCTACAAATTGTAGAGGTACCCCTGCTGCTCTGAAAAGTAGCATTCTTATGATAGTGAAAGTTTGAATGTTGCTTATAGCGGCCTTATTTCTTGACTTTGGAGAGAGGAGGTGTGCATTTTGTTTCAGGAAAGTGAAGAATTTAATTCCGATACAAAAAGCATTGGGCTTCTAAAAGCAGAAATCAATCAGTCAAATGTAGATGTAAATCTATCTTCATTCCCCTTAGCTGCTTTACTGGAATACCCAAAGAAATAAATGGATTATCTATTTACATGGATCGATATTATTTTGGATGTTCTGGATAAATCTGAATAGAATATACAGAGATACTTTTCTTTCCCCTATTCCCATTGCAAGAGCTTCAGGCCTGCTTTGTTTCTGATTAACAGTGACTTTTTTTAAATTCACACAAAGAATCTCATTCATAAGTAATACATTCTGTCTCACATCCTTGTCTCACATGGTTATGGGGCTGCTTTAATTCAGTAAAATCTGCTTTCTACAATGTATTACATGAAGTTAACAAAAATTAGGCAAGATGGAAGGCTGCATAATTCAACTCACATCACTGGCAATTTCTCGGGAGGCCTTGGCAGTCTGAAAAGGGATGGCTTCCATTGTCAGTTTATAACCCTGAGCACGAAGATTATGCCAAGATTCCCTGTATTTTGCCTAAAGTGGAAATGGCAACTTTAGATTTCTTGGTTAAATTTTAACTAAAAACTAAAATTAACAAAAGGAATTTGTTTGAGTCACAATACAGGTTCCAAAATAATTCACATAGGTTTTAGTCATTTGTAGAAAGATGCTTCTTCAAATCAAATCAAATAAAAACAATGCAATAAACATATCAAATGGTAAATATTTTTGGATTGTTTAATTTATATAGGTGTATAAGGAATTATACCTATAAACAACTATGAGCCACCTACAAAACATATTTGAGGTGAATAGAAATTTTCACACATATTATTTTTGCATGCATTTATTCATTTTCTGGGCTCTTTTTATTTCCATATTACTATAGGAAGGAAAAGAAGGTGAAAAAATTCAGGATAGATAGTACTTCTGCCCAAATATTAATATCCCAAAACAACTGCAATATTATAACAATCTTACTACAGAATTTTTAATTCTGAAAATTCACTACATTGGAACCAATAGTCAGCACAATGACTGTTTTCAATAAAAAGTGATAAAAACTAATATGCAAATTTAAATGCAGCAATTCCAATGCATTATACTGATATAATAAATGATGATAAACTGATGATACTGATATAATAAATGCAAAAGGGAATTAAAATTTTCAGCTCTCAGAGCAATTCAGATTTTCCTGCTAAAGAATCATGGCAGCAAATATAAAATACAACACATAGGTTAAAATTGTAATAAATAGATAAACCACAACGACTGTGACAGAGGATCAAGGACAGAAGATAACAATTACATTTCATACATATCAGTAAAATGGGTAAAACTGTCAACCTCTCCTGTATAGAATCAGAGCTTAAAGACATTTATTAAGGGGAAATATGGCCAAGATTAAAGTAAGCACTTACCTCACTAATGTTCACTGCATTCATTTTTGCCCTTTCAAACTCAGGAAGTCCCAGGGTTATCCTACAGTGATGCAAGGTGTCTTCTCCTGCTGCTTTGTACAGGCGCTAGGAGAGTTGTTTTTAAAAGCCATCAAAAATTCCTTTTAAATGTTATTTAGTTACATTTCTTAAATAGTCATAGGTTTGGATTTGTTTTGAATATGTATTTCTACATACCACATGTTTTAAATAAAATATGGGTTTTATTTTAACGGAAATACCTACATACATTATACATACATATGTACGTACATATGTACAAAAATGTTTACCATGTTTGCACAGAATATGGCACTATCTCCAGTCCAAAACTGGAAAGCTTTGATCAAGAATTTTCACAACTGAAGAGAATCAAGAGCACCTAATGAAATTGTAATCATTTTTCTCCATGCAGAAAAAGAGAGGAAAACAATGCTCCCTACTGCACTGTCGCAATTGCTGTGGCTTGCAACCACTATTTCCCATCTGAGGGAGGTGGGCGGTTTAGAAATGGGATGGATGGATGGATAGATGGATGGATGGATGGATAAATAGTTTGTTTTTTTCAACCTACATTACATGCTCAGAATAGAAGAGGGATTTGCCAATGTCCTACTTTCCATTTTTATTCTGCCACTATTATATATACAATTATAATATTCTTTACATGAAAGGGTTAGTGCTAATGGAATAACAGGCCATTGTGGGGCTGTCCCCACTAATAACTTTGGAAAGTTCCTGTGCCTAGATCTAAGTATACAAATAATGTAATTTGTTGTAATTTGTTCACGTCTTGCTGTTTCTCTGTTTTTTCCTGTCTTTTATCCCATTTTTTGCCAGCAAATGTTTTTGACGTTTGTTGATGTTTAATAAATAAACATTAAGCTACATTTTTGTTAGCTGTACTGAACAGTACATATGCTTCCTCTGATCTGGATATCAGGAATGACTGGAGATGTACTGGGTGCAAAGTGTGCACAATAATTCAAAGAGAAAGGATGAGGGCAGATGAAACAAAATTTTAGGGTGTCAGTCATATCCATCATTTTATTGTTCAATGGCACATATAGCTGTTTGGTCTAGTGGTTAAGGCAGCGTGCCAGAGACTATAAGTTTTAGTCCAGCGTTAAGCGTGAAAGCTGACTATGTGATTTTTAGCTAGTCATCCTTAACCTATTATGTCAGGCTTGGGTGAAAAGTTGGTCACTCAATTCCTGTTCCAACTAATGGATCATCACTCAGTTGATCTGAAAAAGTAGGCTCTGTGCTTCAAGAGAAAAGGCTGAGGTTCGTGGAATTTTCCTAAAACAGGTATATTTTTCTTTTTCTCTTGGAATAAAACGAAAATAATTACTTCAACCAGCTGATATAATTAATGGACTCAATCCTTGGATTTCCCAAAATGGAAAAGATTTCAATCTGGATGCTATTTTTGAACTTCCTGATATTGGAAACATTTTAGTCTGCATGTGTGCGTAAAGAGGAAGGTTTATTCCTTGTACTCAGCCAACAAATACACAGGTGATAGAGTTTTTAAAGGACAGAAATAAATAAAAATAAAGAAAATCATAATCCCATGCAAACAGCAATCTTTATCAAAAAGGCAATGTACAATTTCTCTCATGCAAAATAAAAGCATAATCTGACATTGCATCACCTGTTTCTTTTACTAACATTTATGTTTAAAAGATTTCAAAATCTTCTACCCATTAATCTTATTTATTATGTTATATGTAATAATATATTCTGTATTTACTATTTTGGGTCAATCAATATTTTGTTAACTAATTAATCTTATCAATTGAAAAAACAATCAAATGCTAAAAAACAAATTCAAAAGAACGAATCTATAAACTACAGAAATAATACTGCATTAATCCATGATTTCTAAAGCCTTATTTCATGACATTTCCATAAACATTCAATGTTACTTGGGGGAGGGGGGAACATAAGCAAGGAAGTTTAGGGGACCAAACATTTTCCCGATGCGGATTTTATTTTATTTTCATTTTAATGGTGAAATGAATCTGCAAGAGTCTTCTGAGTAGTTTGAGAAATCAGAAGCAAGATTCTTGGCCTCTGGTGCTTTAAGTGAGTTTTTGAACATATTGATGTTAACTATCTTTGAGACTGTCCTTCCAGTATATTCCTTTGCATTATGGCTGCTTTCAAGAACAAAAGAGAAGACATTTGCATGAATCCCTATGAAATAACTGCTCTGATTTGTTTTCTTTGTCAGGCTGATTGACAAAGAGATATTAAAAGTTTCTCTAGGAATAATAAAAATGATCTCACAATGTTAAAGGATAAATTGATGGTGTTTTCCTCCTCCCCTCCCCCCCTTTTTTTTGTTTAGTGTATTACACTTCTCAGAGCATGATGCTTTCCTCCCTCTCCATATATTGCATTTTAAAGACCATGTTTTCTGATCCAAGTTAGCAGAACCTACCTCATTAGCAATCATATTGCTGAATTTTGCATGAAGGAGGCCCGGAGTGTCTGTCACTGATGTGTACTTGAAGGAATTTGCTTGCTGACGGTATTTATTCTGAATTCACACAAGGCAGACAAAAGCAGAAATGCAAAATAAGGACATTATATTTTCATGCTACAGATTTGGCTAGTCCTTTACACAGAATATGTTACATGCAGCAATCTATTGACCTGTACAGTATATAATTTTAATCCCTTGCCTCCATATCATTAACTGGACCTGTATAGTAAAATCAAGAGACTCCCTAAAAAATAAACAAGGATTACAGTAGTTTGATGGCCTTACTTCTTTTGAACTACATCTTAGCACTTTGGTGGAAATGATAAACTATCAAATATTTTATACACTTTTTATACAATTTTTAAACAAAATTATTAAAACTTCCAGAACTATCTAAGTGAAGTAGAAATGATTATTCCACATTAAATATTATTGTGACTTTTTTCTCAGTTAAGCAATCATTTCAGTGACCTTTAGACTGGAAATTATACAACCCAGTTTTTGGCTTAGTTGGTTTGGTCCACCCATCAGTTTGTTGTGGTGCTGTAGAGCCTCAAATGTATGATTCAATTTAAAGTAGATTTGATCAGATAATCTCTTCACTTAGAAACTTTGAACTGAATCAATTCAGATCTAATATTTTTACTAAAATTCCTGACAGAAATAAAACACTTATATTAGAGCTAGAAAAAAATGGACCTTTTTTATCAATAGCAGAGATGTTCTACACCCACACAAGTCTAAAGGGCTTCCAAGGGATAAATAGGCTGGTGGTTGGTTTGTTTAGTCATATATCATAACACATATGGAATAGGACATGTCCCAAACACCAACTCACCCTGCCTTTTATGACTTTATAAAGGCCTTTTTAATCCAGAGAGGCTTCTTCAGATGGGAATTAAAAAGAGATTGGAACTATGAGCAAGAAGAGGACAAGAGGGAGGAGGGCTCAGTTATCTTCACCTCTAGGATCTTTTGACGAAAAACATTTACACAATGTTTATACATGAAAGGAAATTACATGCACATTTTAAAAATGTAGTTTCTGCCATTATATCTATTTTGGTCTTTATTTTGCCTTATTATTGACCCATTCTTTTGCTCTGGAGAAAAACTTAAGAGTGAGATGAGAGAGAGCAGGACAGAGAGAGGAGAGGGAGAGAGTGCATAGTAATGAGGAAGGCCACTTATATCGAGTCACTTGGGTTTTGAGAAATGTGATTCTATGTCTAATATAAAAACACAGACTTCCTTTCATCTGGAAAGGAGCATTTCCTTCTACAAAGGATCACCCTAATGTACCAATCACTTGGGTCCTGATTACAGAACAGAAAGTTTCTGAAGGTAGTTATCAAGGTCTGGAAAACCTTGAACTCCGTTCAGTTCATCCAGGATATAAATTGAATGATCAAATAAAGAGGGAGGGTAGGAATGAGAGCCCACCCTTAATCAGGAAGCCTCTTTGCCAGTTTTACACAGACATCTGGCAAAAGCTTGTTTGTAGTGAAGAAATCAAAAACATTTTTTGTTACCTCACTGATGAGTTCAGAAGCTTTCTTCTTTGCTTCAATCTCCAAGGCCCCGGGTATGATACAGCCAACTCCTCTCATAAACTTCAAGTCAGATCGGTATAAATTCTATGAGAAACCAATCAAAACTAATTGATAGCATAAAACTAAGAAGCGGTTATTCAAATGCTTTTATTATAAATAACTTCTGCTGCATGAAACATATATAACCTTTAACCACTGGAATTGAATTTCCTTATTTCATGATCAGAATAACAGAATAAGAGTTTGATGGGACCTTGGAGTCTTCTAGTCAAATCCCCTGCTCAGGTAGGAAACCATTTCAGATAAATGGTTCATTTAAAAACAGTTTCATTTACATGCACAAAACATTAGCCCAGTCTTGTCTGTCTATCTGTCTGCCTGCCTATCTATCTATCTCTATCTATCTATCTATCTATCTATCTATCTATCTATCTATCTATCTATCTATCTATCTATCTACCTACCTATCTATCTATATTGGCAGAAAACAATGCCTAATTCTGAGGTTGATTATATATAAAATTGTAAATTATTTTTGATATTTCCTCTAAAAACATTCATAGCAATTAAAAACCCTACATGGATGAAATGATCATACTTACATTCACTTCAGAGACATTAAATGATGACTTTTTAATGTCATGGTTATAACAGTGGGTATTACATGCATGTATTTACATGTGTGTGAACATAGTAAACACACATAGTTTACATGTTTTTAATAGTTTACACTTTTTTAATGAAAACTCTAGATACAAAAATTTAGGTACTGCTGAGTCAGAAAAAGATAGGCAAAAGTGTATTTGAGAGCAGTCTACATCTATGGACATTTTACTTCAACCTGGAAGCCTTCATAGCCAGGTTTTTGAGAGCCATTTTGGCTACTGTTTCTTAATACCAAGTCTATCTGTAACAAGTAATCTCTTCTTGTTCACAGTTTGATGGGGATGAGATGATGGATCTGGCTTAGTCCAACAAAAGCTAGTTGTTTGCTTTAAAATGTGCCCTCCCAAATTTCAGTTTTGGCAGAAACCATGATCTCAGGGCCAGGGAAATAGAGAAGCTATTGGCATCCATAATATTCTACAAGAGACTGGAGGCATTGGGTCACAGATCAAGTAAGTCCTGCTGTTGCTGCACCATTTCTTCTGGTGATGGGAAGGATCCTTTCTTGGGCTGCTAGATTTCATTGTCAGGATAGTGTAGCATTCTCTAGCTCACGGTGTTAGAGAATTTCAATGGTGTCTTTTCTGGTTGGGCTATCAGGAATCCCAGAAGTTCATGACAATTATTGGGAGGTAGCATGTTATACCCACAACACAGTCTGATTAATATATGTCCTCAGGTGTGGTAAAATAGCTCTGATTTCTATTTCACAGCATCAATGACATCAACAAGGGGAACGGACTAGTGCTGAAATTTGTGTAATCCAACTCATTTCCAGAGGGTATTAGGGGAGATTCCTAAGCATTTCCACTGAGATTTAATTGTTAGCTGCAATGACAGGATGACAGTGGCTTTGTGATGAAATTGCATCCAAGCAACATTTCCCTGTCCACCAAGTAAGGAGAACTCCTTGGACTACTGTGGAGCTCCAGAAAGTGATGTATTATCTTAGGAACTGCATGTAAGCTATTCAAGAGACCTATTGGATTTGAGCAGCATATAAACCCAGAATATACAGTACATAAATATATTAAAAATATATTCTTAAAACTCAGGTTTAAATTTCATAGGAGTAGAATGGGGAGGTATATTTATACCAGATTCCCCAACCTTTCTGGCTTTGCAGATCGGCCGGGGGCGGGCAGAGGAGATGGTTCTGTGCAAGCAGGCAGCAAGCACATATATGGGCACAGTTCCATTTGCACTAGCGATATGCATACGCACCTGGAGCGTGTGTGCACACACTTGCCCAGTGCTCACACAAGTGGGGATGCATGTGTGCTTGTCCACTGTTTCCGATTGTAAACAACTCAATTAGAGTTGGCTCAGAGTTTGGGACCCATGATTTATACTAATTAAGGGAGGAAAATAAATGATTATAAACCTGTAATTTATTATTATAAAACTATACCTTAAATGGCTCAGCCCACTTTGGCCATAGCCCCACTTTGATTTGAGTCTGACCTTGCCCAATTTTCAAATGTGATTTTCATTATTTCTTCACAGATAGATCTCACTGTCTGTCTAACAGAAATTGTTCAACCCTAATTTAAATATGGTATATAAATTAAACCATAATTTACCTCACTCTGTAGTTTGTAAGCCTTTTTAGCACACTGCAGTCTCATATCTTCTGACAGCGATGTATAATCATGAAGTAGTTGCCTATAATCCTGATCACTGACCAAAGACTGGGCTTTTCTGGCATGTTCTAAATTCAGCATGTCTAATGGTAGGTGGAACTTATTCTTCTGATTATCAAAATCTTTCCTGTAATTTATCTAAGAAGGAAGTAAAAACAAATGCTATTGTTCAGTCATGACTTAAAGGACATTCATAGAAAGTCATCTGACAAATTCTTTTGAAATTATTCACTTTACACTTATTATTATTATAACCATTAACTAGGAAACAGGCAGAAAATTATAATATAATCACAGGAAACAACTGGTCATTGGAATGTACTGTTGTTATCTGGTCCTCAACAAGCTTGGCATGCTTTATGTGCACATTGCTGAATCCTGTTTCTAAGCATTGCCTTAGAAGTCTTTCTAGTTAAAATCAAAACTGTTCTTCAATGAAATTGCTTGTATTATATTTGTGAGCAAAACCAACACTAGCCAGAGCATAAAATAACTGAAAGAAGCAGTGAGAAATCAGAAAATATAGAGAGAGCTGGTCCATAGAATCACCAAAAATATAACATGATTGAAAGAATATCATCAATCATCATCATCGTTCTCAAAAATTACAAGCACTATAATCTTTTGTTTTCTTCATTTTCCTCCTTACATCTTCTTTTGATATTGCTACTGAATGTATCTTCCCTTCCATTCTTAATATTGGTGCAATATTGTTAGCTATTTTTTGTTCATTTTGTTATTTTTTGTTCATTTTGTTGGATTTGTGTTCCAAAAGCTTAAGGCATCTCAGATGCCAGGTCTCCTTTCATTGTATCCTCACAGAAACAAAATCTTATGAAGCAGCAGCCTCCAACCTTTTGGTCACCAGAGACCAGTTCTGTGAAAAGAGGTTTTTCCATGGTCCAGAGGGTGTGTGATTTTGTGTTCTGCCATTTCTGGCACTGGTCCATGAACCAGGGGCTTGGGAGCCCCTGTTATGATGCACAATAACTCAGATAGCTTAAAAACTTATTTAGGGAAGACAAGGCCAGCACTGATTTAAATAATGATAGCTATATAGATATTCTGGAGACATCATGGCCCTGACTCCAGATACTGAAGACGATGGCAAAGGCAGTTATGGTATTTATGTCTTATCCATGAATTTTGTTTTTTCTTTTGTTTTGACAGGCATCTGCTTGGTTGATGTAATAAGCAGGATGCTGAATTAGATAGATAATTAGACTAGACTAGACTAGATGATTCTGTCAAGGATCTTATATTCTTATGCCAATAGAGGTAAAAGTCTCGCCCACTTATATTATTTTGAATATGCTGCTCTTAACCAATTAAATGTTTGTTTATTAAAAATATGGTGATACAAGTTTATTTAGTACACCACTTACATCACTTTGTAGCAAAGCTGCATGTATGAAGTGTGAAATGTTTATATCCTCCAAGCCGTGGGAACCAATCAACTGCCCTCTCATTTTCTCAAATGCCTCCTTGTACTTATACTGAGAAAGAAAAAGAAAACATTTATACAGCAAAAACCTGAAAAGTGAAATATATATATATATATATTTATATAATTCCATTGCTTTTTATTGTCTTCTCTGATAGTGAAGACATAAAGCCCTGTATGTATCAAATAGCCATATTCAGGGGAAGCCTAATCTACTCTACAAGAAAGGGAATGTGGGTTTAGAAATTCAAATTACATTTATTAGCATGTACTTTATTTAAACAACAGCTATTTTCTAATTGTTGTGGGAGAAGTGGTGCTAAAAACATATTTATTCAGATGACCTTTTAAAATATAGATATATGTTATCCCATTGCAAGAGAACATCATACCTGCTCATTTGTTTTATATATTGAAGTCTATATAATGGCGTAAGCTGAGTTGCAATATTACTGGAGATGAAATTAACATCTCTGACTTAAACTCTTGATATACTTGGATAAAATATTTAAGAATTATTTAAATAATAAAAAAACAGTAAACAATTTTTAACCAATAAGATGAACAGTAGATGAATATTTAACATATAAATCCATACTAGAATATATTATCCAACTTTCCTAGTTCTAAAATTAAAAGCTTTGTAATAAAAATGTAACAGCTATTGTACTTTTGGAAACTGCAACTGAAAGTTTAATAGGTAAGTATACATTTAGATAAGAAATTCAAGGTCCTATGTTAATTAATTGGAGCTATCTTTGTTTCTGAGCCATTGCTACTGAATTAAATTCCATAAATAAATTAAATAAATAAAAGGCATTATGTTTCAGTAGCAACTTCAAGTCTATCTTATCATTTACAGTACAGACAAAATATGAGGCAATTTTATATATTATTTTATTCTTTTTCTCAGTTGCACTTAAGAATTTTATTGGAAGTAGGGGACAATATTCCTCTTTGTTCATGAACACTAACTTTGACATTCAAATTCTAAGATGACTTTTAACATTAAATAAACCTTTTTTAAAAAAATAATGATGATTAAAAATATCTTCCCTTCTCCCTTCCAGTTTGCCAATATAAATTATATAATACAGTTATCAAATACAAAGTTTAAAGATACATTAGGATCCATTTACCAAATTCTACTTAGCAAGAGTGTTATTTAATTCACACACAAAAATTGTAGAAATAATTTGAAATTCTTTATACTCCAAAGGTTTCTTCCATTGCTCTTTTCCAGTATCTAAACAAAATGCCCTCAGAATTATTTCTTTGCCATTGTTACTAAATCAACTTACATCACTTATAATTTCATTAGAAGCCTTTGCTGTCTGGAAAGGAATGGCATCCAGTTTTAATTTATAACCACCATGTTGCATTTTATTCCAGGATTCTTTGTAGTGAGTCTGTTTGGAAATAATAAGTAAGACCAACATCCATTTATTGACTCTCAAAGCATGTTCTTCCCTACAAAGAACAAGTACCTATACCTAAAATGTCTAGCCCAAACTTATATGAATTAACTTGTTTCTAATTCAATAGGCTTCTCTACTTAGGTCAGTATTGCAGATTGTTAGAGTTATCGTTCATATGTGATGCTGTGTTGACTTCCGACAGAATCTTGAAATCTGCTTCAGTTGGGGTAATGGATGCCAGAATGACCTTAGGAAACAGGAGGAGGAAGAGGACAGTCAAAGAAGACCTATCTCAGCCAAAAAGAAATGAGGGTGGAGGAAATATTTCAGAAGGGACTCTCCCTAGTTCTCTGGAAAGTAAAGGCAACTGACGGGAGAATGTGGATTCTGTTATTGTAATCTTATGATAAAGCTAATATTAGGATTCATGGTTTGGATGTTTTGCCTGGACAATAGAATAGCAACAGCACTTAGATGTATATACATCTTCATAGTGCTTTATAGCCCTCTCTTAAGGAGTTTACAGAATCACCATATTTCCGCCAACTATCTGGATCTTCATTTTATCAATCTCGGAAGGATGAAAGGCTGAGTCAACCTTGAGCCCAGTCAAGATCAAACTCTAGGCGGTAGCCAGAATGAGCCTGCAGTACTGCATTCTAATCACTGTGACACCATGGCTCTTGTTGAATAGCTGACAGTTAGACGCACTGATTCAAATTAGAACTATTATTAATTTGAAAAAGGTTAATCTAGATTCAATCCAATGTGTCTGAAGTGGTCATTTTATTTCTTGTCTGGGGGCAGCATCTCCACTAATTTTTATTTTGCCCATCCCCACTAATTTTTATCTTTAGTATTGGCAATAGCTTCTCTTTTATCTTAATATGCAGTTATCATAAAAGGTGTCAGAATAATAGCACTAGCAAGAAGAAATCAACACTTAAAATGCCCCAGATGTAAGATATTGCGTTCTGGAAAATAAATGGCATCTAAGCATTATAGAAAATTACATTGGTGCCATTTTTTTGCAATGCAAACTATATCTGAGGCATTTGAATAAAAATGGCTATCCTCAAAATAATAGGATAGATGTGCTGAACCTATAAAAGTAACTACAATTGAATTATTTCTTGCTACTACATAATGTTATTAACCTGCAAATAACTTGGCTGCAAATTTTGTAACTTCTACCCTTTGATTTAAGGAGATTAATTGTCATGATTGAGTACTTGTTATAAATACACCAAATTTCATCTCAGTTCAGTCTTGCCTCTTAGTCTTTCATCTTAGAATTTTCTTTTCAGAAGCTAAACAGGCCAACAATGTGGCAATGTTGCCATTATTAAAAATGAGAGGAACAGCAAAAATGCATATGGATAAGACTGGTCTTGTAACTCCTTACTTACAACCATGCTTATTCTCAAGAAAGAAAGTGAAAAAATACATTTTACACAAATCACAGCTATCGTTAATATAAAGAAAAGTCAAGATGTATTGTAAAAATCTTACCTCACTGATATTCAAAGCATTTTGCTTAGCTTGAGAGAGCTCAGGAAGTTCTGCGATTTGGGTATAATTATGTTTGACATTCTCTCCATGTTCTTTATAAAGCCTCTGCAAAATTCAGAAAATACTTTGAGGGGCATCATTACATTTTTGTGCATAGTAAACCTCCCCATCGTCCCCCAAATAAATCCTTATCAAATTAATTCAAGAACTATAGCCAATATAAGAATTCATTAGGTATTAAGATTTTCTTGTGACTCTCTATATTAACTGGAGATTTCAAATCTCAGTTTCGGTTGTGGCATCTAGAATCTGGAGTAGCCTTCTAAGTCAACTCTTTCCAGTTGTATCACTGAAACCTTTTTGGCAAATTGTGAATAATTTCCTCGGCATACAGCCATACTGTAGTTGCTTATCATCTACCGGTGGTAAAGTTTATAAAGTGATGATTCACAACAGCAGTAAATGGTTTTTTAAATTTAAATATGACTGCATTAATTAGCCTCTGTCAAAAGATAGCATCCCATTATCTCAATTCACTGTGAACGGGAGAATTGACAAGCTGCTGTCTCATGCTAGAAATTCTTCTATAAAACACAGCATTTGCAGGACAACGTGCTCTGGAAGACGGAATTATCTCCTGCTGTTTTCTGAGTTTTGAATTCCTTGATGGCAGATTTATTCATTTATAACCCCCGAGTAAGATAATTATTTTAACTCTTGAATATGAATATGGAATAGTTCCCAAGCTTATTTATTTATCAACCATACATGTTCTGCTCAGCTAGTGATGATAATTTAGAAAAATGCCTCTTCCGAATAATGCTTATCTAGTACCTACTGTATTATTTTCCCAAGCTTTAGATCTTACTGTGCATTTACGTTATGATTTAATTTGCTTATTTTATTGCTTTATTTTGCATTATATTAGGATTATTTCTAAATGGACAGCTGTATTTAAATTTGAAATAAAAGAACATAAATCACTTTTCATCTCCTTGTGTGTTTGCCTTTGAGTATATCCATGAAAGAATTGCCTATTAATTTAAGAAATAGTTTGCTGTAGATTAGATGTATCTATATATATGGCTATATAAGATTGAAGTGATTCATATTACTAGCATTGATTTATTGTAAAAAAGAGAATTGCTAATAGTTATATCAGTGAGAAAAAGAGAAATTCATATTTAAAATGTTTCCTAAGGAGAAAAAATAAATATTACAACTATGATGCTGATACAGTTGTAAATTGTAAGTATATTTTTAATGTACCAAATTGTATGAGTCAGGATAGGGTTACAAATTTATCTGTTTATAGATGAGTGTTCTGCTAGGCTTTTTTAGAAGAATAGTAGGTTTCCATTAACACAAGTTTCTCAGTTCCTGAGAATGAGGTCAATGACAGAGAAAACTAGTGCTTCAATCAGATCATTCAAAGAGGCTACCATTTTTATAATCATAATGTATATACATTATAACTTACATCCACAGCCTGGTTATAACTAATTCTAGCCTGGATCATCTCAGGAGTGTCTTTAATACTGGTAAACTTCAAAGCATATGGGTGCTGACGATATTTCTTCTGTTGAGCAAAAAAAAAAGATCAAAGCAGTGAATTTTGTGCTGCTCTTTCATGCTATTTGAAATAAAAAAATCATAGGTTGCTTGAGATTAGAGCGAATGTGTAAACATAATTATTATTCCTCTTTCTTCATGCTTATCACCTAAGAACTTCCAGATTAGAATTAATTTCCATTTAAAACTAATTTTTACTAGTGTGATCATACAGCATTTCCACCTAAAATTTAAGGAAAACATTTCAAGAGGATTATGTGTAATAAAATACCCAGAATCCCATGAAAAAAAAACCTCATGCATTCTCCCAAAGTCTGAAATACAAATTAGCATTATATTTTGGTAAGTCATTGAAGTAAAACAGCTATTTGAATATAATACTAAAATAATATTTTGGGCATTATTTGAAATCTGATGATTTAATAATAAAAACTGAAGCCAAGTCAAAGAGGCATTTCTGATAGCCTATCTTATTGCTTATGTTACACACAAAAAATGAGATATTTGATCATGTAGTTTTCCTGTATTTATATAAAGATCGTTCAATTCAAGGACAATGGATTGTGACATTTATATTAACATCACTTATAGTGCATTTATATTATGCTATACCACAAGTGAAAAAAATGGTTCATCAATTTAACTGTTGTAATAAGAATATTTAAAAATATTTTTTTAAATGGTAGACACTTGCTTCAAAAGCTAAAAATATCCTATCACTCGGATGTATAGAGTATCATAACAATTACATAAAAGACTTATCGTTGCTAGGGACAAAGACTAACAGATATCCAATTTTTAGAAAAAGACATTCCTTCAAATTATAATTACAAGCAAAAGTGAAATTTAATTGGTAAAATCACAGCTTTCAAAGCACTGCCATTTCAATGGTGAAAATATTAAAGCTGCAAAATAATTATAGCAAGTGCCTGAATATTGCTTGCTTAAAACAATATTGTAAAAACAAAAATATTTTGTTTTGTTCTCTCAGTCGAACAGGTTCAACAAACACTAAAACTGCACTAGAAATCTGTGGCTAAATGTATTTCTGCTATAAATGACCGTCACACCATCTTTAGTATGACTGCACAAAAGTCCTTTTGAATCCTTAAATCCTTTTAACATACTTGTTAGGTGGGCATATTCAAGAATTCAGAATATTTTGTTTGTGAATGGTCTTAGTAGTATTGAGAAGCACCTATAAACTGTATTTTGTTTTTTGTACTGAAAAAAGTGTATGAACGGGCGAGCTTGAGCACTAGTCATATTAGAGTCATAAATATACATGTTAAGCCTTGATGCACTTCATTAATAAAAGGCAAGGTGGTGGGATAGCAATTGTTTGATTGTCATTATTATTCATGATATCGCTTGTCACCTCCTTTGCTTTTGGAAAGACTATATGGACTCCAACTGTTTTCTGTTTGGTATCTGGCTTTCTTCTAATTATGACTACAATGCCTGGTTTTGAGAGCCTTTTTCATTTCTCCCCCTTTCAGTGGAATTATTTTAATTTTATACCGACATTTTACATGCATTATGAGGCAGGTATTGCTGTGGCTGTCATGAAATCTCACCTCGCTAATGAGTTCTCCTGCCTTCTGAGCCTGCTTCACATTTAATGACCCAGTGGCGATCCATCCGGCTCCTTTCATCCAGTTCAGATCTGCTCTGTATCGGTTCTGACAAAAGGAAATGAAAATGCTCTATTGTGGCTGCTCACACATTAAAAATGCCACCTAAAGAACTCACACATCAGAACACCAACTGAGCCAAATTAGAGCCTGCTTTTGTTTTATCCACTTCTTTGCAACTGTGGGTAGAAATGTGAAAGGGAGGAGGATGATTTAGAAAAGAGACCGTGAATGTGCTGACAGCAAACCTTTTTGCTATGAGGTTAAAAGAAAATGCATTGAGAAGGAACTTATTTATTTACTCTCTTTTACTGATGACTAAATGGTTTCTGACAACATTCTCAAAGTATCAGTCATGAAAATCAGGGCTGGTTCAAAAGATTTCTCTATAGAAATCTTTTGTCTGTTTTCTGAAAGTAAGACTATGATAAGACTTGCTCCAAAGTAAGTGTGAATTGAGTTACAGCCATAGGAATGATTTGGGCAATAAAGGAAATTAGTGAAGGTGCATACAGGAATGACTTATTTTA
Source organism: Bungarus multicinctus (assembly GCA_023653725.1). Classification (NCBI taxonomy): domain Eukaryota; kingdom Metazoa; phylum Chordata; class Lepidosauria; order Squamata; family Elapidae; genus Bungarus; species Bungarus multicinctus. Next base: position 57,405,786 of record CM042844.1, read on the forward strand.
ATCCCTTTTTTATATAGCTGGTAAAGGCCAATCCAAATAACCCATTTAATTCTACCCTAAGTTACATGAAAGAGGGATATGTGAACTTATTATCATAAGGCAAATACACATGCCTCTATAATAGGGGGCCCAACCTTCCTCTGGTATGGTTGCTGAAATAGGTGGCATAATTTCTTGCCATTCCAAGATGGGAAGAGTAAAAAAATTTAGCATAAGCTTTAAATTCAAATCAGCTCAATTTAAAAAAAAATATGCTTGTGCCCACACTCCCCCGGAAGAAAATAACATCCCCTTTGCATTTTTGATCTGTTTATTAGGCCTATGCTCACCCAAAAATATTAAGCACAGGTTCCATTCATATAGATGTGGATGAGAAGCATAATATTGGTTTGCAATCATTATATTACTATGAAAAAGTACTCATCTGCATAGTTTGCAATACTAACCACATTTCCAGATCCATTACGAATTTATACAAAGTTATAAAAAAAAAACCCATAGGGTTCCATAAATGAAGTTATTTTTCATCCCAGATAAGAGTGTACATTTTATCTAACTGAGGAATTGTGCCACACCAGATCAAATTGTACAATAATTCCTACCATATTGGGATTGCATATGGTATTAAGTTATAATTTAGCAAGCTCCTGACCCTTTGATAGAACCACTGTGTCAGTGGACTTAGTATAATCAGACAGTGATAGTTGTTATCAATAAACCTACCAAAGATTAACTATCCAAAGTTATTCTTTATGGTTAGCCCCAAATGGCTAAGAGTTTAAAGTTATATAAAAATAATGAACTTCGGGACTTACATCACTCTGCAAGCCATAAGCCTGCTTGGCCCATTCTACCTTCATATCTGTGGGCAAGGCTGTATATCGGTGCATGATTGTCTTATATCCTCTATCAGTGGCCAAGTCTTGCGCTTTCTTGGCATGGACAAGATTTACCATATCCATGGAAACATGATATTGATTCTTTACGTCTTCAAATGCCTTTTTGTATTCCAGGTCACTCTGCAACTTGGATACATGGAGCAAGTGAGTCATTTGTGAGTCTTGGCTCACATCTTGCACTCCAATCAACTTTCCTTTAGTCTTCTCATAATTTTCCTTGTATTTTATCTGTTGATAAAAGTAATACATTAGGCCAGCAAAGAGAATGGAATATTATTAACTGTGGAATCAGACCCAGGTAACCTTCCTTATAAAGGTATGTCATGTATTCTAGTTCTTGTTTATCAGATATAATTTACTGATTAGCAAAAAGCTTAAACAAAGATGCATGTATTTATTCTAGTTTTAATCATTCCTAAGGGAGCATATTTTCAAATCAATACTCACATCACTTGCTAGGTCCCTCTTTGCCTTGGCTGTCAGGAATGGTATAGCATCAAGATGAAGTTCAAATCCTTTTTCTTTCTGCCTTTCCCAGCTACTCTTGTAGATTTTCTAAAAATGTTAATACTACAATTATTTTGCTTGCTGTCATGAATCACAGGCATCATAATAGCACTCAGTAGCTCCAAAAGGAATCAGATTTGTATTGTTTTACCAGTTATTTAAATGCATTTCAAGTTCCTATTGTTAATCCAGTTTGTTGGTTTCCCTATTGGTCAAATTAAGAAGATCCTCACGAAAGGTGTCAATTTTAGCAACATAGGTGTTCAACTACAAAAGCTCTATGGTGGCTTTTCCCAAATGGGATAACTTAAATGCTTTAAATTTCAGCTTCCATTACTCCCAACATTGGTGATGCTGAATGGGGCAATTGGGAATTGTAACCCAAAAGAGTAAAGAGACCTTGTCACTCTTAATAAATACTAGACGCTAGTGGTCTGACAGCAACTAGCTAACATTGTCTAAACAGAAATTCAGAATCCACACTAAATTAAAATTCACAAAATTCTTTGGAGATATTAATTCTTATTTTATATACCAGTAAATATATATTATATATAAATGTATAGATACCCATATTGGTTATGCACCTTTCTAAAATATTTTGGTAGAAATGTTTTAGAACTTGCACAAACATAGCAACTCTCTACTATTACTTAAAACATAAGCTACTTTTCAGTCTTCCTCATAAACTCCATACAAAATGGCATTCAAATCTCAACATACCTCACTAATATTTGCAGCATTTATTCTGGCCTGTATGAATAGAGGCTCATCTTTGCTGATGGTGTAGTTGTGAAGAAAATCCTCTTTTGCTGACTTGTATGCAATCTGTTTACAAAAGCAGACCAAATCATTACATCCAGAGGCATAAGGTACAACAAGAAAAGTCTAAGCTGTTACAAATACAGTGTATATCATCATGCCTTCTGGTAGGTCCAACCTTTAGCCCAGTATGCTGACATTAGCTGACAGGCTACAGTGGTTCAGGTAGACAGAACAGAGTTTTTCATAACCAGGCATGAAATGTTGGATAACAAACAGGAGTTTTGCCATAATTTTTTCTATAAATTAATATGTCAGTCCCCTATATAGTAGAAAAGGGATAAAGACAAAGGGGAGGGAAGAAGGGAGATGGGAGGGGAGGGGGGGGAGGGGGGGAGAGGGGAGGAAAGGAAAGGAAAGGAAAGGAAAGGAAAGGAAAGGAAAGGAAAGGAAAGGAAAGGAAAGGAAAGGAAAGGAAAGGAAAGGAAAGGAAAGGAAAGGAAAGGAAAGGAAAGGAAAGGAAAAAAAATCATAGGACATAGTTGCAATCCTGTTAAAAAAAACCAGTGATGGAATTGTTGACTAGCATTTATAAAGAAGGTATAAATTAAGAAGTCATAATGATTCGTGAATATGCTTTGTTTGTTTAGTTTGTAAAGCATTGAGTTTGTCCATAGTATTATTATGATAACAATTTGTGTAAGCAGTAGAAGCATTACAGTAGAAGAATGAAACCATTTATTCACAGTGTAAAAAATTGGTTTGCAGCTGATGCTAGCTTCTGCATATTGTATTGCATCAGAATGGGCTGCTTTTCCCTAATACACTAATACAAAGTAGTATGATATCTATTTTCTAAACAATGGAAAGATTTCAGAATAATAAAAATAATATCCCAGAGCACTTTAGCTTCTTCATTTTTTATTACTTCACCTATTTTGCCTGCAAGCAAGAACTGGTAAGACTAAATAGATGAAATAATAGAAAATGAAGAAACTAAGTCTCTGGCACTTTAGAATTCAACAGACAAGCACCTGCCACACAGCACCCCAGATTTAACAACTGTTCTTAAGAAAAAGAAAATAAGTCTGGATAGTAGACACTGCAGTCCTGGAGATAGCAGAATAAAAGAAATGGAAAAATATCACAAAATACAAAGACCTATAAATAGAATATAAGTGTAAATAAAACAAAGATAGGGGCAAAGATATTACCAATAATAATAAATGCCTTGGATGTAACTACAGCACCACTTGAACACTATCAGCATTGGCGAAATCAACATCAGTCAACTGCAAAAGGCAGCTTTACTTGGAACAGGTTACATCTTGTGACAATAACTTTGATACCATCAAACACCATCTGCCATCCCAGGTCCTGGGGAAGGTCTCAGTAGGCGGATAAAAATGCCAAATCCAGTTGAAACCTCTTACTAACTATGCAACCAATGATAATATATAAAACTTGCAACCTAACTCTCAATAATTCTGTCTTGGAATTGTGGAGGATAGACACACAATCTAGCAACCATCAATAAGGTTTTGCTGAGGAAAGATATGCAAAAAGTGTTCACTATTGAATCTTCCTATTTTTCAGTGCTGGTATTTGTAAAGACTTAGCTTTTTGGTAAGATTCTCCTGTTGGGAAAGATGTAAGGAAAGAAAACAGGAGCAACGGTAGCAAGGCGGATGGACTCAGTTTACAATGGCAAGAGGTACATTGTCAGAAACCTGAAGGACCAGGTTAGAGTCAAGATTGTCAGATTGGAGAAAAACTATTGATGTCAATAAGAGTTAACACTGCCTTGGTGACACATAATCAATCAATCAACCAATCATCAATCAATTTATCCCCTTGGATTTTTTTTTTTTTAACAATAACAAATCAATATAGAAAGAAGATGAAAAGCAGACTCACATCACTCTGTAGTTCCTGGCTTTTCTTCGCATGTTGGATCTGGGAACTGTCTGCAACACTTGTGAACTTTAGAGCATCAGCTCTCTGTCGATACTTTTTCTAATTAAAATACATGTTAAGATGATTCAGACATTGTCACTAACTATTGTTCAACTTTAAAATTGATCAGGTATACCTTCCATTCATTTTTCATCTAGGTCCCAATAGCACTGCAAGATTTCTTTTTAAAAATATTGCCGTCACCTCAGAAGTTAAAGCTATCTTTGTTGATGAAATGTAAATTGAATAGTATTCATGCATTTTTCCAGTTTTTTGTTTGGTAATTTTAAATAACAGACTTTCATTAATTGACAGATTAAGGATGCTTATCTAAGGCCCAATTTTGATTATTTGTCTTTTAGACAGTTTGATAGAACATTTCCTGTCCACTCTTTCTACCGCTGTGTCTAGAGAAAAGGCAGCAAATGGCTGCATTCATTCTGGGTGAATCAGAGTGAGGGATCAAAATATGGTCCCTTTGTTAAGTAGTGTCTTGATGTGAATTAGGATGTGAATGCCTTTTCCATTGCAACGCCTGCTCTTTTGAATGCTCTCATCTCCCATATTGTTGTGGTTTGCCGGCAGCAGGTGCAGACAGCAGAGGTCTCTGACAGCGAGGACAAAAGGGAGTCAGGGAGTCTGGCGAGGACTTGGACGAGGATCCTGCATCTGATGCAGGGATGGGGCCAGGACTATCGGAGAGTGGGATGCTACCTTCGGAGCTTTTGGAATCTGGCAGCAGTAAAGCAGAGGACCCCGGGGAGCCTGTGCCCAGTGAGCGTGTGTGCAGGGCTTCTCAAAGGATAGAACAGCTGAAGCAGCAACGGCAACTCGGCAGTAAGGCTGGAAGGTGATGGCCCTCCCATAAGAGATAAAAACCAACACTCGGGTATATGCTCTTTTCAGGAAGCAAAGAAATTCTTTAGACTCGGAGTCCTCATTGAAGCCCTGCTGATTCAGGTTTGTTTTTGAAACTTCTGTGAGTTGATATTTATCAGTAATTAGACTTGGCAGCCTTTTACAACCTTAAAAGGACTTGCTTTTATCTCAGACAATTAGGTTTAAATGACTCTTGGCTGGGAATGAAAAGAATTCCCAGTGCTGCATTAAAAAGGGTTTGCCTTTATGCACAGTTTGTGTTTAATTTGAACAAGGCTTGGGTCAGAACACATATACAATCATCTACAATCCTTAGAAGCCTTAAACAGGCATTTAAAAACGATCCTTTCCTAACTGTTGGGACTATAATAATAGGTAATCTCACTAGGAGAGGAAATTGTAAAATTGTAAATTACCTATTATTTATGGCAATAGCAATAGCTCTAAGACTTAAATACCGCTTTGTAGTGCTTTACTGCCCACTCCAGGGGTGGCTGCTGGGGGCTTGAGGGGTTCAGGAGAACCCCTAGCTAAGATTCTGTGCATTTCAAAGAACCCCCAAATCCCACTCCTGGCTGGCCCTACCCATACCACCTACCCCTCCAAGTCCCCACTTGGCCCGTTTTAAATGCAGGTAAGTGCAGGACACACTTGGAGGCTTGGGAAGGGTGAAAAACGGGCTTCCTGGAAGTTCAGGAAGGCCAGAAATGGTTCCATTTCTAGCTTCCAGAGAGCCTTCAGAGCCCATTTTCGCTCTCCTGGAAGCTCGAGGAAAGCCTCTGGAGCCCAGGGAAGACAAAAATACCCCCCATGGTGCAGGAGGCCAACTAGACCATGCACACCAAGGCCACACCTACCCAGCAACTGGGCAGAGAACCCTTTGCTAAAAATTTTGAAGCCCACCCCTAGCCCTCTCTAAGCGATTTACACAATCAGCATATTGGGTCCTCATTTTACTGACTTCGGAAGAATAGAAGGCTGAGTCAACCTTGAGCCGGTCAGAATCTAGCTGACCCTGGCAGTGGAATGCAGCCTTTAATCCTGCATTCTTATCATTGCACCACCACGGTTCTTCTGTAGTTGTGATATTAATTGTAATCACATCCTTCATTATTTACATATGTTCATATTTGGTTGAAATGGGTATAACTTGAAATATACTATTTAAATTCCTAAACACACATACTATCTCACTCCAACGTCTCAATCAAGTGCAACAAGCACTCTTGTGGATTTGGATTTAAGATTTAATATCATAGACATTCATTCCTAACTATAATGATGAACTGAGATGACACTGCAAGCCCCACTTATTTGTATCTATATCATATACACATACCTTATTTTTCGCTCCATAAAACACACTTTCCCCCCCGCAAAAGTGAGTGGAAATGTCTATGCATTGGTGCCAGTCCTTTGGTGAACAGCAGCCAGAGGCAAGGTTCTTTTACAGTGCTGAATCCTGCCTCTTCTGTCCTTGTCATTGCCCACCTCTTCTATCTCTTTTATGCAGTGGAGGAGTCAATAGGCAGAGCTGGCATATGATAGGACACCTATCTGTGGTCCCCTCAGGCTCCGCCTAATTCCCCCCCTCCCCTTTGTTTTCCTCCTTTAAACCTAAGTGCATCTTATGGTCAGGTGTGTCTTATAATGCGAAAAATATGGTATATGGAAAGTAAAGATGGTTTGGGAAGTCAACGGATAAAAGCAGGAAACTTTTGCCAATGTGTTGCAACCTCCGCTACTTCTATCAGTCCATCATGACTTTGCTTGTGGATAAGAAAAGGATGTAGCTTATACTGCCAATAGAACAGTAGGTTCAATATTTTAATTAAATTCTGCAAGCCTATTTGAAGAAAATTTGTTGCTATTAATTTAATATAGCTCAACTGGTGGTTTGACAGGAAATCAATCACATGTTTGAAAAGCTATAACACAGTGGGTCATGCCACCAGCATACATACAAGTGCTTTTCTATAAAGCTTCAAGAGTATATTTGAATAAAATCAGTAGACTGACCTCACTGATGAGTTTTCCTGCTTTTTTTGCTTGTTCAATATTGATACTTTGGTCCGCTATCCAGCCAACTCCCTTCATCCATTGAAGGTCAGTTTTGTACTGAAGCTGAACGGAAAGGAAAATTCACAAGTTTTAAGTAAACCGGTATTACTAAAATATATTAAATTGGCCAGCTATGAGTAACAAAAGTAATTAGGAGACTTCTAGTCCTCCCTTAGACCTGAAAGCCATTTGGGAGGGCTTGTCACTTTCTCTCAGCTCAGACAAGATAGCTGTCATGTGGAAATTAGGAGACAGGAACATTATGTATACCGTCTTGGGATGAACAAAATGAGGGCAGGATATAAATCCAATAATAAATGCAAATGAAGATCTAAGTTATAACAATTGTATGAATTTATAAAGATTTATATACAACTTTATAAATATATAAAATTATATAAAATTTTTATTCACAAAAACTGTTGGTACTACTAGAGGTCAGCTCAACAAAATATTATGTGAGAATAAATAATTTTTATTTTTACAGTGCATATCTAATTCACAAGTTTTAATTGTGGATTGATGATAGATGTGGATTGGTCTGCAGTCTTAACACGTAACCTGTAAATGACAATAATCAGGCTACATCATCTAAACTATAAAACTCTGGATGACCAATAGATAGCCGGCCAAATGTTAGATTTTTCCATCTATATCGGGAGTGTCAAACTCAATTTCATGGAGGGTCACATCAAGGTTGCGTTTGACCTCGGGAGCCAGAGTAGGTGTGGTCAGGGTGGGTGTGGCCAGCTTGACATCACTTGTGTTGGGGTGGTTTGCGGTGCCTTTCCAGAGAAAACCAGTTCCAGAAATTCCGTTTTTGGCTAGAACAGCCTTCTGCAACACTCTGCCAGCAAAAATGGACTCCGTTTTCACTGGCAGAGGCACCCTGGGGCAGTTCTTTACTGTTTCCAGGGTGGCCCTGTGGGCCAGATCTAAGCACCCCGTGGGCCCTATCCAGCCTTGAGTTTGACACCCAAAACTGGATTTAATAGACCAAATGTCACCTCTCGCCTGGACTACTGTAACGCTCTCTACATGGGGCTCCCTGCGGGGAGCACCCAGAGACTCCCACTGGTACAAAATGCGGCCGCGGGGTGATTATGGGGGCGTCACGAAGCTCCCATGTGACGCTTCTCCTGCGCGAGCTGCATTGGTTGCCGGTGGTTTTCCGGGTTCGCTTTAAGGTTCTGGTTCTGACCTTTAAAGCAATCCATGGCATTGGACCAGGTTATCTGCAGGACCGCGTTCTGCCGGTGATCTCCAACAGACCTGTGCATTCCCACAGGGAGGGCCTTCTCCGGGTGCCGTCGGCTTCTATGTGCCGTCTGGCGGCCCCCAGGAGTAGGGCCTTCTCTGTGGGGGCCTCCGCTCTCTGGAATGGTCTGCCTCCAGAGATACGCACCAACACGGATCTGAGAGCTTTCAGACGGGCGTTAAAAACTTGGCTCTTTGAGCAGGCTGGCCTAGGCTGATATAGGATTTTTAATTTTGTCTTACGTTTTAATTGGTTTTGAATACTTGGGTTTTAATTATCTTACAGGGAAGGGGCAAAATTTTTAAACAGCCTAAATTATTTAATCTGTTTTTAACTTTTGTATAGTGTATTGGGGTCTGTGATTGGCTGTGCACCGCCCTGAGTCCTTCGGGAGAAGGGCGGTATATAAGTATTAGAAATAAATAAATAAACAATAACCAATAAATCACATAATTATTCTTATAAGTCTTTTTAAAATAATAAATGAAATGCCTTTTATCCTACCTCACTTTGTAGCCCATATGCCTTTTTGGCCCACTGTGTCTTTAGGTCTTCTGGAACTGCTGTATATTCATGTATTTTCTTCCTATAGTCAATATCACTAGCCAGAGTTTGTGCTTTCTTTGCATGTTTCAGATTTATCATATCCAGTGGTAAATGGAAATGTGCTTTATTCTTCTCAAAATCTTTTTTATATGCAATCTGCAGTAATATCAATATTGCATTACCAAAAATTAAAACAGATTGATGAAACAACAAACTTGAATGAACAAATTATCTTTACCGCATAACAAACAATAACTAGATTAAAAACAACTTTCAATTCCTTCAAATCTCTGCACAATCTTGCTTATCTGACTAAGAATTGAAAGACTAAATTTCTGTTCCAGCTTTCTTTGCTAGCATTGTGAAATTTTCTTTACATTTATAATAGCTTATAAATTTTTACTCTTAACTGAATTATTTTCAAATAATTATGTTGGTTACTGCATTTGGAATAATTCAAGTTTTATTGTTTGGCTGCAGAAGTTAGGCAAATGTTGGGTTTTATTGCAAAAACTTTAACCTGCATATCAGATGTGGCTCAAGGTGTCACAAGCATGCCATACCTTTTCTTGGGTCTGTGCTATGACACAATTTCTTCTAGAGGTAAAGCAAAGACCAAAGAATCGGTACTTGAAGACACCTTCAAGAATCAGGATTCTTTTATTTAGGAGGTAAAATGTAATGGGTTTTCTCAATTTTCTTCTGCTTAGGAAAAGGAAAAATGATATTCTTTCTTTAGAATAGATGTATAACAGCAAGTGGTAATTCAGGATTTCTCCATTGCAAAGCTATATCACTTGACATAATCCAGTATGCTAAAGAAGAGCAATATCCGGCTTCTGAATGTGTTTGAGTTCTTCTGCATATTTCAACTAAATAAGCACACAATCTCATGCAATTTAGATAGACATAAATTTAATTATTTCAATGTATCTTATACCAAAATATTAGCCTTAATAACTTATTTTGAACCAAAGTTTCAATACAAGTTTCTTTGAACTAGGATATGAAACTCTGGCAATAAATTATATTATCAGCTATAATTTAAGGACAGCTTATATCTTCCCAAACCACAATATTGCGCATCTGCATTTATAATAATCATGAAGATTTTGAATTATCCATTTTGCCAACCCTGCTTAGCATTAAACATGATTAACATATCTAATGATAGAAAAGATGTATTGCCAGTCAGTGAAAAGAAATTACAAGAGAATAGGGAATTAAAAATGTGAGCCTGATTTCTAATATAATAAACATGATCTGATCATTATTACTATTTGGTCTCCAATCTCTACAGCATTTAAACTTTTAACCCCTAACCACTATTGCTTAATAAAGAAATCTAATACAAAGAAATACTGGTTTTTTTTACTGTAACCATTGAGTTCTGTAAATCCTAAAGAAATAATAAAAGTGGATATGAAAGGACATTTACCTCACTATTTATTTTGGCTACTTGCATAGAGTGCAGAAGTCTTGAATCTTTTGTTGACAAAGCTTTTCCTTTCATTTTCTCATAGTCTTCTTTGTATTTAATCTTTATAGAGAAAATAAGTAATAATTATAGAATCATACACTATGACCCTTAGATCATAAACTTCTTGGCATTTCAAGGTAAGACTGAATAATGTAGAGAGTAACTATCTAATATTGTGATTTTTTTCCTTTAAATTTTTTTGCATAATAACATCTTTACTTACCTGAATACTTACCTGGAAAGAGAGGAGGCAACTATTAAAAAAATCTTTTCTGGTTTTTCAGCTGAAAAGTTTACATTTTGCTTTCTAAGGTACTTTCTAACTGGCTCTACATATCAGGGCAACAATTTTATGATAACAGTTATAAAGCTTAAAATGTATACCTGGTATTAAAAGGGACTGTGAATATTTATATTTAAATACACTATTTTTTAACTAAATCTAAATAACTAATTAAATGTTTCCTGAAATACTTTGAAATGAATTAAACATATGTTTTGGTCCATTAAGATTTTGCCTATTTTTATCTGCATACATGCTTAATTTTTAAGCCCTGAAAATTAGTTTTCAATTTTTTTTAGTTTCTAGACACTTCAGAAAGTATCTACTGTAGAATGCAAAGTGTCTAGAATGCAAATATTATTCAGTATGCTGATTTTTGCTATTAATAAAACCTTAAAAAACATATAGAATTTACTTCACTGGCAAGATCTCCTGAAGCTTTTGCAGCAAGCAATGATCTGGAATCTAACTTCATTTCAAAGTTGCGGCCCCTGCTTTTCTGCCAATCTTCTTTGTATTTAACCTAAGAAGAAAATATAGTTGCATATTATATATTGTTAATAAAAATAAGCCATACATATAAAAACATAAATAACTAAGTAATAATCTACTTATGACCATTTGTTCAAATTATATAGTTTAATGATAGTTTTTCTGATGGCCTCAGAAAAAGTGACTTGCTCCCCATCTTCAAAATTACAACCTTTGCACCATCTCTGCAGTCATGAAAACACAATTTTGCTGCTTGCAACTGGCTCACACTTACAACAGTTGCAACATTTTGCTGGCTTCCAACAAGCAAAGTCAATTGGGGAAGCCAGATTCACTTAATGACCATGGTTATTCCCTTAACAACTAAAATAAAAATGATCGGGCTTGATAAAATCAAACCTGAATGACTGCATTGATTAGCAACTGAAATTCTGATTCCTATTTTGTTCCTAAGTCGATGACTGCTTGTATGCATAGGGGTATAAAGATTCTGTTTCAGGCTACATTTATACCCTTGATGTATTTTATTCAGAATCACTTGCATGCAGATGAGTTTGATTCTTCTTAGAAATGCTCTTTCAGACGGGATTCATTTTAGCAAATGAAGCCCCAGGATGAGAAGGGTGTCTGAAAGGAATCCTAGTTCATATTATTAGTTTGAGGGCTAAATTCTCTCTTCCTTACAATTCATGGAGCTATGACAAAGACAATTCAGTTTTTCTCTTTCCCACTGATCATGATCATGGTAACTAAGAACAAGAAACCATGAGAATTGTCCCTTCCTGAAACTCCTAGCCAGCAATTGTTGGCTGAAAGAAATGGGAGAAACTGCCAATATTTCTTCCGGATAATCTGAACATTGTTTCTCCCTTCCACCAATAGCAAAAAACAAAACTTGCTCCACAGCTTCCTGCTAAAAAATGCTCAGGCTTTACTACTTTACTATCTTAGCTAGCCTATTCTTACTCAGAAGCAATTCTCTCACAGGGTTCAATTTGCAGACTCTACAGGCAAATGACTATAGCAGATATGGGCAACCTTGAACATCTTCAAGGCTCCATGCCATGGCTGATTGGATGAAGCAAAATAGTTTAAAGCTAAAAACAAAACCCTTATATTCTCCCCCTTTTCTCTTTCTCTAATGCCTTCCCTTTCTCTCTTTCATGCAGCAGATTGTAGGAAAGTTGCTGAATGTTTGAAGTGCTGTCTTGCATTCATTTAAACCAAGAGTTTCAAACGTGACAAGTTTAAGACTTGTGGACTTCAACTCCCAAAATTCCTGAACTAACATGACAGGAAGAGGAATTCTGGGAAATCCACAAGTCTTAAAGCTGTCAAGTTTGAAGATCCCTGATTTAAACCAATATCTAGACTGCAATAAAGAAAAGTCTTACCTCACTGTATAATTCTGCATTGGCTTTCGCCTTTACTAGCTCTGGTATATCTTGAGGCAAAGAATAATGTGATTTGTTTTTCTGATAGTTGGCTCGATAATTCAGCTGGCAAAAATCAAAAACAGGTTTTCAAAGATTTGTAATTAATCAAGATCATAATCTTAGGTCTCAAAAACGGGTGGACAATCTTCATGTTACCCCATAATATAGCAACTTGTCATTTAAAATTATGAATGTAAAATAAAATATAAATTATAATGGCTAGTGTTTTGTTAGCATATTAATAAACAAAGAATAAATAGAAGATATTTTCAAAGAATATATTCTCACATGGCTTGAAAGGAAAGTCTGAATGATAAAAAATTATACTGTGTAATATTAGGGAAATGTGATTAGTAAATATTCATTTAATTTTCATTGAAATTCTGCCATTAATTGTTTAAGCTGTTTCCCTTTTATTAATATATTAGATTTTACATAAATTAATCATTGATGTCATTACTAAAATAGTCATCTTCTATCTGTACCAGTTCCTGTCACAGTTAAGATATGATTCCCTTCCATTTTCATCATGTTAGAAAAATCTCCAGAAGGGAGTGAATAATTATTTCAGTCTAGCTTGTTTTGTTTCATGAAAGCACTTAATTACTCAGTATGAAGACATTCAAGTTTAGTTTCTATTTGTACGGATATGTTACAGATATCATCTCATATAAAATAACATCTCAACTGTAATATTTTAATCCCATCAAAAATTGTAAAATGTATAAAGACGGAATCCTTTATTTAAAAAAGATAATTAGAAAAATAAATATCTGGTAGACATGATTAATTAACATCTAACTTTCTGAAGTATTTGTGTCACTGCACAGTCTATGGTTTTTCAGTTATGATATAGCAATAGCACTTAGACTTCTATATCATTACATAGCATTTTACAGCCCTCCCTTAGCAGTTTACAAATGACAGCATATTGCGCCAACAATCTGGATTCTCATTTTATCAACCTCAGAAGGATGGAAGGCTGAGTCAACCTTGAGCCAGTCATGATCAACTCCTGGCTGTGGCCACAATTAGCCTGCAATACTACATTTTACCAATCATGCTACCAGGACTCCTGAATTAATGCATCCTGGTTTTATTTTGATTATGTATGTCAAACAAACCACAGAGACCTGTTTCATACCCCTCATCAAACCAAAATATATTTTGAGTCCCTATACTTTGAGGGACTAGTTGCCTTCTGTACACTGTTCTTCCTCATCCTATCCACAGATAGTGTCTCTTTTAGCCCAACTGACACAATGACCCAGAAGGAGACACTGAATCTGCTAAAATTTCTTATTCTTGTTAGAAATGAGATGAAAAGCCATTCCTTCACCAAAGGGAGCTGGCAAAAGCACCCATCTATCAGAGCTGTGTGTTCATGTAGACAGTGTTGCCATTGATAAATTTTGTATTATTCTTTTCCAGGAATAAATATCTGTTGCTGTGTTTTGGCATAACTATTTGACAATCATAATAGAACTTACATCACTAAGTTGCTGGGCATTGATTTTTGCTTGAAGGATCTGTGGCGTGCATGTAACAGAGCTATATTTCAATTTATCTATGTTTTGCCTGTAGTTTACCTAAAATTAAAACAAGTAAACATTCAGATTATAGAAACTTTCAAAATTACAAATGTTCATCTCATCCAAAGACTTTCAAATCACAGTGCAGTATTAGTATTTAGTATTAGTATGCAATTAGTATTTTTATCATATCTTAATCATTATTCGCTTCCCGGATGGATGGATGGATGGATGGATGGATGGATGGATGGATGGATGGATGGATGGATGGAGTGATCGATTAATTACTTCCTTATTAAGCTACAAATTATATATCATTTAAAAATAGTTCATTTAGAGGCTCTTTTTTAATTTTTTTATATTTAAACCATGTCATCCATAAAACATCTAAAGCTCTTAACATGATATACGGTGCTCCCTGCGGGGAGCACCCGGAGACTCCAACTGGTACAAAATGCGGCCGCGCGGGTGGTTATGGGGGTGTCATGAAGCTCCCATGTGACGTCTCTCCTGCGCGAGCTGCATTGGTTGCCGGTGGTTTTACGGGTTCGCTTTAAGGTTCTGGTTCTGATCTTTAAAGCGATCCATGGCATTGGACCAGGTTATCTGCAGGACCGCGTTCTGCCGGTAGTTTCCCACCGACCTGTGCATTCCCACAGAGAGAGCCTTCTTCGGGTGCCGACGGCTTCTATGTGCTGCCTGGCGACTCCTAGAAGTAGGGCCTTCTCTGTGGGGGCCTCGCCCTATGGAATGGTCTGCCTCCGGAATTACACAATAACATGGACCTGAGAGCTTTCAGACATGCATTAAAAACCTGGCTCTTCGAGCAGGCCAGCCTAGGCTGAAATGGGATTTTTAATGTTATTTAGTATTTGAGTTTTAATTGGGATTTTAAAATTTGGGTTTTAATAATTTATTGGGGGAGGGTATAATTTTAGACAGCCTAAGATATTTAATTCTTTTTAACTTTTATATTTGTAACAATGTTTTATGGTTGGCTGTACACCGCTCTGATTCCTTTGGGAGAAGGGCAGTATATAAATATAATAAATAATAATAATAATCCACATCCAATGCATTCTTTTTAATTTGATAAGCCATTCTTGCTTCAGCAGATCATCTGGAAATCCACTGAAATCCCACATACATTTATTCATGGGCTCCAATTTCTAGACAAAAATAAGAATATGACTAAGTATTGGAAGTCAACAGAATGACTTAATGAAAAGAAGGGCAGCTTTCAGCTTGTGCCTGTAATAGGAGTAAGTGCTTTGAGAAGGAAAAGATGTGGCAGCTCAATAATACTTGAAAGTATGACATTTAGTTATATACCATAGAATTTCAATATACCGCCCCCCTCTACCAAAGGGACTCGGGGCGGTGAACAGCCAAGATAAAATACACATATAAAATACATATACAATGTTTAAAAATTAAAAGAATTAAATACATTGGCCCTTTCAAAAGATTAAAAATAAGGGAATTAAAACCAGATTAAAAGATTTAAAAACCCCTAGGCCAGACCGGCTTGCTGAAATAAATGAGTTTTCAACGCACGGCAGAAGGTCAGGAGATCAGAGATGGTCCTCATCTCCGGGGGTAATTCATTCCAGAGAGAGGGTGCTCCCAATGAGAAGGTCCGCATCCTCGGGGTCACCAGCCATCCAGACGGCGGCACCCCGAGGAGGCCGACTCTATGGGAGCGTATCGGTCGGCGGGAGGCCGATAATGGCAGGAGGCGGTCTCGCAAATATCCTGGTCCTGAGCCATTAGCGCTTTAAAGATGATAACTAAGACCTTGAAGCGCACCCGGAGGGCCACCGGGAACCAATGCAGCTCGCGCAGAAGTGGTGTAACATGGGAGCCCCAAGGAGCCCCCAACACCACCCGCGCGACCGCATTCTGCAGCAGCTGGAGCCTCCGGATGCTCTTCAAAGGCAGTCCCATGTAGAGAGCATTGGCATAGTCTAGGCGGGAGGTTACAAGGGTGGAAGTGACCGTGCGAAGCGCATCCTGATCCAGAAAGGGCTGCAACTGGTAGATCCTACGGACCTGGTCAAAAGCCCCCCTGGCGACGGCCGCCACATGGTCTTCCAATGACAACCGCACAGCCAGGAGGACACCCAGATTGCGGGCCCTCTCTATGGGGGCAAGAATTTCCCCCCCACACACACAGCCAGCAATGGAACCAGCTGGCTGTACCGGGGTGCCGGGAAGCACAGCCACTCAGTCTTAGATGGGTTGAGCTGAAGCCTGTTCCACCCCATCCAATACCGCATGGCCTCCAGTCACCGGGTCATCACTTCGACAGCTTCATCGGGGTGGCCCGGGGTAGAGATGTACAGCTGAGTATCATCAGCATACTGATGGAACTCTACCCCAAAGCCACGGATGATCTTACCCAGCGGCTTCATATAAATGTTGAACAGAAGGGGTGAGAGCACCGACCTCTGAGGCACCCCGCAAACCAGGGGCCTCGGGGCCGACCTCTGCCCCCCTGCCAACACGAATTGCGAACTGTCAGAGAGGAAGGAGGAGAACCACTGCATAACAGTGCCTCCCACTCCTAACCCCTCCATCTGCTGCAATAAGATACTGTGGTCGACAGTATCAAAAGCCGCCAAGAGATCTAATAGGACCAGGACAGAAGAATAACCTCTGTCACGGGCCCTCCAGAGATCATTCACCAATGCGACCAATGCCGTCTCCGTGCTGTGTCCGGGCCTGAAGCCTGATTGGCGTGGATCCAAATAGACAGCTTCATCCAGGTGCTGAGGAAGCTGTCGTGCCACCACACTTTCAACAACCTTCGCCACAAAACGAAGGTTGGAGACGGGACGATAATTAGATAACAAAGTTGGGTCCAGGGACGGTTTTTTGAGGAGGGGTCTCACTACCGCCTCCTTCAAGGCGGCAGGCAGATATCCTTTACTCAAGGAAGCGTTAATAATACCCGAAACCAACCTCGTGTCACCTCCTGAGTGGCCAACACCAGCCAGGAGGGACACGGGTCCAATAAACATGTGGTAGCATTCAGTCCCCGCAGCAACCTATCCACATCTTCGGGGGTCACAGGATCAAACTCCTCCCAAATGACTGCCTCAAATTCCACCCCCAACCCCCCACCCAGAGTTGCCCATTCAGAGTCCAACCCATCCCGGATCCGAGTGATTTTATCCACCAGGAAATTCGAAAAGTCCTCAGCCCGTCCCTGCAAGGGGTCCTCCCGCACTCCCCCTTCCAGGAGGGAGTGGGTCACTCTAAACAGGGTGGCCAGGCGGTTTCCTGCAGACGCAATAAGGGTGGAAAAGTAAAAACGCTTTGCTACCCTTATCGCCACTAAATAGGTCTTAATATAAGACCGTAATAGTGTTCAGTCAGGTCAGCAGCGAGTAGTCCTCCAAATACTCTCCAGGCATCTTTTCTGGTGCTTCATCTCCCTCAGCTCCTCGGAGAACCAAGGGGCCGAGTGAGAGCCACACCAGGTCAGAGGCCGCAAGGGCAAGACCCGGTCCAGGGCCCCAGCCGCCATCCTATCCCAGGTGGCGACCAGGTCCTCAACCGAGTCGTGTGTTCGAACGTCAGGACATGGCCCATGCTCCATCAGGAACCTATCTGGATCTATCAGGTGCCTGGGGCGGTACCAATGTATTTAGTCTGCCTCCCTGCGATGGGGGGGAGCGGCCTGGAAGTCCAGTCTAAGGAGCGAATGATTAGACCATGACAAGGGCTCAACAAAAACGTCCCCAACACCAAGATCATCCTACCACTGTCCAGAGACAAAAACCAGATCCAGAATGTGACCCCCAATGTGAGTGGGCTCCCTAATTAATTGGGTCAGGCCCAAGACTGTCATGGAAGCCAAGAACTCCTGAGCAATCCCCGAGGCCCCACCAGCCGAAGGCAGGTTGAAATCCCCCATGACCATCAGCCTGGGGGTCTCAACCGCCAGGCCGGCTATGACCTCGAGGAGCTCAGGCAGAGCCGATGTCACATAGCAGGGAGCCAGGTATGTGATCAATAGGCCCATCTGAACCCCGGAACCACACTTTACAAAAAGGGACTCACATCCGGTCGTCTGAGGAACAGTGGATTCCCTAGGACCCAGATCCTCCCGAATAGATGTCATTTCAACCCTGAATATAAGGCTGTGTCTCTAAAATCCATAGATGGCTCACATGGCAAGACACTGGACTTGCGCACTGCTGAGATTGGAAGCTTGGTGGTTCAATTCCCATGAGTGAATAAACTGCGTAGGGACAAGAAGGAGCATCTTCTGAATGCCTACTGGCATTCAGGCTTTCTGCGGGTAAAGAACACTGCCTGAAAAAATTCCTTCACAGAAGCAGCCAGCCACCTTGGTGATCCCTGGCTAACATGGGCCATACACTAAATAAATAAATCTAAAATCCATATGTACACTGCTTAGATGTATAGGAATCTATCTTTCTTGGACTAGCTCATTCTACTGACTGTTGTTTAATTACTTAGGCAGCTCTATTCTACAGCTCGATAAAACATGTAAGCAAATGATGCAGATTACTTTATTATCATCTGTGTATGTGTAACAAATGTGCCAGAAAAGCAAGTTAACAAACTGAGTACTAAAATCATTTTCTATATATATTAAGGATGTTTGAGTCTTTACTGTGATTTAAAGTGGAACCAGATTCTTTTTTTTTATTTCCTTTGATTCTTAAAGAATAAGAGTCATTATTTGAAATTTAAAAATATTAAAACATTGGCACAGTTTGACTCTCATTTTTTAACATTCTAGGTTGAGCTGAAGAATATATGAAAATGCTGGACTTCCACAACCAATCAGATTTCTCCAGACTGGGTTTCTAATCTAGATGGTTTCAACGTACAGTTTCCATATTCCTGATAACCATGGTTCATGGCCAGGGCAATATAAATTGCAATCTAAATATTTAAGGATCCAAGATCAGAAAGCCAGTCTATAGTTATTACAAATCAAAATCTCATGTAACTCTCTAAAGTTTCAGAGGTTTATACAAACTCAGTTAGATGGGTCAATGATCAGATACAATAGAAGGCAGCTTCTTCAGTGGAACACAACTCCCTGCATTGCATTGTCTGGAAGTTCTTTAACAAAAATAAGACACTGAGGGCTACCTTTTCTTCTGCTAGAAACATAATAAGGAATTACTATTTTTAGTACTCTATTTACTATTCTATTTACTATTATTTTATGCCATTTTCCTTCATTTTAGCTAGCAACAAAATCCCAAAATGCAATATACATTTGCAATTGAAAAGTACAGTATTTAGAGAGCTAATGTGAAATCTTTGAATTAGGATGAATCTAAAATAACTGACAATAGATGTAGGCCTTTATATCCTGAACTGAGCTACCCTTGTCGCCAAAGCTATTTATCTGATATGTTTGCATTTTGTGTGTGTAGGTAAGCAGTTCTAGGTTGCCTACAGTTCAGGAAACTATAGCAGTATGCAAGAAATCAGGAAAAAAATTCCTGTTCCTCCTCCAAAATGTAATTCCCAAGATTCCAGGCAAGATTTAGCAAACTTTTAGAAACTAAAAAACTCTGAATCTACTAGCCAGAAAGGAGATAGATTAGATTTCATTAATTTCTGTTTGTGACCATTATGCTTAATAACAGGAATAACTGATATTCTTCCCTGAGTTTCATTATAGAAGAATATATACAGAATGTAACTACTTCAACTTACACTCTCCCTTTCTACTAAATTTGAGCACTTCAGTGAAGATGAAAAAATTTAGTAGCAAGGCAAAATTTCTGTATGCCAAATAAGCAAGTTTCTGATAGCAGGGGCATCTTTAGAAAAGCTTTTCATGAAGATTTTCATTAACTAGTCATAATCTTAATGTGGGGGGGAAAAAAGGTGGGGTTGATCAGTTCTTGAGTAATCTAGGGCTTTAAGATTAAATTTCTTAACTAGTCTTTCTAGGTAACAGGAAAACAGAGCATATTTCCATGCACCATGGAAATATGATTTGGGTACCATATGTCACATAACATCCAAGCTGTTGCATTTCAAGCCATTTTTAAGGGAACCCACATAAAGTGCAACAAAACCAACAAACCCAGATACAGAAAACTGTGGATACCATACCTCTTATATTGGTATAAAACCAGACAATTGTCACAGCGTAGAGTTCCCTTTGCTAGATAAGTATAGTAATGACATTTGGTTGCAAGCAATGACAACAGGACTGATACCTGTCTATCTAAATACAGGGTATTGTATCTCTTATTTTTAGTCCCTTGACAGTTCATGAGCCTAGCCTATCAGCTAGAAAACAACTTGCTCTTCTAGGGGTCTCAGTTATCTTTGGCTATGTCTGTCACACAAATAAACAACTGCTTTACAAAGGCCACAAAATATTCTTTTCCCTAATGGAGATGGCGAGTTATACAAAATAAGGTGAGAACTGAGAAAGCTATTTACATCTTTCAGAGGATCCAGTTTCCTTGTTGTCTGATAGGAAGGAGTCAGGATCACTGGGTAATTGTAGTAGGCATCATCTTGTGCATAGTCAGATTTATACGCGATCTAGAACACACAAAGCACAAAAACAATCATCTTTTTTAAACTATACATTTTTAAAAGTTATAAGACAAAGGGAAAAGGAAACTATTAAACTTCACCAATAAAGCAAGATCCAAGATAACTAAATTATTCACGGACTTTAAATGCTGAATCTTCTTCAGCTGCGCATATATGCCACTATGAGGTATGGGAGAATTCCCTTCCATATGTGTCACATTTCTTTAATGTCTTATACATTTCTAAATAACATGCTTCAAGGGATGTAAGTAAGAAATGCCATCTCACTCAATTTCATAAATATTGGATTAAGTACAGTTGTTCTTAAATGCTGCAGTATCAAAATAACAGGTGGCAGAAACAGCAGTTTATGAACTGAACTTTTATAAGCATGGGGGAACAAAGAGAATGCTCTTCCTTAAAAATTAATTCAATTACTTTAATGCCTAGTTCCAAGACTCATAACATGTCAATTAACAAAATATATTCTTAGAGGAATTGAACCACCTGCCACATAAATGGGGGGGAAAAAAACCTATTGTTTCTTCTAGTAATCCAAAATACATGTTTAGTGGCATGATATATCCTTATGCAAAAATAATTTTTAATATGTCTTTTGAACAGTATAGAAATATATACAGTCATTCCTGCAGCTCTTAAGAAATCATTAAAAGTGTGGCTCCTTCATTTCAGGAAGCAGATATCATTTTGAAATGAGATATAGACAATAATTAAAGACAATCTGATTTAAACAGCTTACATTGCTTGCCAAACTTCCAACCTTCATGGCATGCATTGTGCGTCGGTCCATGCCAACTCCTTCATAATGGCCTTTCTGGTTCTTGTAATGTTCTTTATATTTGAGCTGAACACAAACACAAATAATCTCTCACATATAAATATTATTATTTCTCCCTTGCAACCAAAAAGCAAAAATTTAACAGAGAATTTAGAATAGTATAAGAACTGATAGGGTGTAAGTGTATTGTTATTTCAAGAGATAACTCTGCATTAGCATTTTATTTTGGTTCTGTTGTACTTATAAAACATCCACTTATTTATGAACAAAAGGCCACAGGCAAAACCAATTTAACCATACTGATTTACAACTTCAATATAGATTTTTAATAAGATATCATGTCTTATTACAGTGTTGATATTAAGATCCTTTCTCATCGTAACACATATAATATCCAAATTCAATTGCTGTTATCGAAAACTGATAACAAAATGTTATTGAGTTATAATCTGTTTGGCCTATATTTTGCTCTTTCATTTAGAATGCAAAATTGATAACCAAGGCTACTTGATAATTGAGGCTATAAACAAACATAATAGATGAAGATAATTAATATTAAAATTAACATAAATTATTGAATTAGTGATTAAATTATATGCAATCTCTTTTGCAATAATTTTTGTGTTTTATTTGTTTTTTTCTGAAAGTCACTTATATAGAAACAGTAATTTCAACAGTACCTAAATTAAGCTTTCGTAGAAGTGCACACAAATAACTCAGACTTACATCACTGGTATATTTTGAGATCTTGTTAACATTCCTGAATTGAGGAGTCTCACAGTAGTTAATACTGTGGCCTTTACTGTTCTCCAGATCCTTCTTATACTCAACCTTAAAAATTAGAATTAACAACAAAAAACTGTATGTAAGGTGATAGCCTGACAGACAGACAAACAGACAGAAAAAATGCTCATAGATCAGCACCACTTTTCAGATGTAAAAGAGGATCATATTTCAGGACACTAGCACAGCTCTTAGACTCTGACAATATTGCCCAAACCTATTGTCTATCACTTTCATACAACTGCAGAATTTTATTTCCTCTGGTGAAGCTTCTCTTGCACTAATTTAAAATAAAAAAATACTTTTATATGAAAAAGTAAGGGATGATGGAACAGTGGTAGTTTTAGAAAGAAGCTATCAATGTTTCACAGATAGAATGTAACTCTGTGCTAAGTATAACTAAGTTACATGTAAATAACTATAATAAAAACAAAATAATAACAATAATTTAGCCAGAAAAAATGTCTCTATATTAGAGATATAAAATATATCCCTATATTTTTATATCTCATTTTAATATTAGCCTTGTAAATACTGCTTCCATATATTGCAACATCAAATGGACAATGTAAGAGAGTGGATAGTGAAAGAGCTTAAAAACATCATTTACCAATATATTTTTAATCTCCAATCAACATATATGATTTTACCTCACTGTATAACTTGTTCACATCCTGGGCTTGCTTAAGAACTAGATTTTCTTGGGCTGAAAGACAGTGGTAATGGGCTGCTCCTTTCATTTGTGAAAAATCCTTCTTGTATTTAATCTGAAAAAGAAATATAGTATAACAACTATAGGCAAACCATACTTTTCATCTGCTGAAGATTGGTGAGACAATCATTTTAGTGAACCTATAATTTACCCCATGGTTCTATTGGCTCAATAAATTATGAAAAAGAAATTAGAATATACAAAGACAAAGTCAGGTACAAAGTCAGGTTGAACTGATCGTGCTATTAACCTGCTTTCAAATACAATATTTTTTATTTACTTTTTCCATTTTTCAAATTAAGAATAGCTGCTTCATAGTGATGTCAACTAAATTGTGTGCAGGTGAATATGCTAATATATTTTTCCACATTAGCAACTTGCTTTAGCAAATAGCAGGTTCTATATCAAATAACAGTTTCAAGATATATTATTTTCAGAAGGAAAATAATATGTTGTTCTTTTCTTAAAATTTTCTTTCACTGTCCATCACAACATTTGAGACTGCATATCATGCTGCATCTGATATGTTTGCCATTTTGTTATTTTATGAATCTTATTGCATTCTAAAAGCAATGTTTGTATATTTGTAAGCAACAATACATTGGAAAAAAATATAAAACTCCAGAACTCTTTTGTTCTTATTCATGAGATAAATTTTATACTAAAACCATATCTGTGTCCAATAAATCAAAGAAACTTTGGAAACATATTTGAGGAAATGTCTTTCAGTATAAAAATAATTTGTTCTATCCAATGAAAAATATGAAAACCAAAACATTATAATAAGCTTGAGATAAAAACTTTGGATTCAGCTCCCAGTCAATCCTGTAACCCATGTCACACAAGTTGCTATATCTCATTTTAGCATACTTCACAGGATTGTTTTGAAATACTAGTTTAGATATTAAATGCTGTGTCAGTTCTTTATGCAAAATATAAAAAAAATAATTTTCATTAATAGCATACATTGAAAAAGTAAATAAACTATGTCAGTTTATTTTTGAATATGTATAACTAGAAAACATTGCAAGATGTGTGTGAACCACCTGTTCAGATCTTTTATCACTAACTGTAGCTATTACTACAGACTTTAAAACATGTAGAGTTTGGTAGAATGCTAGAATTCTGTAGCTGATTATGTGCCATGAGTTATGGCTGCTTCTTGGAAACCACATAGATAGACCTTCCCCAAGCTGAGTGCTAGGAAACCAACAGTTTATTTAAAGTTTATTTAAAGGTAAATATAGAAGATGAGTATTTCTTCTTTTAATAGTAATGAAATATTTCTAACTAAAATATTGCTTCTAGTTATGAAAGCATGTATTTAGAACATAATCAGAACTCAAACAAAGGGTAATGTGATAGATCACAAAAAAACAGCTAATGTCCTCAAAGGACTTGTTCTTTTTATAGGTTTCCATTAGTTTCTCAAATACAGTAATATGACACCAGATGAGCTATAGCAAGCATTTTGGATCTGGCCCATGTTAGCTGAGATATTCAAACTCATACTTACATCACTAGCCAATTCATTTGCCTTCTTAGCATTCAGATATGCTGGTGTAATCATAGCAGGGAAACTGCCTTTTCCTCTATGCTCTTCATATTCGTGCATATAATCCTGAAGAATATTTAGCAGTGATCAATTAGTTACTGATTTTATATCTCATTTTAATATTAGCCTTGTAAGTACTGCTTCCATATATTGCAACATCAAATGGACAGCATAAGAGAGTAGATAGTGAAAGAGCTTGAAAACATCATTTACCAATATATTGTTAATCCTAACATGAACATAAGAAATTATAACCCATATAGAAAACATCATCTTTTTAATCCATTCATTTATTTGTAGATCACACTAAACGCAATGTATGAATTGATATATGTGGTGGAAACAAAATGAAAAGTGTGGTGTACAGTGTACAGTGGTGTGAAATAAATTTAGCTGGATTTTTTTCTTTATCTTTAATTTTTTTCCCTTTACTTATTTTTTCTTATTTTTGCATGATATTACTTACATAAACCCAAGCACTGCAATAGGTCACGTTTACTATTCTAAGAAAGCCTTACAACCATGTGATGAAGAAAATATGGTATATGAACAATAAATTAATATAGTGGACTTTCTTGCTAAGGATATGGAGAAACCTTTCTCTTATCTTGCCATGTCAATGAAGGAAAATAAAAATACTACTATCTAATAAATTCTTACAAACAGCTGACATACCTAATCTTTGCATCTAGCTGAACCTCCATATCCCCATTTTATTTTATTCCAAAATTCACCATTTCAATAAGTAGCATGAGGTACAGAATGTGGTGCACTAATGCAAGGGAATCAAAAGTCCTAAACTACAAGAGGAACTACTACTCATAATATGTAGATTGAAACCACTATTTTAGAAGCAGAGTGAAATAGAATACCTGTGAATACATTTGATGGTTACCTGATTAAATTGATCTACATTTTCTCTTAATGTGCCAAGAGAATGAGTTGCTTTTCCCTTAATTTCTTTTTCATATCTTTGGTGATACTTAACCTGAAAGAAATCATAATAAAAGAAATTAGTTTATTCTGACATTCTTTTACGTATAAACTGATTGACTACTTTCTATACAAATGTGCAAAACATAAAGTAAATAATGTACAAAAAAAGAAAAAAGTGGAAGAAAAAGAGAGAAAACATTACCTACATTACAATACATTACAATAAATCTATTGTGAATATTTTGTATAAAAGTGAAAAATGAGCTTGTGATTTATGGCTTTCATGATTAAAAAGGAGATAGAAAGAAGACACAAGTTAAGAGAGAAAGCTTAAAATATAATTTTGCTTATAAATGAAGTGAAGAAACCACATCTGTAACTTTTTTTCATTCTTCTCTATTTTTCTTCAATTGTTTTGCTTTCTTGCACTTTTGCTTTCTCTTTGTTTCTTTTTTCATTTACATTAGTATACTGTATACTGGTGATTATCTCCTTTTCCTAAAATTTCCCAAAAAATCATATTTTAAAAAAAACAAGTAGCCAATGACTGTTCTCACATCAGCCAAAAGATTGATGAGATTGAATTTAATTCCTTCCGTGACTAAATATAAGCATTTGCAGCTAATTCATTTTTCTAGGAGTGCTATCTTTCCACCATTCTGAGATTAATTTGTCCTTCTCTTGCATCCTAAAATTTATTTTTTTAGCATTAATTTTCCATAGTAAGGATATCTGTCCTTTCAAAACTAGGGTGCCATAATATTTGTAATTTTTCCCACTGCAGAAAATCCTTAATTTGTTAAAAAATGTGATAGCTTTGATTTAGCATGATTTATATATGTTATCTTATAGACAGAATTCATGACTTATAGAACTTACATCACTAGCAAGTTCATTGGCTCTTTTAGCAATCTGATAAGCTGGTGTTATCATAGCAGGGAAGCTTCCTTTCCCTCTTTGTTGTTCATACTCTTCTGGATATTTAAACTGAAAAAAAGTCAAGAATGTGTAAAGCTATAGCAATAGATCTATAAACCCAATTCATATAAATCATGGCATAGGTTAATATATAAAACAATACATATAATAAAATACATATTTACTGAGGCAAAATTAAACAAGTCACATAATTATTTTACATGGTATATCAGTCTAGCTATAGAAAGATAGGTAAGAAATGGTAAGAAGACCCACTTTATAATTTTTCTTTACACTTACATCACTCATGAACTGCCCCCCAGCTGTTTCATGAAGTATTTCTGGAGTATCCATAACACTGCTGAATTTGGAAATACGTTCTTTATGTCCCTGTTTGTATTCCACCTAGAGATGGAAAGAAGACAATATTTACTGAAAATAAATAAAGCAAAACCTTATTTCTTGCTAGTAAACATAAAAGGGCAGGAATGAATTTTCATTTGGTTTCAGTTTTTGAAAAGTTTTATATTTTGGACTGAAATGATTTATTCAACTTCTATACCTATACCTTTATAGTCTGCTTATACTTGGCTTGATTTA
Source organism: Bungarus multicinctus (assembly GCA_023653725.1). Classification (NCBI taxonomy): domain Eukaryota; kingdom Metazoa; phylum Chordata; class Lepidosauria; order Squamata; family Elapidae; genus Bungarus; species Bungarus multicinctus. The sequence goes on from CM042844.1 coordinate 57,432,732, forward strand.
GATCGAAATATATGCCCACTCTTCTTTTTTCTTTTTCTTTTTTTAGAGCCTCTAACCTGCGTAATTGGAAATTCTGAAAATTACCATGGAGAGCAGATTGTAAGTTTTTATTATACACCACTGGTACTCATGGTTAAAAGGACTGATTTTTGTTTTATTTATATAACAGAGATGTCTACACCTATTCTTATGTCATTAAGACATGAAGTTGAAATCCTGTCTTTTTGTTAAATAAATTGGAATAAATCAAATTAATTACATTTTCTCAGGGTGAGTCTTTAAATTGATACAGATTATAGAGTTTAAGTTATTGTCTGATTCCTTTATCTTGATACAATATTTTTTTGAGTTATTCTCAACTATTAAAGTTGAGTTTATTGGCTGTTTAGACATACATGAAAAAAGTTCTAGACAGATCTGAAAAAAAATCTACAAACAGGACTTATATTTAAGGTAAGATAGAAGTGATTAAGATGACTACTTAAGATCAATTTGTAATTTGAAAGAAATAAAAATTATCAATATTTATCAATATTCTTTTAAATTAATATTCAGAATCCTAAACACATTCTTTGGTAAGGCCAGCCTATAAAATTTTCTCTATACATTACAAGTACATATTAAGATAAATTGATATAATTTTGCATACTTTCACTTTAATTGTTCAGAATCGGAACTATCTAAATCAGAACCAGAATTCAGTTTCTCTTTGGGTTTTCTATTATTATAAGACTCAACTATATTCCAGGCATGTACTGGAATATATGTATGTATGGAATTCACTCTCAGTATCTGTGCTTATGTCAACAAATGTGCATATGAGCAAGTGTGCAAAATACTGGACCACAACAAATATGAAAATGAGGTAATCAGAATTTTAAAATAGCATCTAAATTTCTTTTTTTTTTTACAAAATTTTAACAAGTCCTCTCAGTATTATTACTTTAGTCGGACTCAATATCAATTAATTTATTTATTTTCCAAGTCATCCCAGTTCAGAAGGTTCTGGGTGGCTTAACAGAATTTAAAAACAATAGTATTATATGACCAAAAAAGTCCATAAAATAGCAAGTATTAGGGGACCAAAACTATCCTTCCGTAACCTTAGCAACCCTTAAGACATCTCAACCAAGGCCTGAGGGAAAAGCCTCAAGGGTTTCAAACAATATTTAATGACAAGTACAGTGTGAGCTATACAGATTTCTAGGTGATATTATTCCATAAGACAGGTGAATATGAAGTGCCATCTTGTTTTGATGAAAGGATGTTGAACTTACATTCTTTGGCCTTATTTGTCAAACCATTATGCTGATTTTATTCTCCACAGGCCAATTAATTGCCAATGATGTTCATTTTAAAACACGGACATGACAATGGATACATAAATATAAATATATCGTATAGCAAAAGCCTGATATTAAGGGAAAAAATCCTTGAAAACTCTATGGAAATTCTGAAAAGTTTACGGGATAGAAATAACTATTTGTAACATTACCCAGTTTTTAAACAGTGATAATTTTAAATACTTTGATCTTCAACTGTTATAACATTTTTTGTTCATATGACAAAATAAATGCATTTATTAATCAAAATGCTATATTAGTTTATTTATTTATTTATTAGCAAACATTATATAGTCACCCATGTCATGAGAAGTGACTCTTGGCAGCATACCAGTCAGAGACTGCATAGACACATGGTTGGCCAAAGAGTAAATATGCACATACACACACACACAAAATTTTATAAGCATTGGATTAAATCCTTAAAGAATTCCCAACTGCTATCATCCTATCCCATAGCACAATTAAATTTAATAAATAAATAAATAAAATCTCATTGCTTTCTCCTCAAATACATTCCCAGAAACTCACATCACTGGATAGTCCTATGGCCTTTTTGGCAATCTGATACGATGGAGTCATAGAAACTGGAAAGCTTCCTTTTACATTTTGCTGTTCATATTCCTGATTATTCTTCAGCTAGACAAAACAGATTGTATGCATTTACACATAGCCATCAATTTATGTCCTCTAATACGTGATTTATTAGCACCTACATTTGCATTGGCTTAGAAACCAGAAGCCTCTGAATTCACTTCTAGTCTTGCCTTTGGACTGGTCACTCTCTCTTAGTCTTAGGAAGGATGTAAAAACATTTCTGAAAATGTTTTCCAAAAAAATGCTGGATGATATGTCCAGTTGCAGAGAGTTACGGCTGACTTGAACGCATAGACACAATGCTTCAGAATAACAAGATATTTATGTATATATGTGTGCACTTGTTGGACTAATCAGTGCATTTGCATGTTTGTACTTCTTTTTCACTCTCTCTATATATGTATGACAGTCTAATGAAGTATTTTAATTTATTTATTTATTTATTTATTTATTCGATTTATATACCGCCCCCCTCTCCCCAAAGGGACTCGGGGCGGTGAACAGCCAATAAAAATACATATACAGAACACATATACAACATACAACATGATAATATTAAAATTTAAAAATTGAATATAGTGTGGCTCTAATTAAAATATAAACGAGAGTTAAAAGAAATTAAAACCAGGTTAAAATTTAAAAGACCCCTAGGCTAGTCCGGCCTGCCAAAATAGGTGAGTTTTAAGTAACCGATGGAAGGCCATGAGATCAGGGGCGGCCCTTACCTCTGGGGGTAATTCATTCCAGAGAGGGGGTGCTCCCAATGAGAAGGCCCGCACCCTCGGGGTCGCCAGCCGTCCAGCCGGCGGCACCCCAAGGAGACCAACTCTATGGGAGTGTACCAGTCGGTGGGAAGCCAATGGTGGCAGGAGGCGGTCTCGCAAGTATCCCGGTCCCGAGCCATGGAGCGCTTTAAAGATAGTGACCAAGACTTTGAAGCGCACCCGGAGGGCCACCAGGAGCCAATGCAGCGTGCGCAGAAGTGGCATAACATGGGAGCCCCTAGGAGCTCCCATTACCACCCTCGCGGCTGCATTCTGCACCAACTGGAGCCTCCGGATGCTCTTCAAAGGCAGCCCCATGTAGAGAGCATTGGCATAAGGAGGTCACCAGGATGACCGTGCGAAGCGCATCCCGATCCAGAAAGGGCCGCAACTCGTAGATCCTACGGACCTGTCCAAAAGCCTCCCTGGCGACGGCCGCCACGTGGTCTTCCAATGACAGCCGTACATCCAGGAGGACACCCAGATTGCGGGCCCTCTCTGTGGGGGCAAGAATTTTCCCCCCCCACAGCCAGCGATGGAACCAGCTGGCTGTACCGGGGTGCTGGGAAGCACAGCCACTCAGTCTTAGATGGGTTGAGCTGAAGGGTTAGATGTATATGTGTTCCCTATATGTAATGCTCATGTGCTTCCGCTTTCTCCTTGTGTTACATTGACATATTTTTGTTGTATGTGTGTAGTGGAAAGCATATGGTGAACATAAACTGGTCTAGGGTCATGTGATGGTGAAGTAAGAGAAAAGGGCTTAAAAGCTGCCCTTGAAGCTACTGTCTAAATATCCTTTGATCAGGATACATTTGGTGAATGCATTTTTCTTCACAGAAAAATAATATTTCTTTTACCAGTTTATCAGTTTTCAGAGAGTTGTCCTGGAAATGGACAGAGTGCCAACTCCCTTTAGAAAATTTCTTTCCATTATTCCATTTGACAAGAAAGAATAAAAACTCCAAGGATTCTGCATGACACTCATAAGCAAGCTTATTTTTTTAATTGGAAAAAGAACAGAATTCAGAGTTTTTAAGATTTTCACTTCTTTTGTCTTCATTATAACTTAATCAGAAGATTTTTCCAAAGTCATGGAATAAAATACTGAAAAAAGTCATCCATTGCTCATTTCCTAGTTAGATTTAAATTACCATTTCTACCAAGAGATTTTGTTACTTGTTATCATTTGTATCATGTCTTTTTTTTTCCACAAGTTTAATACAACAATTTGATTCCATTGGTAACATTTAAGTTAGATTGATTGTTCAGATTAAGAAGTGAATTTTATGATATAGCAAAAATTTCAATATGGATTATTTTCACATACAAATTCAGCCCACAAAATGTCATAATTATTTATTTATCAAACTTAATATATTGTCAACTGTTGAAATCTTATTAATAAATAACATTGATTAAATACAACTTCATGGGATACTATTTTAAAATTTACACTGGAATAAGACAGGAGACAGAATGAGAATTAACTGTGAATTTACATATCATATGTAAATATCACCTCTGTGTAATTAATTATAATTACCAGGATTCTAAATAATTTTAATAAAACAACATTACAAACAAAAAGTTATTTCTTCTTTATAATGACCTACGCTTTTAAAAAACCTCTGTGATGAGATGAATACAAGAAGGAAAAGCTAATAGAGAAGAAATTATTTCTTTAAAAACAGATCTACAGTCACTGAGGTTCAAATAATTCTTTCTCTATCAATTCCATACCCCATTCATATATTGTTGGCAATGTACATGTAATTCCCCAATATTTTAAACAAAGTGAATACAGTCTATGAAGGCTATATGTGAAAGGAAGAAAAAGGATAGCATTTTATTTCCACATATTTCCTTAAGTTAGTTAGCTGAGAACTAAACTTGCATGATAAACAATATTTGTTTTACAGATCAATAGCATAAAGTAGTGATTTACTTACATCACTAAGACTTTTCTGTGTTTGAGCTATCTTGATCATTTCCAACTGTGGGATAGTTTCTCTATACCAAGATTTGCTTTCATTACATACATCATGGTAGGTTTTCTAAAAAGAATAGATGTATAATAAAAAATTAGTAAGAGATTATATCCATTTTTATTAGGTTCCAAAAATGAATTGATTTTCTAAGTTGTATTTATAAATAGAAGACTGGATGTGCACATATCTATTTTATGTAAAGTATAAGATCAATTTTACACTTTTTGATCTCATTGCTTTTTGCATAGGATCTGAAAATATCATTTCCCCTTTTCTTCTGTTTGTTCACACTGAACATGAAGAGTGAATTACATATAACTGTTTCTTATTTCAGTTCCAGAACATTTCGGTAAGCTGGATATAGACTAGAATGCCTAACCAATAAAGTAACATCCTAATCTTCTCTGTCTAGTACATCTGCCAGAATTACAACATTATGTAATTGCAAGGCAGTTTCATATTTTGTTTTTGATATTCATGAATTTGATATAGTGTCTCTCTTTAAAAATTCAGCTACCTTTTTTTTTTGTTTATAAACATATATCCCATAGCTACAGCATAGCTTGCTCAAATATCTATATGTTATGCATTTGCGGACTCGAATATAAATTAACCACATGGTTTAAATTCACATAATCACATAAGCAAAAAGATGGCTGGCTGCCATCTTTTTTTACTTATCCTGTAAGTAAAAATCATATTCAGTTTCATCTTCCCTCTCAATTACTTTTGATATATGATAGAATTAACTTTTTTCTATCTTTAAAATAAAATTATAAATATTTAATCAAAACAGCTGAAGATGAATGTGACATAAGTATAAATAAACATGAAATTCTTTATGCCTCTACTCAGAACTAAATGTTTTGCTTGCAGCCAGAAACCACTCAGTTTCTTATCAAGAAAACCACATGGATAGACAAGATAAAGTAACAATATAGGGCCAGAGAATGAACTCTTTGGATAACACTCAAAGAAGAGCAAGGCATCTTCTTACTCAAGGCACAAATAACTAAGCTCAAGTTATCCTATTTTGGAAACATTATGCAAAAATCCAGCACTCTTGAGAAGTACATAATGCTGAAAAATATGGGGCGGGGGGCATGCTAGAAACTCAATTATAGCAACAACGGATGTGCCATTGGAAAATCTGAATAGCCATGTTTCTGATCTAACTATCTGGTGGCACAATCAATCAAACAGTACAAGAAAACTGTGAAGAGCTGAAGTCTTTGTGAAGAACATTCTGTGAAGAGTATTAAGTCTTGATGACTTAAAGCTTAAGAGCTTTTTACCTGACTTATGTGTTGCATTTTCTGCCTGGCTTCCATGTCTCTAGATTTTACATCCCAGTGAAAAACAGACTTGAATTTCTCACCCTCTTCTCTATATTTAACCTGCATAAACATATAGATTCAATTGTAATGAATAAAAAAGGCATTGTATTAAATAATAGCTATAAAGCAAATATATATTATCTTAGTATACTAGAACTTGAATTTTCAAGTTCTTCAGTTTATACTGTGTATTTCAGAGACATTAATCAGAAAGCACAGGTTTTAAAATTAAGATTTAATTTTAGAAAAGATACATAAGACAGTACAAATTATATTTAATAAATTTTAGTTATTTTATTTAAAAAATTACCACTTCATAATTTGGAAATGTACATAAAACAGTTGACAACAGGACCCAATTTGCCACGTAGGGTATTCAGACCAGATTCCATCCTTTTCTTCACAAGGTATCCTAGCATATGATAGTTGCATGTGATCCTGGACTTTCTAGAAACATTATATATCCCACTATTTATCAGTTTCAATACCTAAGCTAAGATATGCTTTGAGATTTGGTGCCAACAATTTTCAGGCTAGAGGTTCTGGGGAATTGCAATGTGCATGCCAAAGCTGTTCTATCTGAAAAAAACCATTGATAACCTGATCTGCAGAAATCTCTTTAAGAATCATTTGCTGAACACATGTAGCAGATCATATCCTAGATCTGATTTACTATTGGAAATGTGTATCCAGAAGAATTATTTTTTAATATACTTTTTATCCTATCAAACATTTGGAATTTTTTACATGGTCAAACTCAGCATTGATTTCCGTAACAACATATTGTTCAGTTGCATTAAGTGACTTCTAAATATCAAGGAAACAGAGTTGGAAGAGACTTGTAGGTCATCTAGTCCAACCCTCTGCTCAAGCAGGAGACCTTATACCATTTCTGATGTTGTATGTGAATTCCAAAAAAGTGGACAAGGGTCTCGAACAAATCTTGACAACCATCACTGCATTGAATTCTTGTCTATTTTGGTGTATTTGGACTTCTAAGAAAGGAAGAGGTAGTTAAGTTCTCAAGATCATTAATTTTGCACTTTGAAATAAGTTGTTTTCAGACTTTCCTCAGAAAACATTGCTCTGTATCCTCAAATAGTAAACTATAGACTGCAAAATCTTTTCCTTGGAAAAATATTGGAATGTATAGCTTTCTATCAGCTCTAGGCATTTTACATGAAATTAATTTGATCTTCTTTAATTAGCCTTTCCAGCTTTCTTGAGACAAAAAAAAGGTGCTGTTATTTCTTTTGGATTTCTCAGCACCTTTTGATAGTATCTATGACAGAATCCTTCCAAACTGAATAAGCTGGATGCTTACCAAAATAAATCTTTCATTTAAAAAATGACATTGTGAAAAACAGCTCTTACAAACTCCCTTTAAATTTTCTCTGAAGCTTCTTTTATTTTTACTAAATAGAGCAGGATATCTTCTATATGGCAAAAGAAAAGGAAAAGTAATCTCTGGTTTTTCTAGCACTCAATTTACTGGAAGTAACAAGATATCCTATCATGACCTTCAAACGAAAATAGATATTGCTTTTGATCCCTGACTTATTCTTGACCAGATATTTCATGCTCAGTTTAAAAGAAATATAATTGTTGTTCTTGTAGGTTTGTGAAGGGATAATTCAGAAGTATAATTTTGATTTTTTGTCTATATCAGAAATTTCAAGAAATTATTCAAGAAAGCAATATAGAATGACAGTCATAAAGCTGTAACAACAATGCCCATCATACTTCAAATGAAATAGAAGCATCAAATATATATCTATATATTATCATATATAGATATATCATACATACTACATCTGCAAACGTCCACGCTTACTCAGGAATAAGTCCTCTTACAATACTAGACAACACAGTATCAACCGTAGAGACCTTCAAATTTCTAGGTTCTACTATATCACATGACCTAAAATGGACACCTAACATCAAAAACGTCATCAAAAAAGCACAGCAAAGAATGTTCTTTCTGCGCCAACTCTGAAAGCTCAAAGTGCCCAAGGAGCTGCTGATCCAGTTATACAGAGGAATTATTGAATCTATCATCTGCATCTCTATAACTGTCTGGTTTGGTTCTGCAACCCAACAGGACAGACACAGACTTTAGAGGATAATTAGGACTGCAGAAAAAACAATTACCACCCACCTGCCTTCAATCGAGGACTTGTATACTGCACGAGTCAAAAAGGGGGCTGTGAAAATATTTACAGACCCCTCACACCCTGGACATAAACTGTTTCAACTCCTTCCCTCAAAACGACGCTACAGAGCACTGCTCACCAGAACAACTAGACACAAGAACAGTTTTTTCCCGAAAGCCATCACTCTGCTAAACAAATAATTCCCTCAACACTGTTCAACTATTTACAAAGTGTACACTACTACTACTGTTAATCTTCTCATCACTCCTTATCACCCATCACCTCCCACTTGTGACTGTAACTTTGTTGCTTGTATCCTCTGTTTCCTAGTATGATTTGATGTTGATTTTACCCTATGATTATCATTAAGTGTTGTACAATATGGTTCTTGATTCTTAACGAATGTTCCTTCTTTATGTATACTGAGAGTATTTACACCAGGACAAATTCCTTGTATGTCCAATCACACTTGGCCAATAAGGTATTCTATTCTAGGATAATTTATATCAAAGCAAACACATATTGGATTGTAGGAGATATTTCCTGTTTCAATAGTGAAAACTCATAGGCGGTACAAAACGAACCAAAGCCAGAAACTTAGAAAAGCTGTAACTGATAGCATAATAATATTTATTAAAAGTATTTGGACATATTTCAAATTATTCTTTTTGTTGAATAGGGGAGAATGGTATCAAGTAAACTCCATACCGTTTTACCAGGTTTCTCCATTGCAACTATGAAAAACTCATTTGACTTTATATTTCTGCTTAAAATAGAGTATCTCAGGGTCAATGTCAAATTCAACAGAAAAATAATAATTCATTTTTAAGCTAGCTAGCAACTTGGAGAAGTAGAACAAATTTAAATTTTAGTGGAAGGAGTGAAATTATAATTACCTAAAAACAAAAAAAACAAATCTAACGTTACAATGTGATACAAAGCACATCTTACCTCACTTATTGCTTCAGACTGCTTTTTCACATTCATATTTATTGGTGTCTCAAAAATACTTGTGAATGCATTGTTTCTGGGGTTATGTCTATGAAAGAAAACAGGCACAATTTTATAGAATTATTATCAATAATCTCTAAAAGAATAGCATTCTTTTAAATAAAGATACTCATAAAGATACCTGACATTTATTTGATCACTGAACAAATTCTAACTTGAAAAAACTGGGGGGGGGGGGGGGTGTTGTTTATAATTTAACTTTGGCAATAATTGATACATTTTATATATAATTATAAATGTAAAAAATGTAATGATTATATTTCAGGCACTGAATATTTAACTTTTTTAATATGTGGTGGGTTCCGAAGCATAAGGAGCACTGTTATCTTCCCACTGCAGTGGTAGATAACAGCATTCCATGACATCATGCTGGCCATATGAACACGGAAATGTCTTAACATGGCACTGACTCAATGGGCTTGAAACGGAGATGAGCATCACCCTCTATATTGGGCAACAACTAGCAGAATAAATCTGCAGGAATTTCTTTTTTACCTTTTAATGAAGCATAAAGGAAATGACTCATTTGATATTACTAGGAAATACAACACTATATGTCTCTGCTCTTAATCAAGATATTGGGCCTTTCTCACTACTCTGAGTTAAAGTATCATCCAGACATCCTTTAGTTATCATGAAACCAAAATAGCACTAAAATGTGCTAGCTCTCCTACTAGTCTCTATTGTGTCTGTATTGCATCTCTTCTGAGTCACTGCTAAATGGTGTTCTAATTTGTGAGAAGGCCAGGGCATTATTTTTATATCCTGACTTTGCCGGCATCCTTTTTCCATGTGTCATCATACAGCAAGGAAAATGTCCTCTCATGATGGCACTGTTACACTGTGGCTAAGGTTGAGATCAGAAGCCAAGGACCTGATATCAGGCTGAGCTATTACAATCACTATTCCCAAGTGTCAATAACGATTCCCAGGTATCCCAGGACTTCGCCTACCGAGAAATAAGTGGCTGTCAGTCCATTGCAATGTAGAGATGAGAAAGAGACATGGGATTTTAATTGGGGATTCTTTTCCTTCCCTCTCTCTTAAATCAGAGAGTTTGTCTTGTTTTTTTGTGATATTGAAGAAACTAGCTATGATAATATATTCCTAGTGGTTTTCTAATGTCTGCATTAAGAGTATACTATCAAGGCTAAGTCCTCAAACCTCTGCCTATGAGCTTTCAAATTCAATTAGTCTTGATGGTGCCTGATGTGGGAATGGGTTTAGGAATAGCCTAACTTCTCTAAGCTAGTTTGCTTGCCCATCCCGTTTGGTCTTTTCTCAAATTAAGCTAAAGAAAGGACTCTGAGAGTCCTTCAATGCAGGACTGATCATATGGGCCAATATTGGAAGTGAAGCAGGAAAACAAAATTGTGCCAGTTCTGAGAACCTATTTTAAAGTGATCAGAAAATACTCATTAGAACTGCTGATTTTTAGGATGAAAAATGCTAACAAAAGTGATAACAATGTGACACATTATAGGTATCCATGACTAAACATGAAACTTTGAAAGTTATGCATGTGAACTTTGAAAATATTTACCAGTCAGCTTGAATTTAGAAAAAAATGCATATAAAAGGATGTGCACAATATTGCATCATTCTAAAACATTGTTACTTGTCATTAACTGCACTTTAATGGCAAGTAACTCTAGACAGTTATCTTCCCAGAGAAGGTATTAGTAGCTACAAGAGGGATAGAGAATATGATTTAGCCAACTGAAGAGTCTCAAATCAGGCCTACTAACACAAAGTGGTCCACTTCCTATCATTTACAATCACTCTAATGCTTCCAAATTAAATAATCCCATAGGATTGGAGGTGTTTTATAATGAGACCATAGAACTAGAAGTATTAACTTTTTTCCTTTGATAGAATAGGAATTTAAAAACTGAAAATATTGCTAATAACTGCTCTAAATTAAGGAAACATGTTTTTTTCTGGGCTAAGATACACAGTCCAGTGAGTCTTCAAATAGAGTAGGACTGCATTGCAAAACAAAATGGGTAAATTCAAAGACAAAAAGAAATCTAATTTTGAGTTTATTTCAATGGCATTTAGATTTAAATTAAACTAGGCATAGGTGATATAATTATCTTCCAGATATGCCTGGAATTATTTTTCTCTTTTATTAGAAATGACTTTCAGGTAAAAGGGTCTATGACAACCAACAAGTCGTTCCATGGTGAATTTGTTCCATGGTGAATTGGCCATGTTGAGTTCTCCCGCAGCGAGTTGGCCGGGTTGAGTTGGCCATGATGAATTGGTCGTGGTGAGTTGATCATTGCAAATTTGCCATGGCGAGTTGTTCCATTGTCTTCTGAAACTTCAAATAGAGGCACACGACTTGGAGTTTCAAGTTGTGTGCTTTATATAAACTGGAACTTTTAGAGTACACCTATTTTGGTCTTTAATCTAATAGCCAATTATAATTCTGATGAACTATAATGCTTGTCATATTTTGAGCAGGCTGGTTGGTAAATCTGTGAGTTGTAACTCAACACTTCTGGAGATTAAAAGGTGGGACAAAACAGAACAGCCTGGTACCAAGTAAACAGTTACTGAGTACCCACTGGATATAAATCTAATCGGGCATTTTGCTTTCTATTCTACTCTTTTAAATTATCATATCTTCAACTGTACTTTTAAACAGAAAACTTAATGCATAATGTACTGTATCTATTAGTTTGTTATTATCATTAATGCTATGAACAGGTTTTGTTTACCCCACAATACAGATGCACTTTATTGTCTGACTAAACCAGTAATATCTGAAAATCATCTGAGTAACAGTATTAGAATTTAGTTCAATTGAATGTATATATATAAAACAGGGTCATATAATATTATAAAACAAAATTAACACTTGACAATACTTACACTTGACAATATGGCCTTTTCTGGTGGCTAACAAAATTATTTACAGTTAGCATCATCTTACAAACTTCACAGTGAAAGCAGGCTTTATGCCAAGTCTACAAAAGCAAATAGAAATAGGATGAAAGGATGAAAATTATTTGTTTTAGATTTTCTAAATTTAGTTAAAAATTTGTAACTATTTTTTCCTGACAATTCAATACACATGAGGTATGTTGTAAATCCATTTCTCCTTTAGAATCTTAAAAAAACACAAAGCAGTGCAACAAATTTAGCAAATGTTCAATTCTAACTTGGCCATCCAATAGTTATATTGATTAGTATACTTTAGAATAAATTTATTTATTTATTTGAACAAAAGTTACTAAAAGTCATTTCTTCAAGATATCAAACATTTAGAATAATGGTAGATAGTAATTAACCACTAACCTGATCCATACAATTAATCTTTTCAGCAGGATAGACCCCATAGCCACACCTGGCACAAGATTGAATATTCATATTGAAATTATATATACAAAATTAAAAATTCTGAAGGTCCAGTAATATACAAAAATGCCTTGTTTCCTAAGGAGGACTCTCCAGTCTGTTTGTGCTGTGCTTCTGAGTTGCACTCAGCTGTTGTCTGGCTTTTAAAGCTGTCACTTACTAAGAGGGGTTATTTTGGCAACTGTGTTAAGAGTTCATAGAGGGAAAGAGATGCAAGAATTCAATGAAGCCTTTCTCTAAATAGATGAGTGAAGTCAGAACGAAGCATCGTGGTCATATGAAAATGAAGGCTATCTAATTGGTAATATATAAAATAGGCAGTTCAATGCTCATTTGTCAGAGTCCAAGGTTTGCCTTCTAAATATATTTCAGATCATCTTCAGATTATTATGTATTCACTAAGAGTCTATTAAGGAAAGCACAAAAGGCCAAAGTACTTTCAGAGTAGAGACTGATTCCCAACCTTTCTTTCTTCTCCTGCCTTCTGTCCTACGCAGGTGAAAAAAAATCAACAATACATATTGTTTTTCATAAAGTATGGCACTATATGGGATTGGGAATTCTAGAAGTGCCTGAAAGAAAGATGTAGCTACCTTTCAAGTTGTCTTAGAGACATCTATTTGTCTTCAGGAATAGTTAGTCCTCATCTTACGATCACAATTCAACCCAAAATTACTGTTGCTAAGCAAGACATTTGTTAAGTTAATTTTGCTTTATTTTATGACTTTTCTTGCTACTTGTTAACTGCAGTTAAGTTAATGAATCTGTTGTTAAGTGAACCTGGCTTTCCCATTGATTTTGCTTATCAGAAGTTCACAAAAGGTGATCACATGATTCGGGACACTGTAACCATCATAAATATGAATCAATTGCCAAGAGTCTGAATTTTGATCACATGACCGTGGGATTCAGCAATGGTCATAAGTGTGAAAAAGGTCATAAGTGTGGTCACAACTCATTTTTTTCAATGCCGTTGTAACTCTGAATATCTAGATTGAATTAGATTTCCTGTTAAGAGGACCCTGCAATAGCGCAGGAATAACACTAGAAAGAAAAAATTAAGACTTTCTCTCGTTTACTATTCAAACTATCTACCGCCAGAAAAGCATATCGCCTTCCTTGGTCCTCTTCAGATACGTGAGGATGACAGAATTGACCATGACTGGACGAAAAAGCAGTTTATTCCTAAACGGGGGGTGGGAATCCGGCTGGCGAAAACTGAAAATCAGTTCCCTGGGGTGAGAAGGAAGAAAAAGCCATTGGCCGGAGTTGTGGCTTGTGAAAACAAACGCTTGTTTCACGCTCAGCCCACAGGAGGCGCTATAGAGACTTGGCTGGGCCGACCGGGAAGGCGGATCGCTGAATTTCAAATCTCTCCGTGGTAACTTCCTGGGTTGCCGCAGGGAGTAAAGTTTTCTTACCGTTTAGTTTCGCTTTTACCTTCGACGTAGCCTGGCGGAGTTCACACAAAGCGAGAGGACTGTGGAGAGCGTGTTCGCCGCGGGCAAGTATAGCTTATTTCGAGAAAGAAAGAACCTCAATTTTTTCCCCAAGGTTTGATTCCCACCTCTGTGCCGATTTCTCTGTACTTCGGAAACTCCCCGGTAGACGACGGGCACTTTTTCAAAACTTTTTAAAAAGCTGTGCTTAAGTTCTCCTCCTTTGTGCTGTTAAACATTTTGGGACCCGGAATTCGCTCGTAAGAACTTAAAAAGAGATGGAATCTTGCAGGCTTTGTTTCCCTCCCTCCAACCAACCCACCGTATCGTTCTTATTCATGCCGGGGGGGTGTCATTTTTGCTTTTAAAAACTAATGGTGAAATTAATGGTAATTGCACCTGTTGGAGTTCTGCCTGTTTGATTAGTTTCATGCAGCTAGTCCTCTTCGGCCGATATCAGATCGCCATTCCAGAAAATACCCTATCGTGTTCCTTTTCCATGCTGCAGAAAGACAATCTGGAAAATTTCTGCTTGGCACGGAGATAGGAAAATTAGGATTAAAGTGCAGTTCTGTATTTCTGTTTTCTATGCCAAGATGCTTAGTACCAGCTCTTCGAGCATGTTGCATTGATCTGATTAGTTTACCCGTGGTTAACTAATCCATAGTTAACTCGGCTGACTAGAATTGCACAACATGAAAAACTATAGGCTATCTACAGTCTGGGTTCATAGAAGAAACGAAACTTGTGTTTTAGTGTGTTGTAGAATTTCAGCTTCTTGCTCTTCTCCAACTGATGGACACAAAACGGAGTGCTTGCTAGAAAAAAAGGGGAAGTCTTATATCATTTCCTCCAATCTTTTTAACTGAAGCATTCTTGACTATTTTCTGATGGGGGAAAATTGATAAAGATCAGCTAATGAGATTATCTGGGATACATTTTCAAGGTTTCTGCTTCAAATGAAAGAAAAAGAATTTGACAGCAGAAGTGAAACAAAAAGTAGATTTTCTGTGTGAAAGAAAAAGAAACCCCCTGAGAGTTGCTCTTTGCCCAGCCAGTTATGGGATCAAAATGGTTATTCTCTTGTCACAGTCTTCTAATCAGAGCCACCTGATGGTAAAACCCAAACCGTGCTGCCTTTTATTTAATAGCTGTAAGGAAATACATAAGATAAAGATCTGGAAGAATTGCCTCTACTGCTTTAGTACTTTGCAACTATCCCATTAAGATGAGAGTGCTGCAGCAGAAGCTGGATGCAGAAGCTTTCAGATAGTTTCCTTTCCAAATTGATAAGGATACAGTAATGGCAAGCAGGATATACCTCTTCTATTTGTAGAAGCAGAATAACTCCAAACAAGTTGAGCTATCTCTGGTTTAGTAGACTTTTTGTTTTTAAGAGGTATAATTGGAATTATTCAAGTACGTGCAGTTTTATCCCCATGATATCTCCTAATCTCCATATCGTTTCTGTATGCCCCAAGGTCTGCAAAAAGTATGGCTGTTTTCAACATTTAGAAACTCTTCAATGGCCCTCACTGTGCAGAGTAAATAACTGGTACAGTCAACAATATGTTATTGTATTTACAGATCATAGTGCACTTCATTAGGTACGTGGTACATAGTCTCAGTACAGAAGTTTTCCCTAATGTGAACCTAAGTGAAAGCTGTTTAACAGTAATGTTAGAGTAGCTTTGGAACATTTTTGCATACCTATAACAGCCATGCCACATATTAGCTGGGATCATTGTACTTATTACATTCATTTTTATTTTTGCACAAATAAATTACTGGGTATTACAGGTATCTTCAAATTGTGAGAGTACTGTTTAAAAAGTAGGCAATCCTCAACCTAAAAGCATTCATTTAGTGATCATTTGAGTTACAACAGCACTGAAAAAATTGAACAAGGACTGTTTTTCACATAACCATTGCAACAATCCCATGATCACATGATCAAAATTCAGATGCTTGGCAACTGGCATGTATTTATGACGATTACAGTGCCTCGTGGCCATGTGATTAACTTTTGCAACCTGACAGTCATTTAACAAGCATTTCACTTAATAACTGTTACTGCAGTGGTCCACTTAATCACTGTGGCAAAAATTGTCGTAAAATGGGTCAAAATTCACTCAGCCTGTCTTGCTTAGCAATAGAAATCTTGGGCTCAATTGTAGTTATAAATCAAATGTCACCTGTATAACCTAGATCCACTTATACATGAAAGAAATAGCACTGTTCTTTCCTTTAACTGAGTTTAGAACAACGTAAGATATATAGATTGATATATAAATATACAGTACATAAAGCTAGGGAGCAGTCTAAATACCTTAGTATTAAATCAGTGTAATTTCTTCCAACTGATTGATTTAAAAACCTCAAATGGGATCATCTTGAGTTGAGATGAAAATTGGAAAATTAATTCTTGTAACTCATATAGATTTTTCCTTCCTAATGCTGTCCATTATGAATATAGTGACTGATAGTTGTTTAGTTTCCTACCTTTTATTCAGGTAATTAGTTTTTTTTAAATTTGGCAACATTAAAATGTATGGATTTTTAACTCCGATAATTTTACAGCCAGCAATTTGGGAGTTGAATCCACACATCAAAAATTTGCTAACTTCGAAAAACACAATAAGCAGAATGGATATGATTTAAATCAAGTAAATTTAAATTATGATTTAAATCACTAATAAAAAGGCTTATTTAAATCAACTTGATTTAATTCATAATTTTTAAAGAGCAATTATCATATCTGTCCTGCAGTGGTTCCTCCTCTGACATGCTATTGACTCACCTCCTCTGACATGCTATTGACTGTCCTCTGACATGCTATTGACTCACCAACAGTCTCATTCACTTTAATGGGACGGCTGGTAATGAGACAGTGACACAGCAAGGTGAGGGACATAGCAGGTGAGTGCCATGATGGATTTGAAATGACAGGTGTTCTTTAATATTTATAAGCTGCTTCACTTTCATTTTTACTGCTTGCCCTTCCTCTTCTTACTTAAAGCCTGGTACAGATGCATTTCTCTTCAAACAATCATACAGTTTGTAGTGTACATAGATGTAGTGTGCAAAACAATGGGATAAAGGAATATTCCTGAACTTCGTTTTATTATTTATCTCATAGTTACTGTGAAATTGTGTGAATGCATCAATGCAGTGAATGTTTTCTCAGCTTGCAGAGCTTGGATTCATTGAATGAGTTTACTAAAAATGTAAATATTGCAGAATATACAGCCTCATGCTACATACCTAAGCTCCTTTCATGCTGAATAAACTAAATTATTAATGTATCTTAAATTAAAAAAAAACTATCTTTAGATAGATTTTTTTTACTCCAAAAGCATTTTTTAAATAAATTTGATAAAAATAAAAAAAACAATTTAAATAAAAAACCCAATTTAAATTTTTAAAAAATCAATTTTTAAAGTTATTTTTTAAAAATAAATTTTTATCTACCCTGTACTATAGTGAACCATTAATGTTTAAATCAGCTTGTAACTTGCAAATTTCAATATTATTACTTTTAGATATGAAATGAAGTGAAAAGTTTCTTACTGAAAAAAATATACAAGAAGTTGAGTCAGAGAATAATACTATTATTTTTAATAATAATAATACTATTATTTTAAAGCTGATTTTTAATCATTTTAATGATTTCTTTCTATAATGTTCTGAAAATGCTAAACATTATGAGAGCTGCTCAGTCCTTCTTATTCAATCTCCCAAAATGTTTCAAAGCTCATGAAGGCACAAATATAGCAATTGACCACATGTTCTTGGGAACACAGCAGCATGTTTGGAATTAAGGTGTATACAATTCAATGGAATGTAACTTAGAGCAAGTATATTCTCTTCACATGTATGTGCTTCATTTCTCCATGTTAAATAATAAATAAGAATCAAATAAATTTGATTTCAATACTTTTGTAAAACAGTTCAATCTTGGATGCAAATGTCTAACCTCTAGATTCATTTAAAAAAAAGAAATATATCATGCTATCTAAAATGATATTAATTGTAAGAATATTGATTGTAGAGTCTGTTGCTTATCTAAATATTGGCAGAAGATATCTATTCCTGTGTTGCCACTGATGGCTGAAGATACTAAACATGATTATGCTGATGCAGTGGACGCAAAACCTTCGAGAACTGACCGGTTATCCATCTTTGCAAAGTAAGAAAATAATTTTTAAATAAGAAATCTTAATTACTCTAAAATAGGTATACAAAAAGTTGTGATAACAGTTCATGTGTAGATTACACGTGAACAAATTATTTTGTGACCTAATGTTTATGAATATTTTGATGTATTGACAGATAATCGCTTTCATATTTTTTTGAAGACTTCTTTTTTGTAAATTAAAACAATTGAGAATATTTATCGCAATTGGTCATTTATGAAAACATTTTAAACTGTATCCATATGACTATAGGGTCCAAGTAGTAATACATTCTAAAGAATAAGTTTTGATAGAAAATTTTAATATTTTACCATTAATCTACACATACAATTATATGTTCATAATGTAGTCTGTTATTTGTGATACTAAACTAAAAGTCATGAAGAGAAAGTTAACAAACAGGGATTTGTCATTCATTATGTGTGTCCGGCACCTAATCATTAAGAATTTGGAGATAAATGAACAGCAGCTCCTGATCAAATTTTGTATTTAAAATGAGATTAGTAGGCTACCATTAGTTGCATTATTGCATTCCAATTTTTTATCAATACATAATAAAAATGAAAATTTATACATCTATAAGTTTAAATTCAAAATGCCACTTTCAAACAGCTGTTTTAAACATGAAATTTATTAAGACTGAACCAGCTTCATTGAAATAAAACATTTGAAATTAAAAATAGTTTGACTTCGATTTTTGCAAGCTCCATGAAGATCCCTGCTTAGAGAGAAATGTTTATTATCATCCCTAATTATATATGTGAGTTAATATATATAGTTTTTGGAGAAGAAAATAAGGAAAACAAAATTCTGTCTCTGCCTACCAACGTCCATCGGTATTCATCTGGCTAGTGTGTGAGAGAGTTGAGGGTTGTTGGAAACTGAAACAGTATTTGCTGTGTGAGCAAGGAGACAGAAAGGGGCCTGGGCATGGCTTAACTCAACTGTACTGCACTAAAGCTGCTTGGTGCTCTGAAACTGAAACTCTTCTCTACTACTACTCCTCTACAGATTTCTTTTCAGGTGAGAAGGAGAAGTAGAACTCTTTAGCATCAGAGCATGTTAATAATATATGAGATACTAATGCTCTGATGGTCATTTCGAAAAATTCTTTCTTAGTGAGCACCTAGAAGCCAAGAGAAATGTATGTGCCAAATTTCAAGTTTGTAGGCTTTATGGTTCTGGAGATTTTGTGGTGATGCATGAGTGGTATTTTGCTTTTATATATATAGATTATACAACCATTCATCTCAGACATTTAAGGAAATAGACTGGATTTTAAATTGTTCAGTTTATAAAATTGTATTAACAGGGATGAAGAGTAGTTTTATGTTCCTGTTCAATATTTTTACATAGTGGATTTAAGATGCTTTCTAACAGAACTTTACAATACTGACTATAAGCTATCCTGAAGTAAATGTTTATTCTAAAAAGCAGCATATAAATTCTTAATTCTTTTTTCTTATTAAAATGGATTTACTTTTTTGCCAGGCATACAATATGAATCCTTTTATTTTATTCTTTTTATTATACAATAGTCCAAGTCCTACTCTTTAAGATGGGCTTACTTGTAGTATAGTGGAATTTCAAACTACAGTTTCATGTTTACCTGTGCAAATTATATCTGTTCCTCAAAACAGACAGGCAAAGACTAGGGATGCATTCTGTTTTATTGTGGAAGATTTTCATGGGGTCATACATACTGTGAAATTACAGCTTTCCCAATTGATAACTACCACAACAACATGTTTGGATGTTTGCAGTTTTCAGCTAACATTGGTATGGAAGTACACTAGCAATCACAACTGGAGAGTGTTTAAGTGATTCTTTTACACTTTGGCTTAAGTGATTCTCTTGCCAGGATTATGCTTTTTATTTCATTATGACTTGGTTTATATTTTCATACAAACAATGATCAATAAACTGACTTTAAGGTTCAATAGCTTCCATATCACATGTGAATATCCAAAACCAGGAGAAGCATTTTTATTGGACAAGAAAAACACTATTTAGTATTTACAAGCACAGACAGGCACTCTATTGCTAATAAATAGAGAACATGTCCCGTGTATGAGGCACTTCATCGTTTTTGTTTTCATTGCTAAAACATGGCTTAACAACATAAGAAATGAGGGAAGTGAAAAGAAGAAAAGTGGAGTGTGTTTTTGTCTGTTTCTGATAAGAATGTGTCTAGCGAGAGACATGTATTCAAGTGAGATAAAATTCAATTGTAAGCCTATCCTGATTTCTTGCATTTGAACATTTCACAAAAAGAGGTTTCTCTATGCAAGATATGGCTTGTAGCAGAGATGGGAAAGGTGATTAGAACCTTGGGTGGGCATGTTTGTTGTACCTCAGTACCAACTCTACTGAGCACCTGAGTGTGCACACAATTGTGTGCTCTCCAAATCAGGGGTCGCCAACCTTTTGAACCCCCCAAACTCATACTTTTAAATCCCGAGGACCACTGAAAGCCTCCCCCCACTTGCACTTTCCAAAGAGACAGAAGAGTGGAGCTGAGGGCAACTGCTGCTGGGAGAAACAGGCAGAAAGGGGGCTTTGCTCTCCTTGGGGGGCAGCACCCCTCGGCCGCCACTGCAGGGGCTTCTCAGCAGGCATCTTCTTATAGAAGGACTGCCGCCCTCAGTGATTAATTGGGGGGAGGGTAGGGGGAGAAAATGGGAGCTCCTTTCAGATCCCGGATGGAAGATTGAGAGAGCTCAGATCTGCAGCCGAGGAAAAGCTGGGGGTGGCTCTTCCAGCCTCACCTGGAGACAGGCAAGGAAAGGTGTCCCTGGGGCACTTTACTCCCTTTAGCACTTCGCTGCCAAACACAGCCACAGCCAGTGATTATTTGAGGGCGGGGGTGGGAGGAGAGAGAGAAAGCATCTTTTGTATTTACCAGGGGAGGAAAGGAGATGAAACAAAGCTCACTCTTTCACTGCGGCCTACAAAACACCAATCTACCGCATTATAGGAGTTCTTCGAAATTACCCAATGCTCCCACTTACTGTTCTCGCACCTCCCGGCTCTTCAAGGGACCCAGAGTCAGGTCTCTCAGATACATGCACCAACCACCTCCCACACATAGCGGCGGCAACAGCAGTCCCCTCTCCCTGCGCTCACTGTTAGCTCTTCCCATTAGTTCTCTAGCTTTGAATTGCTCCTGCCTCTTCTCTTTCCTTCCCCCTTCCCGCCCATGCCCACATGCAGGCAGCCAAGGAAAGGGAGATGCAGCCATGCACAGCTCTTAGCTCTTCCAGCCCTTGCTGCCTCTCCCAACATTGAAGCTTTGGAGATGCAGGCAAACCCACCACAGTGATAGCACCCTGAGTTGCTTACTTCTCCGCTACTGCCTCCTCCCTCAGCACCTCTTTCTCTGTATAGGGTGATTCTTAACTAACTGAGTTGCTAAGTCAACTCAGAGTGCTACCACTGTGGTGGCTTTGCCTGCATCTCTGCATCTTTGATGTTGGGAGAGGCAGCGAGGGCTGAAAGGAGCTGAGAGCTGTGCACGGCTCCATCTGCCTTTCCTTGGCTGCCTGCACGTGGGGACGGGGGAGAGGGAAGGAAAGAGAGAGGGGCAGGAGCAATTCAAAACTAGAGAACTAATGGGAAAAGCTAACAGTGGGGAAGGAGACTATTGTTGCCGCCGCCTGCCATGTGTGGGAGCTGATTGGCGTGTGCATCTCAGAGACCTGACTCCGAGGTCCCTCGAGCTGGGAAACGCGAGAACTGCACAGCCCAGATTAATTGCTTTTGGGGGCCATTTCTTCTGCAGCCCATCAAAAATTTTCCATGGCCCACCAATGTGCTCAGCCCACCGGTTGGTGACTGCTGCTCCAAATTACCTTTTCTCTTTCAGGTTACATCGCAAAATGTTAAAATCTTACTTCTGCACAGATTATAAAACTAAAGCTTACTTTGTTCTTTTTTTAATAAGCTATTCCTTCATTTTAAAAAAAGATCTGAATATAAACAATTAGTCTTAAGCCTGATTTCTTTTTTAAATTGAAAAAAAAAAATCACTAAGGCCATTCGTTTAAAAAAAACTTAAAGGAATTTTTAAAAAGTACATGGTTTGCCCACAAGGTGGCAGGCTAATATAATTTTTTTGTAGGAATCTTGATATAGTTTTATAAAAATATAAAAATAGTAGCACAGTTTTTTATTGTTCTGTCAAGTGTGCGATTATATATGTTTCTCTAGAAACTCAGCTGATGAAATGTGGTAAAGGGATATGACAAATCTTCAAATAGGTTTAGGACCAATTTACATGTATATCAGATTTTTGTGTGTCACTTGTCTAAAAGTTCATATTCTTATATCATACATATGTATGTCCACTATTTTTACTATTTTGAAATAAAGAATGTATGCATAATTCTGTGAGAAGCTCTATTCAAACGTCATATTCAACTGGGTGACTTTGGTTACTCTCAGTCCAATTTACCTCACAGGTTTGTAGTTGGGAAAATAGGAGAAAGGAATATTATGTATGTTCACTGACTTGAATTACTTACCAAGTAATCAATTATAATAGCAGGATAAAAATATAACAAAATAATAATACTCGGAAAAAATAAATAAGAAAAATTGGGAGGGGGTCTCCTTGAAAGGTGCTTTCTTGTCCCCTTTCCCCTAGCATTTCTTTTTCTTAAAAAAAATGGAAAAGGTGGTGGAAGGTTTATATCATTTATTATTATTTTCATTTTAATTTGCATATAAAACAGTTTATTTGAAAATACAACAACTTTCTTGTCAAGGAAGTTGGTAATTATATACTATTTTTAAAAAGTTTTCCATATTTATCTCTGTTATAGTATATGAACCAAGCATTCATTTGTTGTATGTATGTATGTCTGTATGTATATGTTCATACATACACACATCCAAAGTTTAAACTTTTAACTAAAGATGATCACATTCAGAAATTAAATTATTCATCTTCATCAATGCTTATCTAGTTTTGTGAGTTGATTCTTTACATTTTTATGTTTTTACTGTTTTGTTACTTCAGATGTTGTGGGGAAGGCCTAAATTGTTGCACCCTATGATATTTACATTACCATATTATTTTGGTAGAATATTTTATTTTCTCTATACTTCATTAAATGAGTTCTCTTTTACCTCTTTCAATCAAATTCATATCCCCTTGTGGTTTAATTTAATTGTTTTTCAATTGACGTTGAGGTTTGAAAGCAAATAGTTGCAAATATGTAAAAAATATAATGAATATAACATTTTCATACAGCTGAGGGACATAACATGTATTTAACAAGGACGTAAATGAATAAATCTACAAGTAACTCTTACAAATAAGTCCCCTGAGAACCTCCCCCGCTGTAATAATCCGATGCTAAATGGCCATCTTGGAAGTCCCCCCACACCTTTTGATGTTTAATTGTCATTCTATAATTTTGAAATTCTAACCCTAATTTAATTTTGAATGGTCATTAATGACAACTTTTATATGTTGTTTTATTTATTGGTTATATTATATTGTACACTACCCAGCGGCGCTCTTTGAGGAAGCTTAGTAGTTAAGAAATATGAAAAATAAATAAACAGGTTCTATAGTATTGCTTTAAATGTACTGGAAAGGTTTCTTCCCATCCCTTTTGAATTAGTAAATTGTGAGAGTGAACATTCAAAGTTGGATCTTGGCTTTAAAGGATATATTATCCTGCTTGAATGTGCATTGTGGTGCACCTGCCTTTTGTATGCATTCTTCCACTCTAACAACAGTGCAATAATAAAAGAACATTAATGCAAGTACATCTTTTCTGCCTTTCAGCTGGAGCAGAAGAGGCTTACATGACCTCAGCTACACGCTAGGCCATAGTAATGGCCCTTTCAATAGCCTTATAGAAAAGTCCAGCGTGACCTATTGCTGACACAGACAAATTGTTGAGTCTGTGAACGCATTGCAGTTTGCTTCAGTTTTGGGTGTTGTGTGACCATGATGAGATGCTTGCGTTATTAGAAAAGATAATAACTATCCCTCAGCTTAAAGTGGACGTATTTTTCAGATGCAGAGTAGTGTAACACTTGATGAAGAACCGAGGTACTGTTCTTTCTTTTTCCTATTCACTCGATGGGAGAGGAGATATCTAACATCTATCTAATGTTAGATGTTTATCTAATGTTAAATATTAGTGAAATTAAAATTTGAAAAATCATTTTGTAATAGGTTGACAATAAAAGGGTATGGTATAGAATCATACATTTGGTAGAAGAATTAAAGAAACTAACGTGTGAAATGAAGCAGTCAGGATATGTTTGATGTTACATTTGTGTTATTTGTAACATGGCTAGATCATCAAACAAGGCTGTAAAGTAGATAAAACCTATTCTATTAATTAGCAAATTGATTTTGATAACAATTGCAGAAGATCAGTTTGTCGTGGGTTTAAGGAGGAAACAATTGTTCACTGTAATCAAGAATAGAAATATTACATAGCAGATATCTTTTTCCTTAAACTTTCACTTGTATTTCTGTTTATAGAATTTAGCCTTATTGTTGGTTGCTGGAAGACAATGAAACTTTTTTTCTGTCTTAAGTAATTGAGCTGACCATTTTTTTAAAAAATCAATGATCTTCAATTATTATCATTCATTTGCTTTGTCAGATAAACATAGGAAATTCCAAAATGTGTGGTGTGCACATTACAGATTTACTTCCTTAATGCCCTGCCAAACATTATTCATAAAATTTGGGTGATTTCCCCTAATCTGAATCTGGACTTATATGGTCCTAAACTGTTATTCCAAAATAGGTGAAGAACAAGTTTATCTTTGAGAACTAGTCCCTGAATTCTTAATAACACCTATTAGATAAAATGTAATTTCAAATATTCCCGAGATATTATCAAGATTGATTATCTGAACAAATGCCAAATTGATGAGGTCTGCCTATTGGGTGGGATCCTGTTTGTCCTAGTGGATGTCCTTTGTCAAAAGACTAACAGGAAGACTGTAACTAGGTCTATCCTAGAAACCTTGAGTTGAAAAGGGCCATATAGGACATTTAGAAATGAAACTTGAAACATCTTTGGCAAGTCTAGCCTCTTGCACTCACTATTAATGAAAACCTATTTATTACCTATCTTGTAATTAGTTACACAGTTGAATTGTTATTATAACTCAGTTGAAATATATCTTCATGTGTTATAATTCCATTGTTCAATGCTCTACACTCATTTTATTATGGTGATGATAAAGATATTATAAAGAATATACTTTTTATGGCGAAGAGACCAATAGTGTTAAAGAGCATACATAAGGAACAAAATAAAAATATAGTTAAATTAAAGGAATAATAACTACATTAGTTAGTGAGTATGTTTAACCCTGAACAAGGGTAAACCTTCAAAGATAACAAATTAGCAAAAACTATGATGAACATTTGTCTTTGTTAACAGCTAAAACATGTACTGTAGAAGTTACCAGTGGGGTCCAGGGGAAAATAGGATTATAGTTATGTAGGACTTATTTTTCTGATAATCTTCATTGCCTGTTCTTCTCTGAACCTGTACATACTTAAGTATATGTCAATGGTTTGAACATGTTGAGCCTGAGGAAATGGACGGGATCTTTAGGACTATATTCTCAGGTGTACTTTAAATCCAGGGCCCTTCAGGCTAGTTAAATGTTGTATGAGAGCTTTAGTAATGTATAATTCTTGAATGAAAAGATTGTTACCTCTGAAGGAGGCTTTGATTTTCTCAAGAAGCCATCATTGGACCCCACAACATTGTGAGTAATGCATTCATATTTTTGCAAGCCATTTTAATTATATGTGTTTTAATTTCATTAAATAGATGAGTTAATTGTTGGATTGTTTAGAGATCATTCTTTCCACAATAACATTTAGTTTTATTTCTATAGAAAAAAGAAGAATGAATGGGAAGGTCAACCAGAAGATTCATCTGGTAACCAATATCGGATTATTATCCCTACATTCCAATATAATATAGCCTATAAGAAGCTTGGTAAATGCATTATTATAAACAATAAGAACTTTGCAAAAGATACAGGTACATCTTTATTCTTTATCTGTGCAATAATTTCTTGTAATAACTTTTTTAAAAATGTGTGAACTTTTAACAATGTGTAAAAGTGAATACTTTTAATAAGTGGTAATATCACAATGTGCTGATGTTCAGTGACATCTTGTTTTAGTACAAACCTGACATAGGTTAAAATAATCTATAAGTGGTCCTCACTTAATAGCAGTAATTGGAAATGTAATTTCTATTTGCTGAACAATGCAGTAATAAGAGATGATGTCATGTGACCACATTGTTTAACAGCAGCCGTTCCTGATTCTGTTATTTAGAATTGCAGCTAATTAAGCGAGAACTTCCTTGTGACTTCCTGCCTGCTTCCAACAAGCAAGCAGTGTCAGTGGTAATGCCGGCAGGAAGCCACAGGAGCCAGATGGCTTGCAAGTAGTCTGGCAGGCAGATAAGTGGCTGCTGGATGGAGCTGCTGCCAGGTGCAAGAGGGTACATAGTGGCTGCCACAGTGCTGTGCAAGGCAGGTGTTGACTATGTAGTGTAGGCAATAGATTTATTTTTTTAATTTTTATTTATTTAGAGAGTTTATATTGACAGCCACTCACTTTCAACGACTGGGGTTTTTACAAAAAATAAAAACCCATATACAAAGAGTAAAAACAGTTCTTTTACCATTGGTGAAACAAGCCACTTGAACTCAGTCTAGCTTCCCCAAACCCATTCACAAAATCAGGTCTTCGGAGCCTTGCAAATGTGTGTCAAAGTAGAGGCCAGTCTAATCTCTCTGGGCATGGTGTTTCAAAAGAAAGTAACCACTACAGAAAAGATCCTTCTGAGTCCCACCAGATGTACCTCCTTAAGAGAGGGGAATACAACATTGCTTGCCTCGTCACTGTGGTGGGTCAGGTGTAGGTACTAGGTAGAGACAGGTCCTCAGATAATCTGGTCCCAATCCTAATGGGCTTTAAAGGTGACAACAAACATCTTGAATTGTACCCAAGAACAAATCTGCAGCCATATGATGGGCATTCACTATGGGATACAGGATCCTCAGGACCTTTACTTTGTTGAGTATCATTGTAACTTCAAATGCTCACTAGTTTGTTGTAATTGTTCATCAAGGATATTTGTATTGGACTATAGAACTTATAAAACTGCTTGTATAAAATACATATTATTTCACACAGGCAGTTGTGACAATTATTTGTTTTGGCTTAGGGATGTGTATACGAAATGGTACCGACAAAGATGCTGGGGATTTGCAAAAATGTTTTCGGGACATTGGTTTTGACGTTTCCATCTATAATGATCTCAGCTGTAAGAAAATGAAGGAAATTCTTGGTGAAGGTACTGTTTGTTTTTTAACTTGACTTGTTAACTATTATCTTAAAATCTAGTTTGGAGAACTTTTTCTAAGTTGATGCCAACCAGATACATTGGAATAACTATTAAAAATGCATTACCAGGTGTCTGGGAATTCCAAAAATTCCAACACATAGTCACAGAATGAGGAAAAAGAATAAATCACATATCAACTTCCTTCTCTGGGGCTTTGGATACCAATTTCAATACTCATGTTTTAGGATTATTTATTAATATTATGGGCCCATTTTTATACACAGAAAAATGCTCTTTTTTGTTGTTATTGCTAAGTACAGCTGAGTGACATGTTCATTTGAGTTGTGGTAGTACAGTGGTTAGAATGCAGTACTGCAAGCTACTTCTACTGACTACCAGCTGTCAGCAGTTCGGCAGTTAAGTTCTGACCAGCTCAAGGTTGACTCAACCATCCATTCTTCCGAGGTTGTTAGGGACCCAGATTGTTGGGGACAATATGCTGACTGTAAACCGTTTAGAGAGCAATGTAAAGCACTGTGAAGCAGTATATAAGCCTAGGTGCTATTGCTATTTAATGATGGAACATGTGGTTGATTTGCAGTTGCCAATGAAGACCATAGTGACGCTGCTTGTTTTTCCTGCATATTATTAAGCCATGGAGATGAAGGCCGTATCTATGGCACAGATGCATTCATGGCAATCAAGGATTTGACAACACTTTTCAGAGGAGACAAATGCCAAAGCCTAATTGGAAAACCCAAATTGTTCTTTATTCAGGTAAGAAGGTGTTTGCTGATTTTAGTTCTTAAGGGATAGAATGTTTATTGAAAAAAAGCTAGAAATAGCCTGATATACCCATAGATTTTAAAACAACCAAAACTGCAAGTCAAAACTGTTCAAAATTCACAGACATTTTCTTGTATAATATCATATACCTTACACTTATGATCCTTGAAAAGTCTAAATCTTTCCTTTTTTGTACTGTACCTTAAGAGGTCTCAGAAAGTACCTTATTGTTTTCCTTTTACTCTTTTGTGGGATGCGCTGGCCCATTGTTCTATAATACTTTATTTCTCAGTATAGCAAGGGATACTAAGTGTAGCTGAACTGAGATTAATTTTGTTGAAAAAAAATAAGGTCTAATCCTATCAATGAGAATTATGCTAGATAGGCTAAAAATTTGGCTTTGTATAAGGAAGTTTCACATCTCAAGCACAAGTGCCGAATCTGTGCAGCTTTATCTCTCCAGACCTTCTCCTCTCATTGTTTATCTTTGTGACAAGACTTTCTCTTCGTTATTATGCATTTTGGATAGCCCAGGGCAAATATATCTCCCAAAACTAGGTGTGAGTATAATTTTGAATACTTTATGAATAATAAATCATATGCCCACTAGCTACAGCTTGTATAGGTTGCATAGTCTGGTAAATGAAATGCAGCTGGAACATTATGTTGTAGCTCTCAGACTTAAAACATTTTTAATGAACTCTTCACTGCTTATCAGTGATAAAAGCCACCTCAAGTGGTTATCTAGGTGGAATTCGTTAATGTACAGTATTTAATTTTACAAAGTGTAACTATTTCTTCAGTCAGTGTATGATTTTTGTTTACTGTTTATACGTATGAGAATTATACCTACTATTTAATATTATGGTTTCAGGCATGCCGCGGTTCTGAATTTGATGAGGGGATTCAGACAGATTCAGGTTCTTCAAATGACACTCTGGAAATGGATGCCAATCCAAGATACAAGATTCCAGTTGAAGCAGATTTTTTGTATGCATATTCCACTGTACCAGGTACACTTGGGAAGAAAAAAGTAACAATTTGATTTAGGATGAGTCAGACATAAAGTGTGACAGAAAATGTAGGCATTTGAATAGAAGCTATTTAGGGGAGAGGACATTTTTTTACAGTGAATTTTAGAGGAAAATATTATATATTAGTATATATTATATAGTAATATATTAGTGATGATTAAGCATCTAACAGGTATTGAATGAAGCGTGCTAGGACAATAAGAGAAATAAGTATATAATTGGGACAGTTTGTTATCTTACAGTTATATAAATAGGAAAAAGATCAACAGTTCTGTCAAGAAAACATGGCTATTCCTAAACTTGTGCAGTCCCAGGCACATACAATTGTGCATGAAAGAGATAATGGTAGGATAGTGAAAACTGTGTATACTCTGTTGCAAATTTTTAATTCCAACCCATATTTTTTCTGGGATCTTCGATCTTCTATGCAAGTCTAGCAAAATACACAACTTCTTTACCAAGCTATTGGCAAGTAAAACAATTTCATCCATGTTCATAAAAAGCATCTTTCAGTAGGGCTGCATACCTCTGCCTAATATCATTTATATAATCCTCAACTTACAAATGCCATTGAGCCTGGAATTTCCATTGCTAAGTCATACAGTTGTTCAATGAGTCAAGTGATAGTCATGAAAACAAAGACTGGTCATAAGACACTTTTCAATACTATCATAACTTCAAATGGTTACTAGATAAATGGTCATAAGTCAAGAACTACCAGGAATAAAAAAAATGGAGGGTTGCCATGATTGATTAGTGTAATTTCATTAGTGGTCCAGCAAAGGGTCCTTGGTGAACTCAGAAGCATGTTCTAAGGAACCATCTCATACAAAAGTGGAAATTCTATTTTTGGTTAACATGGCTCATACCCATTAATTTAATTATTTTTAATTATTATTTTCTGTCTCAAGCTAGTTGTAAAAATGTTGATACTTTTATCATAGTGTAGCAATTTATTCCACAAGTTCATTATCTTATATCATGAAACCAAAAATCATGATATTCATTATACAAGAAAACCAATGTCTCTTTCAAAATACCTTTCATATCTTAACCTTCACATTATTTATAAATTTAGAAAAAGTTCTAGTTTATTAAAATTCTTAAAATTCCTTTCCTATGTGATATATATATATATATATATGTGATATATATCCCAGAGATGATTTATTTTCCACAGTCGTAAGGATTTATTACATATAAAGAGGATATCATTTTCCTTGTACTTTACTTTTTATTAATTTATTCAATCAATTTATAAGCTGCCTTCATCAACAAAGTGATTCAAGGTAATAAACAATACTATAAATATTTTAGAAAAAGGCAAAAGAAAATGAAAACCTATAATAATAAACACAATGCAGTCCATCAGGGAAGAAAATACTATAAATAACAAGGGAATGAAATGTCCAATATCAGTGCCAGTAATAAATCACTAAACAGTGTGGCTGGGCCTACTGTAAATCTAGTTTTAAGACTTTCCTAAGATGGGTCAGAATCTTCATTCCAAAGAGCATAGTTGGCCACAGAGAAGCCAAAGGAGATAGTGTTCGATGGGATATGGAGCATACCAGTCCCAAGGATATAATGTTCAATGGGATATGGAGCATACCAGTTTTCACTAAATCTATGCAGGAAAAGTGGTTTCACATGTATGGGCTATAAAACATGTACAGATAGTCATTGCAACCAATTACTCACTTTGTATTTATGACTTGCAAGTTTGTAAACCAAAGAAAAGTTGAAGTAAAATCATAAGCACAGTTATGGTTTTATTTAGCGACCATTTTATTTAACAACTGAGTCGCCCATCCAAATTGTGGTCTGTAAATGAGCGCTAACTATACTAACCTGAAGCTTTAAAGACACTTGGAATCAGTGTTTCTGTCTTCCAATTCAGTGTTATTCTGCCTTTGGATTGTTGGATAAGATAATTAAATTTACAATATAAATTTGCACTGTGTATTAAATTCTGTATTTCACCTTTTCTGACTTTAAAAAACATATTAATTCTGTCATTAAAGTATATTTTCCTATTCTTACTTCTAGGTTACTATTCCTGGAGGAATCCAGGAAAAGGATCCTGGTTTGTGCAGTCTCTTTGCTCAGTGCTGAATGAGTATGGCAAAAATCTGGAGATCTTGCAAATTCTGACCCTGGTTAACTACAGAGTAGCAAGAAACTATGAATCTCAATCTGATGACCCACGCTTCTGCCAGAAGAAGCAGGTTCCTTGTGTGGTATCCATGCTAACCAAAGAACTTTATTTCTGTAAATTGGTGCCACCAGCACAGCAAATTTAAAATACATAATGCATTATAACTTGCAATACATTTTTAATCTAAGTTTTTCCAGCAAGAGGCAGTCATAGACTTAGAGTTAAAATTGATGAAAGGCATTTAAAATACATAATACCAAGATTACCTCAGTCGATTAATATATTGATTTTCATGGTGCCACATGTTTCTGTATTGTTGGAAGTGCCTATTCCTTGTTTCTATTTTCACCAGGAGCAATCACAATATTTCTCTGGAGTCTTTCTTTCCCCATCATACAAATAGCTCATTTTTCTTCTATAAATTACTTTTTTTAGCTTTATAATTAATTTATAAGAATAATTGTATATATTTGTCAAATACTCCAGTGATATCTGCAATAGGAAAAAAAAGTATTAGCAAAGTTCATTTGATGTTCAGTGATAAAATGAAGAAATCATCTAAGGATGCTTAAATGCTCTTTTTCATCCCAGTCTACATATAGAATCACTAGGTGGGATCCATATTTAGTCTTATTGCAAATCAATTATTTTGTGTATCACTTGATTTCATTATTATTAATTTAAAATCCATAATTTCATGGGTCTGCTCTATGTAAGGTCCAATCTATTCACAGTAAATCAGCTGTTAATTTAAGTAACACTCTATGAACATCTTGTTCTCTTCCTTATTTTGGCAACCAGTTCTTATAAATGTAAGATACATATGAATTGCTTATTTTTACCCTGAATGAAAAAATGCCCCTTGTCTTTTTTTGACATCAGTGAACAATAAATACAATGTACAATCTATTCTACACAAAAGTAATTGTGTATCAAAGACGTTTGGTAGTGTAGTTATGTAGTATATAAATTGAACAATATTATAGGTTGTTGATTTGTTCAATGCATAATTCTACAAAGCAAGTAAAAGAATAGAAAATTATTTCTTAAGATTATGTTTTCTTGTAATTATTTGCCACTGTTAACAAACCTTAATTTTGTTCTCACTCTCTGCATAATCATAATCTTTGCCCAAACAAGTTTATCTTGCAATGTATTCATCTCTTTTGGTAATTGTTGGTTTCTTATTTTCTTAATATACAATCAATATAATGTAACACATAATATTTTTTTAATTTTTTTAAAAAAGACTGTATTGTTAGTACATATTTACAATTGATTCTCTTCATAGATATGCACATTCACAATTAGAGTAGTTATTTGATAGTTTAAGACAGGGGTCTTCAACCTTGGTAACTTTAAGGCCTGGAGGACTTCAACTCCCAGAATTCCCCAGCCAGATTTGTTTGTAAAAGAACTTGTCCCTTTTCATGTAATTTTTGGCCCAAAATACTTTTCAAAGGCCCACACACAAACACATATATGAACTGATGAAAGTTCCTGAACTTGAATCTTTGGGATCAAGCATGTTGTTTGGTTTTCGGTACAGAAGAGAAGATCTCAGCTCTGTGATGACCTTGATGAAATACTTGACAACCAATCAAAGTAGGGTGCTATTTTGGGATGTAAAGTGATTACATTTTCGTACTAAAGAACTTAGTTATTTTCCTTATCCTTACATTTTGCATACAAAATAAAATTGAAAATGTAACTACAGAATAGCATTAGTAATGGGTACTGCAACAGTACTAACATTCTCAGTGACTCCTAAGAATTCTTAAAAGTTTACATTTCTATTCTATGAAGATGTATTAATAAGCTGTTTATCATAGCATTGAAAATCATAGCATCTCCATTAACTTTATAAGAATGTTAAATACTTTGAAATGTTTAAGTTAACTAGTGGTTAACAGATGAAAGGAATATGCCTTAGTTTATCACCAAACAGTAATTTTCTACTGTGTTTGTGTCATTTGCATAATGAATTGTGGATTTTGTAATTTCTGATTTAGTGGTTAGTCAACAATTACAGGTACCCTTTATACCCAGTTACGCCAAGGGTATATTTTCTAAGTTTTATTTATGTAAGTCACATATGACCAATCTCTACATAAGCAAAAACCATGTTTGAAAATATGTTAATGAATTGCAAGAAGGGAAAAACTAATGGGATAAACATACAGGTGAAACTCAAAAAATTAGAATATCGTGCAAAAGTTCATTTATTTCATGAAATAACCCCAAATCCACAATCTCAGAAAATTAGAATATTACATGCAGTCAATAAAACAAGGATTGTATATAGAACAATATTGGACCTCTGAAAAGTATAAGCATGTATATGTACTCAGTACTTGGTTTGGGCCCTTTTTGCAGCAATTACTGCCTCAATGCGGTATGGCATGGAAGCTATCAGCCTGTGGCACTGCTTAGGTGTTATGGAAGACCAGGATGTTTCAATAGCAGCCTTGAGGTCTTCTGCATAGATTCTCTATGGGGTTAAGGTCAGGCGAGTTTGCTGGCCAATCAAGCACAGTAATCCCACAGTCATTGAACCAGGTTTTGGTCTTCTGGCAGTGTGGGCAGGTGCCAAGTCCTGCTGGAAAATGAAGTAAGTTCATCTGCGAAAGGAACCATGAAGTGCTCCAAAATTTCCTGGTAGACGGCTGCGTTGACCCTGGACTTAATGAAGCACAATGGACCAACACCTGCAGATGACATGGCTCCCCAAATCAACATAGACTGGAAACTTCACACTGGACTTCAAGCATTTTGCAGTTTGTGTGTCTCCATTCTTCTTCCAGATTCTGGGTCCTTGGTTTCCAAATGAGATGCAAAAGTTGCTCTCATCAGAAAAGAGTACTTTGGACCACTGAGCAACAGACCAGGTCTGTTTTTCTTTAGCCCAGGTAAGACGCTTCTGACGTTTGTTCAGGAACGGCTTGACAAGAGGAATATGACATTTGAAGCCCTTGTCCAGGATCCGTCTGTGTGTGGTGGCTCTTGATGCACTGGCTCCAGCCTCAATCCACTCCTTGTGAAAGTCCCCAACACTTTTGAATGGCCTTTTCCTGACAATCCTCTCCAGACTGCTGTCATCCCTGCTGCTTGTGCACCTTTTTCTTCCACACTTTTCCTTTCCACATAACTTTCTGTTAATGTGCTTTGATACAGCACTTTGGGAACATCCAACTACTTTTGCAATTACCTTTTGAGGCTTTCCCTCCTTATGGAGGGTGTCAATGATGGTTTTCTGCACAACTGTCAGGTCAGCAGTCTTTCCCATGAACGTGCTTCCTACTGAACCAGACTGAGAGACCATTTAAAGGCTCGGGAACCCCTTTGCAGGTGTTATGGCTTAATTAGCTGATTAGAGTGGGACACTTTGAGCCTAGAATATTGCACCTTTTCATAATATTCTAATTTTCTGAGATTGTCGATTTGGGGTTTTCATGAGCTGTAAGCCATAATCATCTCAGTTATGACACCTCACGGCTTGAATTATCTTGCTTTGCATGTAATGAGTAATCTCATATATTAGGTTCACCTTTTAAGTTGCATTACTGAAATATATGAATTTTTGCATGATATTCTAATTTAATACAAAACAACAAATCTGCACGTTAAGATTTTTTTGACTTTTGAAAGAAGGCATATTTAGCACCTCACATCTGGAGAAATCATTGGTAGTATGCTGTATTACTATAATCCAGCTGTCATTACAATATGTGCTTCTCTAGGTTTGCTTTGTTTCTTCCAAATATATATTTAGTGCTCAAAATGAAAGTCATCTTTAGCATAGCTATTCTCCTGGAAAAGGACAGCAGTTCCTAGCAAGGATGGCCAACTGCTATAGTAGTGTTCCTATATATTCGAAGGACACAATTTTCTTAAATATTACTAATTCTCACTTGGATTTTCTCATGCATTTTTGGAGTGATTCTCTTTAAAGCTTGACAATCTCAGCAACTTGTTACTCTTGGTCAATCCAGTTCAACTTTTCCAAAACCAACCCTTCTTGCCTGCTGTTGATTCTGAATAAGACAGTAATGTCTTACTCCGGTTTAAATATTAGGTGAGTCTGCATCATTCTCTGAAAGATAAATTAATCAACTGATCTACACAAAAAGCCAGATAGGACAAGACCAGCAGTTGATGGCAGTTTACAGCCCAACTTCTGTAAAATTATTTTACTGCCCAGGTTCCACCCAGTATTTATTTATTTATTTATAACATTTATATACCGCCCTTCTCCCTAGGGACTCAGGGCGGTGTACAGCCGAATCAGACCCAAAACAATACAAAAGTTAAAAAGAAATTAAATAATGGCTGTTTAAACTAAAACAACCCTCCCCCAAAAATTTAAAACCCAGGTTAAAACTGAATTAAGGAGACAATTAAAACTATCTCAGCCCAGGCCAGCCTGCTCAAAGAGCCAGGTCTTCAACGCGCGCCTGAAGGCCCTCAGGTCCGTGCTGGTGCGTATCTCAGGTGGCAGAGTATTCCAGAGGGCAGGGGCCAGTAAAATGAGATACATCTGATGACTTTAAAAAAATGCATCACATAATGTGAGTTAGAAATTTCCGTGAACCAGTCATATACCTCTCAATAATTTTGGGAAAAGGAGGAGAGATGGAATGGAGTTTCAATATCTCTGCAAACATGTGGACTATATCTGAGGAAAAATCTATTTTAAGACAATTATTATGGAAGTATGGGAGAAAGAACTCCAAGCTCTATTAAATGCAGGTCCGGAAACTCTGAAAATCAATTCTAATATGATCAGTGAGACATCAAATAAGCACAAGCACCTCCATTATAAAAACCTACTTCTGCCTCAGACTACAACTGAAGCAAAACAAGAAAAGAAGGGGAAACTTCCTAAATAAAAATAAATCTCTGCATTAATTATTTGCATACAACAATTGGTTTAGTTATTTATTACTCATCTACTTTGCAGTATTAGTTGCCATCTCAATCAGGTTGGCTCCTGGTGAAGTTAAAGAAGTCTAAAATTATATTAAAACACATAATAGCAATAGAAAAAAAACAGTACAACTTAAGGCCAAATGCTAAGCGGAACAATGCTACTTTGGTCTAGTAGTAGTTATCCAACTAACAGCCAGTCATACTTCTGGAACAAAGTGCGATGTATTCACTGCTAAGAAGGCCTGATCCTTGGTCCTTTTGAATCCGCACTGTATATCAGACAAATACAATTGAGCAAGTCCAGAAGTATTTTACCAGAAGAGGACTACATTCCTCTGTTCACGACAGAATACCAGACTTGAGATTCTTGGCTTAGACAACCTTGAACTACGCCGACTAATAGACATAAGCATAGTACATAAAATCATATGTCACAACATCTTACCAGTTAATGAATATTTCAGATTTAACAACAACACAAGAGCGCACAACAGATATAAACTAAATGTAAACCACTCAAACTCGATTGCAGGAAGTATGATTTCAGCAACAGACTGGTCAATGTCTGGAACTCACTACCTGATTCTGTTGTCACCTACTCAAACCCCCACTCCTTTACCCTCAAACTAACCTCTATTGACCTCACCCCATTTCTAAGAGGTCTGTAAGGGGCGTGCATAAGCGCACAATCGTGCCTACTGTCCCTGTCCTATTGTCCCCAATTATTAGTTCCTATTTCTTGTATTTAAACTTAATGTTTATTCTTGTTTCTGTTATATTGTAAGCTTTTGACAAATAATTGACTCTGTGCAACTAATACAAAAATTAAAAACAAACACCATAAAATAGTATCCAAGAACATTTAGAGATCCCACTCAACCATACTATCAGTTTCACAGATGAGATGGCAAAGCCACATTTTGAATGCCTTGCAGGTATGGGCAAATCTGGTCTCGGAATGAAACATCCATTTTGTTCTGGAAATCGAAATGGACTGAAATGCATCTATTTACAATAGAAGTGACTCAAAGATATCAGTGGAAACAGTCACATTTATTAAAGGCACAGCTGAGGTGACCTGGAAAGGAGTAAGGACAAGGAGGGCATCTGGGGCATCTGGACTGGTAAGTACTGCTATGCTGGACATTGACAAGCTAAGGCAGATAGTGGAAGAAAGCAAGATAGGCTTCAGCAAACCCGGGACATGGGCAACACCAAGGGTCATATAAGCTATAATTATTGAGATAGGAAACAGCACTACTTGAACCAGAGAATTTTCACAAACATGGAACATTTGGGTTTAAAGACTTATCAATTTGCAGTAGGCAGAACTCTTGCATATGTATGAATTATTTCTTGGGTGCACTAAAGCAAATTATCAAGCAGTATTAAAGTTCAGGAAATTGTATGAATATGAAACATGAGATGGTGATTTTAAGGAGCCTTTTGCAGGGCGTGGGCAGAATTACTGAATTCTAAAAACCTGAATAACACAGTGTAGGACAAAATGTTTTGTCCATTTGTTTTAATTTCCATAAACTTGCTCTTGCTTTTTTCCTCCTTTTAGAAATATCTACATATTATCCTGTGCAAAAGTCTCCCTCCCTCCCTCTTTCCACATACACACACATTTTGTTATTTTGTTGAGTTATTGTCTTGCCGCCAAAAATGGCATTTATTGCGAACCTTTGTAGGGCTTGATAATAACTACCAAGCACTAATTTGTTTTTGGTTTGTTGCTTTTGCTTTCCTTTGCTGTAGAAACTTTCCTATTCCAGAAATATTTAGGGTGAGATTAGCACATTCTATTTGGGTTCTTACTATTGGTTGATTGATTAAGCATGTCTGCAAGGTAGTACTGTTATTGAGGTATCCAAGTAACTGAAACTAGTTTTTAGTCCTTAAAAGTAAAGCAAGCGGCAGAAAACCCCACTTCTGACACAAGTGTCTTTCCCTGATCAGCTGAAGAGACACAGCAAGGAGATCAATATTTCATTTCATGTTTCAGAACATCCTATTTTATGGTATTTGTGGATAAGAATATTGAAACATTAACATTTTATTCTTCATAATATTTCTTTTCCAAAAGAAAAAAAGTTTTTGCAAGAGAATGTTACAAAGGTGTGGGGAAGAGATATACTCTGCTTTTCATTTAAACCTAGATTATAAATTTATTTTATAAATTCAAACAAAAAAATAAAGAGGCATTGTCGGTAGTAAACTTTTATTTCTTGTTTGAGGGATAAAGGGCAAGAGACATGGGAACCTGTCTTAATGCAGATAGACAGACAGATAACCTGAGAGAAATAAAAACCAGAAGTTCCTTTCACTCTTCCCTTCTCCTTGGTCTTGTCTCACCTCTGGGTCAATGGGAAGAAAAACACTGAAGCTATTCCTAATCCCGTGTAATTAAGATTCAGATGCTTGGCAACTGACTCATATTTATGACGGTTGCAGTGTCCCAGGGTCATGTGATTGCCTTTTGTAACATTCTGACAAGCAACGTCAATGGGGAAAACCTATTAACCATGTAAGTAACTTAACACCTGTAGTGATTCACTTAACAACTGTGGCAAAAAAAACCTTGTAAAATGCGGCAAAACTCACTTAACAAACGTCTCAGCAACAGAAATTTTGGACTCAATTTTGGTCAAGTCAAGGACTACTGTACTGAGGATTGTTTCTCCATTGCAGTCACCTTTATTTTCCCTGGGATAATGTCTGAATCTGTGCACAATTCTTGATTAGCAAATTTGAGCAGGATATCTTCGGGGGGGAGGGCAAGCATTGTCTCTCAGCAGAAGTGAAATAAATAAAGAGAAATTGTTTCAAAAGTTATCTTAATATTTGTGTCTTATACTTCTCCTTCTATCATGAATGATGGCTGTGTTGCTGGGTCAGTTTAGGACAACCAGAACGCCAGACAAACAGGCTTTGTAGGCTGATAGAGCCATGTGGTAATATGCTATCTTATCAAACAGTAGGCAGTATCTGTGGTTTGAAAAAGCCAGTTCTTCCTATTAATTGTGGAGTCTATCATCTCACAAAGTCCCATTACATTTGTGCCAGGTTCTTGCTATCAGGAGAGAACTATGAAAGAATGGAAATATGGTTCATTTGCCTATACCAGACTAAAATTGCCAACAGGTACCAGTGGCAGTCAGTCTTCTGCACTAGTAATCAATCAGCTGCTAAAGTCAATCAACTGCACAAACAACAATTGTCAGACATGCACATCAGATTTTATACATTTTAGCATTGTTTTAACATGTTTCAGCAACATCAGAATAGTGTGGGTTAAGGCTGCTTTT
Organism: Bungarus multicinctus; assembly: GCA_023653725.1. Taxonomy (NCBI): domain Eukaryota; kingdom Metazoa; phylum Chordata; class Lepidosauria; order Squamata; family Elapidae; genus Bungarus; species Bungarus multicinctus. The sequence goes on from CM042844.1 coordinate 57,472,506, forward strand.
GGTATGAGTTTGGGTGAGATTATATGAGATAGTATAGGAATTCTAAGAAAACGAAGGATTTTCCCCCAACCATTAGATATACATAAGGAAAGGTCTATGGATTTGGTTTCTGAAAGTTTCCCTTCTTGTGTCATTCATTAAATAAAGTATTTTGTTTTATTGTAATAATAGCAATCAAATAGCCAACTATATCCTCGTAGCAATTCATATCTGTCTTGCTGTTGGAATAGTGTTACATTTTTTTTTAAATGCTATGAGGAAATGAAATAGAAAAACAAACCAAGTGCCAACCTGGATTTAGTATTATTATTGCACCTGTTCTGTGCCCTGTCAAAAGCTCTTTAAATACACTGCAATTTCCCGTATTTCCTCATTAAAACAACTTTCAGTTTTGACAGTAAAAGAATATTTCCCATATGAAAAAAATTGGGTATTTCCTTATGAGTCATAGTTAGGGGTGTAATTAAGACTGATATAAAAAGACAGCCACTCTAAATAATCCAATTTTCAATAACTGTCTCAGTGACATGATTGGCCATTGCTTATCTCCAGCATAGAAAACATCCTATCCTGTAAGTATTGCCAAAAATCATAACATTTATTTACAGCTGACAGTGTGTAAAATTTAATTTTATTCTGTGTACAGTAGTTAAAGTACAAATTGTTTCACTACATTTTATTGTCACAAAATTTGGGTAAAACACCCTTATAAATACTGTAAATAAAATTTAAAACAGGAATAAAACTTGGAATTTTCTTTGTTTTCATATTTGGAAGAGTTGGCAAAAGTTTAACTGTGCATGGAAATTATCTGCAGTTAATAGTCCTGCACTCTTTTAGTATTCCAAATTTGGCCCATAGAAACTCTTGTAAATTCACAAGTATGCACATACCTAAGATAACATCCTTTAATTTTAAAGGTGTTTTACCATCTCTCAGCCTCAAGAAAATTTAATATACAAATGGCATGATTAAAACAAATGACACTAGCTTACTCTAATATTATTTGGTGTATGTCCTATAAGACTAAGAGTTGGCACTTAGTTTGGAAGATTTACCATTTGGAAGAAGACAAAGGAACTATCAAAGGTACCTTATGTTTCCTTTAGCTTATCTACAGTCTTATTTTTTTAAAATTTTACTTATTTTTAAGTAAAACAAACATAATTAAACCTTTTTAGTAGCAGAACTGTTCAGATCTACAATATTATAGTTTGAAAATAATTTTTGTACAATACCTATAGATTATTGTAACAGGAATATAAGTGCATAATAATTGATTACTAGGAGATATGAAACAACCAAAATTATATTTAGAATTAAATTTGCATGATCTTGGTAAAATTTAACATTCCCATAATTTCTATTACATATATAAGCAAGAATATCCCACCATTCTCTATAAAATAATGATTTGCTATTTTTTATGATGAAATAATAGGTTTCACAATAAACTTTGTCAAGCAACGATATAAACTAGATCTTATCATACTATTTAACTCTTGACATATATAGATATTTCATTGTTCAACAATAATTAATTTAACTGCTAAAAATGAAAATGTTTTCTTAGCAGTACTTTTATTCTGATTTATATGTATAATAATTCTTAACTTTGGAGGAAAAAAAATCTTCTCTTTATACTGTGTACATATTATTCTGTATACATATTATTAAATACTTCCTCTCAAAAATCTACAATCTTATCATATTCTAGCAGGGTTAAAGAATATTCAACTGTATCCCCAAAAATTCACTGATTATATACAAAATATATATGTTATATTTATCACATTTTGATACCATTAATCTAAGACTTTAGTTATTGTAATATGGCTTGAAATACTATGATAACTCTAGTTCCATATTTTCATATCCTTTCTTTTTTCCATATTTTTGAATAATTTCATTCTTGAACTAATTTTTTAAATTCTTTTAATAAATTAAGGAAAATGTATTGCATTAAAGAGGATTATAGTCTTCAAAAACAAAAAGTTCTGGTTTATTAAATTTCAAAAGTGTGAATTTTGCATTTGATGAACTTATACTATGTTCTTTTCAGATACATGCAATTTTGGGAGAGATCATAAACTCTTATTACAATACAATGTACTCTATCGTATTGTCATTCTCAACATGTCTGATGTAGATGCTGCGTCATATGTTACAATTTTCAACATCTACCTGAGATATTTTAACTTCTATGATATTTTCTTCATTTCTTTGTCATGGCAATTGCATTTTTAGGCAATCATAAACTTGAATAGTTCTATGAGCAAAGTCTGGTGTCTGTCTTGATAAGACCTTAAATTGTTTGTTAATTTTTTCAGAAATATCTGATAAATATTTTTATCAAGGCAAGTCATCCCCATTCCCATCTCAGGTTCTGTTTCAATTCTTTAAACAAATATTTGATTGGATTGAAATCTTCTTTTAAATACTATATTAAGAGTGATTTGCATTTTAATTTTGTATTCTTTCTCATTGGAAAATGACTATCAATTTCTTGTATTTCTTAAAAGTATAATCGGATCAACTTATTGAATGATTGAGCACTTCTTCTAGACTTGCTGTGTTTCTTTGTTTTTTGTGGGCTATCAATTCAATTAGATAATAAATAGAAAAATTAGGTGCGGAAATAGTAGGAACATCATGCCATCTGTGACTGAAGCTATCCCTCCACTCCCAAGAAGCATATACTATCAAAGATTAATTTTAAAATAATAGAAAATCAATATTTTTAGGAATATGAAATATATGCCACTTGAATATCTTGAATGTAATATGCAGTTGCCCACAAAGCTGAAACAAAATATTCAGTTATAAAGGAGCTTTGCAACCCTAAACCCTCAATCTGTACCTACCCTGTGCTTATACTGGCTATCTTCTAAACCAGGAGTCTCCAACCCAAGCTGGCTGGGGAATTCTGGTAATTGAAGTCTATTGGGCTTAAAGTTGCAAGGTTGGAGACTTCTATTCTAAACCAACTTAAGAAAATCCTGTCCAGACTGATATTTTGGCAACAGTTTGAAAGTTATTCAATTCAGGCAGGAGGCTACAATATCCTCCCACTGGACAATTCACCTGATACCATTCCTGATTACCACTAATCACCAGTAGTACTGCTTCTTGTAGGCAGGTTTTATTGGGCATATGTACATTTATGGTGTGCATATACGCATGCATGTGTAGTGGTCTCTGGGAATATCTTTGAAAGTCAAGAGAATGAAGATCTAAAGGCTCGGCAACAGTCAGATAAGAGACATCTCAGTCCACAAGGTATGGGCAGACCTGGTAAGCATCATAGAAAAAAATACTTCCTAGTTTCCTGGAAAAGTAAAGGCAAGGAGGGAAAGATACCTCCAGGTTATAAGTTTGTTCTAAGCATCCTTTATTATAGGTTGGTGTTAAATATATTCTTGTGTAAAATATATTCTTCATACAGCAGAAATGAATAAAGAAGTAGTAAAAAAAGTAGTAATAAAGAACCTTGAACTATGCTGACTAAGATTGGACTTAAGCATAGTACATAAAATTTTTTTGTTACGTCTTACCGGTTAATGAATATTTCAGCTTTAACCACAACAACACAAGAACACACAACAGATATAAACTAAATGTATACCACTCCAAACTCAAGTACAATTTCAGCAACAGAGTGGGCAATGTCTGGAACTCACTATCTGATTCTGTTGTTACCTGCTCAAACCCTCACTCCTTTATCCTCAAACTAACCTCTATTGACCTCATCCCATTTCTAAGAGGTCTGTAAGGAGCGTGCATAAGTGCACAATCATGCCTACTGTCCCTGTCCTATTGTCCCCAATTATTAGTTCCTATTTCTTGTATTCTGTTGTAAGCTTTTGACAAATAGATAAATAAATAAAATAAAAAAGAAGTGATATTTGTTCCTTTCAATCCTTGCAAACAAATAATTATGTTATGTACTAGTCACAGACGTGGTGGAATAGGAAGAGGAAGAAGAATAGGATTTTAGTTCAGTGAATGATTAATCTCATGATAAAATCGGGTTTTTTAAAACTGCAGTTTTCTTCCATTAATTAATTCCTTGTAGAAATTGAACTTTTAGTGAACAGTTGATATTCTGAATGTATTTATAGAGAAAAACAGAGAAAATTCAGTCCAGTGTAACAACTGTATGTATCCACAAAATTCAATCTCTAATGAAAAGAATAGGAAATTCTTCTTGCCCTGAAACATCACTGGTATACAGAACATGTCTGTCTGGTACTCTTCACTGAAAGCACTTTGTTTTCTAAATACTTAGAAACAAAAGAAATTTTTTTCACATGAGTTAGCTTGCAATGATTATGGACTATATTTTAAATTTAACACGTCCTATTTTTTTTCTTTTATCTTGGCACTAGTATTTAAAAGCCATTAGTTCCTTTCTTCAAACAAATCCAATTTATTTCTAAAATATGGTGAATTCTGTTCAGCATAGAGGTTAGAATTAGTTTTGAAAATCTTCATTTTGACTATAATTCTGCTAGTAAAATGGCATTTATTGGCAGACCTACTATATTTTTTCTCCCCTTTGCATCTAAACAGGCTTTCCAAAATAGTTTAAGCAGATTAAAGGGTCATTGTGCAGGCAAAAGACAAAAGGGAAAAAGGGAAGTCATATCATAAATAAATCTGTTTGCATAATACTAATGCCTTTTGAATTGTTCATTTTGTTAATACTGATGTTTTTATCTGCAAGATGAAAGAAAAGTAACAATTTTATATATTGCTAAACAGTACTATATATCAGTTCCTAAATCTCTTTTCCTTCTTATAAATCTTTTATCAATGTAATTCTTACAATTCTTATCTCAAGGGACTTTCTGTTGCATTTTATTATTCTGTTGAATTTCCAGGATGGTAATTGAATCTTCCAGTATTTTTTTTTTTTTTGCACAACATTCCAAGTAGCAACTGGACAAGAAAATTATAGAAATTAAATATTACATTCTTATTCTTGGCAAATACCATGTTCTTTGGGGAAAACTGACAACTACTGTATATGAGTTTTTGTTTGTTTCGGCATATGAAATCATTTTATTTTATTGCAAGTATATGATTAACTTAAATTCAAATAAGATTAACAAACAATATTGTTACCATCTGATAATATGTTGTGTGGTTACAGTTTCTGTTTGCATTAAATAGATGAATAGGATTAGTGAATTAGTGAATCCGGAAAAGAAAAAGTCTGTCTTTTAGAAATCCTTTGGTTATGATAGCCTTGAGAAACAGTGAAGTTCATCTTTAACATTCATTCTTTGTTTATTTTTCAGGTTGAACTAATAATCAAATATGGATTCTACAAGAAGAACTAGTATTGGTACATAAATTCTAAACATGTTTTTGCCTGATTCCTCTTTTCACAGCATTTTTAATAGTTGATACTTGTCAATATGTCCCTTGTTCAATTAATGCAGTCAGAACAAGTCTCTGTTATAAAGTTATAACAATTTGTTATACAGTCACCAGGTTATATTCCCACTATTTTTTCAGGCTGACTTTGATTCAAATTTCAAATCGAATGAAGAATTTGGCAATGGACATTCTTAATCCACCCTACAATCAGATTTTCATACTAAAAGACCTGCTCCTTTCATTAAATTGTTACTCAATGAAGCAGAAAATGCATCTTGTCCATGCTTTATATGTTACCATTTATATTTATTATACACTTCAGAGATCTGATCTAATTGAGTTTGTTTCACACTGAGCTCTGCTTCTTATTCATCAAAAAGCTCTACATGTACATTTTTATTTTTACTTGATAACATATTTTAAATACTGCTCTGAGTTTCCTGTGAATACCAAGCATATTTCAACACGTTTAAACATTTTTATGAACCAAAAGGTCAATTTGCTAGAATTTTGTTAAGAACAAAGAGAAATTCTGCTTGTAACTGTAGTCTGCCACTTTCATACAAATCCTTCAGGCTATCTTCTGATTTTACAAACTAATGGGCCAGTTCCTGACCTTGTTCATGGGCCTTGATGATATGCAATAGTACCATAGTAATCAATAAAATGTATCGTGCAGAGGATGAAAGGAGCTTATACAAAAAATGCTTCCTCATGCTTTCATTTGTATCTCGCTTCAGATCATAGTGTCTACAGCAGCATATTTTCTTTTTAACCACCGTAATTGCTTAACTATATAACATTATTATATTAGGATTAGGTAATACATTATTCTCCCAAATACGTTTTTTCCAAAGTATTTTAATATGCTTTGCCACAGTTTAAATTTTTATTTGTTTTGACATATATATTCAATTGGAAATCATACAATAGCGCTATGTTTGGAGTGTTCTCACAAACATATATAGACATCATATTATTCCCTTTCAGAGTAAACAACATTTTGCAAATGCAAGTGTAAGCAATAGTACGGAACACAAATTAAAATCAGGAGATAAATGGAAACTTAATGAAGCTACTTTTCATAAACCCCATCTACTGTACTTTTCTGTATATTTCTATCCCAGCAAACAAATTTCTAAATGCACTCTGTCTTTACATCATATCCAAAAAAAAATGTTCTTGATTTTCACCTTCTCAATGAATTCAGTTTCCTTTTATATATTTGTGATTATATCTTCATCCATTGTCCCTAAATGACCAAAGATTTCAAATAATTATTTTGAACTTGTCATTCACATTTATATTCAGTCCTTATATGTATATTACTCATTCATAACCTTATCTCTTCTTGTTTTACCATTCCCACTTCTTAAGTACAGTAACAATTTTCTCATGGCATTCAATTTTCTTTTGTGAAATTTTCAACCTTCATGCAATGGACAGAATCAGTTTAATATTTATATAATTATTTTTTACTTTTTTTTAATCTTAATTTTTCACAATGAGCTAGCCACTATTTTCTTCCAGCATTTACATATCTGAAAATTTCTCCATTCATGTCTCCATTTTTAGGAAATACTATACCAAGCTCCACAAATTAATCATCTTATTCTAATCTTGCAATTTATGTATCATTCATTCTATTTTTCTTGTCCCACACTACAACTTTGTTCTATAGAAAGTTCTGGTTGTGGTAATTTTAGAATTTGAAGTTCACACATCTTAAAGATGTTGAGGTTGAAAAACACTATATTAGAACCTTATTTTTTATTTTCCATTTTATTTTTATTGTTTCTTGTCATCTTCTTTGTTCCTTGTTCCAATATACATTTTGCCATCTCCCATCTTCTAGGTCTAGGAAGTATTTGCAATGTAGTGACATATTCAAGATATTTTGGAGATGTTCATTAAAAAAATACAGAATGCCATTTCTTATTTATTGCAGTTACTAGTTTGTTTCATGTATGTTTAAAGCCCAGGTAGAGCATGACTAAGAAAAAGAGATATGGCTTGATGATACTTCAAGGCCGAAATTTGGTTGCCCAGCATTTCGCATTAGTTATTGTGCAGGAATATCATGCTTTTATAAAACATGACCTTTTGTTTTTCTTTCTTAGAAAATTGTGACAGCAGAGTTTATAAGCACGGTTTCTTCATAAAATCACCACCACCTCAGCTTTTTAATAATCAGGTACAGTTAGGAAAACGATAGCATCATCAAAATACATTCCTAATGTGTTGATTTTCTACTAATATATGAACTTGTTTTTTCGCCTTTCTGTAGGGCTCCTGGAAAAAGAGATATTTTAGTCTTTCTCATTCTGCCGAAAATCGTTACATCTTGAGCTATCATAAAGGCCAGCAAGTAAAGGGCCACATTGAAATTAATGAGTAAGTATTTAAACAAATGGATCACAGTTTATTTTAACTGAAGTATTAGTGAAATACAACACTCTGATGCTTAAATAATAAAGGTTACTGTACTTTTCCTTTGTTCTTTAACACATTTTGGTCTACATTATATGATATGAGGCTGTACCTTCCCTATGTCACAGCTCTCTGACCCCCTATTCTTTATGGTCCTAACCCTGTTCCACAAATATTTAAAAACCTAGTTCTTCCATAACCCCTAGCACAGGATGAAATAGTCCCCGATACTGAATCTCTGTTTAATAAGCATGGCTAGGTTTTGTTTTATGCTATAGGATCATTATCATCATTTTTATTTCTAATAGTTAAAAAATTAATCTTAGTTAATTTCTATTTTGTGTTTAGTTGACGCATAATTCAATAAGTAAGTAAGTAAATATTAGAGATGAAAGTGGAAGAGAACAGTCAAATAATACTTTTCATGCATTAAAATAAATGGGTGTAATAGAGTTGCATGAGTTTAGTTGCTTTCTGATTATGTGGACTTGTGAAAAGAGACCTTATATGATTATGCACAAAGGGATCTTTTTTGTGAAGGCACAATCCTGATTCTACAATTACTGTATCTGGGCTTGCAAACCCTAGATGACTACAAGCAAAAAGCGACAAACTATTTAATGGTTTCCTGGGTTTTGTAATCTGGGTATGATAGCTCTACTGATTGCCTAGGAACTTCCTGGGCAGGAATTTTCTATACCAGATATAAACTACAGACTCTCTTCTCATATCTCACAAGAATTTATAATACTTGTTTATCTATTTTATAATTATTTGACAGGGTTTCAAAAATAGAAATTGGCATAGGTGACTTTGAGAAAATGTCTGTGGTGAAAAAGATGTTCAAGTGCCAGTTCACCGAAGTGATGAGTATTACTACAGAGAACAGAATATATTACCTTATTGGAAGAGATAGGTAAGTTCACAATCCTTTTATGGGACATAGTTTTAATTTGTTATAATGTTGGAAAAAAAGAACACACAAATATTAAAAATGGATCCTCAAACTAAATATTTCTGGGGTATGATTCAATGTTTAAACACATACAGTGATGGAGGTATTTTACAATCTTGAAACCTGCATGTATTATGAAATTACTCTTATTGATAAGATGTTTTTTCTAGCATCCAACTATAATCTGCCTCTCTATAATTTCAGAAATTTATTCTGAATTCTGCAGCTTGCATAGAAAAGAGATATTAACTGCAGTGGGCATAGTTCAATATTGTTTATGACAGAGTTAGATTCTCCAGATTTGTGTCATAAAGCTGCAAAAAAGAAAAGCAAATCATGATGAACACTTGCTCACAATTATGGGAAGGAGGGGGGAAGGAAGAAAGGAAAATAAAGAAAGAAAGATATTTTTCATAATTAGAGATTATTCTAAAAACTAACTATTTCCCACTATTCTAGAATAGAAGAAATTCAATCATGAGAGGGAAAACATAAGCTAATTCTTAAGTGAAATCAAATCCAATGAAATATTTTGCATGGCTCCTTTGAAAACTATCTGAAGTTCGGACTTGCATTGCTTTTTTGGACAACAATATGGAAGTGGTTTTCCTGTGTCTTCTTCTGGGATTTTTTTTTAAAAAGAGAATTCCATTCCTCTAAGCCATCATGCTTAATTCCCAAGCTCAGATAGGTGCTGCAGCTTGTTGCATGTGTCTTGATTAAGTCTGCAATTCATAGGCGAAGGCAAAGAATGACACACAGTCATCATCAAAGACAATTACTAAATGTTGTGAGCATCATCTGGACTTAATTTTTAACTTCTGTTACTCTTTTGTCTGTTGTAAAACATTTAAAACTCTAGCAAGGAAGTTGAAGAATGGGCCACCTTCCTGTTTACATTGTGCTCAGAAAAACAGGTAAATTAATGTTGTCTTTTGTGAAATACCATACCATATCTAATGTTTCTGGAGGGAGGGGGGAAGCCAAACTGTTAATTTTTATTTGCCTCTATTCTTTTCCAACTATATTCTAGTTCACAAAGAAATGCAGCATACACAGCAAATGGGATTTTTACTAGCAAATGTTGCCAAAAGCTTTAATTAAGGCAATTAGATTACAGAAGCCAAGTTTCAAATTATTAACTCAAGAAATGTTACTTTTATAACCAACATTGTCAACTTTTGAAGTTGATAATGATACGCCCATTCTTTTTTTTATTTGCCTTCATTAAAGACAAGTTTACTTAAAAATTTCCTTAGTTAAGATGTGAATCAATTTTCTTCCACCTGATTCCACCTGATTCACATTTTACTTTAAATTTTCTGTGAGGAAAGCGAGATTCTAAATCTCCTGAATGTTGACAAGATAATATCTACCTGATTCTTGATTTTTACTTGTGATCCAAGTCCAATTTTAAAAGACAGGATTACAACTTATCAAATATAAAAGTCTTGTACTGTATTTATTTAAAAGATTTATATGGCTGCCAATCTTTCGTTATGGATAAAAAATAATTATATCTTAAGCAATTCTGAGTAACTCACAACAACAATGAAAGCAATAACTATAAAGCAATCAAAGATAACAACTATAAAACAATCATAAAAACAGTAAAACAAAAAATTAAACTTATACAGAAAAGGATAATGTAAGAAAGGCACCAGATGATTTATGCAGACTGTGGTTATTGTTAATATTTAGCAACTTCCTTAAGTGTTAGATGAAATTTTGAGACAATCTCTCATGTTATTAACAAAGGTAAAACAGATTACTAGTGAATCTTTGCTGGTAAGAAAAAACTTTTCTTTGTTTGATATTTACTTATAAATTACATTTACACAAGTGTTCTGGATGGCATACAATTTAAAATAATATACAATGTGGTAAAAAGCAAAAAAAAAGGTGAAAACCCAAGAACTAACACATTAAAGTGTTAATCAGTTTTCCTCCAGGGCACATCCTGGGAAAGAGCTGATCCTTCAATAAAAGGTCGGCACACCTGAGACTATTGCAGCCTTGCAACACAATCCTTGCATTGTTTCCAGAAAGTACCAAGACAGAAAAAGGCTTATTTGATCAGCCACTATGACCCCTGTTGCAAAATATTAAATAGCAAGAGCTCATAGATAAATAATGCAATTTTATATCCCAAAGTAATACGTCTTTACCTAGAAAAGACAATTTGGACGTTTTCAACACTGCAAAATATTTGACGATTAAATGGCAATGAATTCAATAAACAAACAAGTAGTTCTTTGCTAACTTTTGCATAATTTTCTGTAGATACTTGCCACCCTAGGTGGATGGAATGTGATGTGGATCTTAATTGTGGGCATCTGCAGTTTCAGAGAAAGAATATGGCCATTTATTTGTAACACAGTTTATTCGCTGCCCATTTTTGTGGATCTCAAGTAATTTGTTAATTGGTTTACAAAGTAAGGAAATGTGTAAAATAAACAGATACAAGCAACAACTAATAATTTGTCTAAAAGATATCCTGCACACTACTTGCCTCTAAATGCTTGCAGAAACATGTCTTCAGCTGTTATGAACAACAATTGTATGATTTTATATAAAAGTATATGAAGTTTGTTGCCTAAATTTTGAATCAGAAACTGAAAGTCAGAAGTCGGTCCCAATCTGTCCCAGCCTGTCTTGATGATTTGGATACTATCTCTATCACCAAAAAGGATCAGTGTCTAGGCACTAAATATGAAGTAAGTGTTTAATTTTATAGACTTTTATAGATATATCCACTTTAATTTCAAACCAGTTACAGTATTTAACATAAAGGAACAAGGTATTAAGAAGTCCAGAAATACTCTCTCCTCAGAAATTTGATTTCATTCTTCATTCTTTCTTCCAATAGTTAAGTCTTATATTCCCACTAAGCATGTTTATTCATTATTAGCTTGTTTTAAGGAGTTTTGGGAGGGATGTACTTGATCAGACTTTCTTCCATTCTTATAATCCTAGATATTGATGATTTTTTTAAAAATTCAATACTTGAAGTGGCATAAGAATAAAGCAAGGACTGCATATTTGTTCTCTTTTCTTTCAACAATTTTTATTTTTTATCTGAAATGGCCAAAATAATCAACTGAATAGCATCCCAAGCATACTAGCTAGAAAATCTTGAGTTCACATTTTGGGAATCCACACTTCTTAAGGTCCCCAAGGTTGAGAAACATTGTTTTCATAAAAGTTCCTATCTCTTCTTCCACAGTATGCTCAATATCAACAGCATGTCCTGACTGTGCCATTGAAAATTAGTGATTAAGCATAGTTTTTAAAAAATTGAATACTACCCTTTTTTTTTTCCACAATTGTAACATATTAAAAGGAAATTATAGCCAAAGTGTCTATATTAATTCTCATCAGAAACTCTATCTCAGATTTTCAGCTATCACTGTTAATTACGCACCTTGAAATAAATCAATTAAGTGACTAACTATTTTATTTGCGGCATAGGACATAGCAGCATCAGCTTACAAAAAAAGGCCAAACTCAGACCCTACTTGTCAAGAAATCCAGAAAGAATTACATATTTATGAATCACCAAGAAAACTCCTACAACGCTTGGTGAGTTCAGAAACTGATACTGGCTATGTTGTCCATCATTATCTGAAATATTTGTTAATAATATTATTTGCAATAAGGGGAACAATTTCACAAGCTGTATTTCCTTCCTTTCCTCCCACCCACCCACCTACCTACCTATTGTTACTTTACTTCTGGTTCTTTTTACTCTTGTGAAGCTCCAAATATTGTAATGTTTGACAAAGGAGTTAGTATTGATGAATGATTAGTAAAACAATGCAGTATGTAGATATTTTGTCTTTTGGCCAGACTATCTATACAAGATAAATGCATATGGGATCTAGGCATTAACTTGATAATGTTCAGTAGATAATCTGAGCATTTTATCATGTACTGCCTTTTAAAATTACATCAACAGCTCTTATCACTGTACTTAAGAGACAAATGTATACCAACTGGCAGAAAGAGGTTTTAATTTGACTTTGTTTTCCCATATTATAATATATAAATATATTTTAGACAGTGACCTCAATTTTCTGCACTTAATTTCTGATTTTCTAATAAAATCAGATACCTTAATATTTTGTGCTTATTTTTATAGCTAACATTTATTTTTATCTTCTCAAATGTTATTAAGTAAAGAATAATTAAATTATTATTTTAGAGGCAACTGACAAATATTCCTGTTGAAAAACTGGAAGAAAAAGACAAAGAAGAATATTATGCTTCTCCAACAAGTATTTTAGCACAGGTAAGCAGAATGGCATGATCTCCCATGTAATCGGTTAGGCTAGCCATAATACAGCTATAGGAGTATGCATAATACAGCTGTTTGCATTAATAAATACAACATTTAACATGTTATTTATTTACACATTCATTATTTATGTAATTATTTGTGTGCTGCTTAACCAATTTAGTTAGTTAATCATAAGTTATAAATATCTGAATTCATCACAGAAATATAATCAACATAGAAACATAGAATCTCTAAGTTTTTGCCTATCTGCAGTTTTAAGTGCTGTCCTGAATAGGATATTAACAGCAGACATTCTGAGCTCAGGAGATAAGCTGTTCCAAAGCAAGAGAATGGTGACCAAAAATATCATTCATCAGGTCCTACCCCTAACATTCAGGGTTGGGAACCCACAGCATTTCTCCCTCAATTTATATGTATTAGACAGGGACATTCTACCCTAGTCTGCCCATTGGACTAGTCTGAGCTGGCCAAAGATATTTCCAGTTCTAACAGAATACAGGAGGTCAGGAGATTATATATTTATGGAATTTAATCTGAGTCTGCTCAATCACATCTAGTCCTTTACAGTTTGCAAGTCTATTTCACCTTCTGCTCAGTGATATCACCAAAATAACATATGATTTCTCCCAGTGGATTCAAGAAAATATTTAAAAAGATTGAGAGAGAGGCTGAGGCCTATATCCTATTTTATAATGCCTAAATCCCCCAATTTCTCTTTTCCCGTTGTCACCAATTGGAATAATCAACCCAAGAAGATTTTGAACCACGATAACACGATGTTCCATATCACCAACTCTAAAGGGTTGTCCAAAAGAACGTCTTAATTAATTTTGCTGAATGCTTCTAAGATCTAAGAGAACAAAACAGGGTTTATTTATTTATTTATTTAATTCATTTATTCGATTTATATACCGCCCCCCTCTCCCCGAAGGGACTCGGGGCGGTGAACAGCCAATAAAAATACATATACAAAGTACAATACACGAGACAACATAATAATATTAAAATTTAAAAACTGAAATATAATATGGCTCTAATTAAAATGTAAAGCAAGTATTAAAAGAGATTAAAACCCGGTTAAAATTAAAAAACCCCTAGGCCAGTCCGGCCTGCCGAAATAAGTGCGTTTTGAGTAACCGACGGAAGGCCATGAGATCGGGGGCGGCCCTTACCTCCGGGGGTAATTCATTCCAGAGAGGGGGTGCTCCCAATGAGAAGGCCCGTGCCCTCGGGGTCGCCAGCCGTCCAGCCGGCGGCACCCCGAGGAGACTAACTCTATGGGAGCGTACCGGTCGGTGGGAAGCCGATGGTGGCAGGAGGCGGTCTCGCAAGTAACCTGGTCCCGAGCCATGGAGCGCTTTAAAGATAGTGACCAAGACTTTGAAGCGCACCCGGAGGGCCACCGGGAGCCAATGCAGCATGCGCAGAAGTGGCATAACATGGGAGCCCCTAGGAGCTCCCATTACCACCCTCGCGGCTGCATTCTGCACCAACTGGAGCCTCTGGATGCTCTTCAAAGGCAGCCCCATGTAGAGAGCGTTGGCATAGTCTAGGTGGGAGGTCACCAGGGCGGAAGTGACCGTGCAAAGCGCATCCCGATCCAGAAAGGGCCGCAACTGGTAGATCCTACGGACCTGTCCAAAAGCCCCCTCTCCCTTTCCCCCTCCCTCCCTCTGTCTCTCTGTTTCTTTCTCTCACTCTCTCTCTCTGTCTCTGTCTCTCTCTTTCACACACACACACACACACACACACACACACTGGTCTCCTTTAGCATCTCAAGTGTAGATTCTTACTCCCCAATACATTTCATATTAATACACAGATACACAGATACATCTATTTATGTTTAACATAATCCCAGATAATGTAAGCATTATGTGTACCATACTAGGAAAGAAACCATAAATGAGAAAAAACCCAGTCTGTTTTTCTTTGTCATTCATTTGTCATCCAAAGCAATTCCATAGAGACCAACTGTGATATATATATAATGCTGATTCACTAGGGACCACTTTGAGAAAAGAGCTTGGTTTCAGCAGGGCAGATGAAATGAGCCTATTTCTCCTTTTGCCCCCTTTTTTGTCTAAATCAAATTGAACCATATTCTAAGATTTTCAGCAGTCCTAGTTACTGAGTTTTTTTTAGAAACTAAATTGATTACTAAGTAATTACTATTTTATTTTGCTTCACTACTAAGAAATAGTTTTAGCTTTAGCCAGATAGAGTGTATCAATATTCTCACGATAGCAGAATCCAAATCTAGAAACTGTTAAGTTTAGTTGATGATGACATTTGTATATAAACAATGTGTAAGACATACATTTATTAATTGCATGTCATTTATTTTCAAAGTTGGATGAGGTGATTGATGGATTTAACGCTCCTGAAAAATCTAGCATCTCAGACAATGAAAAGCTCAGTAGCAATAAAGAATACATGTTCATGAAAGATTTGTAAGTATACTAGCAATAAGATATTTCTCTCCTGAAACAAATATTACACATTTCTTTTACAACTTTCTTTCCATGTGAGTAACAAAGTCAAAATCAGCAATAAGTGCAATACTTTAAAAGTTTTCCTGATTATGCATGTTGCAGGTAATACCATCAGAGTTGGCTTCAAAACTAGAATGGCAATAGATGACAGAAAATCAAATCCTTTATTTTGCAGCACATATCTAGTAGTTCTACTAGAAGTGCTTGGTTCCTGTTGTCCCCTATATGGACAATACAGTCATTTGGGATCTATAACAATTTAGTGCAGCCAGCTATGGATGGCCAGCTAGGGGCAGCCCCACTGCAACTGCCAAGTTGTCTGTCATGCCCCTGTCAGAGTCTGAATCCAAGGAGGAAGCCAGACAGCTGAAAGGGGATGGGAGTGTGGCTTTGTTGACTGTGGAGGAGACTGGGGAAGGGCAAAGTCCAGCTGGGTAGAGCAGAAGAGATACAACAAGGAAGAGGGAGTTCAGAGGAAGAACCAGGCCCACCCACTCTTCATCCCAGAGCACAGAGGGAGAAACAAAGAAGAGAGCAATGTGGGTTGCGTGGTTTATGGAGAGGAAAGGGCCCTGATTCCCTTCATTAGCCACAGCTGGGAAGACAATTGATAAGAAAGGCAGGCTGTGTGCAGCAGCCTGTTGGGAGCAAACATGACTTTATCTGTGTTCCTGGCGTCTTCCCAACCATGTGAATTTTGCCATGCCTTCAAATCTGAAATTCTTGCTCCTGCACTTCCAAACTAATTACTTCAGTTTGGCTTGTTTGGACTTTAAGTTACAGTTTGTGTTGACCATGTTTTGGACTTAATTTTCTGCAGTCAAAGGCTGTTCTTGGGAGAGTTTTTCTCCAGCTAGAAGGTAACCTGGACATTGGGGGAAAGGTTGGAGATAATAAAGGTACTCTTTGTGCCACAACCCGGGTCATCACATTGCCAACTCACCAATACCAGGTTGTTGCAGAATAACTCAACATGTGCCTTTTACTGTGGGAGAAACTCATTGCTGGTGCCTAGATGTAGAGCCAAGCAAACAAGCGAGTGAGTGAGCAGGTGACCAAAGTACACAGTGGCGACAGAGGTGGTGGGAGAGGTGAGAATAGCTGCTGCTACCATTATGTGTTCTGTCTATCCACTTGTCTGCCCGTCCACCCAGCTCTCACTCAGTCATTTGCCTGCTTGCTGGCCCAGTTCCATCCAGGCAACCTCAGCGAGTTGTCCCTGCAGTGAATTGCCCATGTTGAGATGTCCTGTAATGATTTGGTAACAGTGAGTTGGCAGAAGCAAGTTGTTGGTGATGAGGGAGTCACCCAGAGCTGGCTACCTTCAGTTTGTCATGCTGAGGTGTCCCATTCTGGTCTTTTCTCCTTTAAAAAAATGGCACAAAGCACTTCCTTCTGGCTTCTCTTTTTATGCCAAAATAAATCCCCCCTGGCTCAAAAAGACTGTGAATGATTTGCTCTCAATTGGCTAACTGCTTGTTGCAAATAATCTGGAGAGGAGAGAGAATGAAAATTCTGAATGCATGAAGACTAGTGAGATAGGCCAAAGATTTAAAGGAGGAAGGAGTTTAGGACTGTAAGGGAAAATTCCAGGGTTGAATTTAGGCTCCTATGTTCCTCTTGTCTGTTCTTTCTAGTTTAAATTAATCTTTATTGCATCAGAAAATGTACATTCAGTCTTGCGGATATACAATTATATTTCAAAAGACTAAACATTTGATTAACTATATCTCCTGAATTTAAACTGATGTAGGATTGGAGATCAGTACCAAAAGTAAAAACTAACTTCTGATATTAATAATAGCAGAGTCAGAAAGATGCTAATTATTACCAATAATTATAATTACATATTGATCACATATTTAACTCACAATCAATAAGTTTCTAAAACTTACTTTAGTCTGTATTTAATGTTGACTACGTATTGTTGATGAGAATGACTTAGCAAGATGGGCTTAAGCAAAACCTGCTAATAAAATAGACTTAAGTTTTTCCTTGTGGCCAAACAAGAAGAGAAGTACATGACCTTGATGTTTGCTGTATGGCCTAACATAATATTTCAAGTTTATTAATAATGATGTTTGAAGTAATATGATTTGTTTTGTTTTGCTGGTTTTGCTATAAGCATTTCATATATGTCCAGGCAGTTGCCAGGACTCAACACTGACTTAAAGGCATATATGACTGTCTAGATATGGAATCACCCATAATTATATGATCTAGAACAAGAAGCAAATAAAAAAGCTGGATCTCTAAATATGTGAAGGCCCAAAAAAAGAAAAATTCAGGAAGGATGTTCAATTTTGGAAAAAAAAATCATAAAGCATAACAATGCAACATAAGTTTATTTCCAAACACTTCAATGTACTCCCTTAATGTACATACATGTCAAAAGATTGACTTTGGAAATTAATGACTTATGGTCATGGAGTCAGTGAGTAAACTATCACATTTTTAAGCAAAACTTTACCTGAGTTATCCTAAATTTGTTCTTAATTTTACATGATCTGCTTTCATTCAATTGTTGCTCTTCAGGTGATTGTCCAGAGGTAAGATTTTTGAGGACCTGACTGATAAATGTCTTTTAAGGTTAATATAATCTGTTCCTCAGGATTCCAGAAATGGTGGAAGATAAAATAAAGGCAAAAGATGTTAATAATGAATTAGTGATCCTTTCCCAAAATCAGATGGATCTACAAGTGGCAGAAGATAGTCAACATAAATTAAAGCCATTACCAAGAATATTGGAAAAAACACCCAAACTCTTCTTTTTATCAGTGGTTCAATTGTCCATTATACTCAGGTAAGAATTTATTTTGAATAGAGTCATTTCTTTCATGATTGTAAAATGTTGAGATCTCAAAGGAAACCTTGTCAAATTGTTCCAATTCTAAATAGATAAATATATTGGTAGCTAATAAACAAAAATTTTAAGTTAGCATGTTGTTCCATTATGTGAACCAGGAAGTAATGTTTAACTTTATCTCTCCATCATATTATTCATTGAATTCACCAAAGCATAAATTTGTTCCTTAATTTACATATTAAGTGGACATAGAGGAGAAATAAAATGGCCCAATTTTTCCTTCTTACTGGATGCCTTTTCTTTTGTTGTGACATGTAATTCTCTATCTGTACTGGGTTTGACAGCATCCTGTACTCCTGTCCTAGCCAAAAGGAGAAAGAGATAATAATACTGTTTAAAATTTGGAAAGATAAAATTTTAAATAAATATATAATTATATGGGAATGGGACAGAAATCCAACTGTATACAAAATTAAAGGATTATTCAAACCTGTTTACTGCAGATTTGAACCATACCTGGCTGGGTGTTTCCCAGCT
Organism: Bungarus multicinctus; assembly: GCA_023653725.1. Taxonomy (NCBI): domain Eukaryota; kingdom Metazoa; phylum Chordata; class Lepidosauria; order Squamata; family Elapidae; genus Bungarus; species Bungarus multicinctus. The sequence goes on from CM042844.1 coordinate 57,491,414, forward strand.
CAATCTAGACAACTATATAGCTTGCTATTGCTTACAGTATATGTTCTATCTTAAGAATTAGCTTGAATAACAATAGTTTGCAATGGTGTATGTTTTGATCAAACAGCCTTACATTCTGGATTTCATTCATTTCTTTTTCAGTAAAATCACAGATGATAATCAGTTGGAGAAGGTGGATGTTCTCCTTCCTCAACAAAATCTTATTTCCTACTTAACACTAGTAAAAGCTTCTGGATACATATGGTAGAGTCTTTTATTTATATTAATTACTTACTGTATTTATTATATAAATTTCTAAATAACAATCAGATGAATTGTTTTGGGAGGTGGGGAAATGTGTTAACTATTTGCCTTCTTAAAATGGATCAGCTAACTAAATGATGAAATTCAAATTAGTTTTCCAACAAAGATTACATTGAAGGGACTTTGATAAAACTCCTGCTGGCTTAATTAAATATATTGCTTTATCATAATTAATATGCTGTCAGGCCAAAATAAATGCATGAGTTATTTTTAGCAATGCCATCTTTTCATAACCAAATATTTTTTCACAAGGACAGCTCCAACTAATTAATGTGCAATTGGTTAACTATTAAAAGTAGCTAGGTCACTTTCAAAGTGAGTCCAACTTTTGTTGAACTCATGGACTAATTCACACTGCTGTTTTTTGGCAGTATTATGGAAACAGTTTATGACTGCCATCTTCCAAGATATTTTTCCCTCAACTTCTCAGTCATACAGCACTGATATTCCTTTGAGATTGCTTTTCCATAATCTAGCCTCATTTAATTTTCAAATCCAGAAAAGGCCAGGTAGGGGCTCATCGTTTGATGAGATTCTTAACTTCATTAACTAAAGTTAATTAATTTGATTAGATAGTTCCAACCCTACCAAAAATCTTCTTTCAGGTTTTGTCCAAAGAACATTATAAAAATTCTTGTTAAAGTCATGAAGTAATTCTTTTAATTTTAATTTTTTCTTAATTTTTTCTTAATTCTTTTAATTTGAACAGTTATTAATAAGTTAATTTTATGGCCTTTATTTATTTAAAAAATTTAAGATTTCATGCTTTTTAACATTGTTATTTATTACACTTATTGTACATTTGTCTAGACATAGATTCTAAGTTTCCCAAAGGGGGTAAATAGATATAAATTTTATAAGAAGCAAAGGAACATAGTTTCATAGATCTCAGATGGATTACCTGCAGCAAATCATGGCAAGATAAATTTAATGAATCAACAGGGCATCATTATTGGTTTAAGAAGCATTGAAACAAAATGAAATAGATTCACAAAAAAAGCTCCCCATCCCTGAAAACAAACACTGTCTGAAAACTAAATCCTGCCAAAAGACATTGGGATACTGGAATGTTTATATTTGGAAAATGAAGACTTTTTCATGCAGTTATGTAGATAATTAAGATGGAAATTAAGATGGATAACTTTAAGCATTAAGACTATGCACTCAGTTCTTATGCTGAAAAGAAATGTCAGGACTGAATATGTATGAAGGTACATTCTCTTCCATAGTTATCATAATGTCTCCAGCTACCATTTGGTAGATCTTAGAAATCAATAATAGATTTCATAGATCTTTCAAGCAATCAAAAAGTAACTTGGAAAACATGTGAGAACAGTTCTTCAAATGCAAAAATGTTAACTGTTGAAGTCAATGCAGTAGTAAATAGTTTTTATATTTATATCTCCTAACATCAGAATTGATACTAATAAAAGGAAATTGAGTTGTTTGCCTCAGGGAGATCACAGATATGAAGAAACCAAATTGGTGTACAGAACTGTACAGTCTATACTGCCTAAACTTTGGATGTTGTTGCTCTTGAGTATCTTATCATCAGTATTAAAGTAAATTCAACTGGCAGAAAATAATCCCAGAGGCCTGATATAGAGTTTGTCATTATTCCCACAATAGACACCCAGGATAAAATTTAAAAAACAAACCAAAAATTTGGCAAGTTTTTCAAATTCTACTGCCTTGTTGAACCACAAGGTGTCACACTTTCTCTACCACAATCTTTCTCCAGATTATGAAGACATAAAGTAACAGGTTTCTTCTTAACAACATTGCATTGCTTGCTTACCTTCAACAAAAGTAGGAGACTGTGTGGGGAAATGCATCAATAAAACTATCAAGATCCTACAGCTTTAGATTCTCATCATTCATAGACTGCCATGCTTACCTGTCTAATAACTACAATAATGTATATGTCATTTATTTATCTGTTAAATTTATTTGCTGTGTATCTTGTCATAGGGATGCTTTAGACAGCTTACAATAATAAAAAGGAAGAATATGAAAGTGTAAACAGAGCAGAAATAAAATAATAGAGAAATAAAATATACAATGGAAAAGACATCAATATGATTATCAAAAAAGATAGTCAAGTGGAGAGCAGAGCAGGGGTGGAGTGAGAGAGTCTGCCATTAGTCCAGCAGCCACCTCAAGATATCAGTTAATAACAAAATGAAACAGGAAATTTGATTAGCTACAAACAAAATGGCCAGCTTCTAGTATCATATGTTTTACCTATTTTGTTTTCTTTTCAAACCAATGGGAAATTGAGTGTTTCATATTGAAGGCTTGGACATTTCCTCACCCATGACTGGCCTATCAGGGACTGGCAAAAGGAGGAAGGATCCAAAAAATAAAGTGGAAAAGAGATTAGCAATATCCAAAGCTCTCCATCAGGATTGTGGCAGTTAGCATAACATGTATTACTTGCACAGAAAAAGGAAGTTGTTATAAAGAAACTGAAAGTGATCCTGGCACTGACTTTGTTGGATATAAAAAGTAGGAAAAGAAAAACACTGTCAGACCTTCAATCACTATTTCTCAACCTCAGGAATTTTAACATACATGGATTTCAATTCCCAGAATTCCTCCAGCCAGCTTATACACTGGTCTATATAAATATAGTAGAATTTCAGTATTTCTTGAGGAGCATGTTTCCTAACTTGATCTACCTCACAGACCTAATATGAGGTTAATACCTGATACTTTTCAGTAATTCAGAAAGGTATGTCTGATATTTTAATTAATTAAGTGATATAGAACAGAAGTCAATTTCTGGGTCCATAATCATTTTAACCTTTGCATAACAGATCTTCTGTTTGTTCTTGGACTGAGAAACTCTGTACCCACAGAGAAAGACACAACACAAACACACATACATGCACACCAAAACAAATTCTGCTTCCAGTTCATTCATTGATAATCAACTTTTCTGCTGCTAATTTTTGGAACCTATCGAAGTATAGTGTGCTGCAAGATATTAAGATCACAAGAGATTTGGTATATGATTGAATAATAACTTGGTGTGGAATATTTTAATATAGTAATAGCCTTTCAGACAATTTTACTTTTAATTAATTGTTCTTCCTGGTCCTAATAAATAAACAGTTCTCAGATTCATTCAATTTTCTAACATTTTTAATCCCAGCCTGACAGATGTGCTGTGCAATGAAAATTCAATATGATCATATCCCACTAACTTCAACAAAAATTACCAACAGTAAGGGAATGTACCCTTAAAACTGTGGTCTAAGATAGTTTTCTCTGTTAATTTCCAGATCAGGTTAGATAAGAAGTCTGAAATGTTTGTTTTTTATCCCATCTCTAATTTACTGCAGCATTTCTCAGTGGAAAGACCCATATCGTTTAGGATGCATATTTCATCAAGGGGACTATATAGTGGCTGTGAATGATTTGCAAATCAAAGATATGGATGAAATGTTTTGGTTCATAAGTAGATCCACAAGAAAGGAGGTAAGAAATAGCAGTTGAAATAAAGTTTAGCACTAGGCAATACGAGATTTTTATGCAAAAATCATTAGATATTAGGTATCATTAGATATTTTGCCCTCTCTATCTGCTTATAAATCCACAATTAGAAATGTCCAGATAGATGATAAGTGATCCTGTGTCACCCTTCTCTCCCCATTCACCTCCCCAGCTTCGTTTCATTTGCCATAGGATCCCTTTTTAAACTTAAGTCTGACCTTAGAAATAGGTCAATAGTGACAATGAACAAGCACAGTAAAAACTAAAAGGGTTTCTTTTTTGTCATACTACTTCCTTTCAATAACTTTAGCAGAGAGATCATTTAAGCTCTACAGAAAAAGCACACCTAGGAAAAGCAATCCTTAGATTAATTTGCACCACTTAAAGATACCAGCTGGTCTCACTCACCTCACGAGATATCCTAAGGAAATCATCCAGATTTAAGGAAAGGTCACAGGACCCCAGAAAGGCAGCCAAAAAAACCAGTGCCATCCTGCCTCTTGGAAGTATACCCCAAAAGGACAGTGCTAGATAGTACTAAAGCAGTGACGAAGACCTCCTCCCCAAATAGAAAAAGAAACCATGAGGCAGGGAAAATTCAAACACAATACAAATAATTAAATCACAACAGTAGCTGTTGCTTGTTGAAGCTGAATAGGGAAAATTATCCCATCAATAAACACAGGATTAAACATCAAGCAGAGAATTAACCTTCACCAAAAACCAGTTTTAGACCAAAACTCAGAAAGGGTATGTAAACTCACGTTTGAATGTCAATCTTTCTAGCTAGCCAAGAAGCCTTGCTGAATGTTACTCTTTTTGGTTCCTTGTCACTAAAAGCTCTGCTTCATTATTCAGTTATTTCTTCAAAGTGCTGATTGTCCAGGGAAGTATTTCCTCCGAACAGTATGTAAAAATCTTAAAACAACCCTTTCCCCTTTAGGAAAGCCAAGCCTCAGAAGCTCCGGAGACAGGAAGTCTAGGCGTACTGGCAAGAATGTAATAAGGGCGGAAAAAAACAAAAGGAGATTGCTTCTAACTACCAGTTCTCCAATCTGCTTAGAAAGTAACAAAGGGTTCTATAGAACCAGACAGAACTGGTAGAATTCCACCCTGGGCTGAAGTACATTTTGTTTCTGTTTGTAGCAAGGAACAAACTAACATTCCTTTCTATCCCGTAAGATAAATTTGTAAGACAAATTTATTACCGCTTTAAAATCACTCTGATAGAGTGATCAAGTCCATTGTTATGGCAATGATAATGCCTAGCTTTTTTTCCATCTACTTTTCTGTGTCTTAACATTAGAAATATTTGCAGCAATTATTCACTTCAGGGCTTCGTTGCCAATAGATTTTTCATGGGCTCCATCAAGATGCTAATGATACACAACTTCATAAAACTGTCTGGCAAGAAAATTCATTGCTGCTGCAGGCCTAAATCATCAGAAGTTATATACATTTCTGAACTCCAGTGTTTATTATAGAAATGCATGCTGATTCATAGTTTGGATCTGAAAAATTGTTTATTATCTTACTAACCCAAAAAGTATAAGACAAACTGTTAGATATAATGCTATAATCATGATTCCTGCTTTTTGTTTTGCCCCCAAGGTAAAAGTAACAATAAATCGACTCCCAAATTCAGAGATTTTGCATGTTCCAGGATGCACGTGTCCATAATGGCATAACAGTGTAAGTAGATCATAAGAGTATATCTTTTCCATATGCTTAGCAATAAGTTTTGTTGTGGTTTCACTGGCTTGTTATCCTATTTGCAGAAGGAAATCAATGAAAAGATTGTAGTACCTGACTCTGTTGTTACATCCTCTAAACCCCCACTCCTTTAACCTTAAACTATCCACTATTGACCTCACCCTATTCCTGAGAGGTCTATAAGAGGTGTGCATAAGTGCACATTTGTGCCTATCGTCCTGTCCTATTGTCTCATTTATTCATATCTATTTCCTGTATTCTTACCCATGTTTATACTTATACCTACTATCTTGTAAGCAATTGACAAATCAAATAAACAAATAAATAAATAATAAAGATGAGCTCGGTAACAATTGTTCAATTTACCATCTGCCAATTCTTTCCTACAAGTTAATTTCCATTTTCAGATCATATTTTTCAGTGACATTATTTTAAATGATTTTTAAAAAATTAATACAACCCTGTTAAATTATTACATAATTTTCCCAACAGCATAGTAACAAGAAGTTAACTGTTTGAAGATTTGCAGGAAACTGAAAAAAGTAAAACTAGAAACAAGTTTGGGAAAATGCTCTAATCTCATGAATGTAGCTTCCCATAACCCTTTATTTAATTATAAATATGTAGGAAGGATTCATCTTTTTTACCTTATTTCTTCTGATTAGACACACTAAAAGTTACAGTGTCAAAATTGTTCAATGATTTCATTTTGTGATATAAAATTGGGACATAAGGTTCTTTGATTCTGCTCTGATTTTTCTTTTAATGAGGTTCTTCCATGTTATTATCTGTTTGATAATTTAAAAAGAGACATGCACTTTTTGTGAATGAAATGATGATTACGAATGAATGGATGGAAAATGAAAGAACTTTGCAACTGAATATTAGGGAAATTGGTACATTGTATATGTACCAGAAACCATGTTATGATTTCTACTTGTATTTTAATAATTAACTGAGTTGCTAACAACTAGTAGCAGTCAAAATAATATTAATGAACAATAGGATATCTTGCCAAAGTTTAAATGAAGAACATATAGTAGCTGCTGAGACACTCAGCACAATCTATGATAGGGAGTAAATATAATATAACATGAACTATGGCAGATCTGAAACATATCAATATCCAATTGTTTAAAATAAAAGTTGTATATCAATAATACTAGGCTGTGGTAGTAAACTAAATTTATCTTTGTGCCATTAAATTCAGTAGAGTTTAAAAACAAGTCAAGGATTAAAATGCACTTTTGCTGACATTTCCTATAACAGCGGTGATCCTACTTAAAGAAGCGTATCTTCTCCAGAATAAAATAATCACATCTTTTATTTAATTATATTAAATTAGGTTCAAACAAAAATCAATTTCCATCATTCAAGATGGTCAGGTATATTTGGATTTTACTGGAAAAAAATATTAAAATTCCATGTTGGATCTAATAAGAAATTAATATTTTGTAACAATACTTGTTTAAAAAATACAGGAAAAACATTTTAAAGAAAATAATAACTTTTAATCAGTTAAAAACATTTGGAGACTTTTGAAAAATTATTAAATACTATTAACTAGGTGACAATATGAACAGCTAACATATTTGTTATATCCTTGTTTGAACATGATACTTTAACAATACCTGATTTTAAGAATGAGTAAGTGTATTGAAGATTTTTTTAAAACAAAATCAATAATTCAATAAGATCAAACTTTTAAAATAATTAAAGACATATATTTAAACAATATGAAATAAATAAATAAATATATTTTAAAAACCTAAATACAGAACTTGAATATTCTATATTGCAAAATCCATGGTCTTGGATTTTAAGAAATGTTAAGTGCGATTCATTTAATTCATCTAATGCTTTTTCAGGTATTTTGGATACTTCAACAGATCTTCAAAAAAAGACTGTTCTCTTTTTATGCTGCAGATAAATGTGAACCAGGTTCTTGTAAGGAAATTAAGGTTAAAAAATCTCCATGTATTATTAATTATATTTTAAAAATCTGGATTTTTTAAAAATTTATAATGATCAATTGTACCTAAGACTGCTGCCAAAAAGGTCATTATATATGTCAGGAAGGGTTCATGTGTCTCCAGTTTTGAAAAGAAATATGATAGTTCTTGGCCTTTGAATTGGGCTTCTATTGATCAAAAGATAAGATCATGCTTGATATGGTATAGGATTAATTCATGGTTTAAAAACTGAACTGTAACCATGTGTACAGATATAATATTCATTTGACATCAGAGAAATATACACCCAGTCCATTGTACAGTGTATGCTGTATAATGGTTTTCCCTTATTTTTACTATTTACTTTCTTCTACTGGTAGATATCTATTTCTTTTTAGGTTTCTCTTCCTTTTTAATTTATATTGTTTAAATTCTAAAGTACAGCACATAGTTCATAGTTTTAAATGAGAATTAAAAGTTTTGTTCTTACATGTCATTTTTTATGCTATTTAAAAAACTCAATAAAATTTATTTTTAAAAAGAAATATAAATCCATAGCTATCTGTCATTTTGCATCTTCCTTTTTTACTGTTTTTTACAAATTTGTAAGCTACACTTTAGGATGATCATTGCTTCATTATAGCCAGAAATGTTCATGATAAAATTATAGACAAATTGACACACAGTATTAATCCGAGAAATCTCGATTCTTCATTCTGTGATCTGAACAAGGCCCAACAGAGCCGAAGACACTGCATTAATCTGGGCAAAACTAATACCAAATGGTATAGGGGTTTGACTTGAAAATCTTCAAGGTCCCTTCAGATTCTGTTATTCTATGCTATTCACCTACAAAGAAGGTGTGATTATTGTCACCACCAATTTGGACTGCTTCAATGCAGTCTAAATATTACACATGTTTGTTCAAAAGTCTATTAATAACATCTATAAGGATTATATTTTACAGCATATTTATAAAAATCAGGGTCAAAGATGAACCATGTACATCAGGGGTGTTAAATTCATGGCTTCACATTGTCATGTGATACTAAACTGGGGCTGGGAACGAATGTGATGCCCAATGTACATCATCCTGTTCAAAGAATGGTTGTAATGACACCCTGGGAATAGGAGGGCAACAACTCTGTAATTTCATAGCAGCTAAACTTTAGTGGTATGCTGCTTCTGATCCTTGAAGTATATCGCTATCATTGTTTGAACCTATTCTGTTTGTGTGGATGCGTGGCTTTCTCTGTGTGAATTTATATTCCTGTACATGAGTTTGTTTCAACTTTTTAGATAAAAGTTGTCTGAATTTGGTAGAATCCTAAGTGAAATGAGATATTATTAACATCTGCTAATTAGGAATGTAAATGACATAATTGTTTTTTTCTGTCGCTTGGCAAATGTTCCCTCCTGACATCTTCCTAACTAATTAAGCCTCATTTTTATTTAACTGTTGCACCAGTCATCTTTTTCAAATCCCTCTTACTTACAAATATGAAGAATTGCAGATTTAATTATAAACACACATTAGATCATGACATCCTTCTGCCCTATTCACCTTTTACCAGCTGCTTTCGTTCTCCAAAATATCTTTTGTGTTATCTCTGCTTCATATCTAATACTCTACCAATGTGATAATTGTTTCAATTGTTTCATTAAGAACAGAATAAAAAATAGTTTCATTTTGTCATTTCTATGGATGCATAGCTGCTACAACTGTCCTCCAGAATTGTTCCTGCTAATGCCCCCCTTTTAATCTCAGTTATTAAGGGGTTAAATCAAGAAACCAGCAATGAACTAGAAAGCAGCTGTCCTTCCTGTATGTTTAGAATGTAAATCAAGACACTATTTATTCCTCTTTTACAAGCGAAACATTCCATAATTATATCTAATACAAAAAAAAAATCCCTCTTCTTATTCATCAATTTTTTAAAATCCAATTTGTTCATATCTAATACTGATGATCAAATGATTAAAATAAAATTAAAATGATTAAAATAAAATTAAAAAAGATTAAATGATTTTACATCTGAATTAACTTTTAATATCATTTCTGGAAGGTGATCATTCAAAATTCACTTTCTTTACTATCTTTTGTGAGCTGGGAAGCCAAACAATCCTTTATGCTAAGAGATTTGTGGGATTCTGTAAGGAATGTGCTGGAAGCAAATAGAGAGCATAATATTTCCCTGTATTTTGCTTTACATAAGTACTTATTTTAGAGCTGCTTTATCAACCCAGTGATTCTGCCACTCATGTAAAAGGAATGAAGTTGTTCACAAGAGTGGAAAATATTTGTTCATGTCTAGGTATTCATCATAGACTTGATAAAAAGCTGATAGTGTATAAAAAAACAAAAGATCAAAGCATGTGTCTCTGATCAGTGACAGAATGATCTAGGTATAGGGGATGTAGTTGTAGAACCCTGTCATGGACTGATCATTCGCTCCTGAGGCTCGACTTCCGTTCCGCACCCCCCGGCCGCAGGGAGGCGGGGCCGATAAAATGGTACCACCCCAGGCGCCTGATGGACCCAGATAGGTTCCTGATGGAGCTTGGGCCATTTCCCGATGCTCACACACACGACTCGGTCGAGGGCTTGGTCGCCACCTGGGATAGGGTGGCCGCTGGGGCCCTTGACCGGGTCGTGCCCTTGCGGCCTCTGACACGGTGCCGATCCCAGGTGGCTCCTTGGTTTTCTGAGGAGCTAAGGGAGATGAAGCGCCGGAAAAGACGCCTAGAGAGTAGTTGGAGGGCCAGCCGCTCTGGGTCTGACCGAACACTATTACGATCTTATATTAAGACGTATTTAGTGGCGATAAGGATGGCGAGGAGGTCTTACCTCTCCACCCTTATTGCGTCCGCGGAAAACCGCCCAGCCGCCCTGTTTAGGGTGACCTGCTCCCTTCTGGAGGTGGGAGCGCAAGAGGATCCCTTGCAGGGGCGGGCTGAGATGTTTTCTAGGTTTCTGCAGGACAAAATCACTCAGATCCGGGATGAGCTGGACTCTGACTGGGCATCTCCGGGTGGGGGGACGGGGGTGGATGTCGGAGAGGTAATTTGGGCTGAGTTCGATCCTGTTACTTTGGAGGACGTGGACAGGATACTGGGGGGGCTCAATGCTACCACTTGTTTATTGGACCCGTGCCCTCCTGGCTGGTCTTGGCCACTCGGGAGGTGACACAAGGCTGGTTCCAGGGAATCATCAATGCTTCCTTGAGAGAGGGGCTTTTACCCGCCGCCTTGAAAGAGGCGGTGGTGCGGCCCCTCCTCAAGAAACTGTCCCTGGATCCAGCATTATTATCAAATTATCGTCCGGTCTCCACCCTTCGCTTTGTTGCGAAGGTTGTTGAGAGCGTGGTGGCACGTCAGCTCCCTCAGTACCTGGATGAAGCGATATATCTAGACCTCCTCCAATCGGGTTTCAGGCCCGGGCACAGCACGGAGACGGCGTTGGTCGCGTTGGTAGATGATCTCTGGAGGGCCCGGGACAGGGGTTGTTCCTCTGTCTTGGTCCTGTTAGATCTCTCAGCAGCTTTTGATACTGTCGACCACAGTATCTTATTGCGGCGGTTGGGGGGGCTGGGAGTGGGAGGCACCGTTTACAGTGGTTCATCTCCTTCCTCTCTGACCGTTCGCAATTTGTGTTGACAGGGGGGCAGAGGTCGACCCCGAGGCCCCTACTGTGTGGGGTGCCTCAGGGGTCAGTGCTCTCGCCCGCTGTTCAACATTTATGTGAAGCCGCTGGATGAGATCATCTGTGGCTTTGGGGTAGAATTCCATCAGTACGCTGATGATACTCAGCTGTACATCTCTACCCCGGGCCACCCCAACAAAGCCGTTGAAGTGATGACCCGGTACCTGGAGGCCGTGCGGAGTTGGATGGGTCATAGCAGGCTTCGTCTCAACCCGACCAAAACCGAGTGGCTGTGGTTTCCTGCGCCCAGATACAGCCAGCTTGTTCCTTCGCTGGCCGTGGGGGGAGAGGTTTTGACCCCCGTGGAAAGGGTGCGCAATCTGGGTGTCCTCCTGGATGTACGGCTGTCTTTAGAAGATCATATTACAGCCGTCGCCAGGGGGGCCTTTTGTCAGATTCGTCTGATTTACCAGTTGCGGCCCTTTCTGGATCTGGGCGCACTTCGCACAGTCACCTCCACCCTCGTCATCTCCCGCTTGGACTATTGCAATGCTCTCTACATGGGGCTCCCCTTGAAGAGTGCCCGGAGGCTGCAGTTGGTTCAGAATGCGGCCGCGTGGGTGATCTTGGGAGCCCCTCGGAGCTCCCATGTAACACCGCTTCTCCGCAGGCTGCACTGGCTTCCTGTGGCCTTCTGGATCCGATTCAAGGTGGTACTGACTGTATTTAAAGTGTTCCATGGCTCGGGACCTGGGTACTTACGGGACCGCCTGCTGCCATCAACAGCCTCCCGCCACCTCACCAGTACGCTCACACAGGGTTGTCCTTCTTGGGGTGCCGCCGCCTGATCGTTGCCGGCTGGCGACCCCAAGAGTGCGGGCTTTCTCTGTGGGGGCCCCCTCCCTGTGGAATGATCTGCCCCCGGAGATACGGGCCATTACCGACATCCAGACCTTCTGGCGCGCAGTCAAGACCTTATTTTTCCAACAGGTCGGCCTGGCCCAGTAAATGGTTTATAGGGTTTTAATTTAATTCGGTTTTTAAATTTTTAAATTTTAACTTTTTAATTTAATCCTGGAATTTTAAATTTTGTAATTTTATATTTGAAGGGATTCGGCCGGATTCATGTCATTTAATTTGTTTTAAATTGTATATATTCCATTTTTAGTAGGCTGTACACCGCCCCGAGTCCCTTTTTGGGAGAGGGAGCGGTATAGAAATTTAAATAAATAAATAAATGTAAAATAGAAAAGGGTTTTCAGGTGAACTTTCTGAATCATATGGTTAAAATAAAATTAAAAAAGAAAATTGATTTTACATCTAAATTAACTTTTAATATCATTTTTCAATACAATTTATTTAAGCTTTTTAACCATGAAGTCATTTTCAGGAATCCTTATAAACTGCCCACAAGGGACATTCTTGTTTTTAAAAAGTGATCTTTTGATGGACAAGTATGCTACATTTTCTATATTTCTAGTCAGCATTAGTAGCTGGAACAACAGTTACTAACAATAGTTAATGACATTATTTTCTTTATTACTGCCTGTAATAGAATTCATTAGAAATATGTTTTCACATAATCACAATTTTTCTTGCTTTCAGTTTAAGTGACATCTCCCAACACGAATAAACACAAATTGCAAATTGCAACAGTATAGACTGTATGACCTAATCTAAGAAGTGGAATTCCACAAAGTCAGTGTTCAATTATTATGTTTATTAATGATTTGGATGAGTAGATACTGTAAATGTCATTTCTTCAGCAGGGACCATGGTGACTCACATGGTAAGATGCTGAGCCTGCACACCATTGAGCTCGGCAGCTCATGGTCCCGAGTTGAGGTTCCATCAGTGAATAAATCGCGTAGGGACAAGAAAGAAGCCTCTCCCAATTGACTTCCAGCATTCAGGTGTACCACAGATAAAAATAACACTGTCTGAAAAAATCCTTTCACAGAGGCAGCCAGCCACCTCAGTGATCCCTGGCTAACACTTGCCAAATGCTAAATAAATAAATCCTCTTCAGCATGTTCCCATATTGCGTTGCAATATTGTCTTCATACCATAGGAAAATATTGTAAACTATTTTGATGTAAATTTTCGTATAAAAAGTTAACCCATATTACCTAGCCTGTAATGGTCTATAAATAGATTGCTTCTGTCAGAATTTAATCAAGATTAAATAATTGTTGTGAATAGAAAATCCAACAGTTTGTTCAAAGTACTATAGAAAATTGTATAATTCCGTGTATTTTTATAAATGATTAATTATTATATGGTTACAGATGGCTAATTGCAAATCCATTTATCAAAGGTTCAATGCAGAAAAATCTTAAGGTATTACTTAGTCATCTTATTATATTCTTTTATTGAAAGAATAACTTTTATAGCCACTTTCAGGCAAGAGCATTTTATTTCCAAAATGCTGAGATTTATAAGCATGTTTTATAAAGCTTTCCAGAAAATATTCACCTAACAAATTTAACCAAGAATATAAGAATATTTGTCCCATTATCTTGGTAATTGTCCATAATCTGACATCTGCTAGATATGTTCATTTTTAGCCAACATATGCCACTAGAAATGTCAAGCACACCTGAAGGGTACCAGACTGACAGGTGGTCTTATCTGTTCATTAAATCAAAAGTAGCACTGTAGTCTCATTCCTTTACAAACAAGCATTTACACATTTGTAATGTGTATTTTGAACCATATCTATAATTAATAATGTGAGCTTCAAAGAAAAAAAACGTGGAGAAAGATTTCAAATATTTCTATTTTTGAGCTTTCAGTGAAGTAGCTAACAGCTAAAACTCAAATTACATAAGAATCATGTCACTCTGCCAAGTAAATTCTTCCAAGCCTAGTTTAAAAAATGTCCTGGTGAATAAATATGAGTTTGGTATGTATTTAGTCTCTTAATCCAGTTAAAACAGCTGCCTTTGTGCTAAAATCCAAATTATATATTCAAAAGGAAAACTTTAGTAGTGCATCAAATTGTATTTTTCAATTCTGTATTTTTTACCTATAAAAAAAGATTCTGAAAAATAGAGAGGGAAAACTTATTTCCTTAAAAAAAAAAATACCGAGACTCACCTTTTGACATAAGAGTACAGATGACTAAAATGATTTAGTTTTTATATCTCACAGCTTATGTGTTCTATTCATAATACAATATAATACAATACATAATACTGTTTCAATTTTCCCATTCTGTTCTGTTTCAATTTTCCAATATTTAAATACTTTTGTAAACATGTATTTTATAAACACATTCATGTGAATGTTTAATTCTATCTTTGCTCATTTTTCTAATCTACAAGATACTAACTTTGAGAAACCAGTTATAGTAACAGAAAAAGTAGAATTATAATATAATGTAATGTAATGTAATGTAATGTAATGTAATATAATATAATATAATATATAATATAATATAATATAATATAATAATCTTAGTAATAATATAATTTTCCATAATTTTGACAATCCTATTGAGTAATCAAACTTAAAATTTCCGTTTTTAATCAATTTTCCCATGCTAAGTCATGTTACTCTGATTTTATCATAAAAACAATTTCCTTCCTGAAGTATGTATCCAATTTTTTAAAAAAACTGAACTAAATAGACAGAACATGACCTGAAATAGGATTCTGCCTATCAACACAGATATCCAAGAGAAGTGAATATTAAGAAAGAAGATCTAAATTTTGCTAGTTATGAAATGTTTCTAGCTAATTCTAATGTTCTAATCAGATCTTTGATTAATTCTGGGAAATTAATTGCAGCTATCTTTTAGGGCAGGCAGAATGGAAATCGCTGGAAGGTTACTTATGATTCCATGTAGGTTCTTGAAAATATGGCAATTCACCCAATTTTTTGACAAGAATGCATTGACACTCATTTCTTCATTTTCTTGTTCCCATCTGGGTTTGTTGCCTTTATCATCATTTTTCTTTTTAAAAAATGCTTTTAGGTTTTTTGTATTGTTTCTTATTTTTAATAGTTTTTAACAATTTGAAACCCCCCACATTTTTTGGGATTTCAGCAGCATATAAATTATTATTATTATTTTTATTAGTCTTGGAGTTAGAGAGAAAATTAATCTCTGACTTGCAGAACATTTATTAAATTTCAACAAACCTGAAAACAGAGTCAAAAGATAGATGCCTCCCTGTATCACCCTCCCTCCTTCTCTCCTTTGTAGGCATTAACTGAATTCTGGTTGCTTCAACACACAAATAAAAACATTATATTTTCAAAGTATTTCAACTGGAAACATATGAGACCAAAGGAAATATAGCATCTTGAAATTATCAGTGCTTGGTTTGCAAATTATAAAAACACTGCAACACTTATCTAGACTCTTTCAGATTGTTTATTTATTTTAAGTACAATAAATAAAAATGTAAAAACAATAACTTTATATTACTTGATTTCATTTTTTATTTCTTCTGAATGCTGTAAATTTTGCAAGTGCAGCAGCAGATGTTTGTTTCTATACACCTACATTGTTTCCATGTAGATCAGAGTCAAAGAACAATGCAGAAAAATTGATCAGAATTGTAATAATCCTACTTTCCTAATTCCATTCTGCAACTTCCATCTTCCAGTCCTTGAAATACCTTTCCATTTCATGTCTAACTTTCCAATTACCTACATTTACAGTAGGAATAATTTTCTGAGGTTTCAACCATTGAATAAATCGTTTCATTTCAAGAAAACTGCTGTGCTCACTATAAGGAATCCCTGCAAATAAAACAACAAAAACAAATGGTCAATATCAGCAGCTTAAATTTAGCATAATGTGCTTTACAAAACTTGAAACAGATTTTTTAACTAAATTTACATACTGAATGTCCAGCTAAATTCTGGGAAAAATTACCAAGCTTGTATCTTTAGTGTTCATTCATTAATCTGCTTCATATTTATTTTTATTTTTTTGTTTAATAACTTCTTGTTCCTATCAAATGCTGAAAGAGGATGACTAAAAATAAGAAAATGCATTATAAATAGTAAAACCACGAAATAAATTCTGCTTCCTCAAGAAAAGTTACTGGTTATTTAATATGGAACAATCAAAACATTTCCCTATGTACTTCACTATAAAAACATGTATTAGAAATAACACGGTTCTGTTTCCGATCAATGCAAAGAGATATTCTGGTTACAGATAATCCTCTTAGAAAAGTCTGAATCCAAGTTTGTAGCTGAGAAGGGAAAACGGCTCATCCTTCCCAAAATGTAAGCGTCCTCTAAACATTTTACAATCCCTGACAAATATAAGTTGTTTTTTAAAGGTCACATACAACACCCCCTATTTATTTTGTATCCCTTTAACTTCTTGGCTAGCTCATGGGTTATTTGGTTCCAATCTGTAATGGAAAACTGACAAGATAATTAAGCATATGAATAATTTGAAATTGTATTACCATATATAGTGATATTTCTTCTTGTCTGAGGTTTGATATCACTCAAAGAATAACATCCATCTGAATATGTCCACCCAGTGGGCTTAAAAGCCAAAATATGATCAAATTTCTCAGAGAACTTATTCAAATGATTCTGCAAATTCTACAAACAAAAAACAATGGCTGATTATTTCAATTGAAAATAAATAGCTTTTAGGTAACAGATTATTAGATAATAATGGCAACACATGTTGTAGATTTCGTTAATATGCAGGAATAAAAATATTTACAAGAAAAGGTTCTTATAGTTTTATAAATTTTCAGCATCCCTGTTGTGAACACAAATAACGATAAAAGTTTTATCTATACAATCTGAATTACCATTAGAGGAAATGCATGATAAAGTGTCAGAATATTAATTCAGGATTTTTTTATTATTAATTCAATTATTAGACAGTTTGAAAATAGTGAAACAAGTTGCAAAAAATATGCAGGAATGAAAAAAAAATCCACAGTGACACAAATTGACCAGTAAATACTATTAAAACAGCAATATCCTTGAAAAAGAACAAAAAGGAAACCACATCATGCTATTTAGTACTGAGACAGACTTCACTTCTATTTGAAACATTTCTTAAGCAATATACAAGGAGTTCTCAACTTACAAAAGTGTAAGTGATCATTTGAAGTTACAATGGCACTGAAAAAAGTTACTTATGACAATTGTTCACACTTATGCGGAACTGGCAGGAGACTTGGATAGTGAGGAGGTTGGGGAAGAACTTGGGCCAGTCCTGAAGTCTGGGGAAGGTTCTGATTGATGTGCTGCGTCAGAAACAGAGATAAGGCCAGGGCCAGGGCCATCCGATATTTCCCAGCTGCCTTCAGAATCAGACATAAGTGGGGAAGAAGCACAGTTGGAGCCTGTTCCAGATGCGCATATGCCCAGAGCTGTCAGGAGAGGAGAACAATTAAGAAACAGAGGCCAGCTTGGAAGGAATGACCCTGAATGGTCTTTCCCTGGGGAATAAATAGAAGTAAGTGGGGGAGTGGTAGTTGCTGGAGACAATTAGTTTGCTTATTATTATGAAGATTTGCTCAGAGACTCCTTGCTAGGAATTAATTTACAGCTTTGCTACTGGAAGGTCTCAGCCTGGAAATTATCCAAGGACTGATAAGGTCTGTTTTTGCACTTAACCTTTGAAAGGGTTATTGCCGGGATTTTTCTATAACTAAATGCCATGACTTCACAGTAACTAAATAAAGAGGGTTTTTTTGGAACAAGGAGTCTGTTTCTTGGTTCTTGGGTCGGAACAACTTATGATTATTGCAGCATTTCCATTGTCATGTGATTTACTTGACAATGTTTCATATTTATGATGGGTGCAGTGTCCCAGGGTCATGTAATCCTCTTTTGTGACCTACTGGCAAGCAAAGTCAATAAGGAAGCCAGATTAACTTAACAACCGTTACTAATTTAACAACTGCAGAGATTCACTTAACAAATAAGGAAAGAAAAGTCATGAAATGAAGCAAAATTCACTTAACAGATTTCTCACTTAGCAACAAAATTTTGGTCTCAATTGTGGTTTATTTATTTATTTATTAAATAATTTTATATACCACCCTTCTCCCGAAGGACTCAGAGCGATGAATAGCCAACTAAAATATATATAAATTACAAATATAAATACAATTAAAAAAGAATTAAATTATGGGCTGCCAATTAAAAATTTAAACCCCCGATTAAAATAAGCTAAAACTTTCATACCCCAACCAATCAAATCTAAAACCCCTTATTTAAAATCCCATTTGAAGTCAGCTCAGGCCGGCCTGCTCAAAGAGCCAGGTTTTCAGGTCACGTCTGAACGCCCTCAGGTCAGTGGTTGTTCGTAGCCCCGGGGGCAGCCCGGGTGCCCCCACAGAGAAGGCCCTATTCCTCGAGGTCACTAGGCGGCACGTAGCTGCCATCGGGACCCGAAGGAGATCCTCTCTGTGGGAGTGCACCGGTCGGTGGGAGACTACTGGCAGAATGCGGTCTTGTAAGTATCCTGGTCCGATGCCATGGAGCGCTTTGAAGGCCAAAACCAATACTTTAAAGCGAACCCGGAAGGCCACCGGCAACCAATGCAGCTCGCGCAGGAGAAGCATCACATGGGAGTATCTCGACGCCCGCATAATCACCCGCGCGGCCGCATTTTGTACCAGTTGGAGCCTCCAGGTGCTCCCCGCAGGGAGCCCCATGTAGAGGGCATTACAGTAGTCCAGGCGGGAGGTGACCAGGGCATGGGTGACCATGCGTAAGGTGTCCCGATCAAGAAAGGGCCGCATCTGGCGTATCAGGTGAACCTGATAAAAAGCCCCCCTGGAGACGGCCGTGATGTGATCTTCCAAAGACAGCTGTACATCCAGGAGGACACCAAGATTGCGAGCTCTTTCTGTGGGGGTCAAGATCTCATCCCAATAGCCAGCGACGGAGTCAGCTGATTATATCAGGCCGCCAGAAACCACAGCCACCCAGTCTTGGAAGGGTTGAGTCGAAGCCTGTTCTCGCCCATCCAGTTCCGCACAGCCTCTAGGCAACGGGCCATGACCTCCACATCATTGTTGGGGTGGTTTGGGGTGGAGATGTAAAGCTGAGTGTCATCAGCATAGAGATGACATTTCATCCCAAAACCACGGATGATCTCTCCCAGCGGCTTCACATAAATGTTGAACAGAAGAGGGGACAGGACCGACCCCTGAGGCACCACACAAATGAGGGGCCTAGGGGTGGACCTCTCTCCCCGTCAACACAAATTGCGAGCGGTCCAAGAGGAAGGAGGAGAACCACCGCAAAACAGTGCCCCCAATTCCCAACCCCTCCAACCGCCGCAATAGGATACTATGGTCGATAGTATCAAAAGCCGCTGATAGATCCAGTAGAACCAGGACAGAGGAATAACCCCTGTCACAGGCCCTCCAGAGATCATCGACCAACGCGACCAATGCTGTTTCGGTATTGTACCTGGGCCTGAAGCCTGATTGGAATGGATCTAAGTAGAATGCTTCCTCCAGGTACTGAGGGAGCTGACGCGCCACCACACTCTCAACAACCTTCGTCAGAAAGGGAAGGTTGGAGACAGGACGATAGTTATTTAAAAGAGCTGGATCCAGGGAAGGCTTCTTGAGGAGGGGTCGCACCACCGCCGTTTTCAGGGTGGTAGGAAGAGCCCCCTCCGTCAATGAAGCATTGACAATCCCCTGGAGCCAGCCTCGTGTCACCTCCCTGGAGGTAGAAACCAACCAGGAAAGGCACGGGTCCAGTAAACATGTGGTGGCATTCAGTAATCTGTCCACACCCTCGGCGGTCACAGGATCGAACTCCTCCCAGATAACCATCTCAAGACTTTCCCTGGACACCTCCCCCGGGACCACCCAACTGGAGTCCAGCCCATCCCGAATCTGAGCGATTTTATCGTGCAGAAATCGGCAAAACTCTTCTGTCCTATCCTGCAAGAGATCCTCCCGCACTCTCGGCTCAAGCAGAGAGCAGGTTACTCTAAACAGAGTGGCAGGCCGATTTTCTGCCGATGCAATAAGGGCGGAGAAATGCAAACGTTTCGCCACCTCTATCGCCACTAGGTAGGTCCTAATATAGGACCTCACCTGTGTCCGGTCAGACTCGGCACGACTGGTCCTCCAGATGCCCTCCAGACGTCTTTTCCGGCACTTCATCCCCCTCAGTTCCCCTGTGAACCACAGAGCCAAATGGGATCTGTGCCGGATCAAAGGTCGCAAAGGCACAACTCGGTCCAGAGTCTCAGTGGCCAACCAAGTCTGTGGCTAAGTTATGAGCCAGAGTTCAGGGAATGGCCCAAGCTCCATCTGGAACCGTTCAGGATCCATCAGGCGCCTGGGGCGGAATCATCTCCTCGGTTCCGCCTCCCTGCGATGGGGGGTGGCGGCACAGAAGTCAAGTCTAAGAAGAGAATGATCGGACCATGACAAGGGCTTCATAACTAGATCCCCAGAACGATCATTCAACCACTGACCAGAGGCAAAAATCAGGTCCAGTGTGTGTCCCCCCGTGTGAGTGGAAACTAATTGGATCAGATCCATGGCCGTCATGGAAGCCAGGAACTCCCGAGCCATCCCAGAGGTTTCCCCGAGCGAAGGCAGACTGAAATCACCCATGACTAAAAGCCTGGGGGTCTCAACCGCCAGCCCGGCTATTACCTCGAGGAGCCCAGGCAGGGCCGATGACACGTGGCAGGGAGCCAGATACATTATCAAAAGGCCCATCTGAATCCCCTGCCCCCACTTCACAAAGAGAGACTCACAACCAGCCGTCTGAGGAACAGTGGCCTCCCTAGGACAAAGAACTTCTCTAATAATCGCCACCACCCCACCATCCCTTCCCTGAGACCTTGGTCGATGGAATGCTTGGAAACCTGGTGGGCACATCTCCACCAGAGGAACACCATCCTCTGGGCCAACCAGGTTTCGGTGACACCAGCCAGGTCTTCCTCCTGAATAACGCCCTCCTCCTGAATAAGGTCGTAAATCAGGACCTGGCATTGCACAACATCAACCGGGTACTCAGGGCCTGAGACTCTTGTAAATCAAGGACTATCTATATATGCTATTTAGCTGCAATGTTTACAGGTATTCCTCAACTCATTTAATAAGTATTTGAAGTCATAATAGTCTCAGAATTTTTTTCTTTACTCAGAGGCTGAAAATCCGGCTTGAATTTTAGCAGGGAAGACTGTCATTCCTTAACAGAGCCTTCTGGAGTCTCCTCTCCTCAAGGCACCCCATACTCTTTATCTCAGATTGTGGTCATTAAGCAAAGCAGTCACACAATGTCTTGCTTAATACTTTGTTCAATGTCTGAGATTGCAGCACAATTGTGATCATAAGCAGAGAATTTCCTGTAGTTTTATTACAGTTTTATGCCAGGCTTATCCATACACTTTAACTTAAAAGATAAAGAACAAGCTGTTTGTGATTAAACTGTTCAAATATGTTTTTTATTTTACCACTTAAATTAGCATGACTACTGTGACTTCAGAATAAACATATGTAAAATTAGTCTGTAAGGATTCCATCCTAAAAAATACTTCTGTGACAAATACTTATTTGGAACAATTTTAATTGACTAAAATTCTTCATTCCATGTGAACTACAGAAATGAACAAAAGGACAGGGAGTTGTTGATTTATTTGTTTAGTCACCATTTGAAGTTACAATAGCATTAAAAAAGTGACTTATGATCATTTTTCACACTTAGGATCATTGCAGCATCCCATGGTCACATGATCAAAATTTGGATGCTTGGTAACTGGTATATGTTTATGATGGCTGCAGTATCGCAGGTTCACCTTTTGTGACCTTCTGACAAGCAAAGTCAATGGAGAAGCCAGATTCACTTAAGAATTGCAACACTAACAGCTATAGTGATTCATTTATCTTGGCAAGAACAGTCATAAAATGGAGAAAAATTCACTTAACCGTCTTGCTTAGCAATGAAAATTTTGGGCTCAGTTGTGGTCTTAAGTCTACCTGTATATAAGGTATATAGAAAATATATGGATTCCTCCCACACCCTCAAAAAACCAGAGTTAATAGACATAGGACTATTCAAAGTAATCTGAAGCACATTAAATTCAAAATATTCCCAAAGAAATTTTGGAAAAATATTATTCCAAATAATTGGATAATTTTGGAGTATATTGCCATGAATAATTTGAATTATAATGCCATTTTCAATATATCTCAAAGTACTGTGTGTTCTTTGATTATTGTACAGTGAAATAAATATTCTGCATGTAAAACAAGCACAACTTAAACTTTGGCATCTCCAGATAATATTCTAAGGACCTCTGAAACCTTAAAGAACTGTTATGGGAGTGTGCACAATATGGTGACTTAGTAGCATTTTGGAGAATTCCAAAACATTCTGTTCTCTTTCTGCTACATTCCATACTTTTTAAGCCTCCCTCTGTCTTCCAGATACTGCTCTTGAATCAGTTCTCAACAAATGAACCATCAAATATGTGGAAAATTCTTAAAAATATCACTGGCTACAGCAAACCTCCTTCCCAGCAGAAGGAAATCAACAACTAGCAGATGACCTGAATGTGTTTTACTGCAAGTTTGAAAGGAAACTATAGCCACCTATCTCCACAACCCCCATCTCAAACATATCAAAAACAGCCAAGCCTCCTACAACTGATCCAACCATTGGGTTCACAACCTCTGGTGATCACAGAAAAAGAATTGCAAGATGTATTTAACAGGCAAAAGCCAGGAAAGCACCAGGGCCAGACAAGATAACTACTTCTTGCTTAAAAGTCTGTGCTTGGCCCCTATCTTCATCCGAATTTCAATAAATCACTATATTCCTTCTTGCTTCAAATGTTCTACTATCATCCCAGTGCCAAAGAAGCCCTCCATCAGGGAACTGAATGACTACAGACCAGTTGCTCTAACATCTATAGTTATGAAAACCTTTGAAAGGCTAGTGCTGTTCCAAAACCATCACAGATCTGCTGTTAGATCCCATGCAGTTTGTATACCAAGCAAATAAATGAACAGATAATGCTGTTAATATGTCTCTGCACTACAACCTACAACACCTTGAATCTCCAAATACCTACTCAAGGGTCCTTTTTGTAGACTTCAGTTCAGCATTCAATACCATCACTCCAAACATTCTTCTAATTAAACTAAACCAGCTAGCGGTACCTGAACACACTTGTAAGTGGATCATAAGCTTCCTAACAAACAGGAAGCAGCCGGTGAAGCTAGGCAGAATCACATCTGATACCTGTACAATTAGCACAGGGGCGCCCCAAGTTAAAATACTGAAGTTTGCAGATGATACAACAGTGATTGGTCTCATTTGAGACAACAACGAATCCACACATAGACAACGAGGTTGTACAACTTGCCTCGTGGCGTAACTGGAACAATCTGGAACTGAACATACTCAAAACCATAGAAATGGTGGTAGACTTTAGGAGAAACCCTCCCATACCACCACCTCTTACAATACTAGACAACACAGTATCAACAGTAGTGGCCTTTAAATTTCTAGGTTCTATCATATCACAATACCTAAAATGGACACTTAACATCAAAAATGTCCTCAAAAAAGCACAACAAAGAATGTTCCTTCTGCGCCAACTCAGAAAACTCAAACTGCCCAAGAAGCTGCTGATACAGTTCTACAGAGGAATTATTGAGTCTTTCATCTGTACCTCTATAACTGTATGGTTTGGTTCTGCAACCCAACAAGACAGACACAGACTTCAAAGAGTAATTAGGACTGCAGAAAAAAAAATTACTACCAGCCTGCCTTCAATTGAAAAGTACACTGCACTGTCCAACTATTTACAAAGTCTGCACTACTATTATTATTAATCTTCTCATCACTCATCACCCATTCCCTCACTTGTGACTGCATGACTGTAACTTTGTCACTTGTATCCTTACAATTTATATTGACTGTTTTCTAATATGATTTGATTGCTTATTGTACCCTATGACTAAGTGTTGTACCTTATGATTCTTGACGAATGTATCTCTTCTTTTATGTATATTGATAGCATTTGCACCAAGACAAATTTCTTATGTGTCCAATCACAAAAAATCTATATATTCTATCTATCAGGAAAATACCCAAGTGAGAAAGGCAAGGATCAATGCATACTAACTATCAAAATGTTTTAGACGCAAGTGATACAAATCATTTTAAGAATCTTAAAAACACAAAGATGGCCTTTTAACTTAACCAACCTTTTACTTTATGTTTACTTTCTGAAAGTAGTGACCAACCTTAGTTCTTTTTTAAAAAGGTATATTTTTAACTACATTTTCTTAATGATTTCAGTACAGTATGGTAATGGCATTAATATTGTTAGTCTATAGAAGTTTTTTCACTCAGGTGCTCTGTAAATATATTTAAGACTTAAGACTTGAGACTTTTGAGTCTCAAAATTCCCAATCATCATGTCCAAAAGCCATCTGGTTAGGTATTATGAGAACTGAATGAACATATAACAGCATATCTAACAAAATAAATCTTTACATTGACTCAAAGTCTGGATAAAAGCCATCTTGCTTGCACCATAGATCATGTAAATTATACTATCAGCTATTAATTTGCAACTGGATCTTATTTACTGTAATTATAGTATCTTAAGGTAGAAGACTGTGACTTTTCTTACTCTGGGATTCAGCTTTAAATCTTACCTTAAAATTTATCTGCATCATGGGTAGAAGATGTAGGAAAGTATTATTCCAGTTCAAAGTGATGAGGGAATTTATTGTTGCCGATTCTAAGCATTGAAGTATTTTGTATTTCTCTTGAGACATGCTTACTTTTGAGCCCAGAACTTCAGCAATAGCTGCAGGAGTGACATCATGAAAATGGAAATAGGAAAAATAATGTAAGCTTACTTTTGTATTTCACGGATAATTCCTAACGGTAGTATTTGCCTAATATGTTTGTTTTGAACACATCTTCTGTGGATTACTCATAAAAATATTCTAATCCAATAGAAAGAATTCCCAGGGAATTTGACTAAACTAGTAAAACCTACTCTTGCTGCCTGTCAATTCATCCAATTGTTTTAAAATGGCAATAAACAAACTATGAAACAAAATCAGGGTTTTTTTATATTGTGATTTCAGAATTCACCTTCAGATTTTTAAGGAAAAAAAAAAAAGCTCAAATATAAGTGAAAGGTTCAGATAGAAGCTTATACCATTTTTGTAATCTTTAACAAAGAAACCAAATTTTTCATGAACATCTTTTTAAAAAAGCATTCAGATTGCACTAATTTATGCTTTTTTTGTTTAACTATAAAAATTTGTATCTGCTTCCTAGCTTAAAAACAGTAATAGGATAGACTATGAAAAGTTCCAAAAGTGGGTAAAATATTCATTTCATTCCAGATAATCATTGTTAGGAAGGCTGACATGCATGTTTCAACACTTTCCAACTTAGCATTCAAATAAATTACATTGCATTTGGAAAGTTACCCACATACCAAAAAGCTGAGTTAAAAGTTGAAAAAATCACTTACATTTACAAGGCTATTAATATCTCCAATGCATTCGTAAACTATAGCATTACTAAAAATGGGACATCTCCAATTGTTCATGACATACACTGCTTTGCCTCTGAACTGTTTGCCATGAAGTCCAAAAGGGTATGATTTTAACTATTTTAGAGCTGTGATATTTTTGTGAAAGTAACATTATGAATAGAAACAGATACCGGTAATTAGGTTGTGCTGAATATAAGGTTCAGCTCAAATATTTATGATATAGTATCTCTGTAGGTCTTACTAAAAGAGTCCTTCCCTTACCTAGAAATACTTTTTCTTTTCCAACAGAATATGTTCCACAAACAACTAAAGTTCGTGGGTTTAAAGTCACTTGTTCAAATGCAATATTGACAGCAAATTGAATCACTTCTTGCTGGGAAGGAAAAGTATATTCAGGACTACAATACCTAAGAAAGAGTAATAAAATACATATTAGAAAATTCAGCTTTGATGGGAAAAAAATGAAATAACATCTTTCACCTTCTGTTTACAGGAACAGATGAACAGCATCACAAATATGTATCAATATACAGTGTAGTGAAAAGTATCAAACTCAAAGGGATACTATAAGTCAAAGTAGAGGTTTCTAGTATAGAGAACAATTAGTACACATAAGTTATAGCTCCACTGCCAATATACAAACATGTAGAAGACAACAATCATACTTCTGGGAATAACTGCAATTAAAAGTCCTTTATGATATTTTTTAGTTTGTGTATTTTTGTGATAAAAAACATTAAGGCTAGTACGAGTACATTCATTTTTTCTGCAAAAAATAATTAATGGAACAAGTTAATAAATAATAATTAAGGGAACAAAGCTAACTGCTTTGAGTACAATTTTTAAATCAGTCAATAATTTGTTCAATTTATCTTTTTTTGCCACATCTGTTGACAAAAATATGCTGTTGTCTCAATTAGTAGGACACAATTGTTCTGTTCATAAGAAATGGCTGGCATTTCTTTCTATAATTGCCAAAGCAGGATGATACTGCTTTCAGTGACATATAGCAAAAATGCAAAGTTAGGAAAATTAAGTAGCTGTCTTCAAACATCCCAAGGATTGTCACACAGAAGAAAGCATGGACTTGTATTCTATTGGCCCACAGTAGAAATGTCCAGTGCCAAAGGATTAAAAGTACAAGAACAGATGTTCAGGCTAGACATGAAGAATGCTCTGTCTAGCAGAACAGTCTGCTACATGAAGTTTTTACAGAGGGAGATGGTTTTATGTTAGATATAACGTAGAAGCAAGCAGGAGTTTGGTCTAGATAACTTTGATAATCCTTTCCAACTCCATGATTCTACCCTGGCACATTTTTGTAGTTTACAAAGTGTTCGCACCATATTTCCATATGATAAATATTTAATCAAAAACGTACGTTGTGTCCAAGTAAACAGTATGAACTCTCCAACTCTTCAGGAAAGGACAGCATTCCATAGAAGGGTTTGCCCTAAAGTCACCTGTATGCAATATAACAGTCCCAGTTGGAAGACAGAAAAGAATCATTGCAGCACCAGGACAACTGCCAGAAGAATGAGTGGAGTAGAAGAGAGAAAGAAGAAAAGGCATTTTTAATTCAAACCCAAAACAAAATTGACATAAATTAATCAGATAATTTTAATTAATTTACATTTCATTTACTTTTTAAAAAATACTTACTGATTAGCATCAACCAATACTACTTTAATGTTATCTATTATACATTCTCTATCCATTGGCAGGATATGGACATATTGGTCTTGCACTCCGAGTTTATTCTTTACCAAGTTTCCAGTTATCTAAAATACAAAAATGTTTTGCAGCTACTTACACCTGTTGCACCAATTTCATTTGGACCTAATTACAAGGTATTAATTAGGCAAGATGGTAAATGAAACAAATGAGAAAAGAAAAAAGGGGGAAAGAGTTGGGGTTGAATATATGATTTACATTTCATGGCAGTTTATACTGACTGAAGCCAGACAATACTGTAGTTTCCATACTTGCAACTTCTACTTCATCATTATACCTTACAAATCCTGAAGGGCACAACACTGGTCCAATGGAGAAAAAAGTATAATAATTTAGCAATGGTAGCAATAACTTTACAATGACACAAATGTAAGGCACTCGTGCAAGCCACAATTTGTTGACTGATAATGTCTCAAAATTAGTTCCAAAATTCCACAGGATTATTAATATCATATGCACAGACAAGATGTATCTTACATGTTTTGTACTTTCCAAATGAGTCCGCAGTAGCCATACAGACCTTATTGCAGTATATTGGAAATGTAAACTTTTTAGTTAGGCCACCATAATGATCAGAATGAAAGTGGGTAAGGAAATAAGCACTGCAGCTTTCAATCTCTCCATACTGGAATGCATCTACTACAAAACCTGTGCCTGAAACAAGTTAATAAAAGAACAGTCATTTCTTACACAGTGTAACTGCCAAAGCTGATTAATACAATTAGAAATATAGAATTCTTCACAGCCTTTAGGGCATAAGCTTTTGTGAACTATGTGCCAATCCATCAACATTCACATTCACAAAAGTTTATGCCAGAATAAATGTTAAAACTTTACCTGAGGATTCTTTTTTGAATTTACACTCAGAAAAGTAGTACTAACCATGTTTATTTCCTTAAATTTAAGTGAAAAAAGAGGATTACTTAATATACTTAATCAGAATTCTGGAAATTTTAATTATAAATATCTGAAGAGTCAAAAATACAGGAAAAATAGCTATAATCAGTAGAAACAAATAACGTATCAAAGAACTTACACTACAGTTTTAGGCATGTTGAATTTAGTGGAACTCACTCTCAAGTATGTGCAGGACTGCAGCCTTAGGACATTTCATTGATGCTAAAACAACTTAAATATCTTTATCTCTCTACAGCCTTAAATTTTTTTCTGTAATTTTAGATCTGTCAGCCAAATAATATAATAACTTTTCCTTTCTATTCCTGAGTTACATATTTCTTTACAAATAAGATTTAAACTGGCTACTCCTGCCATTAACAAATGATCATATTTTAAGGAATAAATTGCAATCCTACCCTAACAAGGAATAATTACTACTGAATGCAATATAATTTACTTCTGAATAATTTTCTACAGGATCATTTCATGGACAGCTAAACACGGAACACCTGCAGGGCTTTGAGTAAAAAAATATTTTACATATATAGCAAAAGGTTATTTTCACATTCTTTAGGAGAAAGTAACTATGCAAGGGGGAAAAAAACTACCAACAATCCTAAATTATTTTCTTACAAAATAAATAAAGCACTACCTGGTATCTTTTTATAAAAGGGACACTGCTTTTTTATTCCATCTTCACCAGGATATGATTCTCTGTATCTTTTTTTCTGTCTTCTCTGACCACCAGAAATATCTGATTTGGTGTCATATTTAATGCTTGAACTTTTTGTGAGTGTATCAGTCTCTCCTACTGATCCTTCAGCCTTCCTCTTTCGAGATAGGAGCTTGTTTCCATTTGCAGCTGATGGATTCACAATCACTCTTTCTTCAGAAAGATTTTTTTGGGGGGGAGTCTTACTTTTTACTTTTGGTTGCAAGCCAAAGAAAACACCTATGTCCATTTGTTTTAGGGGTTTGGGAGGAGTGATTTGTACCTTAGTGTTTGTAGCAGGATGCGGCTGTGTTTTAGATGCTGTACTGGGTAAAATAGGCATCTCAATACTCTTACAAGATCCTTCCTCTTTTTCTTTCACCGAACACGAATTGTTCTTAAGTGCTCTATTTCCACATGTGTTAATAGTAGTCTTAACTTTAACATCTAAGTTATTGAACTTTTCTACTACTTCACTTTGACTTAGCCGGAATGATTGCAGAGGCTCTTTTTTAGATTTTGAAGAAAGCATATGATCCTTAACAGAAGAATCTTCAGAGAACCAATAACTATCGTTAGAATTGCCCTGACCATAGTCATCTCCATTCAAATTAGAAGAGTTCACTTTAAGCCAGTCAAACTTATCCTTAGTTTTTCTTGAATTGAAATCTCCTATGGGACATTTCATCTGATCAAGAAAACTTGTTGAACTGTCAATGCTATTATGCATGTCCTTTTGTGGGAGAGGCTTAAATGTTCCATTCATACTTGCTGGTAAAATTTTAGAGGATTCATTGATTGTTTTTCCATCTTGCAACATTTTAACACTCTTATGTTGAAGTTGTATCTGCTGTGATCTATTAGATAAACTTTCAACAATTCTACTTTGGCTTTCCAAATTTCTGGTATCAAATAGATTTGTTTTACATGTTATCTCTATCTTTTTCTGCAATTGTTCCTTATCTGCCTCATCTGATTCTACAGCATTTTCATCAGTATAAAGTGGAGAATAAGAAATGTCATTGTCATTCAAATCAGCATCTAAGAGAGAAGTCTTCTGTTGAAAAGTGCAAAGTTGACTGTTTAGCTTCTCAGTTTGAGTTTCTTCAGAAAAAAGATTAAGGCATTCAGACAGCTTTGGTTCATCTATATGCTGTACTGTATGTTCAGGTTTTTTAATATTTCCCAAAGATGAAGCCATGATGTTGATTACATTGATGGAATTCATAGTCATTGAACTCTGTTGTGGTAATAAAAGAGACTGTTTTGATTTTTCTGTACTCTGAGAGACCTTCACATCCTGTAATATTCTACAACTGAATTCATTATGTTCAGCAGCACCAGGTCTAATCAAATAATTTTCTGCACTAAAAAATGAGGGTGCAAAGATAAAATCCTGCGCTCTACTTGTTGCAAGTTGGAAATGGCTGTAGCGTTTGTAATGAGAAGGAATGACTGAAGAGCACAAAATGCCATCAGGACATTCTAATAAAAGAGGGGAAAAAGTATTAGCAAAATGTTTTTGAATATAGCACAAATGAAAAAACAAGATTTACTGAATAAATATTACAATCCTGAAAGTTATGAAAGTTAAAAAACATGGCTAATACAGACAACTGTATATTGTATTTTTATTTCCTCAAATTGAATTTATCTATGAGAATGCAAAACTTCTAATACAATGCCTGATGGAAACATAACATGATTTGTAGCAAAAAGAGTTCAGGTATAAATGTCTACTTTTTTTGAATTACTTAACTAAATACATAATGGTTAACCAGTCTTTTCTAATAAACTTCAATAGGCTATGGGGGATTTTTTAATGACAATTTTCTAATTCAAATAATGGTGGTTGGAACAGAATTGTTTTATTTTACTGAATTATCTGCAATTGTTTTTAATTTGGTAAGCTATTCTCTGTAAAAAAAAATGCATCGTAGACTTTCTTTACTCACCAGATCTCTTGTACAGGATTTTGTTCTTTAAAATTTAGTACATGCTTTTTAATTCATGCCTTAAAACTATAGTTTCCTACTACAATTTCAAAAATCTAGCTTTTTAAAGAATTAATTCAAAGACTACCAAGATTTGTTTCAATATATGATTGCCATTTTCTTAGTTCTGGCCTCTGATTAATCAAAAGATTGATATTTAGTCAATGTTTTTTAGATACTGAGTTGCATGACGAGAATATATTGTTTGCACTTCTTAAAGGAACATAGCCTGTTTTCAAAAACAAAGTAGAAGGGCCCTTGCTTCCCATTAAAACTGTACCTTTTTCAGCAGTCCCTGAGACATCCAAACATTCGGTAACATGCCACTGAGGTGTCTGGATCAACAATAAAGAGAATGGCATTTGACAACTTGGACAGTACCCCTCAAAAACTGGTCTAGCTTTTGCAGAGTTTTGCTTCTTGCAGATTTTTGTTTCTTTCGCCGAAGTTGTTGACAGATCTTCTTGTGATGATTCAATAGGATCACCACTGCAAACTCCTGGCTTTACGGGGGTTTGGCTACATCTTTGTTTTGGCCTTTGCTTTGTCTTCTTAGGGATCCCTTTTTCTTTGGGTGCTTTCCCACCATTTCTGTTGTCATTTCTTTGTGATTTACTATTTTCAAACTTTGCTTTTTGTTCTTCGGTAGCAATTACTTCTGAATGTTGGCTTGTAGGCTTTTGCTTCCTGATAGATTTATATTCCCAAATGTCTTCCTCCCAAAGACCATCTTCAGCCATGACAAGTCATCGATGAAGGAAATATCTTCTTTAGGAATACTTCCTTGAAATCAGTTACATTATTTTACTATACTTATAAAATAATAAGTATTAATTGCCGTATTAAACATCATGCTATCCCACTCATATGTTACAAATATAGATATAGTTTAATGTTCAAGTGCAATGATTGACATTTCAAATATTAAGGTGCACTTAGATTAGAATCTACAATTCTAACCATGAGGCCAGTTTTTAACCCTCTTATTTTTTAGAAATTTGACTAGAAAAATCTTAGAACTGATCCACAGACTTCTTTTCTTCCTGTGTGATCCTGAAATACAAATAATAAAATAAAACAAAATTCCTTTAACAGTTCTTCATTTAGAAATTATTCTAAATATTCTAAAAACACAAAGAATCAGGTCTCCTATTGATCTTCTGAATTGAATTTCAATACCTAAATTTCAAATACCTTTCAATAAACCCTGCATTGTTACTTTATTTTATAACATTTTTCAATAGATAATATCTCCAAGCACACTTTATATTTAAGAGTTGGTCTCAGAAAAGCAAAACAATATTTCCCTCTTTCTGCTTTGTCCTCAGGGTCTTTCAATACAAGCCATGTCATAAATGTAATACCATTCACAGCAGGGGTGTCAAACTCGTGGCCAGTGGGCCAATGTGTCATGTGCTGGCCCCGCCCCCGCCCGGTTTAGTGAAGGGGAAAAAAATCCCAATACATCACGTGATGCTGCTGTGACGACATGAGTTTGACACTCCTGATCTATAATGTTTTTGTTTTGAAAAACTTCCTTATGCTGGGGAGAATACCAAGGGCTCTTCCCTCCCTTCAAGATAGAAAGAAAGTAGAAAACAGCTGCTATCCCAATGGTTCTGCCTTGTCTTGCCTTGAAAACAAGGCCGCACAAGCTGTTGCAAGGGACAAGTTTCCTCTCTTGTGCTGGGAAGTAAGATGCAAGAAACGGGAGAAACATTTCCGTTTTCAGCTGCCTGCTTTTTTACCTAATTCTTCAAGTGTGAATACCATGTCTTTGCTCACCATAGCAATCCCTGCACTTGCAGTCCTCCAGTCGCCATTTGGACGTTGACAGATGTTACCAGTGGGAAACAAATTTGTGGTACAGCTACTCCTCAACTTATGACCACAACTGAGCCCAAAATTTATGTTGCTAAGTGAGTTTTGTCCCATTTTACAACTTTTCCCACCACACTTGTTAAGTGAATCTCTGCAGTTCTTAAATTAGTACCACGGTTGTTAAGTGAATCTGGTTCTCAATTGACTTTACTGTCAGAAGGTTGCAAAAGGGGATCGCATGACTCCAGGACACTGCAATCATCATAAATATGAGTCAGTTGCCAAACATCTGAATTTTGATCACAGCCATAATTCACTTTTTTTCCAATGCCGTTGTAACTTTGAATGGCCACTAAATGAACTGTTGTAAGTCAAGGACTACCTTTTCTCAATGAGTTGAGAAAAGAATCGGTTAACTGCCCAATAAGTCTCTTTGCTCTCCAGCAACCAAAAGAAATGGCCACAGAAATAACAATTCCTATGGCTGGATGCAGAGTCGTTAGTCCTGCAGTAGAGCAGCTAAATTCCTGCAGTGCTGACCCATCTCCAGCTCTGCGTCCATGCTAATCAGAAGTTTAATATGAGAAAAAGTTGTATTTTTGCACTAGCAAACACTATTTTCCTACTCAATCTCTTTGATCTAGGTTCTTGAGTGAGGACATGTCCTTGGCAGCCATCCTAGAGCTAAGGTGGCTGTATTCCAAGCTTTTCCCTCAGAGTTGCCTGCAAATCTTACTTGTAATTAAATTGCATTGCATTCAGCAAAACCTTTAGCCCTATGGTGTGTTCCCATAGTTCATTCTGTTTTAACTCCAGTATATGTGGGCAGAATTTTAGCTTCAAGCATTATTAGGTGTTACATTTCAGTAATCCTTGGATATTCTGCAAACCACCTTAACGTAGGACAAGAAGCAGCAATGGATAGAAACTAATCAAGCAGAGAAGCAACCTAGAACTAAGGAAATCTTTTCTGACAGTGAGAACTATTAATCAGGGGGACAACTTGCCTCCAGAAGTTGTGAATGCTCCAACACTGGAAGTTTTTAAGAAGAGATTGGACAACCACTTGTCTGAAATGGTATATAGGGTTTCCTGCCTGAGCAGTAGCTTGGACTAGAAGACTCCAAGCTCCCTTCCAACTCTGTAATTCTGTTAACTATGATCTTGACCTTTGGACAATACCCGCATCGAAATGAATGGCTTCTCCATCCAAGAGAGAGGGATAATGGCGCACGTTACCTCAGCAGGTTTCTTCCCCTTAGGAAGCAGCAACCCCATTCCAAATCCCTCACGCCTTCGAGAGCTCCAGTCGCCGCCACTGATTTCACCCCTTGTTGGCGGTTCTTCCCTTCCTCCTCCTCGATCGTTCCGATCAGTTCCGCACTTTCATAACAACTAACCTCCCTGCTTTTCCTTACTTTATTTTATTTTTAAAATACTATTTTAATATCTTGCGTGGCCAGAAAACCATTCCTACACTTGTTTGGCCAGCAAACTCAGATTTGATTCTGGCGAATCTGTGAAGGAAAACAAAAATACCGGCCGGGTATCCATTGTCGAATGTGCGAATTCTTGTGCTATTTTTTGGGGTGGGAAGCATCGTGGGATACAAAGGAATAATAATCCATTTTTGGTCCAAAGTTTTTATTGGGCATGAAAATATGGGGCGACGGGATTTAAAATATTCGGGATGTGAGGGTCGGGTTGGAGTTCGCTACATGACCGGATAGAGTTGAGTTTGGAAAGTGCCGGAAGCCAAACGGAAGAGCGGCTAGAGTCACGCCTGTTTTCTTGTGCTTTAGCGGGCAGGGAGGGGAAGAGCGATGGCGGCGATTGGCGGCCTGCCGGCTCTTTTGCCTCGGCAGAGCCAGTTGGATTACGCGCTAGAGGATGCCACCACGCTTCAAGAGAAGGAAAACTTGGTGTATCAGCACGTGAAAAAGGTGGACGGATGGGAGCGGGATTTGAAAGTCCCCGAGTTTGGAGCAGGTGAGCAGAGCCTGTCCATCGGCTCAGCTACCCTAAGTAGTTGGGCGTCCATGGGTGTCTGATCTCTTTGCAGGAGCCGTCCAAACTTTTGCCAGTCTCCAGATTTCTCCTGGTTGTCAACTTATAGCTTTGCTCTTCCCCTGCGCGACTTTATTGGGATTTTAAAAAGCATCATATGATCCCTGATCTTCTCTGAATCGTTTTTTAAACAATCCTATTTGACAAAAGAGAATATTTGTAGCTTGGGTTGAAAATGAGGGGTACTTGGTGCTCTCTGAGCTACAGAAGTAATTTCCAAATTGTGGTAAATAATATCACAAATAATAAATAATACCATAAATAATAAATTTATGTTGCTCACTAAGCATAATTCTGAAAGATGATTGGTACTCCCTGAACTCACTTGTTTTCTTGCAGATGTTTCATTACGTAAACTAGGTAATATCTGTGCTAGTAAGGAATGGTCCCAACAATCAAGAAGTAAACAGTACCTTAGCTAACAGTAAACAGCCCAACCAAAAAACCTCTAAGACCACCAACAACAACACTGACAGGGCAAGCCACTGACTAGAATATAAATTGAGAGCAAACCCATTCCTTACTAGCACTGGTGATGTTACCTAGTTTGGGTAATGAAACATCTACAAGAAAACAGCCAACTAAGAGAGTACCAAGGATCCTTCAGAATTATGTTTAGTAAACACCACAATTTGGAAACTACTTTTCTCTATTAATTTACATTCAATTATTTTTAAGCCTATTTTAGTAGCCTATCAATACTGTTTTGAATATCATTTTTTCTTCTGCAGAATTAGTGGTCTTACACTATTTGCATCATAAGCAGTCTCTCAGTCTCAACATTCAAATGATAAATAAATAAAATGTTTTATATATTTATTGTTTTATCATAAAAAGTAAAATACAAAACAGAAAAAACCAAAATGAAACAAAAGCATACATTCAACACTAATAATAAGAAAAAAGCAGTGTATAAAAAAGAGAAAAAAGTGATCAAATAAATTTAACATTAACATATATATATACATCAGCACATTAATAAAATGTTGAAAAGTTTGAGATGAAGGACTGAAATTTATAGCATTCTGCTTATTTCTTCAGTTAAATGGAAAAACATTGATAAGCATTTTTGTAAGATTTTGAGCCCTCTATTTTATTTGTCATATCATCTATCCTTATAATTCTCAACTTTTTCTTCACACGGATCCGGCACTTAACTCAAGATTTAAATCATAACATTTCTTCAAGCCTTTGCAGACCTCATGTGATGATATTACGACCCCCTCCCCAGGAGTCTGGGAACCACAGGTTGAGATCTTCTCATCTGTCCCATAGATAGATGATTTGACAATTCTTATGGACTAGAAAAAGACAAGAGTACTTAGTTTTACACCTTTGTTTTTGTTGCCTCCTGTTATTCCCCTACGCTTTGGAATATTGAATACCTGTTTAGTGTCTTGTATACATAAAAAGCAATATGATCAAGCAGCAGCTTGGGCTGAGCCCAAGGGCTTGCTACATAGACAGCTTATTCTTTTGATATCCCTCTCTTTTTAATTTCTAAGTTCTGCCGGTAAGGGGGAAGCAAGTGATTTATTCATTGTTTTCAGCGTGTATATGAGCAAACAACTTTCTTGCAATCTCTTCCTCTCCAATCTTTCTGTTTTTTTCTTGGATGGAGAAAAGGTCAGGCAAAGGAGAGATTGCTTACTGAAATCACTTTTGAAGCCTCCCCCTGTAGAGCTGAGATTGGAGAGAGATAGATTTCAAGAGAATAAACTGTTTGCTCTTAAGCATAGTGCAATCAATGTAGCCACATCATCACTCTGAGAACCACAGGTGCATTATGCAAACAGATTATAATATTCCTTTGAAATTTCTTTAATCTCCTCACTCTGCAAGAAGAGGGCAGAAACAAAGCAATCTCCTTTGCTTGACCCATCCTCCTCCCCTCCCCCAGGATGAAGAGATCAGAGAGGAAGAAATTTCAAGAGAGTACAAGTATTCCTCAAGTTATGACCATTTATTGAATGACTGTTTGAAATGATGGTACTGAACGTGGAGTCTTATGACTGGTCCTCAAAGTTCCAGCTGAGGCAGCATCCCTGCAGTCATGTGAACAAAATTTGGGTGTTAGTAAGCGGCATGCACATTTGGTTCCGACATCCCACAGTCATGTAACTGCTGACCTTCTCTTCTGATTTCCCACAAGCAAAGCCAGCAGAGAAGATAACAAATCCCTAGGATAAGTTTTCACACCACAATCATTTTTTGCTAGTTTGACCTCCCTGCACTTACATCTTGTTTCTCTAATCTTCTCTGCCTTGCGCTCAAACTTTCATGAACTTCACACTCTCTTTCCCAGCCTTCCTGAGCTCTCCTCCCCAACCTGTACATAGCCTACACTGTGTCTCCCCTCTCCTGTATCATATAGCACTCTTATACTCCTTCTCTGGAACATTCTTCACTTCTCGCTTAATGACCCACATGTTTTGGTATTATGATGAGAACCGCCACTGCCAAGATTGCAATCACTAAGGAAAGTGGCACAGTGGTTAGGATGCAGTACTGCAGGCTACTTCTGCCGGCTGCCAGCAGTTTAGCAATTTGAATCTCACCAGGCTCAAGGTTGGTTCAGCTTTCCATCCTTCCAGAATGGGTAAAATGAGAACCCAGATTGTTGGAGGCAATGTAAACCACTTAGAGAGGTTGTTCTAAGTGCTATTGCTATTTTTGATCTGATCACTTAGCAAAGACAATCACAATGGCTGTCATAAATTAAGAATTACCTCTAAGATGTTTGATTTTCTGTACATCAAGAATAGTGTAATTCTCCTGGCAGCAGGAAAGAGTCAGGTAAAGGAGAGATTGCCTACAGAAATTGCTTTTTTTTTTCTCCCTACCCCATCAAAGGATGGAGAGATTGGAGAGAAAGGAGATTTCAAGAGAGTAAGCTGTTTGCTCTTCTATACATACAGAGCAAAGCAATAGTTTCAGCAAGAATTTATTATTTGCATAAAAATTTCTACTTACATACTGTCCTTGCTTTTGCCTTACTGCTTTACCCATTACCTGCGCTTTAAATTTTTCTGGTATCTTTCTCTAAATAATGCATCAACTCCATCAAGCCACCTCCTTTTTAAGTCTCTCCATTCATCTCAATCATTCACTCTTTCATACACTGTTTTATAATTCACTCCTCATACCTTTTCCCTAAACGTTGAAATCATTTCAGTGTATTTCTTTTGGATTAGAAATTATATTGCATAGACCTTATTGCATGTATTTCAAAAAAATTGTTTTTGAAAACACTTCATACTTCTTTTGTTGTTTCAACAAAGGAACTAATAATGATTCTGTGCCTAATCTCATTATATTGAATTACATTTGATGAAGCAGATAGGAAAACAAAACATTGATATTGTTGTAACATATGTCATCTGTGCTATGCTTTATAATTAGAAACTTTGTGATTAGAAACTTTGTAAATGGATTCTTGTTTATCTTCAAATAATTATATTATTTTAACATTAACTTGAATGCTTTTATTTTATTCTTTGTTATCTATTAAATAGAATGATAAAAAGTATATTTTTAGATTAACTGAGCTATGAAGAATTACAGATTTTGAATATTAAGAATATTTTCGTGTTAGAAATTCATGAATGTTTTTTTTAAAAAAATACAATCACTAGTTGTTATTTCAGAATATGCATAGTTCTTTTAATGTCTTAAAATAAAGTACTAATTAGAGCTTTGATTTCAGATTTACAGTGGCTGAACACTGAAGGTTCACTTTTTTTATATGAACATCTTTGTGGAAAAGTAGTGGTATTAGATTTCTTCACCTACTGCTGCATCAATTGCATCCATATTTTACCTGATCTTCATGATTTAGAGGAGACGTACTCTGATAAAGGTATTAAACCAGTCAATACTTTGTTCAAAGATAGATAACAGACTTCAAGAGGGCTTAGACTTTGACTGCTTTTGGGAACATAACAACTCCAGGCCGATTCCCTTCTTGGCTCTCCTTTGACTACACTCTTCACATTCATGAACTAGAGCCAGCTTGATGTGTCACCCTTAAAACTTAGGCCTTCCTTCCTTAGCTGCTCCTTCCTTTCTAAATCCTTTAACAATGAAGATAGGATCTATACATTAATATAATTGTATTCTCAGTTGCAAAAAAAAATGTTCCTTTTAAAGATGAAAAAGCAGGGAGTACCTGGAGATTTGATTGGGTGGTGTGTGCCTTTTCCAAAAATCCTCTTATTATCTTGTAGTTTGTGATTGCAGAAAGTCTGAAAAATGTCTAAGAGTTCAAGTACAATGCTCTGCCCTGAAATACACATTTTACAAAATGCCACATTATTCCTCAAATGTAGTTTTTTCAAATCCAATGCCAATATGCTTAAATACAGAGAATTGTTTCATGACATTGTAAATATTAGTGCATATCTTTTAACTATTATGCCATACCTAAAAATTGCAGGTTTCTATTGATACATGCATGAATTAATGTCAACTAACATTTGTCTAATGTTTTCCTGTCTTATCCTTGCTGGGACTATTTCTGAGTTCATAATGGTATTCACAAGGTTATTTTAAACCCTAATGCACATTCTTATCACATTGACAGTCTGGAAATGACCTGTTGGACTGCTGTATGAGGAAATGCTTCTTGACAGAAATTCTTTGGGATAGAGCCAGTTCTTTTTCAATGCAGTTTTAAATCTAGCCTGATCCTAGAATTTTATTGTGCAATATTTTTTTTTTTGCTCTGTTGTCAATGAAATTGTCTTAAAATATAGCTTACTTTTCTTTTAAACAGAAAACATATTATTCTAGTCAAATTGATTTGTCTAAATACAAAACGCTAGTGATTATTGCTTTGATCTATACAAAATCAGAACATACAACAGGTTGTGTTCTATGATTTTTCATTCATTCTCTTTTTTGTCTACTGCTTCACTATGCATTGAAGCAATTGTGAAGTTTTGCTTATCTTTTAGATGAAATTACGAGCGGGGGAAATAGGGATAGAACTGACAGATCCCATTCCAGTAGCAAAATTATATTGTATAGCAGCAGTTTAAAACAGAATGCATTGCATATTCATTAATAATGTATGTACTATATTTTCTGTTGTATTTTTATTTATAGAGAGATGACAAAATTTAGTATTTTATGATATCTCATTGCTATTTCTGTTCAGATTTTAATGAATATATTTAGCGTCACTGTTATTATGTTATGGTTGCACAGTAGTTACAATGCAATGTTGCAGGCTAACTCTGCTGACTGCCAGCAGTTTGATTCTGACCAGCTCAAGGTTGACTCAATATCCTTCCGAAGTCGGTAAAATAAGGACCTAGATTGTAGGGGGCAATATACTAATTCTGTACCCAGCTTAGAGAAGGATGTATAACACTGTGAAGCAATATATAAGTGCTATTGCTATTATTCCTTCATTTCAATGCATATATACTCATAACCAAATAGCACTCACTTTTGGTTATTTAGTGAAAGGAAACATAATAATAACAGCTCTCACTTGTGGAATAAGATTAAATTCTACTTAGCACAGATGGTAGCAGCTCTAGAAGTCCAGTCTCTGCATTAATTCTGCTGCTTATCTTCAATTCTTAAAATAGGAAGAGGGAGGAAGAATAATTTATAAACTCTTGCAGACTTCTGCATGTCTTCAAAATGATAAGCAGAGTGCAGCATTATCCTTATTCCTATTAAATCCTTGTATCACTTTTTGAACTCTTATTCTAAACTTAAATGAAAAGATAGTGCATTAAATGTTTTATTATTGCAGTACCCTTGATACTCTCCTTTATCAGATCATTTTTATAACAGAAAAATACAATTGAATTCTAACCAAGTAAACTATTAAAAGCATTTGTGTTACTTGGTAATAAATTAAATACAATATAAAAGTCACTTAAGCATGCGGGAAAGGATACTGAAATCAGACCTATCGTTTCCTCAGTTCTTTTGATCTAGGATTCTGTCTCTTTACAGAACACAAGGTTATTTATGGTGATATTGTGTCAACGCTGCATAATAGAAAAATGAACAAGATTTCTGGGACTTCTTTTTCTCAGAATGGCATTAGAACAATTCCTCTCTGTATCTGTCTTGTAAAATGGCCTGCGAGAATAACCTTGAGAGATAGGACAAAGAGCCATAGCCTCAGACATCCCACTGAACTGTCCAGAGTTGATATACAGTCTTCTGGTTTGTAAAGTGTCATTTAAAAAAGTACTGTAGGAGTCATTTTGAAGTTGATTGTATAAGCTGTCCAGTATGTTAACCACCATAAAGATGTGTCATAGAATGTTCGGTGTTTAAGCAAGACTCCAAATTTTATTTGTTGCTTTCTCTTTATTGAGGGTATTCACTTTCTTATCTTAAATCTTGATGCTGAGGTTGTAGCTTTGGACTTTCTTGTTTTAATGCTTTATTATGAATTTTAGAAATCTGTTTTGACAATCCTTTATGTCTTCTGTGTTACCCCCAGAATATATACTAGGGAGGGGCAGTCTGAACTCAAGTGCTGTTACATATTTAAAGAAAAAACAGGAAAATACAATTTTTTTATTTGATGTACATCCAGGTTTTCTTTTGAAATTGCTCTAAGCAAGTAGCAATAATAAAAATAAAAAACCCAAAATTATAATTAAACAGATCTAAAACAATTATAGGATCCAAATCTTGGCTAAGTGTATAAATTTGTCTTTAGTCTCTATTGCAAAAGACTGCCTCTAGATTTCATTGCTAGTCTCACAGAACATCTCTACAGTACAGTTTCTGTGATGAAGGAAAAAGTGATAGCTCAGTAGCAGACAAGGGCTTTTTAGAGGCAGGGTGGGGAAAGATGGCAGCTAAAGCGTTACGGTCACAGCCCTATTCCTTGGTGTGTACAACATCAACACATACAATAAAGGAGTCACTCTGAACAGAATGCTTTCATCTTGCTCTTTTGACATCACCAACCTCTGTGAATACCATTGGTAAGCCCTTTGTTTTACAGGCAAAAAGGCCATGATTAATTCCTGATTGAATAGAAAAAAAATTGTGTAGGAAACTTAAAAGTTTTCATTGCCATCAAGATAGACAGCATTGAGCTAGATCAAATGGTATTGTAAATCAATTTAACTCAATATAAAGAAATTTATTCTTACTATTTACAAATGTAGGTGGAGCCGATAAAAATTTCAATATAATAAGAAGTCTGTGAAAGTCACAATTCCCATCCCCACATGGGCAAATGCGCTTAGCTACAGAGATTTTACTGTACCTGCCTTATAGAAATGCAGATTGAAATATGTTGAGTCTAGCTTTAAATTCTATTATGTTGGAATAGCCTATTAACTTTCATCTGGAATTACATGCCCCTTATTCTTTAAATACTTAATGGCTTTCTTTGATCATAACATATTAAGAGATAACCCATACTAAGTCAGTTTATGCTATATTGTCTGCTTTCAGGGTGAGGAAAAGTTATCTATTAGGATTAGAGGGGTTAGCCAACAGGGAAGAGCTGTATTTTGATCCAATAAAAGCAATAAATCTCTACCTCATTTTATAACACTGGTAGTAGAGACATATATTTTTACAATAAAATTCTCTATATGTTTGCTCCTGCTGAAAACCACATACATAGTATATCTAGTTTATACCATACATCCCAGCAACAGAACAGCATTTCAATTAGGTTTAAATCTCATTATTTGTTTCTTATCTATGATTTCAGATGGTGTCCTTATTATTGGTGTTCACTCAGCAAAATTTCCAAATGAAAAGGTTTTGGATAATATCAAAAGTGCTGTTCTTAGATATAACATCACTCATCCTGTGGTAAATGATGTTAACGCAACCCTCTGGCATGAGTTAGAAGTGTCCTGCTGGCCAACCTTGGTAATTGTTGGACCCCGTGGCAATATCTTGTTCAGTCTGATTGGTGAAGGGCACAAGGACAAACTATTTCTATTTACATCTATAGCTTTAAAATACTACAAGGAACAAAGGAAAATTAATAGTAATAGAATTAGAACACAGCTATATAAAGACTCTTTGTCATCTTCACTTTTGCTGTTCCCTGGAAAAATTGCAGTAGATAGTTCGGAAAACACCTTGGTAATAGCAGATACTGGACATCATAGGATTTTGGTTGTGAAAAAAAATGGTCACATTCTGCACATCATTGGAGGTAAGGATAATCTAAATATATTTAAAGATTTTATACCGTATTGTGTCATTTTATTGATTAATGATTGAAATAAAATAATTATTTTAAAACCTTGGATTTTATCTTGACAACTCTCATGGCAAATCCTGAATTCTATCTGTCTTCTACAATTCCTCAATATTGCATAGAAAACTATATTAAAATTAGTTTGCAGTCCTACAAAATGCTTCTTTGAGTGTATATGGAGCTGCAAATAAATAATTATCTAATTCTGAGCTCTAATAACCATACAAAATTTAGTAAGTCATGAAAATGATACCACATTTTTCAGGCTTGAAACTGATATTCTAAAAATAACATGAGCAGTAGATTCTATGAAATTCAATTACTGGTTGTTTATTGTAGCATGTAGCTGACTGCATATTTTCTTGGCATTTTGTTCCATTTTGCATTGTATTATACAATTCCTTGTGTTTGAAAACTGAATCTTTTAAGGAAATTATTGTAGATGCAATAAATATGTGATAATGTTTAAAGATTAATAGATTATATTTCAAGGCATTCTATAAGTTTCAAGGTTTTAGTGACCATCTTTAAAGCGCTCCATGGCTTGGGACCTGGGTACTTATGGGACCGCCTACTGCCATCTTTGGTCCAGTGCGCTCCCATAGGGTGGGCCTCCTCGGGGTGCCGCCGGCTGGATGGCTGGCGACCCCGAGGGTGCGGGCCTTCTCTCTGGGAGCATCTTCCCTCTGGAACGAATTACCCCCGGAGATGAGGACCATCCCTGATCTTTTGACCTTCCGGCGTGCTTTGAAAACCCACTTATTTCACCAAGCCGGTCTGGCCTAGAGTTTTGTGCAGGGTTTTTAATTGGTTTTAATCGGTTTTTAATTTTATAACTTTTAACCTTGATTGTTTTTATCTATCAGTTATTTATCAGCCACCTAATTTAATCTTTTTAAATTGCTTTTAAATATTGTATTGTATTTTCTGTTCTATTTTATTTGGCTGTACACTGCCCCGAGTTCCATCGGGAGAGAGGGCGGTATAAAAGACTAAATAAATAAATAAGTTTAAAAATTCTATTTTTGAAAAAAAAATCTACACTTTTTTGTGGAAGAATATTAAACGTATCGACTAATATTGATTTGACTAGATCCACAGCTGTGTTGCTATTCTAATTAATGTAAAATAAAATT
Organism: Bungarus multicinctus; assembly: GCA_023653725.1. Lineage (NCBI taxonomy): Eukaryota > Metazoa > Chordata > Lepidosauria > Squamata > Elapidae > Bungarus > Bungarus multicinctus. The sequence goes on from CM042844.1 coordinate 57,535,608, forward strand.
CTTTGCAACCTAAATCTGACATGACTGTATCCATTGTTGACCTCTAGAAAAACTTATACTCTTGTTTTATGTTATTTTTGTTCAAGGACCAGACAGAGGAAGAAATGATGGAAATTTTTCAGAAGCATCATTCAGTTCTCCACAAGGAGTTGCCATAAAGAACAGTATTATTTATGTAGCAGATACAGAAAACCATCTAATTAGAAAGGTAAATTGATTGATTATGTTCTATCATGTCAGTACCAATTTAGCAACAACATAGACAATGTGTCCCTAACCTGGTCCTTACCTTGAATTTTTTATGGATAAAAAACAATGCCAACACAATTATTCAAGGGCTATGCAATGTGACCAGCAATAGTATTTCTAAATATATTTTTATTCCACGTAGATAGAAAAAAGTATTTTTATTTTTGTATTAAGCTTTTAAAGCAATTTACCAAATGCAGGTAATTCTCATTTAGCAATTGCAGTTGGGATCAACTACTTTGTCATTACGTGAAATGGTCTCTAAATGAAAAATCACATGACTGCAACTGTGGTTATGATTTTACTTCAACTTACCTTTGCTTTATGGCATCAGAGGGATATGGCTCCAAGCAATGGAGCAAGTCCCCACAGTGAAGAATGTTCACACACAAAGAAGCTGAGTAAAAGGGCAAATCTAATAGTTTTTTTTTTCCACTCTCCCACCGTTTAGAACACACTCCCAAAATGCTAGAATAATTAGCAAGAAGGAAATTAATGTTTGCATTTACATTCAGTGGAGAAGAAAAAATTATTAGTGAGTAAGCACCCATTGCACACTTACAGCTGTGAGCTACTTAGGAGCCAAAAAGCCTTCATTGTGAAATTGATTACATTCTTGTCAGCGTCAGGCGGCAGGAGGGTTTTAATCAACTAATTAAAGTCACAGATCTGAGTTTGTTAACTTGCAGTTAGCACCTTTCATGAAAGAGCTGCACTGCAGACAAAAGCAACCCAGGAAGAAGAAGCATGTTCAGGCAATGTCTTCACTCTGCAAAGAGGTGGGGTGGGGAAAGAAAACAGGTCAGGCATAGGACAACATATGTGAGCTGATTTTAATACACTTGACCAAGAGATGCTGCAGAATCTCTTTTTCACATATTTTTATTCATAAATGAAGACACTAGTCTCAAAAGCTGTTTTTTATTACTGTTAACATAACTGCGAACAATCACTATCTGAAGCAGTTGCTAAACAAGAGCACGGACCATTAGAAACCAGTTGTTCTCTGCACAGAACAATATGTGCATATGTCCATTGTATCTCATTTATATTCTTTCCATTGGAAACCATTTTGTAACTTTTTAATATGTTCCATATCAAACCTTATTTTCATTGGCATCACAAAATTTCAGTATCTTGATGCTGATAATCATCTCCAACCAATTTAGATCTAAACACATATGAAATCATCTCTAATTGTCATGTAGTGTTATTAGTAAGATGTTCCAAACTTTCCATGTTGTAACATCTGAAATGATTACCATGCCTACTCACTACTCTTAGAGTTAAGATTTAAAAAGCCAGCTTTTCATTTATACTGCTCTATATTTTTGTACATAATAAATTGTCATTAATTTATATTGTGGATTAGTCCTATAAGATACTGAATTAGGATTAATTAATGAACTTTATTATCTCATTTCATAGAAGTCATTTTCATTATATATTTTGATCTTGCAAGTTAATGGTTCTCAAACATTTTTATTTCAGGACCTCTTAAAAATGATTGAGGATATCAATCATTCTTAAAAATGATGGAGGATATCAAAGAGTTTTGGTTTATATTTCTGGATTAACATATTAGAAATTAAGATTTACAATATTTAAAGTATTTGTATCTTTAACTTAGGGACACCCTGAAAAATTCTCCGACCTCCAGGGTCCCCAGACTACAGTTTGACATCCAGTGTTTTGAGTGAAGAAAACCATTGTTATCCCTGACAGACAGATATAAATTCTTCACTAAAGATATAAACTATTTCAAAATTAAAGATATGTGCTACTCTGATACTAACTATAAAGCAGGGCACAAACTAACTCCCTGCTTGCACAAGTATAGTATATTCCAAATAAATATTACAGTATTAAAATATTTTGCTAAATATGGTTAACAGTATAAAAAGATGTGCCATTTTAAAAGTTTACTAGAAAAATTAATTAATGTGAATTCTTTGTGCTCTTTGAGTTTGTTTGTTTGTAATTAGTAAGAAGCTCAGAAAAATGCCAGGAATTTCACAGATCAACCCTGAGATACACATATTCTCTATTATTAAAATAAATCAATAATTGATTCTAGATTGACCTGCGGTTGGAGTTAGTGAGCACTGTTGCAGGAGTTGGAATACAAGGCACTGATAAGGAAGGAGGAGCCAAAGGAGATGAGCAGCCTATTAGTTCACCATGGGATATAACTTTGGGAAGCTTAGGTATTTTTTTATGATGTTTATATTTTATATTTATTATGCTTTTTTCAAATATTGTAGTCTGCTTAATACCATTGGCAGTAGATTACCATCTAATTTTTTTCCTTCTACTTACCCCTCCCCTTATCTCATGAGCGCAGAAGATTATGAGTCATCAGTATTTACAATAATTTCTATGTGCTGAAGGCAATCACATTTTTTTACTCATGTGCTTAATTATATGCTCAGATACATATAACCTGTATATTAAATATATAATTGTTTATCTTGTAGCAAAATAACTTTGCAAATGAAGGCAAATATACATGTCCAAGGATAATGTTGCAGGATCCAATCTGAGTTTGTCATCCAGATAGAAGGTTTGTTCTTCAAAGCTTTTGGACTCATGCTGGAAACCCATCTTCTGGGAATCTCCAGGATATATGCACTGAGCTGTTCTATGCATAGTATTTAAATGGTGCTTGGTTGTGTATGGCTTTTAGTTGTTGATTGGGGTGATGATGGCCAGTATTAAGTATTTAATAGTTGTGTCTTTGTGCTGCTGGGGTCTTGGTTTTGCATACCTGGTAAGATGGTGGTAAATCAACACTCCTATTGACTGTCAGGAGGCCCGTTTCCTCAGATTTCAATCATTTCTTTGACTATTTTTATCCCTGATCAGCCAACAATCTTAGTAGCTGTGAAATTGAATGCATGTCCTTATTCAGTGCAATGTAAAACTACCAATGAATTCAGGTCTTTTCATCTAATCGCTCATTCGTATTCTTGTGATCTACTAGTTAACTTCTTCTACAGTGACAGTCCATGCAGGGAATCTGGTAAATTATATTAGAAGTTTCTCCTACCTCCAAATGATGTTTGTATCACACAGATTTTAAAGCCAACTATCAACAACCCACTCAACAACTAACAGCCACATACAATCAGGCACCATATAAATACTATATAGCTCAATACACGCATTGAGAAGTTTGCTGGGAATAGGCTTAAGTATGAGTCCAAAAGTTTGGAAAAACAAACATTTAAACCCAAAGACCAATTCAGATTGGATTCTAAAATAATTTTGCTACATTTATTATAAAGTTTGAAATATAGAATATTGCTCATGTTTTAATATAAAATACAGTTTATTCATGAGAGTTCTTGTTTAAGACTAATGTTCTAAAATGGTTTGCTACTCATTTTATTCATGTATATGGGGCTATTCATTCATGTATATGGGACTTTTGGTCAGGTCCATAGGATCTACCAGTTGCAGCCCTTTCTGGATCGGGATGTGCTTCACACGGTCACCTCCGCCCTCGTAAACATGGGGCTCCCCTTGAAGAGCACTCGGAAGCTCCAGCTGGTGCAGAATGCGGCGCGTAGGTGGTGTTGGGGGCTCCTTGGGGCTCCCATGTCACGCCGCTCTTGCACGAACTGCATTGGCTCCCAGTGGTCTTCCGGGTGCACTTCAAGGTATTAGTTACCATCTTTAAAGCGTTCCATGGCTTGGGGCCGGGGTATCTATGGGACCGCCTCCTGCCATCATCGGCCTCGCACCAGCCAATACGCTCCCATAGAGTGGGTCTCCTCGAGGTGCTGCCGGCTGGATGGCTGGCGACCCCGAGGGTGCGGGCCTTTTCGTTCGGGGCACCCTCCCTCTAGAACGAATTACCCCCAGAGATGATGACCATCCCTGATCTCCTTCCGGCGGGCAGTGAAAACTCATCTATTTCACCAAGCCGGTCTGGCCTAGGGTTCTTTTAGGGTTTTTAATCTGGTTTTATTTGGTTTTTAGTCTTTTTAATTCCTTTTTACATGTTTTTACCTTTCAACCATTATATTTGATTTTTAATTGATCTTAATTTTGTATTGTTGTTGCATTTTTATCGGCTGTACACTATCCTGAGTCCTGTCAGGGAAAGAGGGTGGTATGTAAGTTTAATAAATAAATAAATAAATATTAATGCAAAATATTTTGTTCTCAGATATGTAAGTGAAAGGGGAAAAATGCTTGAGAAAAGTTACAGATCCATTTTAATTAATGGAGTTTAATCCTAAAGAGTAAAATGCTCTTTTCAATAGCAAATACGTATGCAGAATTGGAATCAATCAAATGTATATTTATATTGCTTTTTTCAGTAAGATTAAACAAAATGGTAGTACAAAATATAAATTACATGATCATAAGGACAAAAGGCTTGAATTATATTACATGATGACACGTGTATATTCATTCAAGAGATCAAGACAAGCAATTTTTTTAAGCACATGCATCCATTTTGTGACAACAAAGACAATTTAAATGTATATAGTTTAATCTTTTTCTGAATTTAATATAAATACTTATATTTTAACTTTTAAAATAATAAATTTTCAGCTCTAGTGCTTTTGAATAACATTGGCATCTTATTACTTTATTACTGACCATGTGCTTTTCAACATGTACATGCAGAGGATGTTCTTTCCATTCTCATCTATTTTTATTCAGTGCTATTGAAATCAAGCAGTGCTAAACGCATTTTTGGTTGAAGTGTGAAGTGTTCTTGATAGCTGCATTCTTTCTGAAAGACACAGATCTAAGACCTTAGTGTTATGATCTATAAGGGTAGCTATGATTCACACTTTTGTGTGTATAGCTAGCAAAAGTCACTATAATGTCCCATAAAATAAGGATTTTAAATAAACAATTTTGAAATATGCAGCATATATGCATATATGAGAGAAAGTCTCGGTGAAGGGCAAGTGTATATAATACTACACAACGTATGACAGTATTTAAGTGTTTTATAAAAAAATGACAACTGTTTTTAATGTATAATTGTCCTATTTAAAAGACTGTGATTAAAATATCACTCTTCACATTCATGGACTTAGATGCATAACATGCCTGATTCTGCAACTCAGTTCAATTGATTTTTTTTTCTTATTTACCCAAAATAAACAGATATTGTTGCAGAATCTTCTGCAATTCCTTCTAACAATGGTTTATTGGCAAGAGTTTCTCATTTGTATTTAAAAATAAAATCAGATATTCCATAGCAGAAACTATCAGATATTTTGACTAACGGTGGCTTGCTGACATTAGTGTGAGAGGGAGAGGGGGAGAGAGAGAGAAAGGGAGAGAGAGAATTGTTTATAAAAAAGAGCAATTTTTACCCAAAATTATGCCAAGCAGGCAGGCAGATTGAGTTATTCACAGAATCACAGATTCATTCAGAGATCTGTGAGATTGACTACCTGAGCCTGTCACATAAAATTTGCTTGCAAGCAAACTTATAAAATTTGCTAGCAAGCAAACTCACAAAATTAACTCACAACACACCATGTATGTAAATATTGATTTTTTTAATAAAAAAAAAAGAGAGCAACTTTTATCCAAAATCAGGCAGAGCAGGCAGGCAATTGAATCACAGATTCACTTAGAGATCTGTGTTTCTGCTATCGGCTAGCTGAGTCTACACTGCTTCAGTCCTAAAGAAGGTTTGGCTCTGCTTAAGCCGAAGATTAGCTAGAAAGCAAGAAATCCAATGATTTCCTGCTTTCTAGCTAATCTAAATCTCCCGACACAGCAGAAAAGCTGATGGCCGGAAAAAGGAAAAATAGCAATTTAGCAGTCAAGTTTGCCAGGTAAGGAGTAAGTGGGTAGGAAGGGCGGGCCATGTGGGTGGTGCAGCCTTGTGTTCCTGCGCAGCCTGGATTAATTGCTTTGGGGGGTGTTCTAGGGGGTGACATTTCTCAGCAAACCACCAGTGGGCCGTGGACCACCGGTTGGCGACTGCTGACTTACAAGATTGCCTTATGATATATGCCATATGATATCTGCCTGCCTACAAAATCTGACAAGGATAGGTGCGTTCCAGATCTTTCCAGGAAGAATGCCTTTTCAATGCTAATTCTTATGAACAATTTTGTTCTTGCCACAAAGTTGGCCCTGTCCTTTCTGATAGGTTTCAGAAAGTCTGTCAGGATCTGTTCTTTCCTTGGGCTTTGGGTCATGATATGTGGTGTTTTAGAGGGTCGCTTGGATGATGATGGCATTTCTGTTTAAATCACCTTGTTATTATTTCATTATTGATTAACTCATGTATTTTGTTTTATTTTATTTTTAAGGAATGACAAATGACATTTTGTTCATGAGAAAAATTCACCAGGGATAACTTGGAAACCCCCAATATTTGTATCATAATAAGAACTTTTTGTTATAATATTTGGTTATAAGACCAAGTACCAGTTCGTAATAGTGTCCACCAGAATGCGCTCTACTTTTATACTGTTCACTTATTATATCTATTAAATGTATTAAAATATTTTCCCAGAAAAAGAATTATTATTTTTCAGGAAATGATGAATCCCTTGGGAAGCACTGAGGTCACAAGGGTTTCTCAGAGCTATTAATTGTACAGTGTAAATAAATTCCAAAAGGAAATTTAGAAGCTCATATGTGTGGTATTATATAATTAATACATATTTTCCTCTATAATAATTTAGGACGAACAAGGGAAACCCATCAGCTCTTAAAAGATTCAAGTCACGCACACAATGGTATTGCGTCAATACAGTATCATTTTCCATCCATACCCCTGATCTTGTTGCTTTTATTGGACAACACAGCCTTTAGAAATTAAGGCTACTTCCACAAAAGAAATTAAAATGATTTCTTCCCTTTCCTTTGCCTGAACTCATCACATGGGAAAAGCAAATAGGAAATTATATTTCTAAGAAATAGCTTTCTGCTTAGAAATATACTTCATTCTGATTTTAAAATCACAAACTTGGCCACCTTCATATACCATGCCATTTCTGATCAAAGCTCATTTTTATTTTTTTGGAATTCTTAAATTGATAAGATATAATCAGATATTTAAGTTGCTGAAATATACTGCACGACTGCAAAGATTTCTGCATCAAAACAAAGACCTAGAATTATAGAAATCCTCAAGATAGCAACTATGCTCAGTAATCTTTGTTTAATGATATTCAAAGTTACAACAGCGTTGAAAAAGATAACTGGTCTTTACAATAACTATCACAGCATCATCTGGAATCACATGATCAAATTTCTCGCATTTGGCAACCAGGAAGTATTTATGATGGTTGCAGCATCCTAAAGTCACATGATTGCCATTTGTGACCTTCCAACAAGCAAGTCAATGGGAGAAGCCAGGTTCACTTAACTATGTAATTCAAGTAATGACATGGTTACTCACTTAATGACTATGGCAAAAAGGTAAAATCAAGAATGACTCACTTAACAACTGCATTGTTTAGCTATAGAAGTTCTGGTCCCAACTATGGCCATCAATTGAGAACTATTTGTAATAGTTAAAAGCATGATGGAATTGTGTTTTACCAGCTTTATAAAATGCCTAGAGGGAAGGGCCTCTTTTCCTTTTTTTTAATGTAGTCATTTAAGCCATGTATTTTCTCTTCCACAGTTTGTTTTTAGCTGTAAGAACTCTGCCACTCTGAGATCTTGGCAAGTACAATCGATCAACATCACTTTTTGGGTGCAGAGCATGGTGCATTGTCATTAGTTTTCTTGTCTTTCAGTTCAGGTTATCAAGTTCTAGCTGAGTCCAATCAGTTATCCCAGCTGAGTATTATATTACAGGTACTGCCCAAGTGTTAGTTGCCTTTATGATGTTGTTGTTCTTTGTTATACATTCAGGCAGATGTTTAGATTGGATTTCACGTTTTTATCTAGTAAGTCAGGACCTGACAGATGTTGATGTTTAATGATGATGATGATTTGTATCGAATTTATTTGCTGTTCATCTCAGGGTTCAAAGTGATACTTTTTTTTCTGAGATTACCACAAAATTCTGAATCAAAGAGGTAAAAGTTACCAAAAATATTTTTAATATTGTGGTACAGAAGCTTTTGCTGAATTGGAGTCTTAGAACAACAATAAGCACAATTAAATATTACTGTTAACTGCTACAGTGTTAAGCAATCCAATGCCACAAAATATTTCTATTCATAGTTAGAATTAATATTAGTCTTTTGCTAGTTTTCATATCAGTTGAAATTGTTAACAAGCTTCCATCCCACTCTACTTACCACTGATATATCATTAATTGCACAATGATTACAAACATTTCCCATTTTAGGAAATGGTAAATGTTTAATGGCATTTCTTGTTCTGGATTTTATTTTTTGCATATACTTAGAATTCACCTGTTTCATAAGCACCTGGCAGGTATTTAAAGCCTAGGCTACTTTAAATTGCAAAACGCAGGCACAATTGCTAGTGGGGATAAATTTTGTTCAGTATTAAAAATAGAATTATATATATTGAGCATTTTAATTATCCAAATTCAGAATGAAAACATGTCTACAGAGCAATTTGAAGTTATTGTTATATAAGGAATGAGGCAATTTGCTACCAAAAGATCATTTATTTATTTATTTTTATTTATTATTTATTATCTAATTTATATGCCGCCCTTCTCCGGAGACTCAGAGCGGCTTACAGTCTTTAGAGCACCATGCTAAGTGCTTGGCAATAGCCTTCATTCCATTGTATATGCCTGCTTATTACTAGGGCATTTTGGCCCCCCCAAGCAGATTTTACAAAGTCAGCTAATTGCTCCCAACAATCTTAGGTCCTCAATTTACCTACCCTGAGAAGATGGAAGGCTGAGTCAACCTTGAGCCCGGTGGGATTCGAACCCGCACTAATTGCAGGCAATTGAGCTACGTGTTAGATGATTAACAGCCTGCACCACCAAGATCACTTCTCCTCATGTGTTCTTATTGTTTCAGCAACTCACAAAGATGGTGTTCTTTGGATTGCCATGGCAGGCATACATCAAATCTGGGCACTTATGTTGGAATGTGGAAAACTACCTAAAGGAAGGTAAGTCAGAATATTAGACTGCCTTACCATCATCCTATGATCATATTATTTGTTTATAGTATTTATTTATTAGTCTTGTTTGCTACCCATTTCGCCTAGGAAGAGGTGATGATAATCTGATTGCACTTCTAAATATTGTTATACATACCTTCTCAGTCTAGGTTTAGTTTATCCAACTCTTCAGAAAGAAATGCAAACTATTTGGAATAATCAGGATTTGAATGAGCATGTTCTGTTTTTATTAAAGCAATGTTGATTCATTGATGATCATGCATCAACAACTTGATGCCAATTCTTAATGACCACATAGATGGACCTTATCCTGGACGATCTCCCCTGACCTGTCCTTTCAGATCTTCCAACAGTACATTTATCATTGCTGTAATCAAGTTGTCTTCTTGATTAAGGTTGCTAGGAAAGGGTTGCTATTGTGGAGGTGAAATGAACTAAATCTATCTTGTAAGCTAATTGAGTTTTGGAGAAAAATAAGTTATAAAAGAAATAACTTTTAAAGATTAGCAAGTGTTACATACAATATAGAAATCTATGTCTCCCTCTCTGTCTGTATTACATCACTGAACATTGCATAAAATACATTTTGAATTATTTCATAGTTTTAAAAATATGGAAAAGAAAGCTTATTTTTGTTCATAGCATCAAACACATTGAATGTAACTTCTTGTATAAATTGTAGGTTCAAGTGCATTTTCAACATTTATGTGAAGCCACTGGGGGAGATCATCCGTGGTCTTGGGGTGCAGTGTCATCTGTATGCTGATGATACTCAGCTTTACATCTCCACCCCAAACCACCGCAACGATGCTGTGGAGGCTGTGTCCCAGTGCCTGGAGGGTGTGCGGATTTGGATGGGCGGGAACAGGCTCCAGCTCAACCCTTCCAAGACTGAGTGGCTGTGGTTTCCGGCGCCCCAATATAGTCATCTGACTCTGTCGCTGGCTATTGGGGGAAAGATCTTACCCCCCACAGAGAGGGCTCGCAATTTGGGCGTCCTCCTGGATGCCTTTAGAAGATCATATTGTCTTTAGAAGATCATATTACGGCCGTCTCCAGGGGGGCTTTTTATCAGGTTCGCCTGATTCACCAGTTGCGGCCCTTTCTGGATCGGGACGCCTTACGTACGGTCACTCATGCCCTTGTCACGCCTGGACTACTGTAACGCTCTCTACATGGGGCTCCCTGTGGGGAGCACCCGGAGACTTCAACTGGTACAAAATGTGGCCATGCGGGTGGTTATGGGGGCATCATGAAACTCCCATGTGATGCCTCTCCTGCACGACCTGCATTGGTTGCCGGTGGTTTTCCGGGTTCGCTTTAAGGTTCTGGTTTTGACCTTTAAAGCGATCCATGGAATTGGACCAGGTTATCTGCAGAACCGCGTACTGCCGGTAATCTCCCACCGACCTGTGCGCTCCCACAGAGAGGGCCTTCTTCGGGTGCCGACGACATCCATGTGCCGTCTGGCGACTCCTAGAAATAGGGCCTTCTCTGTGAGGGCTTCCGCCCTCTGGAATGGTCTGCCTCCGGAGTTACGCAATAACACCAACCTGAAAGCTTTCAGACGTGCATCTTTGAGCAGGCCGGCCTGTGCTGAAATGGGATTTTTAGTGTAATTTTAGTATTCGAGTTTTAAATTGGGATTTTAAAATTTGGGGTTTTATTAATTTATTGGTAGAGGGTATAATTTTAGGCAGCCTCAAGATATTTAATTCTCTTTTCACTTTTATAATTGTAAAACGTTTTATGGTTGGCTGTATACTGCCCTGAGTCCTTCGGGAGAAGGGCGGTATATAAATATGTTTAATAAATAAATGTAGAGCCTATGAAAATCTCACTCCTATCTTTTTTTAAAAGTGATTTGAAGAAAGGAACTTGTCTTCGATTTGCTGGAAGTGGAAATGAAGAGAACCGAAACAATGCATATCCCCACAAAGCAGGCTTTGCTCAACCTTCTGGTCTCTCTGTTGCTGCTGAAGATCCATGGAGTTGCCTTTTTGTTGCAGACAGTGAGAGTAGTACTGTGCGAACAATTTCTCTAAAAGATGGCACTGTGAAACTCCTTGTAGGAGGCGAGAGAGATCCAATGGTAATCTAAATCTGTATTTCTCTGTGTTTTCCATTGATCCTACACAGCCAAATCAGAAAATCTCTGATCCCCATGGATAAAAGCTTATTTTAAATGCCAATTGGTCACATATTTGTTACTTATTACAATAGTTAATTGAAATCATTAAAAAAAGATTAACTTTCAGTACAATTGAATTAGTCTGCTAATAATCATCAGATTCATGCCAGCATGCAGATATATCTGCTGTGAAACCAGAAGGGACAATAAAGATTTGTTTTCAAATTTTGTTTTAGGAAAAAATAGTTGCAATATTAAATAATAAACAATCTTCTCTTATTAATGGTTAACAAAAAGTTGAATTTTGCCATTCATATTAATCAAAATATTTTAAAATAGCCATTAATATTTTGAAATGAAGGCAGACATAAGTTTAAAAAAAAGGTTAATCAAAAAATGGTCTCGATGTTTTGTTATCATGAAGATAAACCAAAGGACTAGTCTGTATCTCTTACTGATTCAGAAGAAAAAACAATCTCTCATTATTTTTTTGAGATTTTGTTTTATTGACTGCCCATCTTTATCTAAGTGATTCTGGGCAGCTCATAACAGGTAAAAACAAGCCAAGGCAGACAAATTAAAATGAATATTTAAAAAGCTTAGAAAACTAACCACAATAATTTAAAAAGAAAATCATAATTAGTGGCACAATTCATCCTACATCAGCAAAACACAGGTATTGGAAGAGCTTTTATTGTTCTGTTACATAAAAACAGATACATTAGAGCTTAGAGCTAGTTTAGGGATATTCCACATTTCCAAGCTCAACTAAACCCCCCCTCTTTGAAATAGAATTCACTCTGTTTCACTCTATATAAGAATTCTTATTTTAAATATCTGAATTGATATTGTGAAATGGCAGGAGACAAATTTTGAATTGAAATGAATTGAAATAACTTTTTGTCATTTTCCTGTATACACAATGACACACATTAAAATAAAATTCCTATGAACTCTGCACTCTCGCTTGCTCTCACTCTCTCTTTCTCTCTCTCAGCATCAAAAAATGCCAAATTATATAAAAATTACACCAAAACGTGTAATGTGTGTTTATATGTAAAACATAACCGATTTTGACTACATAGAGAAAAAAAGACTCTACAGAGCTAACAAGATTGATACTATATGGTATAAAGCTGATACAAAATTTGGTTGTTCTGCTTCTGATACTGCAAAGTCTTTTCACAGAAGATAACAAGGAAAACCAGTCATGGACAAGATATGTAGAATACCTGACAATACTGCAGACCCTGATCAAGCATCGCTTATATGCCATGTCCTGGATAGAAGGAAGTTCACAATAATCTTTTCTGCTGTCCTCATCATTCTCTGCATAGCTTTCTGGCTTGAAACAGTAACACTTTTCATGGTTAGAGTGATAACCCAATAGATATGTGTAGGTTAGTTCTGAGATTAATGCCAAATTATTGTTTATTGTCAAGAAAAATTGTTTTTATGAATCTACTTTGAATTCAAGTTAATGTTTTAACAAGTCACACTGATTATTACTAAATTTAATTAAACTTGTAATTTAATAATCATTACAATACTTCCCAAATATTTTTTTTAAGAATTTATTTGCTTTTGGTGATGTTGATGGAGCTGGGACGAATGCAAAACTACAGCACCCATTAGGAGTAGCTTGGGACAAGAAAAGAAGCCTCCTTTATGTTGCAGATTCCTATAATCATAAGGTGAGGTTGCATACTTCATTTTCACTAGAAAATCTAGTTTATTATTCAGTAATACAAAACTTTGTATTGCAGAGTATAATGGTACATCTCTTTGTATATTTGCATGTATTATTGCAGTTCCTTTTTATATTTCATATTTCAAATGATATTTCAGGCAAGTTTTAAATTTGTATAAAGTACCTCAGGAAAGTTTCTTAGACTGAAATCAAACAAATGAATTCTAACAATTGATAAATAACAGGTAAAAAGTACTAAACATGGAGTCAAAATGATAAAAATATTTCTTTCATTTTTTTTACCCAACAAATTGAAAAAAAGTTAGTGTCAGGCTTCCATGATTCAACTTACTAAAAACTTAGCCAGACCCACAGCACATTCAGAGCTAGATGGGACTTTTAATTGCATACTAGGATGAAATGATGATAAACAGTTGATTATCTTCTGTCAGCTTCAGAAGAAGACTGTTCTTTTAGCCCAATGGTTAACATCTGTGTTTCTCTTTCTCGCCTTTCCTGCAGCCTTGTATTTTGCAGCCTTGAATCTTGGCAGCTGTTGATTGCTGAAATAGCCAAAGTTTCTGACTTGCAAAAATCTATCCGCATAAACCTAACTCCTACCCTTAGAGGTTAAACTCTCCATTACTTTATGATTTAATTCCCAATTTGTAAATGTTATACTAGTCACGTTTATGAATCTAACCCATAAACATTACAGCAAGTTGATGAATTTGTGTTCCTCGGTAAAATGTTATTAAATATATGGAAATGGATGGAGATACTTTTAAGATGTCAAAATAATGTTAGAAAAGAAGGGGATAATGTGATCTGTCAAAGGAAATTAATGTTGATAAAAATAAGCAGAAAGATTGTACATAAGAATATTCTTCCTGCTTTATTATACAGAAGTGAGAGTTGGTATGAGAATAAATAAATGCTAAATGCAATGGGAATGGATTGCTTAAGAAACGTATGTGGTAAAATAAGAAGAGATAAGATCATTAATGTATAGGTGCTGAATTAATGTGGGTTGAACATAGAAATGAGATTTCAGGCAAAGGAACATGTTAAAACTGATGTGATACAATCTCAAAACTGAGGGATCCTTAGAGCTATCTGACCTTGGTTCCTTTCTTGCAGACATTTCATTACCCAAATTAGGTAAAACCCATCAACTCTAGGACTAATAATGTTATCTAATTTGGGTACTGAAATGTCTGCAAGAAAAAAAATCCAAACTCAGAGAGCTCCTGGGACCCTTTATTTCAACCCTGAGCTACAAATATTCCCTTTATTGGAATCTCAAAACCTAATATATAACAAAAAAATGGTAGTCAAGAGGAAGACTGAGAAGACTGAGAAAGCTATTGCTCAACAGAATTGATGGAATCCTTAAAAAGAGAGAGTTATATTAGCCTTACCAGGTAGACCAGACGGGAAACAGCACTTGGTGAGCTATTTCTATTTTCTTGTAAGGCCACATTAACAGAATCTTACAAGCCTGAAAGTACATATCTTCCTTTACAGCGCAAGAAAAATGAGCTTCTTGCCCTCCATTGTCCAGCTGTGGACTGTGCACTCTCTTATCTGATGGTTTCCTAGGTAGCATCTCTTTGTCCCCATCTCCCACAGCCAATCCTAAATATCATTAAAGAATATATTCTCAACATATCAATTGAGAAGTTAAAAAAACAAAAGAATATATGATTGATTGGTTGTTTGTGTGATAATCTTTACTAGGATCACTGACTTAGAATAAAACAACCAGTTTCACAAAAAAGAATGAAAGGACAAAGCATAGAAGGCCATAAGATAGGAAGGAAAGCAAAAGGACAATAAAAACACTGTGAACTCTAAAACCAGTGGTCGCCAACTGATGGGCTGGGGACCACTAGTGGTCTGCGATAAAATTTTGGTGGTCCTCAGAGAAATGTCCCCCCAAAGCACTCCCCCAAAGCAATTAATCCAGGCTGCGCAGGAACATAACTCTCTTCAACCCACATGGCCTGCCCACCCACTGGCCCCCACCCTTCAGCCGAATGCAAACCTTACCTTGAGTAGAGCCACACGAGCTGGAACTGGAAGGTAAGACCAACAGCGGGGGAGGGAAATCTGCCCCAGGGTGGCTTGCTGTCATTGGTGGAAAAGTCAGTCCCATATTCCAGAGCTGCAGTAGTCACAAGACTGGCCCTTTGGTCATCCTGGAGCAGCTCCTCCAGTCCATGGCAGGCCGATACACTTGGGTGGAGGAGCTGTTGCTCCGGGATGACCAAAAGGGCAGTCCTGTGACTACTGCAGCTCTGGAATATGGGACCGACTTTCCCACCAACGTAAGCAAACTCAGTCAAAATTAATATTAGAGGTCCACAAGATTTAAAATTATGAGTTTGGTGGTCCCTGAGGTCCAATAGGTTGGCGACCCCTGCTCTAAACAATTTCTAAGCTATCAGTAAGAGTGCAAATGACATTTACTATAGTAAGTTCATATAGCAGGATATTTAAAGTAGAACCTAAATCACAAACAACGATATTTTAAAAATAAAATACTGAAGCTATGTATGAATTATTGCACGGATGTAGAAACTGGCATGGTTTCAAGAACAGAAATATGCTAAAGAGGATAATGAATATTGCTGGTGAAAACTGAGGTTAGATTTCCTTTTATTTATTTTTTTGTTCTGTGTCTTTAATTTGTTTTATTTACTACTTTTTACTCTTTTTATGTACTATAAAGTTACCTGAAAAGAGAACAGCGTGGTGGTTATGCATGTATAAAAAAGTGGGAACTATTATTAATTTGAATTATGAAGCACTACAAAGGCTAATATCACTGGGTTGCCATTAATAATTCTTTTGATATTAGTCAATCTTTGTTCCTATATGTTTTTTAAAGTATTTTGTAAATTTCTAGATCAACCTAACAACATAATCTCTTTGTAGTCATTTTAAATATGGATAGGACTATGATTTATAAGGACATTTGTCATAAAATTCAAGAAATAGTATAACATTACTTTATGTTCTACAAAGTGTCTTCTTTGTTTTGTTCTAGATTAAATTTGTAGATCCCAAAATGAAGAATTGTGCCACTTTAGCAGGTACAGGAGAAGCAAGCAACATAATTGGTTCCAGCATTACCACATCAACTTTTAATGAACCAGGAGGGCTATGTGTTGAAGATGGAGGACAATTTCTTTATATTGCAGATACCAACAACCATCAAATTAAAGTGATAGATTTAGAAACCCGTACTGTTTCACTGGTAAGTTACTATATAAAAAAATATGGATAAAATTTTCTGTTTGAAAATAAATTATTAGAACTAAATTTAATTCTACTACCTGGATTGCATTATACATGCATTATTGCAGTGTTTTATAATGGCCTGGCAAACAAAATTGCTTTTGTGTTAAGGATATCCTGTTAAGCTTAAAATAAATGTTCCATCTGTTTTAAGAGGTTAGAAAGGACACTAGTGCCCTTAGAATAAGTTGAGATAGAAAAACCTTCACTTTCAGAACTTATTTTGACATAGATATGATTTAATCACATCTTGCTCTTTTAAGAACCATGTGTTCCTTCGGTCCATTTCCCCATAAATTGGAAATAAGGCCCATATTATTGAATCATTTGAATACAAATAAAGTAAATATTTGGATTTTTTAATATCAGCCTGTACTCTACTAAATTGAGAACCTCTGCAACAGAAATAGACTATTAGGAAAAGAGTAAGAAGGGATGGGGCAGAAGATGTTATCCATCAGATACTCTTTCAGTTCATATTATCAATACCACTCTAAGACTTGCTTGTACGGTGTTCAGAAAGGATTACAACCCTGCCTATTCCCAGTGTACTTCAAAGAATGTTCTACAGTGCTGCTTATGTAGCTTTGGCCATGTCATGGAAACCACCTTTCATGGCATTTAGAAACGAAGTATTTCATTATCATGAACAACATTATTTCATTTATTGTACTCAAGCGAGACAATAAAACTGTCAATATAATAAATTCATAAACAAATAGTTATGCATTAAAGTGTCATAAAATCACACATATGATTTATAAAAGACTAAAAAAACCATATAAAATATTTTTTTATTTATCATGTGAAATCAGAAACTTCAATATTATACTTTGTTTTATCATAGACTCATAGTGTTGGAAAGACTCCTGGATATCTTCCAGTGATGGAACAGCCAAGCTATCCATGATTTAAGAATTCTCACAGCAAATAAATTCCTTCTTATTTATCTCTCTCTCTCTCTCTCTCTTTCTCTCTCTCTCTCTCTCTCTCTCCCTTCCTCCCTCTCTCTCCCTCCCTCCCTCTCTCTCTCTCCCTCTCTCTCTCTCTTTCTCTGTAAAAATAATTTTAAAGGATATTTTAAGATAGTGTGAGCAAACAATTTTATTCCTTTTACTTCAAAAGTACTAATAGTACAATTAATTCTATACTTGTCTTCAGATCTTGATTTTGCCTTAGTAACACATATTGCAAAATTACGTAAAGGAAAGTATTTGTTATAGCATTAATGCTGCTTCCTCAGTAAACTAGTGATTTTTTAAAATCAAACATTTATCTTATATGTTTTACAATTTATCATATACAACTGCCAAAATATATTCATTAGGTTATTTAAATTGGAAATCCAACAAATCAAAACTTCTAAGAAATGTAGCATTTATCAATTCTTTTGTTTGACTTGAAACAAAAAGACAAATGCATTGAAAAGCTATGTATAAGGTATGCCAGAGTCTAGAAAATCTCCTTAATAGTAATATACCAAACGTCTTCTATAAAGCATAATCTTTTATTTCATGACTGAATAGTAATATACCAAACGTCTTCTATAAAGCATAATCTTTTATTTCATGACTGAATGGATTGCTTGCTAACCATTAATAATTTGTTTTACTTTTATATGTTTTTATCTAGTTGTTATTCAGACAATTTTGAAACTTGAACTTGTGAAAGTAGGAGGAATAATCATAGTGCTTATTAAAACAAATTAACAGCCTAATTCTAGGCATACTTCTTTTCAATAGGGAGTTTCTTCTGCATCCCATGAAATATTAGGCATCTAGTGTTGAATATAATTCCACTGTGTATGTAGGGGGTTTGTTTCTCCTTCCTACAAAAAGGGAATGTTTATTCTTGATTTAAATTCTGTTTCGCAAAAACTGAACAAATTAATCAAAGTGACAATAAAAGGCATCAGTCCCACCTGTTCAAAAGGAGTTGGATATACATTATCCAATGATAGAAACTTAATACATATAACACTACAATTTCTATTCATGTAATCTGGAGTAAGCAGCACTGAATTTAATGCATTGAAATCGATTTTTAAAATGTAATTTACTTAAGGTATTTGAAGACTGCTTCCATTGTCAAAGCATCTTGAGGCAATTTATAATAAAAACTTAAATGAATACATAATACAATTCTATATTACACAACATAAACAGTACATTTTATTCAATACAAATATATATTGATTAAAAATGAGGGGGAAAGGGGTAAGCTTTCTTCCAACATTCATACTAAGAAGGCCCTCAGAAAGTGGAGACTTATTAACAAGGGTCTAAAATGTATCATCATAATGAACATAGAGAACATCTCAGATCACAGCCATTATCACTCTCCTGCATTGCCTCATGAGGAGCAGCCATCTGGACCACCTGTGGGTGATGTCCCATCCTTTCCTTATCTAGAAAGGTTCCAAGAAACCAGCCCATACATCATTTCCTTGGCCTTTGCTGAGGTTGTCAGTAATTCAATTTGCAATATTTGCTCTGAAAATCCCATCTGAATCAGCCTGATAATGACATTTGTTTTTTCAAACTTTAGAATATGAAATTATATCTCAAAAATTAATATGTTTTCTATTGCTTTGATAGCTTCCCCTTCTACACGTTGACACAGTAGACACTTTAACTAGAGGGAGTATTAAAATGACTGATAAAGCAGAACTACCAAGGCTCCCTAAATCGACTCCACATTTACAGCTACCTTCACTGATTGTAAGTCCAGGCCAAGTTCTTCAGTTCGTGTTGATGCTCAACTTGCCTTCAAATGCTAAACTGACTGAAGAAGCACCTAGCTCCTGGTTTTTTACTGCAGAAGGTAAAAGAGTCCATGTTCCTGTTTATAGGAGATATATGCTAAATTTCTGCTTCTCTGTTATCCAAATACTTAGGTGGTAGAAGCCTGGTTAAAAGAAAATAAATCCTTACGGATAGATATATCCTTATTATCTAATAGAATTTTCATTTAAACCTATTCCTGACTTTGTAACATCAATTTTAAATAGAATGTACAGCCCACAATTAAAACAATTTATATAACCTACATTTAATTACAATCTTTTAGTCAATTGGGAAAAAATGAAGCTGATTGAACTAATGAAATGTTTATTGCATTCAGAAGGAGGCTGCTTTTAGAGTAACCGAAAAGGATTTAAATTTTTTTTAATGATCTGTATATAAATACCGAGTTTTTTCATTTGCATATACATTTTTATAAAACTTTGGAACACGTGAATAATTATATACTTCAACTTGTAATTTATTCCTGCATTAATCTGATTCTGTCTTGTTGAAAGTCTTCCACTAGTTCCTCCACAGTTGTTTTAGTACAAACCTTAATAATAATGTTTTATGATTAGATGAAATCATCAAATCGTAATAGATTACATTTTCTTTTCTAGGTAATGAATGGCTACTTTGTGATCCTCATAGATCTGGGACTATTGCAGACATATTTGAACAGCCTATAATCCCATTTCAGCTACCCACTAACTGCCTGTCAGCTGACGCCTTATTGTCAATCAATGTGTGCCTCTATTACTGTAGCAAAGACAATAATGCCTGCATGATGAAAGGAATCTCATTCAACCAGCCTTTCCATATAGCAAATGTAAACCAAAAAAGTATAGCACCAATTGAGCTCACATATACATTTTAATTTTAAGCACAGCAAAGCACAAAAAAATGTATTGGCTTATTTACTATAGCCTAATTTTTACCACAATACTATATGAGTTATTACATGTATGAACTTAAAGCAAACCTTGCAAAAACGTATGTTTGCATAAATGGAATGTGAGAAATCATGAAACTAACTAAATCTTAGTAACCTTGTTAACTTATTGTATAAGCAATAAATACTAGAGTTGGAATCACTGGGGGAAAATATCTAAACATAGAAAAGATCAATTTCTATCTTCAGAGCATAATTAATGTTGGAAATTCACATTTGTTTGATTTTTTTCCCTGTGTTATATAAACATTTGTCATCACATGTTTTCTGGACCAGGAGGCCTTGCTCGCTGTCACGTCTTGATCACCTGTCTGTTGGATTACCGCAATGTGCTCTATATGGACCTACCTTTGAAGATCACCCAGAAGTTACAACTGGTCCAGCATGCAGCAGCGTGTGCTTGAGCTTTGCCTGTTTTACCATTGCTGCACTAGCTTCTTGTTGTTTTCTGGGTGCAATTCAATGTTGGTTACTACTTTCCAGCCTTAAATGGCTGTAGGACCACCTCAAGATTTCTGTTCATCCTACCAGATCAGATAACATGGTTTGTCTAGATCCCTTTTCTTAAATATTACCTCTGGTAGGACTTTTAAGACACAGTAGCTGCCCTGGCCCTTTGGAACAACCTGTCCCTTGAGATTTGGAGGGCCCCACCCTTTAACTTCTGAAGGGCTATGAAGACCTAGCTCTTCATTCAGACTTTGGGCTAGAATAGAAGTGAACCAGCAAATGTAAGTTTATGTCATGTTGCAGCAGTGTGGTTGACTACATGGTGGTGAGAGTTGGTTAGTTGCTAGCATTTTTATGTATAAGAAAGATGGCCTTACAGGTTTTATAAATAAATCTTCAACTTTTTGTAAAATAAAATAAAATAAAAGCAAAATATTGACAAGTAAAATATGCAGTGTAAAATAGTTTTTCACATAAACTTAAGGGTTTTTTTTGAAAAAAAATAATGATGTTTAAACCACACATTCTACATATATTTGCTAATGACTTATACAGAGTAATTGCTATGCAAAAGCTAAGTGAATTGATATTTATAGCTAAAAACAATATTTTAAATAAAATCTAAAAAAATAAAAGGTTAAATAATTAGGGTTTTTAAAAAATTTTCTACAACCTTAAATTGCTTGTCAAGGCTTGTTTTGAAAGAGACTAATGGGGGGGTGTAGGTTGGGGTATGATAGGATATGGTGTATGGTATAGCATGGGGTATGGTATGGTACAAGTTTTAAATAATATTTACTAGTATAAAGAAAAGATACAAAACAGATCACATTCCAAAAATAATACTATTCTTGTCAACATTGTATAGAATTTAATACTTTACCAGCAATCTGTCCTATATTGCAAACTATTTGTAAGAACTGTTAAGTGCAATTGTGTGATAAAAAAAAATAACAGGCATGGTGTTATTCTTTGCTTTATGAAAAGTTTATTCCCCTCATAGGTTTTTTATGTAGTCAAAAAGAAAAAAATCAATAGAATAATACTTGGAAACAATAGCACCTCTTCATATACTATATTTTACATTATTTTTAATGCCATCTTGGATAAAAACCAGAAACTTACTCATACATTTTCAGTCACTGACTTTTTTTAAAAAAAAATCTTATTTTACATAGAAGTAAAATAACAGAACCACTCTTTTAGGTCAGGAAATTAATAGACTTTCTCTATTCCCACCAGACTGAGAGTAAAGATGTTGATTTAACCTATGCTATGAATTCATTTTCAAAAGTTTCACTGGCAGTTAAGCAGAATGAAAGTTACTGCATGATAACCTTTAAAAGTTAAACTTAGATTTTATATTTGATTTCATACACTATATATCTTACTGTTATAACATCTGTATTTAGACACTGACAAAGTGGAAGCCTTCTAAATGCTTCATGATTTTATCCTGTTCACTTTATCAGGACAGGATAATAGGCTTAGGTCCAAGATGGGAAAACTTTAAACACGTATTCAAATACTATACATATAGTGTTTAAGTGGTTCTTTTCAGTGTTCTTGTTATGTCAGGATTAGAAGTTAATAAATTGTGCATAATGTGAAAGCAAAGGAAAAACTACAATTTGTGACTTGCTCTATCATTCTTCACTTTTTAAAACTGAGTAAATGTAAGTATTTGGATCAGGTATGATGCATAATTATTTTACTTGTAAAACATAGTCTTTGTCCAGCAGGTTAGTGTATTTAAACTGGATGCATGTTGATTTCAGTAGTTTAGCTTACTACTTTACATATTTCAGATTCCCTTGTTTCTAAATTATAGGATAGTTTATAAAACTGTTATTGGCAATTCTCATAATGAGAATGTTTCTCCCTTTTCCCTCCCTCATATATAGAGAAGAGTGTTTTACATGAACCTCTACTACTTCAAATTCTGATTTACATTAGTCTTAGTTTTTACTGAAAACTCTGTAGCTTCCCTGATCTTTCAGGTTAACTATTAGTGCATAAGAAAAGCATATATTGGATTCAAAATACCCATTGCATATGAGTTCTATGCTTGGCTTCAAAAAGGACTTACTGGAACTATAGCAATGGATTTTGATAATAATCTCTAGGCAGATCAAAGTGTATGTTCCTTTATATAAGATAATTATTCAGTAAACATTCAGTTTGTGAAAGCTTTCAGTTTTCCCAAACTCCATGGTCATTCTACTGGAAATAGGATTTAGCTTGTGAGTATCTATAATTTTATCCAGTGCAGATAATAGATATTATTTCATACATACTCCCATTATATCCTTTTTGTATAGTTTGTTGTGGAGCTCTGTTATTACCCTTTCTTTTAAATAACAGCTCTTTTCTAACTTCATGAAAGATAATCAAATTTTCTCAGTTGCCTTTGATATCGCTTACTTCACATTTTTGGTGATATTTTATTCAAATACGTATCCCTATTTATCTAAACTTAGATCTTCATTCTATTTTTATACGTTTGTTTAAAAATGGTTATCTTTGTAAATCAAGATAAACATCATCTCTCTGTGGTTTATATATATGAGTTGTGCACCTGTGCAAAGCTCATTCTAAATTTTCTAAAGAAACCTTCCTTGTGGATAAAAAAAAAATCAATAGGTATGAACTCCTTCACACAGATCAAGCATTTGTTTGTGGAGCTCCTCGGTTTCTGGATATTATCCTTTTTCTTAACTTTCTTTATTCCATTTCATTTAGTATACTTTTATTTTTGCTTGCCGCATAAGGTTTCCACTTTATCTAACATGTTTAGATTTTTTAGTTCTACATCATCATCTCACTGCATATCTCTGAGTTCTTCTGAAAAATCACTGCAGGAAACCTTTCCAGAGGCTTCTACAGTTCTTCCTAACTATTGACATGACTTGATTTGAATTGAGATTGCACCTTTGATTATTTTGCATATGAGGAGTGCTCTTAGGCCTGTACACTTGGTTCATATTGGAGGAATTCATAACACATGAATAGACTGGAGCTGTTATCAGTTTGGGAAGCACTTCGCATCTTGCAGGACCTATTCCTAAATGAAATAGTCCAGTTTGTTCCAGACAATGCTACCGTGGTCTGTTATATTAACAAATGTGTGTCAATAAACTCTCCACTTTTAAACTACATTGCAAATTTGGCATCAATCCAATTGATTTGGCACTGTTAAGCATTCTTAATCAGAAATGTCTACTAAATGTAAAGGATTGTGGTCCTAATTCAGTGAACACAGATAGTTACTTCAGTTTTGAAGAGATGCATTCAATTTCAAGCTATACTTGATAGCCCAAACCATAGCATGCCCACACAGATATTGGATGGCCTTAGGAAAAACAATTAGATTGTATGAGTATTTTGTTGAAGATCTCTGGGTGATGTAAACTGGAATTAGAAATCTATGGAGAAATATGCACGTGTTTTGTATTTTGATACCCTACATTTAGAATACATCTGCAAAAAAAAAAAACTTCCTCTAAAACAAATTTGAAATAAAAAGTAGATCTGGCAATGGTAACTGTTCAAGGTAAATATGAAAGACAAACCTATTACAATAGATTTGAATGAGGGACACTATTTAAACAACAGTGCATTTTCTTCAGTATTGTCATTTCTTAAATCATTTTATCTTAATGCCTGCTTTCTGAAGGACAGTGTTTCCAATGCAGAATGGCTGCTTATGTATATCTTTGTCCTGAACCTTAAAATCCTCAAGGAGAATTTCATAGGCAGAGAACTTGAGACTGCAAGAAATACAGAATATTATTTATCAGTTATAATTTCTAGGACAGTACAAAATAGAATCAATTTGCTAAATTGAAGGACAGGATTATGCTGTTCTTGGAGCTAGTGTTTTATACACCATTGCAATATAAAGATTATTCATTTCTTCCCATTATTCATTTCTACCTCACTTCACCAAACAAAAATATATCATGGCTTTTTAATTTGCATAACTATTTTTGGCCGGTTAGTTTAAAATCTATTCCCGTATGAAAACCAGATCATTTAAAAATGTGTAAGTCATAGCCAGGGCTTCCTGTAATGTTTCTTATTTTCTATTAGATTTATTTATATTAAATGTAGAGTTCATCTTATATAAGCACTCAATGTGATTCATAGCAATCCATCTAAATATAAACAGAAGAATAATGTCAATACAATAGAAATCAAGATTAAAATAACCACCATTAACTTCCATTAAGTTAAAAGTTTGGGGAAAGAGATATTTATCATTTTTTTAATAGTGGAGTTTGGGTACCAAAAGTACTCCATTCAAAATAGCATTAGATGGCCTGATAATAAACCATAGATGGCAGCAGGACCATCCTCCGTTTCTTAATGATCCAAATGCCTGGGCTGGTTTGTAGGAAGGGATATGGTTCTTGGGCCCTAAGTTGCCAACATAAAGATCTTAAATTGTATGCAATAAATTATTGGCAAGCAATGCAAATCTTTTAACATGGGTATTATACTAATTGCAATGCAGCTACCATTGATTATCAGCCTAATTCTACATTTTGTACAACACATGGAACAGATGGTTATACTCAAGGCAGATTATAACCAAAGTGTACAGAACTATTTAAATCTGTCTGAGATTCCCTTTTGTATACTAGTGTTACTGGATGGATGGGGAATTTTGGGGACTTGAAGTCCAGGCATATTAAAGATGCCAAGCTTAAGATACATTGCTCTAGTTGTTGGCTGCACAATTGCCCTACACTTTTCTGCTCAACACGTGATGTTACGTAAATTTAAGAAAGCAAAGCTGTGGTTTTCACTAAGAGTGCTTGATATATCATGGCAGGGTCAAGTCATAGTGTTTATGACCTGACCCTGCCATTCAGCCATCAAGGTTCCCTTTAAGCTGGTGTTATGTTCAGCTCTTGATCCATTAATTGTTGATTAAAAAATAGCACAGCTACACCTGAGAAAATCATCACAGTAGTCCATTCTGCAGAAAGATTCTACATGCACTAAATGCAGTGAATAACTTCATTTTGTATAAAGAATTACAGGAGAGTATTAATTTATAGTTACTATTGCAATATGTAGTTGCAGCACACCAGGTCAAACCCATCTATCCTACATGCTTCCCATTATGATATCACACTATTCAATAAAAGGAAAACAAAACAATTGGGGTTTGGGAAAATATATTTAATGTTAATTTATGCCACTCAGTTTAAAGGAGTAAGATTTTAAGATGCAATTACAATAGAAATAAAATGAATGCCAGTAACAATAGATTCATTTGTGTACAGTGAATTTCAATTTAACATTTCAATTTAAGGCTATTGATTCTGAAATAATTCTTTGCAAAATAACTAAATATGAGCAGTTTAATAATTTCACAGGCTTTAAATATGGCTATGTTTAAGACGTATTAAAAAATCCTTAGCCACTTAAAATATAGGAAAGGAAAAAGCATATTAAAATTTACATTCTCCTGCATTGTGTCCATCTGAATTTTTTAAGGTTCTTTATTTATTTCAGGAGGCATTATCACCTTATTTCAGGAAGTATTGATTAGAACAACAAAAGTAATGTTTTTGACTGGATCAAGTCATTTTCTATTCCTAGAAACCACATAGATTTTGTCCATGATGATCTACCCTAAGCTAGTTTTTCAGATCCTCA
Organism: Bungarus multicinctus; assembly: GCA_023653725.1. Classification (NCBI taxonomy): domain Eukaryota; kingdom Metazoa; phylum Chordata; class Lepidosauria; order Squamata; family Elapidae; genus Bungarus; species Bungarus multicinctus. The sequence continues at coordinate 57,561,899 of CM042844.1, forward strand.
AATGGTAACTGAATCGATTCACCGTGCTGCTGGTCATCCACTTCCCCTCTTTTCATTCACCTTCCCAGCATTAAAGCCATATCCACAAAGCTGGGTTTTCACATAATGTGTCCAAAGTAAAATAACTTGTGCCTCAAGTTTATTTGTTCAATGATCCATTTGTTTGTTTTCTTGGTTCTCTACAGTATTTTCAGGAGTCTTCTCCAACACCAATGTTGAAAAGCATCAATATTCTTCCTAGCTTGGTTCTTCAACTCCATTGTTTGTTTCCATAGAGTGTCAAGGTATTATCATGGTTTGCACAGTTCTGATCTTTACAGCTATAGACACATCATGACATTTGAATAACTTTTCCAAGGCAAAATGCAGCAAATTTCTGGACTGCTGGTTCCCTTTATTCTTAATGGTTCGTCTAAAAGGCAGAAACTACTCACCACTTTTTAAAATATTTTTATTGCCAATTATAATTAAGTAATGTATATCATCCAAAATTAATAATGCAGTGCCCTTGTAAGTAGTTCCACAGTAATCATTCTCCAAAGGCTTTCTGGAAAAGCCAAGTTTTAACAGAATATATTGAAAACGAAAGCTACCCTTGCCTTGGGACAATATTCCAAAGCGGGGCAGCTCCCATAACAAACACCCAATTCAAACTACTTCCTATTATACTTCTTGATAAGAAGAATTTCTCAACATGCCCTGGTCACCCAGACTGGGTAGACAGAATGTATCAAGAAAGGCCTGGTGTCCCAGCTCTGAGCTACACATTTTTGCAAGTAGAGACCAACACTTTCAATTACATTTGGAAGTACATTGTTAATCAATATATTTCCTGCAGCAGTGGTATAATACAATGTTACCTAGACTACTCAGTAGGCATGCAGACTTCTGCATTTTGGGTGGGCCAGCTGATATATAAGGGGCATTATGTGTATGTGGATGATAACTCATTCCAAACTCTCAATCAGAAGCTAAATAAAAATATTAACCAGAATAGAAAAAAGAACCAAGCCTTTTAGTATTCCAGAATGGAATGATCAAGAGCCGATCCTATCTTCCTCAGACTACCTAGTAACGTATCTATTCAGGTAAGAATCATAGCAAAACCAAATCTCCAATTCCTAACCTTCATAGAGGGATATTATGGTTGACATTTAAAAATTAAGAATAATCATGATTCCATCATCCAAATCTTTCCACAGGTTATTCCTTAGAATGACCAATGTGGTTTTTATATTTTCCAGATCTGAACGCAGATTGTTATGAGCTCCATTGCTCTATAATCTCTAGTGTGCCCTGTACTGAAGGTAGATCAGTAATTACCTAGTAATTTTATCCATGACATGTTTAACTGGATTGTTATAGTTTTATTACATTTCCAGTCCACCTTTCCTTAATATGATATGGGATATTCTAAATAATATACTGGGTTAACATTCTGTGAATGTTTGTAGATTTAGTAAGAGAATGAAACCTGTTATGCTGCATTTACAGATTCAGAATAGACTTGATTTTAAGCTTGTACAACCAGGATGATTAGGGGACTGGAGGCTAAAACATACAACAAACGGTTGCAGGAACTAGGCTTGGCTAGTCTAGTAAAGAGAAGGATCAGGGGAGAAACGATAGTGGTCTTCTAATATTTGAGGGGCTGCCATAGGGAGGAAGGGGTCATGCTATTTTCTAAAGCGTCTGTAAGCCAGACAAGGAATAATGAATGGAAACTGAACAAGGAGATATTTAATCTGGAAATAAGGACAAACTTTCTGACAGTGAGAACAATCAACCAATGGAACAACTTGCCCTTGGAAGTTGTGGGAGCGCCATCACTTGAGACTTTCAAGAAGAGATTGGACTGCCATTTGTCAGAAATGGTATAGGGTCTCCCGCTTGGGCGAGAGATTGGATTAGATGATCTACAAGGTCCCTTCCAAATCTGATTATGTTATCTGTATAATTGTATTTCCTTCCAATTTTTCTGCTAGCTTCACTCCAGACATCTTTTCAACTTAATACAACTTCACTTTAAAATGTTACAGCACTTTAAAAACTTTAAACACTCTTTATTAAAAAAATAAACTTAGAATGCTAAGCTGTTGACTCTGATATTTCTATCTACTTGCTCTAATACCTGTGCAACTTCACTTTCTCTCAGAGGACACACTTTCTTCCTTTTCTAGCTTCATTTGCATTATAAACCTCAGAACTAAGTTGTTTTCACTTTAACAGTTTCTGGCTGAGCACCTCTTAACTGTTTATTCTGTGAGCACAAATTGATTTTTCAAATAATTTTAACATGTGGATAATATTGGTATTTGTGTCAGTCAAATGTATTTATCAATGGAAACTTAACACAAAAGATGTTCCTTGTCATATGAGATATCCAACACTACAGGGACCTGAAAAACACATAAAAGCATTGGCTTTAAGTCTGAACCGAATGTGTGCTGTCAATTCAGTGTCTTTATGAGTAAGTAGATAAACAAAGATCAATATGGGTTTATTCAAGATCATGGCTAATGAGTGAGGCCAGGAGCATGCTGAATATGATTTATATGTAATCAAATCTGTCATTATGCTGCACATTTTGCACCTCAGTACAGAAGTCTCTTTTTAAAACTCTTACAAAAGAGAATTTCTCTATCCATCCTTCATGTGGCACATACTATCAATAAAGTAGCTTCGATATCAAGCTCGCCAGCACAATTAAAGCCAGTGGCAGGGGAGAATTTATTTACTCTTTCTAAGGATCAGGTGGTAAGAGGAACAAGCAGCAAGGCAGAAATCTTATGGGAAGTCCAATCTTGCTCTCTACTTAACACTATTTTCACTATCTAAAATACTGGCCTTTTTTGATACTGAATTATGTAAAACAATTGAACTAATTCCAGGATTCAGTTACCATTTCCTTCTGGGATATTTATAAATGTGTATACATGTACAGACTTGATGGCAACATGAAGTAAGGTACCAAATGAAGCTTACAATTACAGGTAGTCCTTGACTTTCAACAGTTCATTTAGTGACAATTCTAAGTTAAGTGGCACTGAAAAAAGTGACTTATGATGGTTTTTCACATTTACAATTGCAGCATGCCCACAATCACATGACCAAAATTCAGCCACTTGGGAACTGACTCATATTTATGACTGTTGAAATGTCATGCGGTCAAGTGATCAGCTTTTATGACCTTCTAACACACAATGGAGAAACCAGATTCACTTCACAACTGTGTTACTAATTTAACAATTGCATTGGTTCACTTAACAATTGTGGTAAGAAAAATAAAATGGGGGGAAACTCCACTTAAGAAACATTACACTTAATAACAGAAATTTTGGACTCTATTGTGGTTGTAAATTGAGGAGTATCTATACATTTGCTGAACCTTACAAATAATTTTTAACTACGCATAATTGTAAATGCTGCAGTGACATAAAATAGGTCAATACATTTTTTTTATATGCATTTGCCTTTATAAGGATGTACTGGCACCTGTTCAAGGTCAATATTTCTTAATAATGTGATTGATTTCTTCTTATTCCTTAACCCAGACAAATTATATCCCTTTCCCCCGAAAAAAATAAAGCTTTGAGACAATGATGTTTCATGAAAATAATGCAATAAATAGATTGTTGATTTTAATTAAGTTTGCTATAAATTTGACCTAATAATTTTGAAGCTGATTTTTAGAATGGTAATGATTCATAATTCCTTTTACAGCAGCATGGAAACTTTAAAAAAGAATTGATTTTGCATGTGAGTTTTAAAAATTATTGTTACTTTATGAATCTGTTTTCATTTTTAAAAAAAACTTAGCATGATGACACATCTTATTAAGAGTTCTTATGCATTCAGATTTCTTACATACTCCCAAATATTTGTATTTTTTCCATTTGGCTACCATTTAACTATGTATGATAATTACATTTCAAATATTTTAAATCGGTTTTCTTTGACCTACAATATCATGATGAAAAGATTTAGGCAAATGAGCAGGCCGCAAATTAAAGTCAGAAAAATAGGAACAGATGATGTGGCACCAAACTATCTTGAAAGGGCTACTTGGTTTGAAACTAATAAATGTCAAGGATACCAACATGAGGAAAATGGAAAGTGAAGGACGAGGGCTTTTAGTTCCAGAGCTGATATTAATTTATAGAAACTGAAGCACAATTATCTTCTGTCAGCCTATCCAAGGACAGCTGCTGATGTGAAGTGGAGGTAAAATAACAGGAATCTTCTAGAATTTTCCAGTTTCTTTTACCTCTTTTTACTCATATGGATAAACTTATATCTGTGCTAAACACACAAAGATCAATGGAAACAATTGAAAACATTACTAATGCCTATAAATTCTGATCCTTGACTATTTCCCAGACATAATAAGGATGGGATAAGACCTCAGAATGAGTTGGGTCACCATATACTGAATAAATAAAACTATTTTAAAAAGACAACAGATTTCTGCATAAAACATGTGTATGAATATGTTGATATACATATGTACATGCTTGCACATGCATATGTGCATGTAAATTAGGAGTGATTAGTAAAATTTGGTTGAAAAGATGATGTGTCTTTGTACTCTGAAAAAAATTGAGAACTCTGTGCTTGGGCAATTGATGGATAATTTCAAAATCACCCAATGGTCTTGTTTCTCACATTCTTATTTTCAGCTCGATTCGGACTTAACTAGACAACCAAGAAAAATGGGACATACAGTAGTTGTTCCTTCAGTGGACCTTTAGATATGTCTTAACAATGCATTTCATTCATTCAGACCTCTGACATTGGAACAATTTATCAGTTCTTTAGGAGGAACAATTATATCAAACAAAATATCTAGATGTTTACAGTCTCAGCAAGCAAGAATGCAACATGTTGAGAGATTGATTAAAACTATTGAATAATGTTTCTTTTTGCACATTATCCATCTGGGCTATTGAATCAGGTCTGATCAGTTTCTACTACAACTTCCTAGAGCCTTTTGTGACAATAGCTAACAAGGTCGCTCTTAACACTGAAATAAAGCAATACTTAGATATATAATTGTTTGAGATACAGCTCATCAACTTGATCATTTCATCCCAAATATTTATTATAATTATACTTCCTTACACTAAAGACTGTCTCAAAGCATGCTCTTGCTTTTTAATTTGTATTGAAAAGTAATGTGACAGAAAATAACAAAATGTTCCCGAACTTTTACATTTCAGACCAGGAAATGACTTTCTTATCTCTACTGACTTGCTTGTGAAGTCTCAGGATCTACTACTGCTCACAAAACAGAGTTTTGTGTTCATAAAACAGCGTTTGATAATTATGTAAAGCAAAACATTATATTTAAAAGTTTAGGAACTTATTATTAAATCTGAGGTGCACTTTGGGTTAGCCCTCCAAATAAGTAGGATACTTTCTAGAACAGGGTGTCAAACTCACAGCCTGTGCTGGCCCTGCTCCTGCCCAGTTTAGCAAAGGGCGGGGGGAAGTCCCGATACATCACATGACACTGCCATGACAACATGAGTTTGACTCACTTGCTCTAGAAGAAGATTGAAGATGAACTTTTATGTTTCAGTCTCTGACATTCATTGGCATAATTAAAGAAATTGAATCAACTTTCCCTTAGGATAGTAAAAATTGTAATAAGTATTGCTCACATTTTTGTTGCCACATTTCCTCAGTGGTTGAAATCTTCCAGAAGAATTCTAATATCCACGCATTGAATATTGAATATTTGGGATAAAGTATGGCATTAGGTTATTTGTAATCAAAGACTTTCCCTATCCACTCTGCCAAAATGGACATTTTTTAAAAAAAGCCAAGTTACAAATGTGGATGGCTTAGTATATTTTGCATATCCTCATGTCACGTTTGAACTCCCTCCCCCCAAACTGTAACAGCCAGATGTTTTTCTGCATCATATATAATTATGTAAAGCATAATTAATTAGGATCTGAATTGGATTTCCCTCTTAACTGAGGTATGAATAAACTTTAAAATGTTGTTCTTCCTGCAATATCAGTACATTATAGCTGAAGAAGTATCGATGAGATTCAAAATATGGTTTGAGAATAAATAGATGATTTTACTCTCATTTTCTTCTTTCATCCATGCATTCAATTTATGCAAAACTGATATGTTAATTTAGTAATTTTGGAAATGACTTTAATAGTTTGGCTCAATCCGCATCTAGCCTAATAGTAGTTTTTTTCCCCTTGTATAGAAAACTTTGAAATCTCTTGGGAAAAAACACAGCTATTTTCTGCTTATGTGTTAAATAAAAACAACAAACTATAGAGATTGTACCTGACAGCTTTTTAGCAGTTCTTTGTTTTAGACAATCAGACCAAAAAATCCCAGGTGTATACTTTGCAGCAAAGCTGTTTATGTCTGTTTCAGTGCAACCTTTCAATAAACCAAATGCTTAATATCACATAATAGCTGAAAAATAAACATCATGTCAATGAAATAGCAGATGCTAAAAATAGTTTTGTCTTTGATCTTGCTTTGCTATTCTGTTTCATGACTGATATACCCAGTGAATTGAATCCTGGATGATCACAATAAAAATAGATAACACCCCTTGTTGTAAAGCAAAAAAAAGTATGGGGCTGATATGCACAACTTGGCAATGTTTTGATTTCCTACATAGTAGTGTTCTTTTAAATCACATTTCCCAATTAATATTAACTTCAACAGGGCAATATTCTATGAAATATTAAGGTAACCTTTTATTGTTTTTTTTCCAAGCAAAGTTGTTTTACCTTCTTTTCCCTCTGTTTTACTGACATTTCATAACATGCTTGTTATCTTAAAACTAATACTAATGAGAATTCCTGTGTTCATAACAAGAATATTCATTAATTGACTATGCCTCCCTACACAAAATCTCCATAAATGCATAATTTCTTGGTCACTCTTTAAAGAATGTACACCAGGTCAGTTCTTCAAATAGATTGGAGCACTTTAATTAGGTGCAATGTATATATCATAGTCAAACATGAGGTTTAATAGGGTTAATCCCACAAACAGAATATGCGGGATCACAATCTAAACATGTAAACTTATAATCACTGATGAGACAGAATCAAAGCTCTTAGAATCAGCTAGTTTTCTATATCTTCAAACAGTAAACAATTAAAATGGCTCTGACAACTTGAATTAATTAATTTCTTCCCACTACTTGCTTGCTATTCAGTTCTATATTGTAATTATTTATATACTGCTTTCAGTTTAGTAATGCCCCCAACATAGCTTTCAATAAATATAAATAATTGGATTATTATTGAAAAATAAACATATTTCTAAATTGGTTGCCATAGGTTTTGTTGGAAATGTCCTGTAGTGTAGTATATGTCCCATTAAACAGGTCTCTATGGTGGCTCTTAGACTTTTTTCAACTTAACTGTGCATTTTTTTTTCAAAACAGAAAGAAAAATGAATGCCATTTCTTCTGATATATGTCCTACTAGCCTGTTGCCAACAACTTATTTGCAAATGGCACATAAAGGAAAATATACCAGGATGTTTGTATAGCACAGTCAGGATAGCTGCACCACTGCATTCCTTTTTGTGTACATTGTCTACTACAACTATTACTTACAACCATTAATTCCCTTCTTGCTAATTGTACCACCACCGGAGAGAAAAAGGTGGGATGGGCAAAGGAAAGCGCAGTCATGGTTATGTGATTTCCCACTTAATGACCATTTTGGTTAAAAGCAGAGCTGCTGCCCTCAATCTGCAGAGCACTGTTCATGGCCCAATAGCCTGAGTATTGAGCAGCCAGGATTGGTATTTTATCTTTTTTTTTTTTGCATTTGTAGTACATATCCTTGTGAGGCATTAAATTTTGACTGGGGACTTCATTTATTAAAATTGATTTATAGGTACACAAAACTATGAAAAAGATGTTCAGATTAGTGTTATAAATCAGTAAAGCTATAAATACAGATCAATTAGTATGGCATATATTAAATAAATAGGCTTCTCAGTTTTGAGGCACTAAATCTGTATCACTTACTGTGTTTCTCCCATTTGTCCTCACTGTAAACATAAATTTCCCGAAGGAAATAAATTAAAAGTGTTATTTAATATGGTGCTGCCTGCAGTAGAAAATTTTCCCCAGGGCAATTATATTTTTAAATTATCATCTTCTCTTTCACTCTAGCACAATGGGTTTCCATTAGCACTTTTCACAGCAGTTCTAATGTTGAAGATATTTTTCCAGCTCTCTGGACAAATTATGAAGATGGAAGATTGCCTATTTCATGACAAGTTTGAATAAGTTTTTTTTTTATTTATTTGCAGCTGGGAACACTTTTGAATGTTCAGAGCTGAATCCGTTTGTACCCACTCTCAAACTGATAAAATATAAATAATAGTTACATTGTCATGCTCTTCAGAAGAAATACTGACTGACTAGCCATTGCTGAAGTAATTTTTGAAAACAGCCTTGCATTATTTTGAATTTTTTTTTTAAAACAATTTCATTTGGGTTTTCACAAAACATAATACAAATAAATTTTTTTGAGATAGCATGACCCTGGGTTTTCACTTCTCCATACAGACACAAACACAATTTCATATTCATCTTTGTATTCTATTCCATATCTTATTACTATTTTAGCATTTTTTCAGTGATTTTTTCCTTCCCTTAGTTTTCTCAACCTTGTTTTAATCATCTCATTCCTTTCTAAATTTATATATCTTTTTCTAAGTTTCAATATCTTTCAAATCATTATATTTATATTTTTGTCTGTCCTGTTTCAATTTCATATTTTCTTTTCTCATTAAACAAGTTTTCCCCTGTAGTTACTGATTGGAGTATGACACCTTTGTATCTTTTACTTTTTGTCCATTCAAATCTTATTTAAACTTCAATTTATGCCTTTTCAATTATAACATTCAATATCTAACCTCTATTTTATAACACATAACTTTTGCCAATCGAATTCTGCTTGGTACATTCTTAAAATACACACTAAGTTCTTAAAAAGAATATCCTAGTCTCCCTTATTTATTATTTAAATTATCAGCTCAAAACCTTACACACACACACACACACATATATATACATACATACATACATACATATATAAAAATAGTACATAAAACACTTATTCTATTCCAATTCAGCTCAACCATTAATGTTAATTACAATCTTCCATTAATATTAATTAACCTCTTTAACATTTCTTTTCAATTAAATATACTTTCTTAGGAACACTTATAATATTTCCATAATTTTTTAATATTTCTTTAATATTTTTTTTCACTTAATTTTTTTTTATAAATCATTAATAACAATTAAAATATTCCATCCTTACCTAATTTCATTCTCTTATTCTCTTTATTTCATTTATTTATTAACAAACATTATATTACATTACAATAAGTATTTTATCTATCACTTTAATCACATTACAATAAGTATTTTATCTATCACTTTAATCACACTTGTTTCATATTTTCTAAGTTCATTTCTATTTCTAATATAACAATGCTATCTTATATACCCTTGCAGAATCCTCTCTTTCAATTAAATTTTCACCCATTCTCTCTATGTCTTCTAAATAGGCTTATGTCTTTAATCCTTGTACGTTTTCCCTGTATCTCTATATCCTGTTTCTGTCCTTTATAACTTCTTTTCCTTTCCTTCTTCTCCCTCCCCTTTTTGACCCCTTGTCTCTCTAATTCTAATCCTCTCTTCCGTTTCTTCCTAATATTGTAATTGCTTTTAAACTATTTTTTTTTTGGTTGTTTTTTCAGATCTTAAATTTTTCACTCTGTTTCCCCCCTTTCCTCCTCCCCCCACACAGAATTACTTGGTCATTAAAGATGGCTTCTTCTTTGCCCCACTCTTCTTGTTCTGAAAGCATTTCTTGTTGTTTTTCATAGTTCAAGATCTCTATTTCTAAGAATTGAAATACGAAGCCAAAAATCCTCTTCCTTCTTGTGCATCTTCTTTCTGTTTTTTAAGTTCCATTTTCAGTTCTTACAAGAGTGATGCCATTTTAAACACTTTTAAACAACCATCCGATTGATTTTAATCATTTAAATCCAATAATCAAAAATCCAAAAATATCCAAATAATCCAAATAATCCAAAACTGTTTCTTCTTGCTTCTTTTTTCCACTTTCTCATCCTGGGGTTCTATTTATTTTGTTATAAAGTTTCAGTTAGAATGTATCTTTTAGGAATCTTGTTAAAGTTTCACTGTTAATTCCTTTTACTTCCAGGTGGTCTCCTCCATTTTTCCAGATCCCACCCTTTTATTTTTTCTTTTTCTCTCCTTTCTTTCTTTTAAAAGCTTTTAAATATCCAAAAATCTTTATTATCTCTTTGACATTTTATTTTCAGCTTAAATGCCTATTAATGTCAAAGTGAATTTTTATCAATTTCTTACTTAAGTCTCTTAACTGTCAATATAAGGAAGGAAAGAAAAAAAGACCAAATCTTTCTCCTTCCCTCTCTCCTTCGCTGCTTCAAAAATCTTCTTTGGGAACAAGTTATTCTTTATAGTTCAAATTCCAGGGTACCTTTTGCTTTTTCAGTTCAACCCAGTCAATCAAAACTTTCTCTTCTTACCTTCCTCCTGGACAATCTTTTCTGGTCGTGTTGTTCTTTGAGGTGGCCATTTCTGACCACCACTGTAACCGCCTTTGGGAGTAATGGCCAGCTGAGGAGGAGAGATGCGGCACTCCTCGACCCTGCTGGCAGTCTCCCCCCTCTTCACCACCTCTACAGGGTGGCTTTTGCCCCAAATCCAGCCAGCTTGGGGCACTCCGGCGGTGAGCACGGATCGAAACCATGCACAATCATGGATTTCAGTCCGTCGCCAAAGAAGCTTAAATCGGAAGATTATTTTGATTTTGATAAAAGATGGACTATTACAAACAACACATTCAAATAAGCATGCCAGTTCTACTGGTCAAGAGTTTTGTCTTCTAAGCATTTGTAGGTCAAACCCCTAAAATAGCTTAAACCCCTAAAAACTCTACTTTATCCACTAATAATAAGAAGGCTAGATATTTAGTCTGTAAAATTCTCAGAGGTGTGCAAAAATGCTACCTTTGTAACTGATTCAAAACTACAGATGAAGCAGAACATAGCAGAATCTTGAATTGGAGAGATGTTTATGCAAACATTATATATTCAACACAATTAATTCATTCTTTAATTTTTGAATCAAAGTTCAAAGTATTAACGTAAATGTATAGAGCTGTAAATAACTTTAGTCCCAATTACCCAGTTCTGCATGACACATCCATGACAGATCTAAAAGTTTACTTAAATGATCAGAAGAAGATTTGCAGATTGTGTTAGTTATAATCAGCTGGTTACTTGGAAAGGACAATCACACTTGAGAATGGTCTCCTCTTTCTATTTGGGAATGTCAGCAACATGATATTTCAGGTGTTCCTAGAAACCTATCTTTTGTGTCAAACTTTTATCATTTGGGAATGTAAGCCAAGAAAAAATGTTCTTTGAAAATTAAATATTTAATTTTAAATATTAATTAAATATTTAACATTTATTTAAACTGAATATTTTAATTTAAAATATTAAATCCTTGAAATGTTCATATTGTGTGTTTTGGTTTTTAGTTTCATTTTAATATTTCATGAAACTTGAATATGAAAATATTACTTCAAGGTACACTTCTTGATACAGAAACTTGTCTTCATTTGCAATAAATGGGAAAATATCACTCACCTGTCTTTCATGGAACAGACTAGAGACCAACTACATGGACAGAAAAAACTGTACTAGCACAATTTTATGCCACTTTAAGGATTAGAGGAAAGGCCATTAAACCAGCAGTCCAGGTGTGTTCTACATAATTTATCCTATAAAAGTTAATTCAAGAATGGACTGAACAGAAAGGCCTCAGTATTACTACCCCTGCTTTTCAGTTTTATCTCAAAATTTATAAGAAAAATGTATTACTGATTTATTTATATTACTAATTTATTACTGATTTATTAATAAAGTTATATTCATAGGTAAATGGGAGCGGGACTGAAGATGGATGAAGCCCACAGAATCATAGAGTAACAGAGGTCGAAGGGACCTTGGAGGTCATCGAGCAGGAGAGTCTATTCCAAATATTAGCCTTTACCATCTTTGAAGCTTGTTTTTGTAAATCTTAAAGCAGAACTTATGGAAAGTGGCTATAGTTCCAGAAGTGTTTACTATAGTATAGTTTATATCACATACTTTGTAATATTTAATTGTTAAAGAAAGGGAAAGTAGTCCTTGTTTTACTTGAGATATTTACTTATTGGAATCGACTAAGGGCCATAGAAAAGGGTTCAAATGTTCATCAAATTTATTAAGAAAAAGAGGGGAAAGGGAAGACTTAGATCTGTCTTAAATATTTTCCCTCCCATTTTCACCATTTATACCACCTGTCCCAGTGTTCCTCAATCTTAACAACTTTGAGATGCATGGACCAATTCCAGAATTCCCCAGAAAGCATAGCATCGAAGTTGCCAAGTTTGAGGAACACTGACCTAACCTAATGAAGAATCCTGCAAGACTCCAATTTTAATTGCTTAAGTGGGATTTACTTTACTCTATTTTCTTACAGACCAAAGAGCTTCTAATATTTTATATCATTTTTACAAGACTGATCACAGAAGCAAATATATAAAACATCATAATTATATACCTAACAACTGAAACATCGGGATGACAAATTAGAAAATCAGCAATGGAATCGTGTGCATTAAAATTAATCAAAACGTCATAAAAATACAGGGTTTCTTATGACCAAGTTTAGCATACATTTAGGGACCAATATTTTTTTAACAGTACATTACGTTGCACATCGACATTCTTTTAATATAGAGAAGAATTATGAATGTTTCAAAACTGTGATGCTTGTTTTATAATGAGGTAGCAAGTATTAGTATATGGAAAAGTTCCAGGAATAATATTGAAATAGATCTGCCATATCATTGTCTCTCTTGCTAGATGAAATATTAGCATGTTCTTGTCATATAAAGAGCGCCCACTCACTGGAAAACCTAAATGGTTTCTCATAGAAACAGAAATAAATGTACTGCCTTGATCATTCTTTGTAAGATACTTCACTTTTCAGTAATAAAGAAATGTCACATTAAGACTAGGATTTCAGGAAGGGGTAGATAATAGTTAGATTAACTATTTACAGTGGATATAAAAAGTTCTATACACCCCTTTTAAAAAGTCAGGTTTTTGATGTAAAATCAGACTAAGATAAATCACTTCAGAATTTTTTTCCACCTTTAATATAACATAATCTGTACAATTCAATTGACAAACAAAGTGAAGTCTCTTAGGGGGGAAATAACAATATAACACTAGAATAATGTGGATGCATAAATATTCACACCCTTAGGAATGTGGACGTGTTCAGAATTAATCAATCATATTCAAGCTGATGGTAAATAGTAATCAGTACACACCTGCCATCAATTAACGTAATTCTGATCAAACCCTTATAAAGTTTAGCTGATCTAGCAGGATTTTTCTGACATATACGCAGTTACATCTTAGCAAAAGCCATGGTCTGCAGAGAATTTACACAGCATCAAAGTGATTGCATTGTTGGAAAACAGTCAGGAGAAGCAAAAAAAAAAAAATACAAAGAATTGGATATATAATGGGACACAGTGAAAACAGTTATCAACGTAGAGAAATATGGCATAATAGAGACATTACCAAGAACTGGATGTCGTTCCAAAATTGATGAAGAAACAAGAAGAAAACTTGCCAAGAGGCCTACAGCAACATTAAAGCAGTTGCAAGAAATTCTGACACGTACTTGTTGTGTGCCATGTGAAACAACAATTTCCTAACTACATATATCTGAGCTGTGTTTATAGACAGGGCATGAAACTATAATCTTCATAAAATGGTGCCTTCTACATTGGCTATGGCTAGAGTTAGATATTTCTGGGTAGATTTTGAGATTTTGTAGTTCCAATGTCTGAGATGCTAGGTTGAAGAAAGCTGAATTATGTACGAAAATAATGCAGATATGGACTAGTAAATTATATCTAATGTCATGTGAACAATTGTTCACTTGCAAAGTAATATTTTTTTCTTGCTGTCCTATTCCAGACTTGTCTCCAGTTCACACTCCAAAAAAAATTGTTTCCCCAGTCCTACCCTACAGATCTGGGTCAGTTTAAAGGAATTTGGAAATTACCATAAGAAGGAACTTGGGAGTATTTACATAATCCAGAGGTTAACCAAGTGTGAAAAAGAAACTCAGAATAACTCTGAGGGGTCCTTGGTGCTCTCAGGGCTGCACTAATGATGTTACTTAGTTTAGGTAATGAAATCAGTGATTCTGTGAAATTAAATATTTTTACTACTGGTTTTGTGGGCGTGGTGTAGCTTGGTGGGCATAGTAGATTAAGAATACTGTAAAATCTCCATTCCATCCCACTACAGTAGAAGGATACTGCAAAATCCCATTCCTTCCCCACTCCACTAACCTGCTTTCCAGGTCCCTTCTTCTGTTCAGGGCAACAAAAGAAGACCCAGCCGATCAGCTGGGATTCAGGAGGCAGAGAAGAGATGGGGGCGGGGCCAGTCAGAGATGGTTCTCTGAACTACTCAAAATTTCCGCTACCGTTTCTCCAGAACCTGCTGACTACTACCTCTGATTGAAATGTCTGCAAGAAAACAAGCAAGCTCAGAGAGCACTAAGGATCCCTCATGTCAACACTGAGCTACAAATATTCTCCTTTATTAGTATCAGAATAACTCTGTCTTGATTTTGTTGGTAGAAAAGGGAAAAGAGAAAACCTTTGACAGGGTTTCAAAATTCTGTTATACCCTATCACAATACCCATATTCCTGGAATACCTGCAAGGTCTGTTTCTCAATGTGACCTACCTAACATTGGACTGACAGTGACTGACAGAGGATTAATAAGGAAAGAAGGAAAAAGCTGATTTCTTGTGTTCTTATTAATCAACAATGCTGGATTCTGTAAATATTATTTAGTAAATATAGTATTTCTAAAGTGTCATCAAGTTGAATGTACAGCAGGAGCTGTTTGCTGATAATTGGAAGATTTGGAAGTTCACAGGAGGGACAACCAAATGAATAGAGCCATGATAGTGCAGTTTTGCAGCTTCTGATTCGACTGGAGCCACACATACATTCTTCATTTATGTACATGTGTGTACATAAATACAAATACATTCCTAAACAAGCTCCCATAATGAAAGAACAGATTTCAAAACATCCACAGTTAATATGAGTGAGGACTTTAAAGCCTAATTTAGTAGTAGAAATAAATGAAAGACTACAGCCTGGTTAGACCATCAATTCCCAGAACAGAGCTCTTCAAAAGTGCCTCCACACAGCAATGATCTGTATCCTTCATTATTTTCAAACAACAGTGTAGGATGGGGCCTTTTCCTTTGAGGTATAACTAGTGGATTTAAAGAGATTCCTGCCATATTTAGCGTACAGATCATAATTTCTGAATTGGACATTTAGAAAGCACAGTGTGGTTTATAGATCCACATCCCATTTACCAACTAAAGTTTAGCATAAGCAGAGGAGGAAGATAAGAAAGCAAGACCATATTCCTATGAAATACTTGTCTTTTTGGAGTAGCATTCTTGAACTAGATGGCTGTGCCAATGGCTTCACAGAGCCATGTTGTTTTGTATTCAAATACTTACCCGCGATTGGTTGCTCTTTCGGCGGGAAGTTTGTATCCCTGTCATTGGCTGGCGAGCCGCGAGCAGCCTATATAAGAACGGCTGCCGCGGCTCCATTGCCATTGCATTCCTGGAATTAAACAAAAAGAGCTAGTCAATTGAATGTGTGCGTCTCGTTCTTCTGCCGCCAGAACACTGGCGACGAAGGTGGGATCGAGACACTAGTAATTCAATCGAGTGCGGAGCGGCGAAGTTCAAGCGGAAAATGTCCGGCAACAATACGCCACCCGAGCAGTTTAATCCCGCTAAGGAGGAATGGCAGTCATATGTGGATCGCTTCTTGATGTTCTTAGAAAGCAGTACCTGAACGGGGTCTCAGAACAAAGGAAGAGAGCGGTGTTCCTGACACATTGCGGTCCGACTGTTTTTCGAATGGCAAAGGCGCTAGTGGCACCCACAGATGTAAAAACATTGACCTGGCCAGAATTAGAAAAGATTCTGTGGGCTCATTACGCGCCGACCGTATCAAGTCTGATCAAGCGGCATGAATTTTACTTAAGAAACCAGAAAGAGGATGAGAGTATTGCCGACTTTGTAGCAGCCTTAAGGGATATCGGTGGTGAGTGTGAATTCCTGAACTTCGATGAAGCTTTAAGAGACTGCGTGGTCCTAGACTTAAAAGACCTAACGTTACAGAGCCATCTACTAAACCATGCAAAAATAACAGTAAAAGAAGCCGTGGAGGAAGCCACCGCAGCAGAAGCCACGCACAAATCGGCCGCCAAAATGAAGAAAATCAATAAATCGGCAGGCTACAGCAGTAGGGAGTCATCCAGACCAGAAGGAGAGAAAGAAAAAACCACAACACATCATGAGGATGTCGAGCCGGAAACCAGTAGCGAAGAAGATGACGTGTGCCACTTAAAGGCGGGAAAAGATAGAAAAGAGCGGGCAGGCAGGAAATTTGAATTCGAATGTAACCGATATTGGGGAAACCACCCCCGGTCAGAATGTCGTTTCATTGATGCTATTTGCCGGAAATGCGATAAGAAGGGACATATAGCTAGAGTATGCCGGTCCAGAACAAACTACAGCCCACGACGGAAAGGGAGCCCACCACTGAGAGATAGAGAAAGAGAGAGAGAGAGAGAGAAAGAGAGGAAGCCAAACAGTCGTTGGAGCCTAGAAGGAAGACACAAAAGAAACAGAGACACTACCTATAGAAAAGAGGAAACCCATCAAACTGTAATAATCAGCCACTCTGACACACAAAATGTAAGAAAAGTTCACATCCAAGTGAAAATTGAAGAGCAGGATTGCGTGATGGAGGTAGATTCGGGATCTTTCCTATCAATGGTCTCCTGGACTACCATCAAGAAACTGATCCCTGACATTCAGCGAGACGAGTTAGAAACCCAAAATCTTACCCTCAAGGATTACCAAGGCAACAGAATTCCAGTGGTTGGCGTAGGACATTTCCAAATTACTTTCAAAGATCATACCGAAATCCTTCCGCTCACCATAGTCGACCGAAATAGACCCAGCCTTTTGGGACTTGAATGGTTTGAGCCGTTGGGGATTGGAATGACAGGCGTTAACCAGATCGCAGAAACAGACTGGGAGGCGGACCTCGTCAGGGAATTCCAAGATCTTTTCAGCGGCGGCCTAGGCAAGTACCGGGGTAACCCGATTTCTTTTAATCTAAACCCAAATGTGACCCCAATTCGGCTTAAAGCAAGGCGTGTGCCATTTGCATTGAAACCTAAGATTGACGACAAACTTATCAAACAAGGGGTTCTAGAACCCATAGATCACGCCAAATGGGAGACCCCTATTGTCACCCCCATCAAAGCAGATGGTTCAATCCGGATCTGCGGGGACTATAAGGCTACCCTGAACCACGCACTGCAGCAAAGTACATACCCCGTTCCGGTTGTTCAGCACTTGCTACATTCAATAAAAGGGGGGAAAAATTTTGCTAAGCTTGATTTGGCCCAAGCGTATCAACAACTGCCAGTAGATTCCCAAACGGCCGAAGCCCAAACAATTGTCACGCACTGAGGAGCCTTTAAATGCAACCGACTTCAATTTGGAGTTAGCGTGGCCCCCGGAATATTTCAATGTTTGATGGAGCATCTCCTCCACGGAATACATGGGGTTATTCCCTACTTTGATGATGTATCAATTGCGGCTAAAAACAGGGTCCAACTTAGAGACCGTCTACTACAGGTCCTCACTAAATTTACAGAAGCTGGTCTCAAGGTTAAAAGAGAAAAGTGCACATTAATTACAGACAAGATTGAATTTCTCGGCTACTTAATCGATGGCGATGGTATTCACCCCACTGAAGGGAAAGTCCATGCAATTAAAGACGCCCCCATCCCTACCAACAAAGGGGAGCTGCAAGCCTTCTTAGGACTTATTAATTTCTATCATGTCTTTTTGCCGCAGAAAGCTACGGTTGCGGAACCTTTGCATAGGCTACTTGATAAAGACGCTTCTTGGCAGTGGGGCAGCTGGGAAAAGAAGCATTTCAAAAAATCAAGGACCTTATTACATCTACCAAGGTATTGATTCAATACAACGAGACTCTACCCTTAACTTTGACTTGTGATGCCTCCCCATTTGGAGTCGGGGCGGTCCTAAGCCACCTCCTACCAGATGGCAGGGAAGCTCCCATAACTTTTCATTCTAAAACGCTGTCTAAAAGCCAACGCAACTATAGCCAGTTTGATAAAGAAGCTTTAGCAATTATATCTGGCATTAAACGCTTTCACGAATACCTCTACGGTCGACCCTTTTCTGTCATAACCGACCACAAACCATTATTGGGAATTCTAGCTGGGGACAAGGCAAACCCTAACATTTTGTCACCTCGAATGACCAGATGGTCAGAGTTCCTGGCTGCCTATAACTATACCTTGCTTTATCAACCGGGCCATTCTATCACCCACGCCGATGCTTTGAGCCGCTGTCCATTGCCAGACATAGACACTGACCCTTGTCCCAGCATTTCCACCCTGCAAATCGAAGCCATGCCTAACTTTCCGATGACAGCTGCAGAAATCGCCCGCGAAACATCTAAGGACTGCCTCCTTAACAGAGTGGCTACCTAGGTTGCAAAAGGGTGGCCAGAATTTGACCTCAAGGACTGCATGAAACCATTTAAACAAAGACAAACCGAACTTTCCCTGCTTAAGGGTTGCATACTGTAGGGGGATCGGGTTGTTATACCACCATGGCTGTGAGATCCGATTTTGGAACTGCTTCATGATGGACATCAGGGAGTGGTCAAAATGAAGGGTTTGGCCAGAAGTTACGTTTGGTGGCCAGGTTTGGACAAAGATATTGCGAATTGGGTAGCTGGTTGCAAATCCTGCCAAGAATCCCGTCCCGCACCCCCGCAGGCACCTGTAGCTGAATGGGAACTGCCCAGGGGCCCCTGGTCAAGGATTCCTATTGATTTCGCGTGTCCAATGAGAGGTTGCATGTTTTTGATCCTAGTTGACGCTTACTCCAACTGGTTGGCGGTCAGCCTTATGCACTCTACCTCCTCTGATGCTGTCATTCGACAGCTCCGTAATTGTTCACCACGCACGTACTACCTGATGTCCTGGTCTCTGACAATGGGCCCCAGTTTACCTCCATAACATTTGAGGGTTATTTAGCTAGTTTAGGAATATGACATGCCCTAACTGCGCTGGCCCACCCGGCGGCGAATGGCCGAGCAGAACATATGGTTCGATTTACTAAAGAAACCCTTAACAAGTTAGGCCCTGGCCCCATTCAGGAACGCATTGACAAGCTTTTATCAATCCATCATACCACGCCTAGCACGACCACGAATAAAACCCAGTCCGAGTTGCTAATGGGAAGAAAATTACGATCCCCTTTGGACCGTCTACACCCTAACTATTCCACTGAAAAACCGGTAGACTCATCTAGCAAACTCCGCAGTTTTAAAGTTGGGGATCTAGTTTATGCCAAGAACCTGGTGGGACACCCCTTATGGGTTCCAGCCACCATTACCCAAGTCACTGGCCCACGGTCATACCGCCTGACTACCTCTGACAACAGAGACTGGAAAAGGCATATTGACCAGTTACGTTCCCGCACCCTTACGAGAGCATATGACAACTCGGGAGGGAAGGAGATTACGCAATTACACAAGAAGGGGAACACCCTCCAAATACATACCACCCCCAGACAAGCAATGACAACCTGACACTACCACAAACACCCTCACCGCTAGTTCCGGTCGACGTTCATAACTATGCACCTGAGGCTGAAGGAATCCACATCAACGGGGACCTAACCGACGATGAACATCCAACAAGAAGAGTCCTGGAAGTGAGCGGCCTAGCCGTCTCAACTAACCGGGCAAGGCCCGTCAGGAGCAGCCTGGCCGGCTCGACCTTCCAGACGGTTCCACGGCCAGGGACAGAAGAGCCAACAGGTCCGTCCGCACCGGCCGCTGGTGAAGGAGTGAATGACTTGCGCAGGTCCAGTCGGAGCCACAGGAGCCCCGCCTACTTACGTGATTACGTAACCTAGGCGGAGCTCCTGATTGGTCGGACTGGACCAAGAGGGGAGAGGTGTTTTGTATTCAAATACTTACCCGCGATTGGTTGCTCTTTCGGCGGGAAGTTTGTATCCCTGTCATTGGCTGGCGAGCCTCAAGTAGCCTATATAAGAATGGCTGCCGCGGCTCCATTGCCATTGCATTCCTGGAATTAAACAAAAAGAGCTAGTCAATTGAATGTGTGCGCCTCATCCTTCTGCCGCCAGAACACATGTTATATATTAGCTGTTTCTCCTAAGAAATTAAAATACGTGGTCTTTTCTATGAAGTAAGGAATAACTTATAGCAAAAAGGGAAAAAAGAGAGGACATGGTACTGGGTATAGTAAAACTGGAAGACAAAAACAATATGAAACTCTCATTTCAAAATGATAGGCAATTAAATGATTGCAAAACCATCAAAAAAAAGAAAGACTTGAAAGATGCCTAATAAAAAAATATGATATTTTTGATCAGGCCTGTATATAATGTTATGGTAATTACTTAGGGGTTTTTATTTCAGGTAGAAAAAAGAAAGATGGTTTTCCCTCATATTGTAACAATCATTAGTACCCCAAAACAGCTATGTTTTTAGAAAGCATTTATTCTCCTATTCATTTTCTTCCTGCAGCATTTCACCAGTTAGGGAAACAGGATTGAGTGGCGACTCAGCTTCTCTCTCTCCCAACATTCCTTTCGAGCCAAAATTTCTTCCAGCAAGTCTAGAAAAGAATGTAGATTCCTTTGTGGGTTAGAGTCCATGTAATCAGACTGACAAGTTATCTTCAATGGGCAGATTAAGATAGAGAGACTGAGAAGAAAATTGTAAACAGAAAGGCAGGGTAATGAAAAGAAGGCAAGGCAGTCTGTAGCTTTTATCTGCATCAAAAATGAACTGGAGATGAAATTTAGAAGACAGACAAAATGGGTCTATATGACTCTGATACGAAGACCCTACTAGGATTTCAGGATTTTGTCAAATAGAGGATATGTAAATAGAGGATACATAAGATGCAAACACAGCAAAAAGTTACATCCAAATGGGTACTCTTGACAAAATGTAGGATTAAAATCCAACAAATATGCTTTTGAATTGAATAGAGGGATTTGAAGCAGAGTCCTATTTCTAAAGAAACTTTAAAGCACAAAGAAGTTTTGTAAATACAGCTTTTCCTTCCACAGTTTTGCACAGATTTCCCAGACCACTTATTCACAATCACAAGTCTTCATAGTTGTTTGCATATGTGTACTTCAGTATTTGTTAATTAAAATAACAATAACTAAATTGAAATTATCTTCCCTATAACAACAGAAAGGAAATTTTATCCTATTTCTGGCCTGTTGTAGTATTGGGAAAGAGGGGAACTTTTCTGAAGCTGCTATTTATACCTTTAGGAATTATTCCCAATTGCCAGAATTCTTTTTTGTCTAGGCTGTTTAACATTTAGGTAAGTTGATCAACCGTCTACCAAGAGAAAATGTTACAAAAAGTAAGCCAGTAAATTCAATAGATTTTTTTTCCTGAAGCTGGCTGGCATTCTTAATTGCTCTGTGCTGAATTGTTAAAAGATTTAGTTGTTGTTTTATCTACAACACCTGTTTCTGTCATTAGCACATACAGGTAAAAGTTATGGGTTTTGTTTGAAATGGTAAATGTTAACACTGTGGTTGCTAAGTTATAAAACTACAAGTTCTACTACAGGCAAGCAGGTAATAAAATTGCTGGCTGAAAACAAAATAAGACAAAAAATGCTGAGACTTTCAAAGAGAGGCTTGGAAGGAGCCAAAAAGTCTGAAAGGAAAAAAGTAAAACAAGATAAGGTAAATATTGGCCAAAATATATCAGAGGGTTGTGGGTTAAACACACCACAGAAGAACCCATCTATTGTATATCTGCAGTGGGACAGATCTTGAAGCCAGCTTTATTTTTCTACAGTAATTGTGATTCCAACACTTTTCGTAAGACAGATATTTGTTTTCTGCCTTTATTTATTTATTCATTTATTCCTATCTCAAAAATTCTAGAAATTATCTAGCAGGATCTGCGAGAAATATTCAAAGTGAGGCAATACTACCAGTTTGAATGTCTGGTAATTAAGCTATACCCTGAAGCTCTGGTATCTGTATGATAAGAGCAAGACAGGAGAATACAATAATTTTTATAATTCCTGAATGAACTAAGATACGAGTCTACTACAACCTGTAGGAAAATATGTGGATTACATATGGATCTTATCCAGTTAATCATATTATTAAAGATAACTCCTGAAAAGGTCTATTTGACTTATGTTATGATTCACAAAGTACACCTTTAGTCTGAAGATTCACATAAGGAAATGGACAATTTTGCTAAAGAATGGTAAACAACCTACAGATACCACAAAAAAAAAAAAAAGAACACTCCACCTTAATGCTTAACATTCTTACACACTGACAGTAGCAAATAATAAAGCTGACATTAACACAATATAGAACTTTTTGAAAAATAAGTATCATTTCCGTGCTCAAACAAATCAATCCATTTCATTGTAGGAAGAATATTTTTAAATTGTGCAACCCATGAAAGAGAACAGGACATCAGATTGTCAGCTGGAATTGCTCTCAAGGTCAAGGATCACCTTAACTGTTAGTCACAACAGTTTTATAAAACAAATAGGATTGCATAATTCTTTAACGAGCCTTCAGAGAAATATCTCCTTTTAGGGCTATAAGGTGCAACCTTGTTTTCTAAAGCTTTACTAATCGAAGTTCAGTGGCAATATTGCTGAGGTCCAGTAAAATGGATTCTTCCATTAGGAGAGAAGATAGGAAAACAGTTGTTTTAGCTGCAGAGAATTTAGAAATCTGTGAAGGAAGAAAAGAAATTGCAGTTATACACACTGTATATATATTTTTCTATCATCACAATGGCCCTTAGTTCCCATTAAAAAAGTTTTAAATACTGGTCATATCTTACTATGTTTTAGGGACTCTTATCTTTTCAATGTAGTTTGTTTGATTTTTAAAATAAGGTTCAGTAGTTGTATCCCATATGCAGTTTTTCTATGTAAAGTTTTTCAAAGATTCAGAGAATTTATTTATTTTAAACCATTTATATGCCAGCCACCTCACTACTGCAACTCTGATACATCTTTTCATAGACTATATCTTTCAACTGAAATCAGCCTGTTTTCATGGTAAATATGCCTGGCTGATGTTTGCAGGTACCAAATATGTTAAAAATTATGTGTGAGGGGAGACAATGCAAATTGGGCATTAGTCCTTTGAGACAGGTAGGAAGTTCACGAATGCTCCTTGTAGTATGGTAAAGCACACCCAGGTTTCTCACTTCCCTCTTTTATACTGAAGAAAATATATTGTGTTCAAATATATTTGAACAAAATCAAGGCAGGGTTATTTTGAGTTGTTCATACTATCACTTTCTCAAGATAAACATTGAACAAGTCATTCCTCAGCACTTACGCCTTCCTTTCCCAATTTAATGCCTTCCCTATCCCAAAGTCAGTTCTAAAATCCTTTACATAGGGTGACAATATAAATAATTTGTTTTCTGTAGTGCTGACACTATGTACTTTGTTGTCATATTTTCATTTTGAGTTTTCTGTCAAGCCCAACAGATAATTGTGATAGAACAACAAAGTAAGGGAAGGCAATTGGATGATTGCTGAACTAAGTATCAATTTCAGAAATCAATTTCTTATATCTTTTTAAATGATTACCTAATTTAAGTTTTCTCAAAACATTGAGGGAAGTCAGGCAAATTAGTAGTTGACACTTTATAAATTATGTATTAAATAATGTCCTCTTATACTACCTTGTTTGTTATCAGATCCCTATAGTAGAATTTTAATGTAGTATATATAAATGGAGTTATCTTGTATTTTTGAGTGAGAAGAAATTCATAGAGAAGTTTATTCCTTAAAACCCTACATTTCTTTGATTACTCTGATAAGTAATAAACACAATTGTGGTTGTAGGTCCTTGACCTACAACCACAATTATGCCTAAAATTTCTGCTGCTAGGTGAGACATTTGTTATGTAAATTTTGCTCTATTTTACAACCTTTCTTGCCAAACTTGTGAAGTAATCACTGAAATTCTTACATTAGTGACGTGGTTGTTAAATTAATCTGGCTTTCCCATGGACTGCTTGTCAGAAGGACACAAAAGGTAATCATATGACTCCAGGACACTATAATCAGTGGTGGGAATTCTATCAGTTTCCCTATCGGTTCGGTGATCGCACGCTTCGTGCATGCGTGCACGTGCATACCTAACCTCCATGAGCCCACAGTTTTCCAAACACCAGCTGAGGCTCTGCCAGGCCAATCAGCTGAAAGAACAAAAAAGCACAGGGGTGGGTGGTAGGGCCGATCCTGAGATTTTTTCTTCTTTTTCCTCTCAGATGATTGTCAGAGCTTTTTTTTTACTATCGGTTTGGTCAAACTGAACCGAATCGGTAGCATTCACCACTGATTATAATACCTGTCCTAAAAATGAGTCAATTCCAGTGTCTGAATTTTAAATACATGAACACGAGAATGTTACAACAATCATAAGTGTGTAAAACAATCACTTTTTGCCATTGTAATTTTAAATGGTCATGAAGCGAACTGTTATAAGTTGAGGACTACTTGTATTAGCCAATCAATCCATTGTAACATTATTTTTACACAAAATTGTGTCAAAATATGTGATGTTGTTAGGATAGCTCTGAATTCTTCATAAAAATGGATGTGTGTGTGTCTGTGTTCCAGTATAACTCTGGATGCCTCGAGCAATTTGAACCAAGCTTGGTATACATATGACTTACTCTCTAGAAACAAATACTGTGGGGGTAAGACACCCCTAACACCCCTTGGTGTGTGTGTGTTTGTGTCTATATGCAGTTCGGCTAACTGGCTAAATCACCTCACTTGCAGCTCGCCTCCCAGCCACTTCTCACATCACCTGGCCTTTCCTGAGGCCATTTTGGCATCTTGGTGTTCCTCTAACCGGCCCCCAATCCTCCTCCAAGCAACCAACATCTGCACATGGAAAACTCAAGGTAGCTCTAAACATTTACTCGAATACAGCTCATCACCATCTGGAACCCACATTATGTATCTGATATTAACACAGTTGAGAAAGTCCAGAAATATTTCACAAGAAGACTTATCCACTCCTCTACTTGTTGCAGAATACCTTATGCCACCAGACTTGAAATTCTAGACGTAGAAAACCTAGAACTATGCCACCTTCAGTCCGATCTAAGTATAGTATATAAAATCATACATTGCAATGTCCTACCTGTCAATGAATACTTCCGCTTCAACCATAACAATACAAGAGCAAACAATAGATGCAAACTCAAGGTTAATCGCACCAAACTTGATTGCAGGAAATACGACTTCAGCAATAGAGTGATCAATGTCTGGAATACTCTACCTGACTCTGTGGTTTCTTCCCCAAACCCCCAAAATTTTAACCTTAGACTTTCTACTATTGACCTCACCCCTTTCCTAAGAGGTCTGTAGGGGGCATGAATAAGTGCACCAACGTGCCTACCGTCCCCGTCCTATTGTTTCTTTTATTTTTCTTATATGTATCCATGTATTCATAACTACTGTATGTTTTTACTTATACCTATTATCTTGTAAGTAATTGACAAACCAAATAAAATCAATCAATCAATCAATCAATCAATCAATCAATAAATAAATAAATAAAATAAATCACTTGGAGGGAAGATCCGGAGCTATTAAACAGACTGCCAAGCTAAGTGCCTGAAGGATCCCATCTGTCACCAGGTCCAGGCATCTCAGCGGGTGGCAAGAGGGTGGTAATGTGATGTCTCGGCATACAATTAGTTCTCAGGGAGCCTGATCTAGGACCTGATCTAGCACCCAAAACTGGCTCTTCACTAAGGAGGCTGGGGGCATCATTGGATCTCCTGCAAAGAGGGGCTCAAGCCCTTTCCCTGTGCAGCACCATGATCCACCAGCTGCTGTTGGAACTGCATGGCTACCTGGGCGGTCTCTTCTTGGACGATGGCCTGCAAGTGAGCACAGTGGCAGGGTGAAGGGGTGGCCTTTTCTCCCTCCATGGGCTTCCTCCTCCTCCCTCGCAGGGTTCCATTATTCTTGCACCTATAGCGAGGCCACCATCCTGGCTCACATCTGCTGCCTGGGCATGCTCTATGTCTGCCTGTAGACATATGTATGAGTTCATTGAGCAGTTGGCCCAGCATGTCCAGCTACCACCACCCCCAACCCCACAAGTGTGTCCTTCCCAGCCTGCCTGGTGAACTGTGGCACCTGGTAAGCCCAGAGACAGAGAGAGAGAGGGATGAAAAAATTTATTTATTCTTTTCCTGTCTAATACACAATTGGGATAAATAAATACCTGAGCAGTGCCGGGTTATCAGCTAGTTACCTATAAAAATAATGTTAACTGTCATATTCCTGTAAAAGTTTATAGCTCTTAGGATTCCATCCTTAAAATATGATTCTGATTATATGAGGCTACAAAAGTTGCAACTCTATAAGACAGCCACAATCTTTTTCAGGATCATGTGAAGAACAAGAACAAAAGACAAGACCAGCTACAAAAGGAACTGATACAACTGCTTTAAAGATTTGAAGACAGTTATTATATTCTATTATGTTCTATCTATTATGTTCTAGAGAGCCAATGTGGTATAGTGATTAAGAAAGGGGTATCAAACTGGCTTCAAGCAGGCCATCATGAGAGGATCAGGGGGCAGGCCATGCCTACCCAGGTCTGCAAAGAGAAAAAAATATTGTGAAACGTCACCAGAGGTGCTATTCAACCGGTTCTCACCTACTCAGGTGAACTGGTAGTGGTTATTTTGTGTGGCAACCCCGGCTGGCCACGCCCCCAACCCGGTCGCCCGGTTGCTCATTTGTGATTGCTCTCCTAGCTTTCCATTCTCCACATCCTCTTTCTCCCTGGGGGAAAGGAAGAAAGGCTTGGACACTGCAAGTATCACTTTCCCCGTGTGAGTTAAAATGTATGGAGTGAGAAGGAGTGCGGTCTGACAGAGGGGGTGGGAGTGAATCAAGCCTTGGAGCACTTTTGCAATGTAAAAGAAATGCATTTTGAAAGCAGCAGGCAGAAGTTTAAAAACTTCTCCAAAGATTCCCCATGGACGCTGGGGAAGTATCACTTTCCCCTTGTGAGTTAAAGTGCTGGAGTGAGAAGACGTGCGGTCTGACAGAGGGGGTGGAGGAATCCACTCCAGCCTTGGAGAAATTTAAAGGAGCTGCTTCCAAAATGCTTGTCTGTTAAGTGCTCTGTGTGTGTGTGTATGTTTGAGAGAGAGAGAGAGAGAGAAAGAGAGAGGAAAGAAAGAAAGAAAGAAAGAAAGAAAAGAAAGAAAGAAAGAAAGAAAGAAAGAAAGAAAGAAAGAAAGAAAGAAAGAAAGAAAGAAAGAAAGAAAGAAAGAAAGAAAGAAAGAGAAAAATAGGAAGAGAGAGAGAGAGATAAAAGTCTGTGCTATTATTTTTAATTGTTCCATTATTTATCATGTGTTAATATTTTACACTGTCCCTACACATAGAGTGATTTTTCTGCCTTTCTTTTGCCCAGGGCTACCACATATTTTTCAGGGTTTACATGCATTCGATGTCAATAGTCCAGAGCATAAAATATACATGTATTTAACAAGAGTTGAAAAGGGAGCTTGGAGGTCTTCTAGTCCAACCCCCAGCTCAGGCAAGAAAACTGAGGATGCCAAACTCTGAGTAGAAATCCTGGGAAAGCTGTCAGAATAATACTTAGAAGGGACCTTGAGATGAACCTTATATAATTTCTGAGAAATGGCTGTCTAGTCTTTTCTTAAAAACTTCCAGTGATTGAGCACCCAGAACTTCTGGAGACATACAGTTACACTGGTTAATTGTTCTCACTGTCAGGAAGTTTCTCCTTAGTTTTAGGTTGCTTCTCTCTGTTCAGTTTCCATCCATTACTTCTTGTTTGCATTCTACTTCTTTGGAAAATACATTGTCCCCCTTTCTTTGTGGCAGCCCCTTAAAAGCCTGTTGCCAACACACTCTTGGGTAAAGCATGTGAGTCATTTCCTCCTTTCAGTGGTCCATGAAAGTACATTTATAGTATGCAGAAAATAAAGTCAAAAAAGGTGAACATTTTTACAGAACTATAGATAAGTTGAGGCTGGGTGACAAGGAATGGCTGGGAGGGGAGGGGCCAGGTGAGGCACCCCTTGATATGAGTTACATTGAGTTGGCCACGCCCACCCAGTCACATGACCACTAAGCACACCCACTCAGTAACATGACCACTAAGCCATATCCATCCGGTCATATGACCACCAAGCCACACCCACCAAATAAGCCACATCCACAGAACTGGTAGTAAAAAAATTTGAATTTCACCACTGAACGTCACGTAATGGTAATGTGATGCCAGAAGTTTGATACCCATGTAATCCATGGATATGGCCGCAATGATATAATAAACAAAGACTCAGTGTTGTAATAGGCCATTTCATGGGAAAAGCCTGGTACATAGAACAAGGTAACAACACAATTGAATAGAAGGGGTGGGGGAATCATGTGCTTTGCCTTGAAGTCTTTTTGTACCCTGGTAGCTACTACATAAACTTGAAAGTTGTTTGTATGTTTTCAACATAAAGTTTAAACCATGCTGAAGTTCTTCAGAAATGAATAATATGTCTTATTTTCTGAAACAAATCTCTTTTCAGAAGTACTTCACAGTTTAAAAAAAATAGTGAGAATTTTTTCTGCTTCAAGTACGTTACAAACAGCTGTGTTCAGTTTTTATAGAGATAGCAGTGCAATGTTGAGATTTTAATCAGGCTACAAACTTAAGTGAATTAAAATAGCTTTATTCATGTGTCAAATTTACAGACTTTATAAGTGAATAATGAATCATATGAAATTTAGTCCTGAGATGAGATTGGACCTCAGACTTCTCTGGTTCATTTAATGTCCTGCTAGGTGCAGTCTGCTAGGGTGGAAATTTTATTTTGCTCATTGAAAGAAAAACTATGACTTCTTTGACTTCTTTTGCATATATACAGGAATATATGCACATAACAATGTACCATGCAATGCAAAGCTGACTGTTTTTATAACCAATATTGTAATCTTAATAATATATTAAAATCATCTATTTTAAGTATATATTTTTATTGTTAGTGTATTGTATTTGTATCCTACCTTACTTTCAAAAGAGAAAGGCTAGCAATTAATCTAGCTCTGCTTGATTCTAGGTGGGCTCCACTACCCAAGCTGTTCTATGAAGATCAGAATTGGGTAACAATGAAGTTTTTGTCTTGCCTCACAGAAGAGACATAGCTGTTAACATTCTGAGTGACCAGAGTGGGGGGACCTGTTTACTGTATTAAATGAACAAATAATTGTTTAAGATTATCTTTAATTATCCTTCCAGGGCATTTGGCCTGCACTACCTCGCAGTATTACAGGATTGTAGAACTCTAATAGTGTCGGGAAAAAATGAAAAGCATCTTTTCAGGCGTTTTGACTGGAATAGTGGTCTATTTGAAGTGATGTGGAGTGAAAACAATGAACATGTGCTGGTCACGTCTAGTGGAGATGGATCTTTACAAATCTGGGATACAGAAAAACCTGCAGGTCCTTTGCAGGTTTATAAAGAACACACTCAAGAGGTCTATAGTGTTGACTGGAGTCAAATTAGAGGAGATCAGTTAATAGTATCTGGATCATGGGATCAAAGAACAAAATTGTGGGATCCTGAAATGGAACAACTATTATAAATATTCAGAGGCCACAAAGGTGTTATTTTAGCATCATATGGTCTCCTGCTGCTTGCCTCTACCTCAGGTGGCCAAACAGTATGGATTTGGGATGCAAAATCATCAGGACTCCCAGTTATAATTCCTGATCACTAAGCTGAAGTTTTAAGTTGTGATTGGTGCAAATGTTATCAGAACTTGCTTGTAATAGGTGCTGTTAACTGCAGTTTGAAAGGCTGGTGATATCTGAGAAATACCCAGCAACCTATATTCAGTCTGCTTGGGCATACATATGCAATAAGAAGAGTGAAATTTTCACAATTTCATCCCACTATATTGGTTTCTTGTTTCTATGATTTCACTGTGAGATTTTGGGATTTCTCCAAGCCTGATCTTCTGCTTGAAAATGTGGAGCAACATACAGAGTTTATTGTGGCTTAGATCTCAGTTTGCATGATTCGGGTGAGGTAACTTAACTGTGCTTGGATGAAACTGTGAAGATCTATTATCCACCTTCATTGGTAGTTCCTGAAAGGAAAGATTTCTCAGTTGCAAAGAACTGATTTAGAAGAAATTATTTTATTTTTCTTGAGCATCTGCCATATTGTGCCTTACTAATAATATTAGATTATAATATGACCTTCAACGTTTCAAGCATGTGATTAGGGACAGATTCATATAATACAAATGCTACATTTACCCTTAATCACCTTCTATACCTTGAAATGAGTCCAAATCATTTAGTTTAAATTACTCAGTGCAGGTTTTGGGGACAATAAATGACAGACAGCCATTCCCTGATGTAGATATCGAAAAGTTTCTAGGGTTAGGCTTAGGGAAACCTGGAAAATGTATCATTGATTTTGATTGCACACTTGTGGGACTGAAATAGAATTGAGAATCACGTATCCATTTCTGCCCTATAGACACCTGGTAAGCTAGATGTGAATGTATTTGGTAGAGTGGGAAGATATTTGTTCAGCAACTTAAAATAACCTACTAAAATAAATAAGAAATGCTGAGATATTGTTTAGATTCTTAGAATTGATAAGCTAAATGGGGACCTGCTTTCTTCTGGGAAATTCATGTTATTCCCTTCTGTTTGCAGAACTAATGTTCTCTTACTCCTCAAAGAATGGCAGGCTTGCCTTTAAAATGATTTCAAAACATTGCCTTATCTCAGGGAAATATCTAGTACATAATTTGATTCATTTTTAAAGTCCCTTTTTAAAATAGGGAATATCTTGCTTGCTGACGTAGAAGAAAGCATCTTGTTAACAAAATAAGCTAGCTCTAATTACCATAGACCTCAATTAAAAGTAGCAAATCTACAATGTACTTCCGAATTGCTGCATGTCAAGAATTTATATTTTCATTCCATTAGTTTTATTAGTGAAAATAAAATAGAAGACAATATTGTCTCTAGATGAATATTCTACACATTCAAATTTAATTTACAATAATGTCTTTTATAGGAACTTCAAAATATTTATACAAATTAGCTTTAAGAGCAGGCAATAAAGTGACTTTCTTCCAATACAGCATGCTATGATCAATAAAATATTGTATTTCCAATGTAATTAGAATGCTGTGAAAAACATAAAGGGAGATTAGCGATGTATTTCTATTGTCTCAAAAGGTCACAGTGCCTGAGTGACCCTTTTTGGCAGGAAACTTCATCAATGACAGATCTGATTAATGCTTGAATAATAGACTTCCTGGAAATATGAAAACTATAAGCTACATTAAGAAATTGAAAATGTCACACATATTAGTATTGCTACCAAAAATCTTACCTGAATATAGTAATGACATTACTAGGAATGGAGCTCAATGTGATGGAAATTTGCTCTATCTGTATAAGAATTATCCTATAAAATTACAAGGAAATTAATAAACAACTTTTCAAAGTCAACATTTTTATTTGTTTTGCACACTAAAGGTGTTAGAAATAATGCAGACTTATGCAGATCAGAAAGAGGTCAGAGCTATTTAGGAGTACAAGGCATAGTGAGTAGAACTGACTTATGACAGGAAATAACTTGAAAGTTGCAATTCATATCAATATTAAAGTTTTATGTTTGTAACCTGATTTTTAAAACTGAGATTTCCTTGCATCTACAACTGGATTGTGTTTCAGTTGAAAATATGAAATCATGAACTCTCCTTCCATATTCATACAAAAATCCATGTGCAGCATGAAATTAAACAGGACATTATAATTCTCACTACCATCACCAAAGGTTGCTCAACATCTTAAACAACTGCAGTTTGAACTTTATAGAAATAGAAGATGAGTTTCATTTGGTCCTTTTTCCTCCTTTTTGATCTTAATGCTTACATTCAGAAATAGAAAACCACACACACACACACGCACACACACATACACACATCTATATACATATACAATTTATACATATATAATCTCTAGACTCCCTAAGGATGAAAATGACCAGTTGTCTGCAAAGAATATAAATCCTTCCATTCCCCACCATCCAGTCAGAGCTGAAGAAGCTTCTTGGATGAGAATCGAAATGTCTTCAAAGAAAAAATAAGAAAGTTCAGTTGCCTCCTGAAAAAGCACTTTTGAGATAACCAAGACCTGGATGACTGAGAATCTTCACAGACAAGAAACTGGAGAAATACCATGATCTGAAGGAGGAACTGGAAAGGATTGAAAGGTAAAGACAAAGTGGTCCCAATGATGGTAGGAACAATCAGGACTGTGATTCTAAAGCTGGAGTAGTGGCTATAACAAATGCCAGCAACAACACGAAAACTCTCTGTCCAGAAGAGCGTAGTGCTGGTAAAATACTGCACAGAACCCTAAAGTGCCCAGACCCCTAGTAGAGGATCTGAGATTGAGGAAGACACATACCACCCATAAAGGTGAGAAGGCAATACAAGAAACACACACACGTACATGCATACGTATCTAAGTAAAATGTACGTGTGTATTCAGATCACCATTATCTTAAAAATTACACCATTTCACTTACTAAATAAAAAGAAAATTAAATGTTTTTGCAGTCGAGATTTTGCAATAGTTTTTTTTTTTTTTGAATGAGGCTTTACCTGATAGAATATTTATTCAAATATAGAAAGAGCAGCAAGGTTCTCAGGTTATTTGTGTGTGTGTGTGTGTGTGTGTGCGTGCGTGTATGAATGATATTGTTTGGGAGGTCACATAAATTTTTTACAAATAAGCCAGTTTTATAATTCCAATGTCATTGCAACCATGAAAGAAAGCATACCACATTAATTTTTGTTGTACGCCTGTTAATTTTCAAAACAATGGGCAGTTTCGGTTTGAGCTTCTTCGGCGACAGACTGAAATCTGCGATCATGCACAGTTTCGATCTGTGCTTGCCATTGGAGTGCCCCGACCTGGCTGGTTTCAGGGCTAAGCCACCCCGTAGAGGTGGTGAAGAGGGGGGAGACCGCCAGCAGGGTCGAGGAAAGCCGCATCTCTCCTCCCTAGCTGGCCATTACTCCCTTTCCTAAAGGCGGTTGCAGCGGTGGTCAGAAATGGCCACCTCAAAGAAGAACTCAACTGAAAAAGAATGTGCAGATAAGGAAGATAAGAAGAGAAAGTTTTGGCTGATCGGGTCAAACTGGAAAAACAACAATACAAGGTACCCTTGAATTTGAATTATAAAGAACAACATTGTTCCCAAAGAAGACTTTGAAGCTGCGAATGAGAGAGGGAAGGAAAAGAATTTGGGTTTTTTTTTTTCTTCCCTATATTGACAACTAAGAGATTTAAGCAAGAAATCGGCAAAAATCCACTTTGACACTAACAGGTATTTAAGCTGAAAATAAAATGTCAAAGGGATAATAAAGATTTCTGGATTCTCAAAAACTTTTCAAAGAAGGAAAAAAACAAAAGGGTGGGATCTGGAAAAAGGGAGGAGACCACCTGGAAGTGAAAGGAATTAACAGTGAAACTTTAACAAGATTCCTAAAAGATACATTTTAACTGAAACTTTGTAACAAGATAAGAGAACCCCAGGAAGAGAAAGTGGAAAAAAGAAGCAAGAAGGAACAGTTTTGGATTATTTGGATTACTTGGTGATTTTTGGATTTTGGGCTATTGGATCTAAAGGACTAAAATTAATCGGGTGGTTGTTTAAAAGTTTTTAAAATGGTATCACTCTTGGAAGAATTGAGAATGGAATTTAAAAAACAGAAAGAAGATGCACAAGAAGGAAGAGGTTCTTTTGGCTTCGTATTTCAATTTTTAGAAATGGAGATCCTGAACTATGAGAAACAACAAGAAGAAGAAGAAGCTATTTTCAATGACCAAGTATTTCTATGAGGGGAAAAGAAAGGGAAGCGGGGGAAAGAGAATGAAAAATTTAAGATCTGAAAAAACAACCCAGAAAAAGAATAGTTTGAAAAGTAATTATAACATTAGGAAGAAACAGAAGAGAGGATTATAGAAGAGAGAATCAGAATTAGAGAGAAGGGGTCAAAAAGGGAAGGGAGAACAAGAGGGAGAAGAGAGAAAGGAAAAGAAATGATAAAGAACAGAATCAGGACATAGAGAAACAGGGAAGACAAGACACAGAGATAATGGGTGAAAACTTAATTGAAAGGGGGATTCTGCAAGGGTACACAAGATAGTATTGTTATATTAGAAATAGAAATGAGCTTTGAAAATATGAAACAAGTGTGATTAAAATGATAGATAAAATACTCATTGTAATGGAATGGAATGTTTAATAAATAAATGAAATAAAGAGAATGAGAGAATGAAATTAGGAAAGGAGGGGAACATTTTAATTATTATAAATGTGTTATAAAAACTTAAATGAAGAGGAATATGACAGAAACATGAAAAAATTATAGGGAAAAATTAATTTCCCTATAATTAAGGGAAATTATATTCCCTTAATATTCTAGGAATATTATAAGTGTTCCTAGAACTATGATATCCTATTGAAAAGGAATGTTAAAGATGTCAAAGATTATAACTAACATTAAAGATAGGGCTGAATTGGAATAGAATAAGTATTTTATTTATTATTGTTATATATATTTTTTTTTCTTTAAGAACTTAGTACCTATTTTAAGAATGTACCAAGCAGAATTTGACTGGAAGTTATGTGTTATATTGAATGTTATATTGAAGTTTAAATAAGAGTTGAATGGATAAAAATTAAAAGATACAAAGGTGTCATACTCCAATTAGTAACTACAGGGGAAAATTTTGTTTAATGAGAAAAGAAAATATGAAATAGAAACAGGACAGACAAAAGTATAAATATTATGACTAGAAAGGTATATATATATAATTGAATATATATATATAATTGAATTAAGAAAGGAATGAGATAATTAAAAGTGAGATTGAGAAAACTAAGGGAAGGGAAAAATTATTGAGAAAATGTTAAAATAGTAATAAGATATGGGATAGAACACAAAGATGAATATGAAATTGAATTTGTGTCTGTATGGAGAAGTGATAACCTGGGACCATGCTATTCTCAAAAAAAGAAATTTTACTTGTGTTATGTTTTGTGAAAACCCAAATAATTTTTTTATTAAAAAAAAAAACAATGGACATTGCAACACACAATGCAAGGAAAGGTTGGGTTGTCTTTTATCTAATGTTATATAACAGTCTGTGCAAAACATTCAAAAACATTTTGAAGGTTTTGTGCAGCCCTTTTATATAACAGGGATGGAGTGTTTCTAGCCCAGGGGCTGAATCTAATCCATTAAATTATCTCATCCCACCCACAAAGGTTCAAGCAAGGTTCTTCCCTTCCTTCTCCAATGTGGGCCATGATTGTAGACAGCCAAGAATGTTAGAAGAAGCAATGCTTGTTTACCACCCACTTTTAGTTATTCTCAAAGCACAACCACAAAGAGATGTTGATGAGTATGTGTCCTAAACAGATGCAAGGATTATATATCTGGCAGGAGGCAGGAACTATCTAAGCATTAGAAGATAAGTTAAGGAAAACAAAAAGTAATGACTCTTGGTAGATATCATCCAACAGAGATACCAAAGAATCCTAGGAATCCTTCTTTGATATCCAGAGGAAAGTACAAGCTGTTAATAGATCCCAATCGTGACTATTTTTCTTGTATTCTTGAGTCTAAAATCTATCAATTTTCAGGTGTAAATATCTATCTAAGTCTCCTTCAAATCAAGTTTGATTCCAGGTTATTTCATGCAATGTTTACTTTCCTTGGCAGTAGCATGGAAAAGGTTTCCTATTGCTTTCTTACAGGATGCTTTCTTTACTTCTTCTTTTTCTTGTTTACTTTATTATTTAATCATAAGTACAAGATTTTCTGGCAAGGTCCTTTCCAAGTGACAACCAGATGTGACTTGCTTAACTTTCTAAAATAAAAAAAGGTTGGTAGGTGTCACTATTCCTGAATTTAAGCAAATAAATGTTCTTATTCTCATTTTAGCTGATTTTCTTCGATTTTGTTGGCTGTTGGGATCATTCAAAGAAACAGAAGCATCAGGAACAGTATAAATATAGCATCACAAAGTCTTCTAATTTCCTTAGAATTAATATGTATATCTTGAATAAACTAATTCCTTGCTATTGAGCTGCTATTGTTGAAGAACCAAGAAATAAACAAAATTGATTTTGCATTACTTACTGTCTTTTATTGATGAACACTGTAATAAATGGCAGTGTGACACAAACAATGTTATTTTTAAATTACTTTGTAAAGGGACAAAAAATGGAATGTGCCATTTTATAAGATAAGAGAAAATGGATAGTGGTCATTGAGGTAACCAATGGGGACAGAACAGAATTGAATGTATTTGATGTACGTACATATTTCAGTTATGTCTGCAATGGTTTATTCAATATCTTCCAGTTTAACAATGAAGGTAATAATTAGAATCAAAGAATAAAAGACATAGGCTGCCATTGTGCTGTTTAAGATGTATGATTCTGCAAAATAGCTGTTGTTGCTTAGCACATTTCTAAATATAATAATTTCTTCTGCTTCTCAGGACAACAGCCAAGCCACTATTCTTCAAAGATAAATAAAACCTATCAGCAATTAGAGTAGAAAAGAGTAAAAAATATGAAGAGGTGTGCCATTTTTAGATGGTTGAATAGCACTCTGAAACCAAATCCCATGGCATGTAATTATATTTAAGATTATTAGGTTACTACTTATTCAAATATTCCTTTAATCTAAAAGTAGTTTGATAGTGGCAACTCATTCTTAAATTCTAGTGATTCTTATATTCAGGAACATTATATAGGAAAAAGAAAAAACTGGAACTTTTCACAAATAAATTTTATTCACTGCATCAATGCATTTCGTAGTTCATCTCGTACATCCAGGAAAAAAAGCTGAACTAACTAAAATATTTTTTGAATTCAATAGCTTACAGTAGAAACTTGTACAAGAATTCCTTCCTTCCCTTCCCTACATTAGGATGACACAACATGAAACAGTAGACAATC
This sequence comes from Bungarus multicinctus, assembly GCA_023653725.1. Classification (NCBI taxonomy): domain Eukaryota; kingdom Metazoa; phylum Chordata; class Lepidosauria; order Squamata; family Elapidae; genus Bungarus; species Bungarus multicinctus. The sequence goes on from CM042844.1 coordinate 57,599,353, forward strand.
TTTTTTTTTTGGAAACAGATGCTAGAATGCAAATATTTCATCTCCACCATCACTTATAAGTGTCTGCATGTTAGCAGGTAAATGTTTTATGTGATATCCTCCAGATGTTCCTATCACAGAGAAAAGCTGCAGCCTTTTCATTTCTACATCTTTGTAAGTCTAGCAAGATTGGAGAGGGGAAAATTGTAAAAGACCAGTATTGGTTCTTACTGGTTTTGCATTAAAAGAAAAACAATACATAATTTTGGGGGCAAAAACATTATTGTCAAAAAAATAAGGAAATAATAATAAATTAACTTGTGGGGGTATACAGTATTAACCAAAAGACATTGTTTAGGTCCCTGGCTTCTGCTGATGGTTGTGGTCTTAATTAAGAAACCTGTTTTTTAACAAAACAAAAAGACAAGTAAGAAACTTGAAAATGCAGTCCTGGCAATGAAATGTTGCTCCAGAATTAAGGCGTAAGTCTGTGTGTCCATCTCTTTTATAAAGTACACAAATAACAGCTGTCAAGAAAATTGAGGCCACTAAGCACAGCTGAAGGCATAGACAAATGGCACATACAGCTAATCCTATAGCATGTTTCTATCCCTCTCATGCCCTAATTTCTGCTGCCTGCAGTGGGTGAAAGAGTCAGTGGCTTGCCTCTTCCTCAAGAGACTCTCCTTGGACACCACAATTCTCAGTAATGATCATCCAGTCCAACATTCCCTTTATGGACACATTTGTTATGAAGATGATTGATTTGCATCTAATGGGAACCCTGGAGGAAGCAGATTATGTTTGATCTGATTTTATCACTGGGTCAATGATTTGGAGATTCATGAAGCTATAGGAGTTCCCAATGCAACAAATCCCAAAAATTATTTGAATCAGTGTCTCTTGTGGGTTCAAGGGCATATTTTGTCTGAAATGAGGTATTTTCTTTATCTTAAGGGCTTTGGAAAGTCCTGTCCCATAAGATGGACATTGATACAATTCTAGCTTAGCCTCTTCAAGTTTGTCTACCATCTTATCTGCTTCAGGAATGATCTTTGATCTAAGATAATCATCTGTTATTAAAAATAAGTGGGCAGAGGTTAGAAAAACTACCATACCATTTTTTGCCCTCAGATTTAGTTCCAACCTGTAGTTACCAAGCCTCCCTGGATTCCTTTTATTTGGAAGGAAAATGCTGAATGGGTATGACTGCCCATCAGGCAGGCTAAGAAGGCTAAGCAGCTTTCTATTGGCATTTTTATGGTGTAATATCAGACTTTCAGATGCTCCCAGAACAAATTGTACTTGTCCTTATCACTCATTTTCATGTCCATGTCACTGTGAATGGGATTTCAATCAGAGGTGGTATCAGGCAATCCATATATTGCAGAACTGATGCACAACATGAAGTTGTGCAAAGGGTCTCCTAGCTTTGACTGCCATCTACTCTTTGAGCAGAAGTCATGAGTCTAAGAAGTCTCCAAGACTGTATACCAGATCTGTCTGGTACAGTGCCATTTCATCCAACACCAAAGATGACATAGTCTTAGAAGAGTAGGCCCCAAAATCCAAAGTCATTCAGTCTTGCCAGGGTTTTAAAATATTGCAGAATTGGCAATGTTGCCTTTTTATTTATTTGTACTGCCTTGTAAATTAGCTTGATGTCAGCATGTTTCGATGGAGAAGAAACTACACCAACTTCCTCTTTTATGATAGTAATGAAAGTAAAGTACGTTCAGAAAACAAGAAGTTGGAAAAAAATAATCTAGACAGGTGGGTGTAGATGTGAATGTTTCTGCCTATATTGTAATAATGCAATGCTCAGGCTCAGTCAGTATAATAATAGTGACAATAGAATTCATTGAATGACACGTTTTGATACATAGGTGCAAAATATTGAGTTCACAGATAGGTACAAAATATTGAGTTCACAGATAGGTGCAAAATATTGAGTTCATAGATAGGTGCAAAATATTGAGGTCACAGATTCTTATCTTGGTATGATATTTTATTTATGATTTGAGACAATTCAACATCTCTTAACCTATCATATTAATGATAAAATGACAGGCATATATAGTGGAGCATAGTGGAGTGATGTCCTGAATTCAACACTGTGATGTACAATTTTAGGTGGCTATTCAAGATATATTCAATACCTGACAGCGGCATCTGAGGGACAGCAAGGAAGGTTGTGTTACAAAAGGAGCAAAGTTTGGGGCACTATGTTGCCATGCTCTTTTTGTTATTCTGATGTTATCCATAGTTGTGCTTAAGAATGGGATATAAAAGAGTAAAGACATTTTTGTGGTTTAAACAAATAGAAATTGAACAGTTGGGTGAAGAGAATTTGACTAGTGCTGGGAACATGGTAATTTTCAAAATAATATTCATAATATTCTTGTCCTTGGCACTGGACTAATATTTTGATTATTCTCAAGAACTACAAACATTTTCTTTTATAAATCACAGATAGGTTGACAAAAAGATTGGTATGTGCTGGGGCAATTTTCCAAACTTCTTTATTCCTTTACTTGTAAAAGGAGACAAATGATATTTGAATAGAAGTTGAGTAGAAATTAAAAGAAACTGTAAAACAAACCAGGAAGTCAAATATCTACTATAATATACTTCTTGTGAAAGGACATAAGCTTTATTTGATATTCATTTGCTAATTATATGCAATATATTTTTAAATATCAGTTTGATCTTAAGAAATTCAGCACATTCTAAGCTTTAGATCAGACAATATGTCTTAGTTGTTTATCCACTTACAGTTTCCTAGTTACCAGTAATTCCTGTCCATCAGATATAATTTTCATTAATTTCCCCCCTTCCCCCAGTTTGTCCTAGTGGTTACCATAGCATAAACCAGATAATTTATGATGATGATTTAATTAATATCAATGTCTTTTTAGACTTCTGTTGCAGCAAATATACAACTAATAATATAGTAGGGCCATACATAACCTATAAATATCTATGCAATCAGAATGGAATGGAATGGAATGGAATGGAATAGAATAGAATAGAATAGAATAGAATAGAATAGAATAGAATAGAATAGAATAGAATAGAATAGAATAACAGAGTTGAAAGGGACCTTGGAAGTCTTCTAGTCCAACCCTGTGCTTAGGGAGGAAAAACCCTGTACCATTTCAGACAAATGGTTATCCAATTTCTTCTTAGAAACTTCCAAAGTTGGAGGCTTTTGAAGACAAGTTGTTCCAAGTTGTTGCTTACAACTTCTGGAGGCAAGTTGTTCCTAGAAGCAGAAAGATAAATATTAAACCTTGGCTACTATTTAGTGATCATCCAGATGTTTGCAGCTGAGATCTTATAGCCGTTTTATAGTAATCACAATTGCAAGAGTCCTTTTTATCTATACACTTTATCATATTGTTCTTTCATTGTTTTTAATAATGGCTATAATACATGGACACACGACCATGCAGAATCCCTTTTAATTAGATTTTCTTTTAAGCAGGTTGAAAAATCTATGCCATCTATGACATTTGCTGTTAAAAAATAATTTTATGTTTAAAATATAAATTTAATAAAGCTACCTGAAACAAAGGCATTATATAAATCTCTGTAATCATTTTAACTGTGCAAAGATGCCTTTAAAGTATCTAGAATAGTAGCATAAAAGTGCTTATGGAATCAAATTGTATTATTATAACCCAATCCTATTTACTTACTAGCCATTATCTCTGTCAAGCTATTGGCTGAATTATCTACTCTATTAGATATTTAGAGCAATATTACCTTTTTTAGTTGCCTCTCTTTATAAAATATATTATCTGGAGCCTTTTTCCTGATTAATCTATTTTGTGAAATGGGTAATTTTTAATCTGAATTTTTGCTGAGTCCACCTGTACTTTGAGATTGCTTAAACAAAGTATCAATAAATTTAAACTATATATTCATATAAATATATAGTATGAAGTGTACTGAGCCCTTTTACTTATTGTAATAATAAAAAACCTCTGGTGGTTTCTTAATTCCACATAATGAGTGAACTGCAGTCAAAAAAGCATAGGATTCCTTAATAAGAAAACACTTGAGAAGAAATTGCAGGGTTAGCAGCAGCAACATCAAAAGTTTCCTCTTTCCCACCTCAATATAATTATTATTCTTCCACTTTTTGGACTGCATAATTCAAATGGGGGGGGAATGACTTGGATATAAATGTACTAAGCATGTAGCAATCAATTGGACTTAATTAAGTCCAATTTATTCTGCTAGGTATATTCTTAATTTGCATCTTTCTGCAGACAGAGATTACAGTTTTAGATTCCCGTATAGTTTTATAATAACTATCATGATACAGATTCCATGAGACTAGAGCTTTGGAACCCTTCTGTACACAATGCTCTCATTCTGCTAAACATAGCATTTGGAATTTTCATCCTGTCTCCTCTCAAGTATCATTCTAGGTCACAGTCGGTTTAATAAATTATAGTAACATTTCCCACTGGCTGTTTCAAGTCATTCAGCCTCATTAGTCCCACCTTGCCAAGCTGCAAAGAAACAAACATGAAGTGTCAAATTCTCCATGGTGTATATAAAGAAACCTCATTGGCTCCTAGCAATGTCTGTTCAGCAACACTAGGAGTTCATTTGACCTTGAGGAATGAATGAACCGTAAAAGATTGTTACTTCTTCCTACAAACATTTAGTAAAATATTCAGAATTCTCAAGCATACTAAGCTCATTTCTCTATGCAGTTCCAAATACTCTGTCTAGACTTTAGAAGGATTCTTTCCTTTATTAATGGTTTTGAAAAGTAGCTCCTCTTGCCCACAGCAATATCTCCCAGCAATGCTAGATTTCATCTACTAACAGTGACTTAATAACTTGAAAAACTGCTCTATGGTATGTATAACGGAATGGCTTGCTATCATTTTAGTAGCTGCCAAACCACACAGATCTGCAAACATCTATTTTAAAATATCCACAGAGAATGTTTAATTAAGGGAACATTAAGTGGCTTTCAAAGGTAGCATGCTGGTTATACAAGAGCTCTAATTTCTCATACTCCTTAGCCAACTAGTACACTTAGTTTTAAAGTACATGAGTTCAAGTCTGTGAAGCCAGCCACAAAAATGAAAGATTCCCAAGAGGATTATACTGATCTGATACTTCTTCCTCCACAAATCTTCTGCACTATGTTTTTGAGGTATTGAGAAATTCTTTTGAAGTTCTTGAAAACACAGGGCATCATTGAGGAGCTATATCTGAATCAATTAAGCAGAACATAAGAATTATTAATGAATTTCCATCCTACCTTTATAACCAGGTCAACTCCCTAATATTTATTTAGTACAGTGATTTAATTCTACAGTTCAGAATGCATATTCCAAAAGACAGCTTACAAATAACATTAACAATAAAATGCAATAAGGAATAATTTTTAAAAAAATCAATAACAAAAATATGTGGAATCTTTGTCACGGGGCAATTGAGAATAATATTTTAGGGGGCAGGATCCAGGTTCCTGCAATAATTTATTGTTTCTATCCAGACTTCTCACTTAGCCTTTCTAAAAATCTTATTAAGCTATATTTTGTCTATGATCCATTAACACAAATAATAAAATATGTCAGGAAAGAAGGGAGGGAGGGAGGGAGAGAGGGAGGGAGGGAGGGAAGGAAGGAAGGAAGGATGGAAGGAAGGAAGGAAGGAAGGAAGGAAGGAAGGAAGGAAGGAAGGAAGGAAGGAAGGAAGGAAGGAAGGAAGGAAAGCTTCCCAAAAGGAAGCCAATCAAAAGTTGCTGCTGCTCTCACTTCTTTTTTGCCCCACCCATGGTCAATTTGTTTAAGTAAAGAATATCTCTGAAATGATGATCCAACAGGGCACAAGTTTCTAGTTTTTATATAAAAATAAACAAAAAGTAATAATTATTTATTCTTTCTGTTATATAAATGTGACACTGCTAATAATTTTTTACTTTCCCTGCTTCTATACTAATTTATATTATTCATTACTTTTAAGATGCATATTTAAAATCTAGTCTTGTGAGATAGAAGGTGACCCTATTAAAAACCTCCCCTAACTTGGTGCACTCCAGCTGATTTTGGACCACAACTGTGGCCTTTACAACTAATAGCCCAATTGGGAAGCTATTATGCAAATGCCCTACAATGGAAAAAGGCTGGATTATTGCATATGAATGCCCTTTGTGCTTAATGAAAATTACTATTTAGGTTACATCTAGTTTGGAGAATATTTTCAGACTAATTTGAAAAATTCAAGTGTTATATTTATTTGGCTTATGACACAAGCTCTTGTGTCTATTAATTGATGCCAATCCTGAATGTTGACATTAGGTAGCCCACACCCTTTATGATCCAGGATCTCCAGACAACATCTCCGGGGACTGTTGATGTCATATTTGCTTCTAGCTTTGAATGCTTTATTACAGGGGCAGTGTCAGGTTTCCTAAGTTTCATCGTAAGAATGAAGTCACTTCAGAAGTGTACTCACACTCTTCTATTTCAACATTGTAAAACAACTCTAATTTATCTTCTGACTCCAGCTTCAGTTTTGATTATGCATCTTTGGATTTGATGAAACTTCCTTGGAAGGGATTCGTTTCTGGGGTTTTGTTTTTACCATCCTGATTGTATTGAACCATGGACATCAATTATGTGGGGAAAAAAGAGACTGGTAGGATATTCATTCTCCCTATGAGCCAGCTGATTAGAATGAAATTGCGGAATGAATAGAGCTGGTGAAAATTGACATGGACAGGAAGGAAATAATTGGGTGTCCAGGGTTAAAAATTAGCAGACTGCAGGTAAGTGGCCTCAAATATAAAATCAGAGAAGAAAAAGACCCTTTAATTAGCTCATGGGATAAGCAGGCAAAATTGAACCCTGGAATTGAAGACTTTCTAAAGGACAAGGAACATTCATTGAAAGGGTTCAGAGGAAAAAGTTAAATTTAGACAGCACCAACTAGAAAAGAGGAGAAGACACAAGGAGAGACAAATAGGGAAACAATGACAAAAGTATCATGATGTTATGTGTATGTACAAAAAGAGCAAAGCTTATAGCTTGATGCAGCAGCTTGCCCTGTGATGATAACAGCAAGTTTTTGCAGACTCTGCTGAATGTAGAGTTTGGAACAAGATACAGATGTATAAAAGGTATGGAATTGTGGTTGCAACAACAGTCTTAGGCAAAAGGAACATAGACCCAGGGGCAACTATAGACCCAGGGAACCAAACTTGAAAGAAACTGCTAAAGAAAAAAGAAATTTTTTTAAAGAATGAGTAGTTAGAACCTGAGGAGATAAAAAGGAACAAAACATTTAAAATGAGATAGAAAGATTACTCAGGAATGAGGAAATGTGCAAAGATTTTAGTTTAAAATGATCACTCATGAGCTCAGCAAATTAAGAAAACAAAACCAATGTAAAAGACAAAATATTCAAGTCAGGAGAAGCAAGATGTAAAGGGAAAATGCTGTATTCTTGGCAAAGCTCGGTTCAGTCAGGTATGTTGGCCAACAGGTTCTACCCACAAAGGAAATTGCCTAGTGTACCCAGTAGGGGAGGGATGGGTTAAGGCCAAGAGGTGTGATGACAGCAGTTTGGCATTAGCAGAGTCAAAGAACCAATTAGCAATCAATGTGGAATTTGATCAGCCTGGACTAGCAGGAAGTGGCAGCCTCTAGAAGTGAGATTCTTTTGCTAGGCAACAGTGGCGAGCATTCCTGCCTAGGCTCTTGCATATTTTTGTCTGAAAATGCATTATCACTGAGTTGGCTGAGAAATATGCTGTGCAAGACTCTTGGCACTAAAAATCCATGCACTGAGTTTTTATTTATCATTATTGAAAGTTATTCTTGTATCTATGTAAAATGTATCTGTGTAAAATCTATATCAGCATGACTGGCTCAGGAACACTGGGAGTTGAAGTCCACAAATCATAAAAGGCTCATGGTTCCCCACCCCTGATCTATATAGTTACTACTTCAGTGCAAATAGAGCTTTCTACCCTTGGTCTCATTAAAGTAAATAGTAAAACTTAAGATCTTCTTGGATCTGTGAGGGAACCACTCCTTAAATTCCCATGATGATTGAAGAAGAACAGCAGGTTTGGTAAGAAACTTTTCATAGAACTGGATAAGATGAAGGACATAGACCTCTGTGAGATATTTTTTCATGATAGTCTTTAAAACAGAATGTAAATCCCGTAGCTAAATATTTTCTCTTGAAGGACAGTTTTACAGACTAACTACTGTGGAAAACCCAGGATTACTAAAGAGCTGCATTTTCAAGGCTCCACTTGAAGCCATTTGATTTAGAAATGCTGGCATGGGAAATCTACACCCAAAGAGCAACTTTTTCCTGCAGTCCTTAACTTTCCTTTTTCAATTGGAAATGTTAAATTTTGTGGTATTCTTGAATATTGTTGTCCTTTAAAATAAAGGTTGCTTTGAATGGATCTAGACTCCTAGTGATTGAATGGATACATTTAGATAGGGAGCATTATTTGGCAAGAATATGGAAGTGTTTGTGATAGCCTCCTTCAGGCTATAGAGAGAGAGGGTTGCTGTGGTTGTTTTCTCTTCCAGACTGGTATTTCTGATGTCCTCCATTCAGGTACTGACCTATCTGGCTTTCAAATCTCAGACAAGATCAGTTGTATTAGATTGTAGTATTTCTATTGGCTTGGATTTTCATTGGTAGACCTTTCTTTATTCAACTAGTAATATCTTCATGCTATGATCTTGGAGAAGAATGTTTAATAGGTGTAGAATATATAATTATCTGTCCTAGAAGACTTGTAGCAATTAAACAGTTGGATGTTGTTTTCTATATGATTGACACGCTACTTCTTCTTATTATGCTTCTCAGGTATCATCTTTTGCTTCTCTGGATGTTGATTGATAGTTATGTGATAAACAGGGAGATTATTATGATTTCAGATGTTCTTATTTCTTTGTGATTTTTGATTTATTTATTTCTGAAGCTCAGAGAACTTCCAACTCTATCTCTTTGCTGTAATAGTTAAAGTGCTGGCCTAGAAAACAGAAAATGGTGAGTTTTAGCCTTAGGTGGGCTAAAAAGATGGCTCGGTGATTTTGGGGCAATCATTGTCCTTCTACCCAATCTATTTCACAGGAATGTTGTTGTAGGGAAAATAGGAAAAAGGAGCATTAGCTATATTAGTTATTTTGAGTTAATTCCACAGTAATATAAAATAGTATAAAAACCAAATAAATAAATATTCTTTATTATTCCAAGATCATCTGGTATCCGTCAAGAACTGTAACTGGATTCTTCAGTGGTAAAGTGGAAATAAACAATTATATTTAAAAATACTTTCAAACTTACATATATAGAGATGTTATATGTTACTATTGTACATGTTGCAATATATTTTTTCATGCTTAAATACACTTTTTAAAAGTTTACATTTTTACCTCTAACACTCCATTTTAATTCTTGGAGTCTTCCTATGTGAAATTTGTCTCAGTTTTATCCTACAAAAATAGCTAATTGTATTGGTTATGAAGAAAACATTATTTTCAAGTTTAAGAAAATTCTGTCCAATTGAAGAAAGCCTTGGATATTTAATATTTTGATAAAGTTATGTGCAGGTTGGGAGAGTTGTTTAATTGTTCTTGGATTATTTTATGAAGCCTCATGAAATCATAACCCCAATCTAGAGAGCCATTCTTAATATTCTAAAATCAGTGGGATTTAAATGCTTGAAACTGAAATGCCTCATTGGTTTGAGAGAGACCTAACTGAAATTAACATTTCCAAGCCAACTTGATACCTGAAATGTAAATACTTCAGAAGCATCCATCTTAAATCACAGACTTTGAATAAAAACAATTGGTAGGGCCTATGTAATTTTATTTACATTTTTAAAGCCAATAAAGTAAAAGTGATAGTAACTGTCTTCAAGTTGTTGGGAAATTGTGAAGTGGAAACAGATAGTATGGTAGTAGCAAGACTGCATCATCAATTAAGATGTGTGTAGGTTAGACATGGTTATGTGAAGGCTTTTTCAACATTTCCTTAGAGGATTATTCTCAACTTCCAAGAAGTATTGCCAAATCTGGGTTGTAAAATTTAGGATAACCATTAGTTAACTAAGATATACAGAAACCTCAAATGTTTGCCATGTAAACGTCTTCTGGATGTTTGTAATCCAGATCAATATGTTCATAGCCAAACAGGTTAAAAAGTTTGTTTCTCCAGCCTTATTGTATCTGTTCATATCACCCAACAATCCTGTTTAGGGTAACCTGCTTCCTATTGGGAGGAGGACTGGACTACAGGACCATGGTGAGGAATTTCAGGCAATCTTGGTAGACAAAATTGCTTGGAATGTTCCACAATGGCTGCTAAAATTAAATAAAAAGTTATTTTAGCTTATGATTTGGTCCTGTAATAATGCAGTAAACCTAATTCTGGGATGCACTCAATTCTGATTAATCATGATGCTTATCTCCCCAAACATTTTACACCAAAAGAGTAGGCATATCACCACAAATGAAAAAAAAAATCATTTTAATCACCTGTACATCATTTAGAACAGGGGTGTCAAACTCATGGCCCATGGGCCGGATGCGTCAAATGCTGGCCCCGCCCCCACCTGGTTTAGTGAAGAGGAAAAAAGTCCTGATATGTCAAGTGATGCCGCCATGACAATGCGAGTTTGACACTCCTGATTTAGAAGAATACTTTTGAAATGTATGTGCCAGACTAACAGAAATCAGTAACAATGCATAATCTTCCAATGTTGTTGTTTTTTTTTTTTTGCTTTGAAGCTGAAGTAAATCCACCTGTTTCTATAACTTCTGCCAATTTGTCTCCTGTATGGGATTATCAAGATCGGTGTCCCAAGCTTCCTTTAAATTATGTAGTGGAACACCAATTTCTGATTGAGTAACAACATAAATACATTTTTGAAATTTCATTGTTCTTGGTAATAAAGTCTTAAATTCTTGAAATTGATGTAGAAATTGATGTAGTTGCTGAATTTGTAATATGTATATTGTCAGAAAGAGATTTAAGTTGATACCTGTTAGGAATGTAAGTAAGAGCCATAGTAGTTATTACTCAATTTTATATTTATTGAAAAGTTCCCTATTATTATTACCTATTACTATAAAAATATTTTAGTTTATAAAGATTGTATTATCTCAACTATTTCATAATTTATCTATAAAATCCAAAATGTTAAAGGAAACAAAATGTGAATTGGTTTTAGAAAGTCCCTTAAAATTTTAAAAAAAGAAGATATACAATTTAAAACTACATTATAGGGAAGAGAAAAATGGAGGACAGAAAAAAATCCAAATGTAGCTCCACAAAAAGTTTAGATGAAGATCTAGAAACGAAAAGGACATCTATGCTTCATTTAAACACATAGAAAGAGAAACGCCAAATAGGATGTTTAGTTAGAATCCAATATGTTCTAAAACATTTTTGTTTTGAACTTGGCAACTAACATGCTGACTAGGGGATTCTGGGAACTGAAGTCAGAACATCTTCAAGTTGCCAAGTTTGAAAAAAAAACTTGCTGTTGTCTTTGTTGTATCGGTTTTAATTTCATATTATGTGAGAATTAATATATGCCAGACACAAGAGAAATCCATTCTTCCTCAGAATCTGTACTCTAATTTTTTATAATTCAAGGAACTGAATTTATTTACATATATTTGGCCAAATTTTGAGTTATATATTGATCTAAGGAAATTAAAAAATACTAAATGGTCTACATTTAAGTTCTGCATCCCACATGAGATTCTCACTACATTGGTCACAAACTGTTAAAGGGTCAATCAATCATTCATAAATTGATGGACGTATGAGAAGAGCCAGAAAAAAAGAGGTTGAGTAGGTAGGTTTGCAGTGTTTGAGAGGATAATATCAACCTCTGTTCATTCTTTGTCATTTCCTGCTTTATTCTGGTTCCACTCTGGCCTTTGCTACCATTGTGTGTTTTGATTATATGACCACTTCACCTCTTTCCCACAATGTAGCAACTGGGAAATGGACTGAAAGGGGCTAAATAGACATTTCAATCACAGCAAATAGCTCAGGTCAGAAGAACACCAAACTCCCATTCACATGATATTTGGACTGACATGATTTATAGTGCTGTTACCTCACTTCCAAGGGCATGGTAAAATGGTAGACAACAAAATAGGCCTATGTTGTCATGACAACATGGATCAGAATATGAGAATGGGATCAACTTTAATGCCTCAGCAAATGAATGGGGACAGACAGTCCAGATAAATATGAAATAAGGAAAAAGGAGAGCACCACTATACAAGATCACCATCCTCCATGTAATCAGTTTATTACTCTAAGGAAAAATGCCTCCTAAAAACAAAAGACCTAATAGCAAATGATTACACATTTTAGTGAATAAACAGAATAATTATGAGAACACTGTTCAATGAGAATGAGTTCATCAGTACAGGATGCCAGCTGAAGAAAGTTGTTACAGAATTACCTTCCCTAACCTAGTGCCCAAATGGCAAGAATTTGTAGCTCAACACATGTGGAAGGCTTTAAAGCTATCAGAGCCCTGGGGATCTCTTTGGGAATCCATTTAGACATTATTCTTTCAGGAATGTTTCCTGACATTCACTTTTGTCCTTCTTGCAGTTTTTCTAACGGAAACATTTCAAATAAAAATACCTTGCTTTTCCATCATTGTATTGCATTCAAAGAAATTTGAACTGGATAATGCTGTCCTTAAATGTTCTTATAGGCAAAATGTGAAGTGTGTGATCATCGAATTGAAGGGAACACTTGTGCCATAATACCTAGAACAAGAGTAATTTTTTCTTTTTTTTTGTAAGAAAACCTCTAGCATTGAAAAATTCTTGTTCTTTTTTCCTTCAAATTTCATAATAACGAGTTAAAGTTATCCCTCAAAATAGCAGCAACAGCCAAAGATATAAATGCAGAACAGATACTTATACGTACTGAATGAGTTTTAGGAATTTATTTGAGCCATCCTTCTATACTGAAACAGGACTGTAAAAAATATCCTAACCATTTCTCAGCTTCATCCCACACATTTTCACTCCAAATGACCCAATATGGCCCTTAACAGAGTGAGACTTTTTTAAACGGCAAGGAACTCTGGTCTATTTTGGCAGTGTAAATAGTGCCCCTGCCTATAAAATTAATTTAATTTACAGAGTTGTTTTGAAGCTAAAATGAATTTGTATACTATAAATCTATTTTCTTGAATCATGAAACAGAATAAGAAAAAACTAGTATAGCACAGTATCTTCTGTATAATGACATGATGAACATCAGAAAGAACCATTTGTCCAAAGTTCTAATTTTTTGGATCTAGATTAACACTAGAACAATAAATTTAAATAAACGATAGATTGGAATGATTTTAATGCATCTGGTAAAATAGATTGTAACCACAAAAATATTTGCCAGAATTTGTTTGTTAGTCTTTAAGATGACTGAAAATTTACCGTAAACCTCAGCATCTTCCTTGACTGCTGATCCTTTCAGCTTTGTGAGGTAGTCCAGACAATAAGCACACACAGAAGTATTGCATTTTATAAGCATACACAGAAGTGCAATAATTTTATTGTAAGGTTATGCTAACATTTTACAAGTCTGAAAGACCATCTAACTCAGGGTTCCTTTTGAGATGTTTGCCACATCCCCATTCCTTCCAGACTCAGCTGCCATATGTCTGACCATTCTATGGAGATTCTCAATCATCCAGCTCATGGTTGTCCCATCAATGCTTTTCAAAAGATAAATGACTGTTCTTAGTTTTTCCTTGAAAATGTTTTTCTTCTCATCCAAGTAGTTTCTTCAGTTCTGAACTGAAAGTTTTTTTTTAAAAAACTAAGAAAGTCCAATTGCCTTTTGAAAACTGCCTTTGGTTTTTGACATTTTTTCACCATTGACTAATCTGCAGTGCTTCCTCCTGTCTCACAAGGCCATTCACACATATAAGTCTTCTCTATAAATAAACTACTTTCCCCACTGGACTTTCTTTGTTTTTCCTTGAATGTGTTTTGCTTCTCATTAAAGAAATTTCTTAGTTTTGAACTGAACTGAAGAAGCTTCTTGGCTGAGAAGTGAAATGTCTTCAAGGAAAAACAAAGAAAGTCCAGTTGCTTCTTGAAAAAGCACTTTTGGGACAACCATGAATTGGATGACTGATAATCTTCATACTTTCAACACATCACAAACCTATTACACAATGAAAAAACATATAAGTTATTTATGTGAAACTGTCTATACAGCTTATTATTGTGTACACCAACTTTCCCTACAAAGCTTTCAAGTATGTAAGGTTGAAATTCCTGAGATCACTACATAGCATAGTCAGTGACTGTGTTAGTTAGGGACTGTAGAAATACAACACAGATACATCTAGAAGGCATCAAATGCCCGACTTTGGATCTATAACTATGGTTTTAATTCTGGACTACAATTTTCTTCAGTAAGTAAATTGAAGAATTTTTTTTGGTGAAAGTTGATGGGTGTTGTTGTTTATCATGATTTGAGGGCCCCTGGATTACAAAGATTGCTCTATATTATCATTTTTCTGATAAAAACTTGGAAACTGACATGGCTGTTAACAGTCAGTTATGCTCTGATGCAGATAGGCATTTCTTTTGCTGTGTCAACAGTTATTTGAAAGTCACTGTTCTAAAGAGTTCTATTGTAGAGGATTTCCAGTATGAGACTTATAGAAAATAACAGAAAAGAGGAAAAAAGGAATAAAAGCAACTCCTTATTTAAAACACTACATACATCCATGTGGACAAGTACAAAGTACAGGTAAGTATGGGACATTGTTAAATTCTTTGTGACTTTTATATTTTTATATCATCGAGGGTAAAAACTATTGTGCTATAAATGTACCAAAATCTTGGATGCTATCTCTTCATAGATGTTATCACTTTAATGATCAGAGTTGGCTAAATAGACACAATATTGAACTCAGATACCTTGCTCTTTCTAATGTTTACAATTTGTTGTTTTTCCATGCTACAAAAACCAGCCATTGGTTTTAAAATTATTTGTGAACTCTGTTAGCATCACTAGGTTTAAGGTAGGTTGTAGTTCAACAGGTGTGGAATATTTCATGACAGATGATTGCATGTGCTTCCATATTAATATTAAAGAAAATTAGAAAAAGGAAAATATTTACCAACATCTTTTTTTAAAATCTTTCCTCATCTCCTTTTATATCCTCCGTACATTCTAATCCTGGAGAACAATCATATTACATGTTCTGTCTCAAATCCAAAAATACTGTTTGTCGGGTTTTGTTTGTTAGCATTTCTTCATCCTATTTTTTCCCACAAAAAAGTTGAGTTGGGCTGAGAGAACAATAGACTCAAAGTCATCCAAGTGATATTCCGGAACAAAAGTAGACTAGAATGTGGATTCCTCTGCTGGCAGTTCAGTCTCTTAACCATGACACCACACTACCATTCCATTTGTTATGAAATCATGTTGAAATCATCATTTCAAGGGTTTAAACTTTAAAGTATCTCTCATGTGTCACATATTTTGATTCCTGGCAAGAAGATCCACAACTTGTGTTATGTTTTGCTACAGTATTTTTAATAAGTTTGGGGGAACAAGGGGCACAACCACAAGAAAGCTAAGATGTATGACCTTGTTATACATGGAAAGAAAAACAACTTGAATGGGATTCTTTTCAATCTCATTTTGATCAGTTTGCTATAAACCGCTCAGCAGTAGAATTATTTCAAAGAACAATTAGATATATAATTTTTCAATTAACTGACAATAGATAAAGTTATTGCACTTTAGATTTTGGAGTACTTTGTTTCATTTCTAGCTACTATTTAATCTTCCATATTATTCTACACCACTTATAAAATATTGTAGCATTTTATTGCTAAGATTATACATACACTCATTCTCACTTTTGAAAAGCTGTAGTCTGAATGGTTAACAATATTATTGAACTAGGCTGCTTGATAAGCATGTAGTTTTATAATCACAGATACACTGTTTATAGTAAATCTGATATATAGTATTTTTGTGCTATAACATTTTATGGTCACATATTTAGGCAGGTAGAAACATTTTCAGACAAAGAATGTCATTTGACTCATATCTTGGAGTTGCTCTTTTCTGAAGAAGTATTTAAAGGATATATGGTCTTAGAAAACTGATGCTGGTTTGTAATTTCTAGGCTTGGATATTTTAAATGGTATAATGCTTATGATTACAAATGATAATGTACAACACAAGAAATCTGGCTATTGTTATTCACTGACAAACATGAACTTTGGATAATACTATTATGGTTATAAATACATAAACAGACAAAGATTGATGCCAGTTCTGATGTGTTCATTCCTGGTGGCCTCAGGATGGATTACTTGGGTCAAGGTCAAATTTCATGTAGACATTTTTAAAAGGAAAACACATGAGTGAAAAAAGCTGACATTATTAAGGTCTGGCAAAGCAAAAGCTTAGCAGAGCAGGTGCACTGATTTAAACCTTGGCTCAATGTCTTAGAAACCATCTTTTTAGCTACTGGGTTGGTCTCAGTTTGAAGAAATAAATGAGATGTTGACAGGTTCATTTTTCACTGTGAAATTTTTGTTGTTGGTTTGGGATTTGATGTACTTATTTGTTTTGTTGCTTTGTGCACCAGAGGGATTTCACTTTAATCAGTTTGGGAGTCGGTAAGCAACTTGAAATAAATCTTTTCAGTTCCTTCCTACGTGCCCTTTGAGGCCCTCTTGCAGGTTATCATCCAGTGATAACCTTCAGGGTTTACAATCATTTGAAGGAGATTTAAAGTCATGTTTACAGAAACAGACAGGATGAACTTGGGTTCCAACTCTTTTTGTTAAGACAGATCTACCAACAACATACCTTTGTGAGTAGAAACTTCAGAGAAGCAGATTTTGGTTAAATATTAGACAAGCTAAGAGATCCGAAAGTATTTAAAGAGGGACTATTAATTGGTTGCACCTGCAGTAGCTACACTTTGCATTGCAATGGTAGCTTCAAGGTTTGAGTTAGAGAATCCCAAACATGCACACCTTCATGGTAGAATCTACCATGATAGAGAGATTTAGGCATAGGGAGATTTCCAAGTGCAGTTGCTACTCACAAATATCTGAGAAACAATACAGCATAAGATCTTTTGCTTGTGTAAGATCAATATTAGAAATTCCTCATGTGTTTTGATAAATAATGGCATGATCAGTCCTGGGTCCATCTGCTATATCTGCTTGTTCTTTTAAAGAAAATACAATTTTCTATCAGTGACCTTTCACAAGTCCACTGCCCTGATGCTATGGTTTTAAAATGGATGGAAGGAAGGGAAGGGGAGGGGAGGGGAGGGGAGGAAGGAAGGAAGGAAGGAAGGAAGGAAGGAAGGAAGGAAGGAAGGAAGGAAGGAAGGATGAAAAGATTCAAGTCACCTTCTCCTTGTAGTCAATTTCACAAGACAATTTGATTAGTTAATGTCATCTTAATCCCATGTAGCCTTGTTTTATATAGTTATTTTTGCCTAGCAGCATGCTGTAAGTAAAACTAATAGCACCATTATACTTGGCAGTGCACTGAAGCTGTGATTACAGTCATAGAAACTGAAAAAAAGAGTATTGGGGGAGATATATAATCAGACAATAAATAAGATTTGTGTTCCATTTGGACAGTCTGATACACTGACAAGATGCAATGATCATCTCTGCCCTAGGTTTTGATACTACCAGATCATTCATATTATTTATGAATATATAATACTAGTTCGATACCCGTGCTTCGCTATGGAACTATGTGGTCAGGCTTAGTTTTTAGGGAAGAAAATAAGGGGGGGAAATTCTGCTTCTGCCTACCAGCATCCATCGTTATTCATCTGGCTAGCGTCCTGTCAGCATATGAGTGAGTTGAGGTCTGTTTGGAACTGAAACAGTATTTGCTGTGAGCAAGGAGGAGACAGCAAGGAGCCTGGGCATGGCTTAGCTCAACTGTTCTGTATTAAAACTGCTTGGTGCTGTGAAACTAAAACTGAAACTCTTCTCCTGTCATGTCTGCAGGGCATGCTGGAGCCGTGACACCATGGATGGATTCGTGCTTATGTTTTGCATTTAGAACAGATTTATTTTCAGGTAGAGAGGGAGAATAGAATTCCTTGGTATCAGAGTGTGTTAATAATAATATACAAAATATTAATGCTCTGATGGCCATTTTGAAAAATCCTTTCTTAGTGAGCACCTAGAAGCCAAGAGGAATATACATGCTACATTTCAAATTTATAGGCTTTACGGTTCTGGAGATTTTGTGATGATGCATGAGTGATATTTTGCTTTTTTATATATAGATATTACCTCATTCACATTCATATCTGAATTCTGTGCTAATATGACATTTTAATTCCTTCATCTAAAAAGCTTAGGATAGAGGAATTAGGCACCAGAAATTAATGGTAAGATTATACCATTATTAATGGATATACTATTAGAGGATATAACTTATTTTCCATTAAAAATATTAACTCTAGCTGATTCTCAATAACGGAGGTGTCTAGGTAAGTGCAAGGATAAACATATAGACATACAGTAAATCCTAATTAAAAATAACATTAAAGACTATTAGATGCACAAATATATATTTGGTAACACAGTGTTGTATCCTCCCTCTCTTCTACATATTTGGAAGGATATATATATGCCAAAAAGTGTTTTTGTCATAAGATACATATTTGTGTAGGAGCCTATAATTGCAGTGCATAGCAGCAAACACAGTGGCAACACATAACAGGAAAAGATGCAGCCCAGCAACCCAACGTTACCAAATGGTGTGGCTGACAGTAGTTGCTTCCAATTTAGCTACAATGATCCCATAATCCCCTTTGTTCTGTGCATGCCTTCATATTCCTTATTTACATATTTTAACAAACATATTTTTCAGAAGGAAATTTTCCCCAGATTAAAATTAATTGAAAGAACCTTATGGGCAATCCATAAGAATTTTTGTAGAAAGAAAATTAAGTGCTATGGTGATATAATACTGTGAGATTCATGAGAATCTTTATTGTGTTTAATTCTGTTCTACTGATTTGTTTTTTCCACTTGTAATAATTTACACTTAATGGATCTGATTGAACCCCTTCTTATATCCATTACAGAAAACATTCTCTCGACTTCAAAGCAGTCTGTTTTTGTTCCATGTTTGCAAAAGGTAGGATCTGTTTTACCTTATTGTGTGATATGACAAGCTAATGTTTCACATTTCATATCTAGCTAAAATGACAAGTGTTCCAGATGGATATTAACAAGCAACTAATTTTGGCTAATTAACAACGTGTGTTTGTGTCACTTACCAAAAAGTAACTAGTGTGTACAATTTTTAAAATGTTATTAGAAAGACAAAAAAAGTCTTGCAGAACCTAAGTTAAGAAATTGATCTCAACTTTTATAGAATATACTTCATCTGAGGCCTCTAATGAAATGGGCTACAAACCACAAAAGCTTTTACATGCATTCTTCAATCATTATCCTCCCAAGCAATTGCTATAGAGTACAACCAGCACAATCAAAGTATGTACATACTAATAAAATAACTTCATCTATGTGAAAAATGATCATTGTGTGTGCAGCTTTCTCAAGGTATGCTTCAGTTGTAGAACAAATATTGGAGACTTCAGATCAGATTCATGTGTAATGCTAAGTCATGGTTTCTTTCATTATAATTTATTGAATAAAACATAGCTGCTTGGCATAACAAATACACAAATCACCAATTGATAATTAATACACTAATTCATGGCTTAAAAAATGTTTGAACCTTACCAATAGGGTTCCATCTAATAAATCATGGATGGTGGGTAAATGCCATTATTTGTCTTGGTTTAAAAAACATCTCAGGGTTCTATTCTTAATCACACATTAAGAGCTTCCAAACTATACAGCAATATAACAGTCCTTCTGTTAACACACTGTGCCTAAAATTGCTGTAAAGGCAGAATAACTGTTATTATGCCACTTACAGTGCTAGTTTTATCTACTATATTTTCAGAGTTCAATGGCGGGCTATATTTCATATTTGGAGGGGAATATTGAGGCTGTAAAATGGAATGAAAGGCCATATTATGCATAATATGAATGAGAAATTAGAGAAGGCAGTTTGGAAGGTTTCTGTTTCTTAACTATGTTATGCCTATATTAAGGTTTACATTATCGTTACGTATTTCTCACCTCAAAATGACAGAAAACAATGTTACTCATTTTCAGTCAGAAGAGGCTCTTAGGGCCACAAAAATGGGACTTCAATAGAAATGACTACTTTATTTAGAAGATTCATAAGAGAGAACAGATAAAGCAGAGATTCAAATACTCCTGCCAGAAATCCAGAGAGCAACACAGACCTTTCTTTTAATGGATTCTTTGTGGGCTAGATCTTATCATTTTCTTTTGCTCTCTTTCATCACAGAGACTCTCAAGTGACCTCAGACAAAACATGAAGCCAAAGTTCACCATCTTACTGGGGAAGGAGGTTTGTCAGAGAACAAGAAGTCAGTGCGGTTAAATCAAAGGTTAGGTGTGTGCAGTGATAGTAGTCACTTGGGGATGTGAAATTCTAAGCTTGGATTGAAAGGTGGCTCCAGCATATCCCAGGAAAAACATCAGAGCTCTCTGTCCAGCAGAGTGCATGCTATGAACAGTGAAGATCCTGCGCAGAATCCTCCAATCCTAGGCCTATGGTGAATACTCAAGACTTAGAAAAACCTATACCACCAATAAGAATGAGAAGAGAATTGTTGTTTATTTTGTTATTTATCTTTCCATCCATCCATCCATCCATCCATCCATCCATCCATCCATCCATCCATCTATCTCATTGCAATGTTAACTATTCGAGTTAATCTGGGAAGTGATTTTCTGCCATAGATAAAATGGAAACATTATTACCATTGTACAGCATTAACATTTCAAAAATCAATAGCACATTTTATGATATTTCAAATAGAGCTCTTCAAAATTCCTGCTAATATTGTAATCTTGGTTGGTGTTTTTGTGATGTATAGTATGTAAACCTGAAAGCTATTACTTTCCTATCTGGGTTGTTATGTGAAATGAATTAGACTGACTTGATTTTAGGGCTTCTTAAACTAGAAAAGCAAGATAGATATATTTAAAATAAATATTCTTGTTTTTTCTAACTTGACACCCTCTACCCACTGGCAAATCCCTCCAAAGATTTCTGGAAGTTGTGATGCTGACATATCTGGAGAGGAATTCAACTGGAGAAGACTATTTTATAGCGCCTTATATTAATCAACCCTAAATAATACATTGTTATTTAAACCCACCGTAATGTAGGAGTTAGAATGTTAGATAAGAATCAGAGTTTTAAATATCTTATTATTTTATATATAATTATTACACATGCTTTTTTAGCCTGCACAATTTCCCAAGGATTCTCACATATCTAATCAACCTATCCATTACAAAAAAAACCTAATACTAAAAAGCAACAGCATCATAAGCTGAAGACTGGCCATTCTAAAAGGTACAAATCTAAATCAATCTTTATGAAAAACAGAAAAGACAAATGAATCATTTCTGTCACGAGATTTCAGAATCTAAGCCAGATTTCTTGAACCTGGTGTCCTCCAGATGTGTGGAAATACTGCCAGAAGTAACAGCCAGGATGCATGTGGAGGAAACAGTTGTTCGTCATTCTGGCCTATGATGTCTATTCCCTTCCCCAAGAAGCACTCGAAGACTGGAATAA
The DNA here is from genome assembly GCA_023653725.1 of Bungarus multicinctus. Lineage (NCBI taxonomy): Eukaryota > Metazoa > Chordata > Lepidosauria > Squamata > Elapidae > Bungarus > Bungarus multicinctus. The sequence continues at coordinate 57,621,103 of CM042844.1, forward strand.
CCCTCCTCAGAGATTCACCCCCTTCCCATCTTGACCCCAAGAACTTAAGAGGGATGTAATTATGAGATGGACCCAAATTTTTAGGCACTCAGTTTGAATTACCTGAAGCCATAGATTCTTGGACTCTTTTTTCTTCTACTGAAAAACTGCACATAAGCAAAAAAAACAAACCTGTATTTCCTGCTCACCTCAGATAGAGGCACAGTTCAGGTTTTCATCCTGACCTCAACAATGACATCTGACTTTCCAGAAGGAGGCCTGGGATAGGATCAGTTCTGTTCCCTTTTCTTGATTCTGTATAGGATTCCAAGTGGGAAACATCACTTGCAGATTTTAAGGGTATGAAGCATTGTGAAATTGAATTTAAAAATACCCAGAAAGCAAAGAATCCAATGATCTGAGTCAGAATAACATATGCTAGACTCTTTACATGGCCTTTAACATGTCTAGTTTTTCCTGTACATTTACTTCTGAAGTACAGCTCACATTCAATAACTACAAATGCTATCCACTTTACTTTTTTAAAATAAAGAAAGCAAGTGTAGTACCCAGTCCAGCTTGGCATAGTAGCAGACAGTACTAGTAGCCTTGCATTGGGATTCTGAGCCAGATGGACAAATAATCTTCATGTTATGTGCAGTGTTTCAATCATAGAGAGGATGGTGCGCCTATTATCATCGGGACTCCCCAGTGACCGTGAGAGGGTCATAGGGGTAGAGGATCTCTTCTTTTGCAGGACAACATATTCTGGCCCTTTCTTTGTTATCAGGCCTTACTGCCCAGAGATGATGAAAGGATGAAGTTTACTTATTCGGCAGCCGAACTGTGGTCCCTGAGGAATGCCCCCCTTTCTCAGGTCTGGCCCTCAGACCTTTCCCTGTCATACCTCGAGGATGGTTCTTGGGTACCAGAGAGGAGACACGGCGCAGCTGGGGTTTTAATTATATGGATTTTAAGGGTTCTTTTAAATTATTTAAATTCTTGACAAAATTTTTAATGGGGTTAGGGAAAGGGAATTTATTATTGGGGTTAGGGAGGGGGCCCTAACCCCAATAATAATAATAAAACGGGTTTGGGGGACAACCCGTCTGGGAATAAGGCCAGATCGGGGCATGCCTGCGACTGGGAGGCCTCGGGATCGGGGACGGTCGATCCGAAGATGGGGGCTTCTTCTGGGGAGGGGGATGAAAGGGCTATCCTTATGATCGGTGGGAGAGGCAGGTATGGTGCTGACAGGGGGTCTTATCAAGTTATGGGAGCCCGCCCCCGCTGTTTACAAGCGGTGGTGTGCTCCGGCCCCCAGGTCACGTCTCGCCCCGAGTTGTTTGAATGATCGGGCCCCGGGCCTTCGGCTGATGCTTTGCAACGCCAGGTCCGTAGTGAATAAAGCCCCCCTTGTTCACGATCTTGTCACGGAGGGGTGTGTGGACCTGGCTGGCATTACCGAGACCTGGCTGGGACAGGAGGGGGGTGTCCCTCTAGTAGAAATGTGCCCAGCCGGGTTTCGGGTTTTTCATTGGCCGAGGGCCCAGGGGAGGGGTGGAGGGGTTGCGGTAATTATTCGGGAGGATCTGGGACCTAGGGAATCCACTGTTCCTCAGTCGACCGGATGTGAGTCCCTTTTTGTTAAGTGTGGTTCCGGGGTTCAGATGGGCCTTTTGATCACATACCTGGCTCCCTGCTATGTGACATTGGCCCTGCCTGAGCTCCTCGAGGTCATAGCCGGTCTGGCAGTTGAGACCCCCAGGCTGATGGTCATGGGGGATCTCAACCTGCCTTCGGCCAGTGGGGTCTCGGGGATTGCCCAGGAGTTCTTGGCTTCCATGACAGCCTTGGGCCTGACCAATTAATTAAAGAACCCACGCATACTGGGGGTCACATCCTAGATCTGGTTTTTGTCTCTGGACAGTGGCATGATGATCTGGGTGTTGGGGATGTTTTTGTTGAACCCTTGTCATGGTTAGATCATTCGCTCCTTAGGTTGGACTTCCAGGCCGCTCCTCCCCATTGCAGGGAGGCGGACCAAATACGTTGGTACCGCCCCAGGCGCCTGATGGATCCAGATAGGTTCCTGATGGAACTTGGGCCATATCCCGACATTCGAACTCACAACTCGGTGGGGGACCTGGTCGCCACCTGGGAAAGGGTGGGGGCTGGGGCCCTGGACCGGATCGTGCCCTTGCGGCCTCTGACCTGGCGCCGCTCTCGCTCGGCCCCTTGGTTTTCCGGGGAGCTGAGGGAAATGAAGCGCCGGAAAAGATGCCTGGAGAGTATTTGGAGGACTACTCGCTCAGGACCCGACTGAACACTTTTACGGTCTTATATCAAGACCTATTTAGTGGCGATAAGGGTGGCAAAGCGTCTTTACTTTTCCACCCTTATTGCGTCCGCAGGAAACCGCCCGGCCGCCCTGTTTAGAGTGACCCGCTCCCTCTTGGAAGGGGGAGCGCAGGAGGACCCCTTGCAGGGACAGGCTGAGGATTTTTCAAAGTTCCTGGTGGATAAAATCGCTCGGATCCGGGATGGTTTGGACTCTGAATGGGCAGCTCTGGGTGGGGGATCGGGGGCGGAACTTGAAACAGTCATTTGGGACGAGTTTGATCCTGTGACCCCCGAAGACATGGACAGGTTGCTGCGGGGACTGAATGCGACCACATGTTTATTGGACCCGTGTCCCTCCTGGCTGGTGTTGGCCACCCGGGAGGTGACACGAGGTTGGTTTCAGGGTATTATTAACGCTTCCTTGAGTGAGGGATATCTACTCCCCACCTTGAAAGAGGCGGTGGTGAAACCCCTCCTCAAGAAACCGTCCCTGGACCCAACTCTGTTATCTAATTATCGTCCCGTCTCCAACCTTCGTTTTATGGCGAAGGTTGTTGAGAGTGTGGTGGCACAACAGTTTCCCCAGCACCTGGATGAAGCTGTCTATTTGGATCCACGCCAATCGGGCTTCAGGCCTGGGCACAGCACAGAGACGGCGTTGGTCGCATTGGTGGATGATCTCTGGAGGGCCCGTGACAGAGGTTATTCCTCTGTCCTGGTCCTTTTAGATCTCTCGGCGGCTTTTGATACTGTCGACCACAGTATCCTATTGCAGCAGCTGGAGAGGTTGGGAGTGGGAGGCACCGTTATGCGGTGGTTCTCCTCCTTCCTCTCTGACTGCTCGCAATTTGTGTTGGCAGAGGGGCCGAGGTCGGCCCCGAGGCCCCTAGTTTGCGGGGTGCCTCAGGGGTCGGTGCTCTCACCCCTTCTGTTCAACATTTATATGAAGCCGCTAGGTGAGGTCATCCATGGCTTTGGGGTAGAGTTCCATCAGTACGCTGATGATACTCAGCTGTACATTTCTACCCCGGGCCACCCCGATGAAGCCGTCGAAGTGATGACCCGGTGCCTGGAGGCCGTGCGGTGTTGGATGGGGCGGAACAGGCTTCAGCTCAACCCATCTAAGATTGAGTGGCTGTGCTTCCCAGCACTCCGGTACAGCCAGCTGGTTCCATCGCTGGCTGTGGGGGGGAATTCTTGCCCCCACAGAGAGGGCCCGCAATCTGGGTGTCCTCCTGGATGTGCGGCTGTCATTGGAAGACCACATGGCGGCCGTCGCCAGGGGGGCTTTTGGCCAGGTCCGTAGGATCTACCAGCTGCGGCCCTTTCTGGATTGGGATGCGCTTCGCACGGTCACCTTCACCCTGGTGACCTCCCACCTAGACTATGCCAATGCTCTCTACATGGGGCTGCCTTTGAAGAGCATCTGGAGGCTCCAGTTGGTGCAGAATGCAGCCGCGAGGGTGGTAATGGGAGCTCCTAGGGGCTCCCATGTTATGCCACTTCTTCGCGCGCTGCATTGGCTTCCGGTGGCCCTCCGGGTGCGCTTCAAAGTCTTGGTTACTATCTTTATTTTATTTATTTATTTTAAGTACTTATATACCGCCCTTCTCCCGAAGGACTCAGGGCGGTGCACAGCCGATCCTACCCCAATACATTATACAAAAATTAAAATGAATTAAATAATTTAGGCTGTAATAATTAAAAGTTTACCCTCCCCCATAACTAATTAAAAACCCCAAATATTTAAAACCCAATTTAAAACGGAGACAGAGATAAATTCTTGTATCAGCCTAGGCCAGCCTGCTCAAAGCGCTCCATGGCTCGGGACCGGGATACTTGCGAGACCGCCTCCTGCCACCATCGGCTTCCCACCGACCGGTACGCTCCCATAGAGTCGGTCTCGGGGTGCCCCCGGCTGGACGGCTGGTGACCCCGAGGGCGCGGGCCTTCTCATTGGGAGCACCCCCTCTCTGGAATGAATTACCCCCAGAGGTAAGGGCCACCCCTGATCTCATGGCCTTCCGTCAGTTACTTAAAACTCACCTATTTTGGCAGGCCAGACTGGCCTAGGGGTCTTTTAAATTTTAACCTGGTTTTTAATTTCTTTTAACTCTTGTTTATATTTTTAATTAGAGCCACACTATATTCAATTTTTTAAATTTTAATATTATCATGTTGTATGTTGTATATGTGTTTTGTATATGTATTTTATTGGCTGTTCACCGCCCCGAGTCCCTTTGGGGAGAGGGGGCGGTATATAAATCTAATAAATAAATAAAAAATAAATCAATAAATAGTAATTAAAAGCATCCACTCAGGTATTACTTGATCCAGGAGAAAAACTACACTGTTAACTGATACTAATGTTAGCTGTTATCCTGAAATAAACAGGAATTTGGAAGAGGGAGCAATATTATTATTGAGGCCACATGTGAAAAGAATAATTTAAACAAATACTTTTTGTATCATGATCTCGGTTTTGATATTTCTCTTTCTTGCTACTTCTTTTAAACAAATAAGCCATGGGAACTATAGTCACACATTTCATTTACTTTGGCTCCCAGCCATCTGTATTCACTTGGAAAGGGGAGAGTTATAAGAAAAGGATACTGGGAATACTGGATGGCAGTGATATTAACGAGTCATCTATATAGAACAATTAATTCATTATTAATATATCTGTCTGGTGTACATTCACTTTCCATTCATATGTAATTCTATCATTCTGAGGGTATTCTAAAAGAGGCTGATAAAAAGATAATTTATTGTGACATTTTTTTCTTTTGACAATGATTAGAGTTTTAATATTGGATATAGCCATAAAGTGGTCAACCCTAGTTTATTAAATAATGCACAACTGACTGTATTTTTGCAACATAGAAAATTGTAAATCAAGGGTTACAGATTTCTATATATTGAACCAAGATCAAATAAAACACATTATTATAGTAACAGATCTGTGAAAATGATTGCTGTCTAGGCTAGAAAATATAACAGATTCTGACTACAATGGGTTTTTTTTTTTAACTTGACATCTCTCTCTCTCAAGGGCATTGGTAAGCTTTTCAATGGGCCATTGTATCACTAAGTATCACTATTTTTCTAGTAGCCTAATTGCGTGCAAACAAAGAGGAAGTGAAATGCAGATGCGGTTATTCTGATTCATGCACCAGAATACTGCTTAACAGGTTAAGTTGGCTATATCCTCTTTCTCCCACTGCAATGTTATACATTGTACTATTAACTCATAATTCAATCTTTACATTTACTCTCATGCTTATTATATCATATAGAAAATTATTATCTTCAGGTTATGCCTCTTTATTCATTTATGAAATCCCTATGCTAGCATAAGCCACATGAGCTGGCCAGAAGACAAAAAGAAGAAAATTTCCACCACACTGTGTCTTCTGAAAAACTTTCTAGGGAACAACTTGGAAACAATGGAAGATAAGGATATGAATGTCTACCAATCAGTTAGAGCAGAGACCTAGGATTAGGAAGATCCAGGTTCAAGTCCATTCTTAAGTTATTTAAAGATAACTACCAGTAGTAACTTTGGAATCAATTATTATCAAGGGTCAGAATCAAAAGAGATCACTATTAAAATGTCTTGACCTTAGGAGGAAGGGCAGGACACACACCTAAGAAATAAATAAGCAATACTGATCTACATTCCTTCTATCCTATGTGTGGACTTCCTGTTGGCTTCTGTGCATGGGATAGAGAAGGCCATTGTCCTTTTAATTGCCTCAGGCAGTAAAATGTTTGGGACAGCCAGTTTCAAACCTAAAACTCAAACTGCTGGCAAAAGGCAGTCGAAGTGGACGAAAATTCCTTTCATCCCAACACACCTGCTGGACCGCAGTTTGGAGAAGATAAAAAAGTAAACACAGCATTGTTCCTTATGGAAACCTCCCAAAAAATTCACCGTTCGACCATAGTTGATTGGCAACAAGAAACCCAATACAGAGCACAAGCTTTGGAACTCCCCAGACTTTTCCTATCGCCTCATTCCACGAAGTGATCTGGAAGACGCGAAAGCTGACGTTTGGCACTTCAGAAGAAGGAAGAAAAAAAAAAAAATAGCGGAACGTGAAGAAGCTGATCCGGGGCAGTATTGAAAATGAGTCGCCCCTCCGCCCGGCCTTGCAAACACACCAACCAACCAACTCACCGCTGTACTGCCTGGAAAAGACGGCAACAATTTTGTTCTTGAGAGTCACGCGCAGGTTAGGAAAAGGCAGCGACAACTTTGAACGGCGGCTGCCCTCGTCCACTCTCGACATACACATCCCTCCCACGCCCACTCCCTCCCTCTTCCCCGTTCTCGCTATTCTCACACAGACCGACCGCTCCGCTGGCCAGAGACGGCAGGAAAAGCGACGGCGTGTTGCGTCTCGTCTCGTTTCAGCCACGAGGGGCTGTTAAAAAAAAAAAAAAGCTGATTAATCCACCCTGCCTGGCCAAGAGAACAGATCCGCGGGAGCAGAAGATGCCCCAAGGACACTCCAGAGGCCTCTCCACGCCCCTTCCCGAGAACCGCAAGCTTTCAACGCCGCCCCACCTACGGGACCTTCCTCCGTGGGAGCCAGACGGCAGGCAGACCCTGTCCGAGCCCTTCCTGAAAAGGCTTTCCTCTGAACTCCCTAACCCGCCCTCAGTCTCGGACAGGAGGGGGGGAGGGGGAGGGAAGACACCGCTCGAAGGGCTCCCCGGGAACTCGGCGGGGTCGTAAGATCCTTGAGAGCAGCGCCGCCAACTCCTCTCCGACAAGGCCGTCCCGCAGCTCTGCCCCTTCGGTCACCGGGCGAGTCCCGCTCCGGAGGTAGCGAAGTGGCTGCTACTCCGGCCGCCCATTGGTTGCTGAGCGCCTGACGCGCGGGCCACGGGGAGGTGTCCTGGTCGCCGGAGCCCGCCGGAGGAGCGCTCGCAAACATGCTGCAGCCTCTAAGCAAGTCGGTCGCCGTTCCGACGGCGCTGGCGTGGAGAGGGACCCGCTTCGCCTTCATGCCTCCAGCCTGGATGCCCTAAGCTGACCCCTTTGCCTCGCTGCACAGCCATGGGAGAGGGATGGCTCTTCTTAGAGGATCGCCCTTCCAACCGAACGAACTTGACGGCTCAGGCTGGCCTGAGTCTCCTCAACGCCTCCGCAGACTTGGATGTACCTGGCAGCTGGAAAACGGAAGAGTTGTCCCAGCAGTGGATGGTGGGCATGAGCCTCCTGATGTCTTTGATGGTGACCTTCATTGTAGTGGGCAACGGTCTGGTGATTGCGGCCATTGGGAGGACCCAGCGGCTGCAAACTCTTACCAACGTCTTCATCACCTCCCTGGCTTGTGCTGACTTGGTGATGGGCTCTGTGGTGGTGTCCTTTGGTGCCACCCTAGTAGTGCAAGGCTCTTGGCTCTGGGGCTCCTTCCTGTGTGAATGCTGGATTTCGGTGGACGTCTTGTGTGTGACAGCAAGCATAGAGACCTTGTGCGTCATTGCAATTGACCGTTATTTGGCCATTACTTCGCCCTTCCGCTACCAGAGCCTCATGACCAAGAAACGTGCCAAGATCATCGTCTGTGTTGTCTGGGCCATTTCTGCCTTGGTGTCCTTCTTGCCCATCATGATGCATTGGTGGAGAGATACAGGGCTTGAGGCTAAGCACTGCTACGATAACCCCAGCTGCTGTGACTTTGTTACCAACAGGGCATATGCTATTGCATCCTCCGTCATCTCCTTCTACATCCCTCTTTTTGTTATGATTTTTGTCTACATTAGAGTCTACAGAGAAGCCAAGGAGCAGATGAAGAAGATTGATAGGTCTGAGGGCAGGTTCTACAATAATCACCAGCAGCAACACCAGCCTCCAGTCCACCAGCACCTGCCTATCTTGGGTAATGGCCAAATGAATAGAAGAAAAACATCCCGGATTCTAGCTATAAGGGAACAAAAAGCTCTTAAAACTTTGGGCATCATCATGGGGGTTTTTACTCTCTGTTGGCTACCATTTTTCCTGGTCAATATAGTCAAAGTCTTTAATAGAGGTCTTGTACCAGACCAGCTCTTTGTATTCTTCAACTGGTTGGGCTATGCCAACTCTGCCTTCAATCCCATCATTTACTGCAGAAGCCCTGATTTTCGTAAGGCCTTCAAAAGGATGTTGTGCTGTCCTAGAAAAGCAGATCGGAGGTTGCATGCCAGCACTGGAGAGCTCTCTCATTATCCTGGAGGTTTCATCAGTACCCTGGGAAATACAGCTCCATGCACTCTTGGAGGGACGTGGTCTGATTACAATGGTGGTATGCAGGATGGAAGTGACTCCAGCTTGGAGGAAGGGAACAGTAAAATCTCCTATTCAGAGTCCAAGGTATAAAGGGCATGGTGAGTGGGATAAAAGAAATGGGAGGATATGTTGCATATTAGGAAGCAAGAAAGGGAGCCAAAACAAGATAGGAGAGGGGTGGGGTGAGAAAATCCTTAAAGGAACACATTGGGAGTCTGGCTAATACTCAAAACTCCAGACTGACTTTTCTCAGTTGGAAGAAGATATTATTTACCTGAAGTACAAAGTAGGTGAACTTGTATACAGCATACCTCTTATCCAAATGAAAGGAAACAGAAGAGTGACTGACCACTGGAAAAAAAGAAAACTATTCATTTTCCAAGTTATACAGCATTTGGATTATTATTTTTGGATTGTATGCTGCAAAGGTGGCAGCGGGGAGGTTAGGTATGTAGGGCGTGGTATGCCAGGAAAGGAATAAAAAGCAAGTCGCAAGGAATTGGTAAAAGAAATGTTTCAGGAAAAGTTGAATTTGTAGCAAGGGTTCAGCCAAACTATAATGGAAAAGCAAGGCAGGGCTCTCCTGATAACTGAAGGAAATAGGAAGAAACCCTTGGCTGACAGTTTAATTTTAGAGCTAAAGATAACGCCCTTAGTTGTTTTTACTATTATCCAGTGTGTCAGTAGCACAAGAAGCCTTTATTTTTTGTTTGCTTTTAATTTATGCAATCCTTGAAAGGAAAAGAAGAAGTGCTGGCCACCTGTTTATCTTTCCTGAGATCGTGTGAATTTCAGGCAGGAAACAACTTTAGAAACCATGCTTAAAGCCTCCTTGGAATAAGCCATCGAAACATTTTCTAATGAGTTTTGTTACACAGTCTGATCATCCAATGCATGTTTAGTCGGAAGCGAGTCTGATAAAACTTGTTCCCGTATACAGTTAAGTGCTCATTAGCTTGTAGCCTTGAAAACCTACATGCTCCTTAATATCCAAGAAGACGATCCATCAGAAGCACGGCAAATGGAGAGTATTTTGTTTTGATCCAATTTCTCTTGGGTTTGATCCTTTCGCCCAGTGATGTCAGGGGTGAGGGATATTGCTTTTCTTATCATATGAGACATCAGCAGTAAGGCTATAAAACATCTACCTCAAGCTGTGCATATTGTACAGGGAAAATGTGTTTATATTAAACAGCTTATTTATGTACTATTGCTAGTTAAGGGTTTTTTTTAAAATAAAAATAGAGTCAGGAGTATCTCAATAGACAAATTGTTCACATTGAAAAATGGAAGAGAAAATTTGGCTACAAGCACCAGAAATATGACTGCACATTTGAAAAGAATGAGAAATGCTTTCCCCCCCTTTTGCACAGTATTAACAAAGTTTTCTCTGTAAATCTTTCTCTCTTACGCACACACACACACAAACACACATATTCTTATAGACAAACCCATTGGAAAACAAAGTAGATTCCAACTTGATTTCTACTGCTGGCTAATGGTTATTTTTTTAAAGCAATTTTATGTGATTTAATGAAGGTACTGTAAGTATGTTCATACCCAAGAGTTTCTATTAGTAACTTCTCTAACTCCCAGAAAATCATATGAACCTTTTGTGAATTTAATGCTTCGTTGTTTTTACTTCTGTGCATTTGTGTGTCTGTGTGTCTGTGTATGCGAGGGACTGTATGCACATGCATTTTATATTGTATTTATATTCTTTGGGTGCCGTTTACTACTGTATGTCATTGGTCTATGTGCAATAAAAAACACTGCAGCACAAGCAAGTGTATTTACAATGTGTCTTTAAAAGTGCAGGAATTATATCCATTTTTGATTAAAAACAGTGACTGTTTTTCTGGAAATATAGATCATGTTACCAATACAGTTGAACTTAATGGCTTTTCCTGACATAATTGTCTTTAAAAAAATAAGCTTGCTGTACCAAATAAGGCAGCATTCCTGTTACACTGAAGACTGTTGACTTCTCCTGAAATTCCAGGACTAAAAGCAAATCATTTCCAGCTTGCCTATAATTACATTTAGCTACTTTTTTTATAGGTTCCTTTTATCAATTTAATTTAGTCTGATAATAAGAAAAACTGGATGTGATGGCTGGATACGATGCATAAACAGTGTGGATTTCATTTGAGAACTATTAGGAAAGAGAGATTAACTGTGCTTTGAGATGCACAAGCCATACATTGTTTGTGTACAATAAATCATACAGATGTCTAGTGATATACTGAGCTACATGATAATCCATAATACCGTAAGATTTTAAATAACTCCAGAATAAGGGACTTTTCTAACTGCTTTACTGCAGAGCCTCTTGAAAAGTTGCAGTACAATAGAACAGGAATTACCACTAAAATAGGAAACAAATCAGTTAAGAAAGACAAACTGTAATTATTATGAAGTTTTTAAAAATTTATTGCCACTTGTCTATTTTTAAATAGAAGCTGGTGATAATTAGAGAGTGTTATTTAACCTTATATCTTATAGTACTAAGAAACTGTCCCCTCAAAAATGCATCCATTGCCATCAGAATTTCAAATTCATTAGTGAGTGAATGTCAGCTTTACTAGCAATGTAGTCACTGTGCTTAATGAACATTTTGAATAGACTAGTTTGATTATCTCGCAATTTCTGATACTTATTCATTGATGTCATTCCTGACAGGACTCCTCCAATTTCATTAACAGTAAAGCAGCAGAAATTCAAATGAAATTTTATGCTATTGGAAAGCATTGCCATTTAAATGGCCTCATGGCCATTAACTATAAAGAGAAAATATTTCCAAAAAAACAAAGAGAAGGTGGCCTATCATCAGCTGATTGTTGCCCTGAATTCATGATTTGGAGTAATCCGTTGAGACCTAGACAATGTTGAATACGTTTCAATAAAACTATACAGCATACCAGTCAAGATAAAATAATTGCTTGTGCTTTTTAACTATGATTAGGTTCAACTTTGAAAGACAGGTTAAAAAAAACATTGGATCAATAGTTTATAAAGCAATAGTTTAAAAAGCAGAATGTTGCCTACTGCATTATCCTTCCCCAAGCTGCTACTCTCTAATAGCATTTCGATAAGAATTCCCAATCAGTAGAGCCAATCAGAATTCTACCTGACAATTCTAGAATTTGTCATGGCAGCATACTGAAAAGTCTTTGGTGTGGAGAAGGCTGATATAAAAGATCTCCACACAGTACTTATAGATGATATTGTAGACACTACTATGAGTTGAGAATAAGATTATTAGCGATGTCATTGGTGCTGTCCACTTCTTATAATAGATGGCCCTTGGTTCAGAGGTGGTATTCAGCAAGTTCTGACCAGCGGAAATTTTGAGTAGTTTGGAGAACCAGCAAATACCACCGCTGACTGGAGATTTTACAGTATTCTTTCCCTGCCATGCCCACCAAGCCATGCCCACAGAACCGGTAATAAAAAAATTTGAATCCCACCACTGCCTTGGTTCCATTTTTTTGTTGGTTCCATTTTGTTCTTGATTTTCCTCTGAATAGTCTTAAGTATTCTTAAGTATTCCATTATATTAGGAACACATTGTGCTATGTACTAAGTTGTGTTGTAGCTCTGAGCTTGGTAGCATGCTCCTTGGTGTAAGTTTATATATGCTGCTTTCAGTTTCATTCAATACTGAAATTAAAATATGGGGGGAGAAGGAAACAGATAAAACTGAAGTGATTTTTATTGATAATAATGGACCATGAAAGAAAGAGAGAAGATTATTGTCAACATATTCAAAAATTCCTTTTTTTCTGACCCGAAGGATCGTGCATCAGCTACATGTACTATATCAGGTTGTGAGGGAAGCAGTCTACAGGGTATGGTGTTCATCACTTGCCTTAGACTATTTTAAATGTACCTTATTTGGCAGTGGCTGAGTACCACAGTGTCATAGAGCTTAACACGGATCAAAGCTTGGCCCTGGAATTTGTCTTCAGTGCCAGGCTGGAGTCATTTGTGTGGACTACAAAGTTTTAGGATGCTGTGATATTCACACAACACTTACAAGAAAATACATAGAGTTGATCCAGAAAAATAGGTTTTGGTAACTATGGAGACTGTACTGGCAAAATGCCAATGAAGCGTGTTTTTTGCTGATGTATAGAATGTGATTAATGATAATAAAAGCTTTTCCAGTTATTTTATGTACTTTGATGAGAAGCAATAAAAATCTGCATACATTTGATACATCTATTGAAACTTACATCCACAGATTTACCATAGACAATATGGCCAAAAATAAAATCTTGCACACTGAGAGGCCTTCCATCCTTTTCAAGCACATTGGTTGATGTATACAGTTTGTCAGCCAAATAATTAATGTTGATAGAATTATTGTGAGGAGTAAAATTTCATGAAATCAAAATTGTTCATTTTATATTGCTGGCTGGACATTTTTAGTTATGTTGAAGCTTGGATTTGAAACTGTTAATGCACAGGGCTCATAGTTCCAGAAGATGTGGTTTGGAAACCAATTTTTCTATCCAACCGAGCCTTTCATCTTACATTGCTATAGGCTTTCAGAACTGAGAGGAGTATTTTGGGATGAAACCAGATGTAGGAAGCCAAAAGGGTTGGAAGAATGAGTGGAAGAATCTCTCCTTCATTTAGATTTGGTTAGATGTAATGTCATTTCCATTTCAGAAAGCTCTGAAAACATTATAATATAGGTAAGGAAATATTGTTTACAGATAATATTTCTGTATTTGTAGTATAGAAAAAGAAATATACATTTATAACCATCCCTACCAAAATAAAGCTCTTCCTACAGTTATGTGGGTACTCTGCTTGTTTACATATGATGCTTTTTTGCACTGTATTAACACCATTTTTAACAGCAAATTCAGCTGTCCAGGAAGGGAGTATGACACAAATCTGTAACACAATCATGGAACGCAGATGAAGAAATGCATTTTGTTGGAAGGCGCATCAGAAATTTATTGCTTTCTGAATAGAAACAAGGGAAGTTGCTTATCCCAGGGGTGTATCTACCGACTCTCCATTGTTTTAGACCTGATGATGTCTGGAGTTCAATAAGGACTTTTCAACCAAGCTATCATCCTGTCCTCATGCGTATTTTGTAGTTAGGCTTTTCTCTTGATGTGACAGTTTTTCACGTACAGGTGATATGGAAATATTTTCAGATAAGTAATGTTCCATGTTTGCATTGACTTAAGCATAGCTTGGTGTTTAGCTTATATACTTCAAGTCAACAGAAGTGCTGAGCACCAAGTAGCCTGAACTAGAAGCTTTTCATTTTGTTCTGATATCCTTTATATCTATGGTGTAATATTTTCTTATTCATAACACTGTAGAAATGATCAGAAAAGTCATCATTCAACGCAGTTGTTAAGCACTTTACAGCATCACTTAAATTATATGCTTTCCTTCCCCTTGCTTAGATGCTTTACATGGAATTTGCTTAGGATCAATTTGAGAACAAGGAAGTACAAAAAGCACCAGAAACTAATTTCCATGCAAAGCCATATCACAGTCTCCATTATGGAGATTGTAAAAGGATGGCCTTGCATTTGACTAAGGATGCCCAATATGAACAACATTGGGTGAAGGTAGGTCACTTGTCATTTGAGTAAAATATGTGCCTTGCTGTGATGCAGAAATATTTAAATCAGTGTTTGGGAATTTGAGGCTCTAGAGTCATTGTTGAACTATAATTCCCAGCAATCTCATGCAGTATGCTAGGAATCTGTAAGTCAGGGACACCTACAAGACCATTAATTGCCCGACTCTTGGTGCTACTTTTGCCTATAATTCCCCAGTACTAAATCTAAATTCTTGAAAGTTTACATTTGGTTTATTAAGTTTCCAAATGACTCATAAATATTAAGACTATCGGTCTATTAAGGAGAATTTAGTCCATTAAATACATGAGTTCCATTGGATTAATTGATTAATGGTGCAATCCAATAAATGTAACGTAGGAATGGAATATAGTATGGCATGGAAAGTCTTTACTTTGAACTGGAAGGCTTTTTTATGTTCTTATGTCATGTTGGAGTAAATTTCATTGAATACAGTCCAGGTTATAGGGCTTTTTTTAAAATATTCAGGTATTCAAGTTTATTTCTTAATAAAGTTATTTTAATTTATCAAATATGAGACCTGGCTCTGGTAAATACAATTCTGGTGTTCCAACTATTAACAGAGAACAAAGAGTTCTTTTTAATTTTTTTGGAATCTCTGATTTTGTTGAATATAAATTTGTGTGCACAATTTAAAAATGCTTAAATGAATACAAAATTTGGGAAAGTGTGAGTATGCATTTACCAATCTGATTTGCCTATATTTTGGTTGGTTTATTCATGTGAATTGGTTTATTCATGTGAACATTGTCAATTTTTCATCCATCATAAGATAACTCATAATATCTATCTGCATGGACAATTTCCCAGTCAGTTAATGATATAAATTGTATCCAAACTAACAGTGAATCAATCTGATTTATATAATCTATTGTGCAAAACCATTTGTTCCAACCCAAAGATTAATACAGAGATTAATAAATAGCATGTTAGCTACAATGATATAGAATGTACACCATTCCTGGAAAAAAAATATCCTTCTGCAGTGGCTATCACAAAAATTCAGTTGTTGACTTGGCTAAGTTTAACTCAAGCTATGCATAAACTAGCAATCTTTCCCTACCTCACTGGGTTGATGTTGTTGTAAAGAAAAAATGTGGAGAAGCATCTAGGGAGCATAAGTTCTTTGAAAATAAATGTGTAATGAGTCCTCATTTTCTAAATCACTGAATATGTTCAAGAAAGGATACATAACTCAAATGCAAGTGAGATAAGTGGAGAGTACGCACACTCTTGCAGGACTATCTAGTTGGAGTTTTCACTGATACTCTACAAACATGTATCATTTTCCTTCCTCCCTGTTGCTAATTCATCATGATGAACTAACTAATTTATACATCAAGATGAGCCTAGTTGAGATATGAGTTTGTTGGACACTTTTTGATATGAAGCCCTGGCATTCTTTGAGCATCATTTTATTTTTAACTTAAACATTTTGTTTATAACTTACTCGGTCACAAAGATTCAGAATGGCCGTTAACGAATTTAAACTGTGAATCTGTATCTTTTAAAATGTTTATCTGCAAAATGCAGCTCACTAGCTGTTCCTAAGATGATTCACAGCACAATCCTATGGAGTTTCCTGAGTTTGTTCCCAGGTAAGTGCAGAGGAGTATTGTAACTTTAATCCTGTTATCATCTGTGAGATGACGTTTGCAAAAGTCCAGCTAATGTTTATGCTTTTAATTACAGAGGCTTATTAAACTTAATACCCTTTATTACATGTGCAACTAAGGCTGGTTTTATTTGTCTAGCATTAGTTTCAAAGCAGTGTCAACTAAATAGAATTAAATGTATGGATTCTATCACAGATTTCTCTCCACGTATACAGGAAATATGGAAATATTATTGGCAAATACTTTATTCTGGATTATTATTTCAGTACAGCATGTTCTTAAAAAATGAAAAATTATGCCCAAGAAAGAGTTGCAGGACAGCTGGAATAGTGTGAGGCACAGAATCCAAACATCCATGATGGATTTCTCTTTGAAGCAAACCAGACATAAATTAACAAAGAAACTGTAGTCAAAAGTGAAAAATATCGCATACATGGATTGAAGTTTGGATAACTTATCACAGTGAAGAAACAAAAATAATAATAAATCACAACCAGCAATCACAGCAGCCGAAATATGTTGACCTTAATAGGTGTTCTTGTCTATTTCTTTCCATCTAAGAAAGATTAATACTGTAATATCTAAAGCATCTTTAATAATTAATGCCTCCAACTTTGTAAAAAATATGCTCATTAAAGCCTGCCCTCTGTAATAGGAATGCTTTCTGTCTCATAACTATGGTTTTAGTTCCTAATCAAGTGTTTTCCCCCTTCTGTGTCACTTTGTGATATCCTAATCTATTCACACTGACTATTCTATTCCAATAGGATATGTGATGAGCTTGAGAATTATGTTAAAATTATTATCACCAGCCCTTCCTTTTAGACCCCAATTGTATGCCCTATGTCTATAACTTAATTCCAAAGAAGACTTCAAAAATACTTCCCTGTCGACTTCAGATGTTATATTCCACGTGGCAGGAACGATAATGGGAACAAGAAGAATAGTATGAGTTTGGGTCATTGCTAAATGCATGAGCCCCTGAATTTTTGCCAGTTTCTTTATTCATACCGACACCCATGTAAGCAAAGCCAGAATGAGCATGAAAATATATTTGGCCTCTGTGTTTTGGATTAGTCTAATTCAACAATCCTTCATCTCCTGTAAGAGTAAGTGACATTTTGAGAAGTGTTTTACACTTTCAGAAGCAGTTTAGCCGAATAATGTGAGAAAACAAAACTGCAGTTAGTTTTTTCATTAACAAATATATAAAACGTTAGCTTTATTCCGTTAATTAGAAATAAACTGGTAATAAGCAATAAATCAGCCTTACTGAGAGTAAGAGATAAGTAGTGAAGCAGAAATATCTTCAAGGGGGAACAAGCAGCTCAGAAGAATAAAAGTAGCACCATTCCATTGCATCAGCCCTTTTGTAGATCTTTATACAATGTACATTGATAACAGATAACAGATAATCAGTTGGAAGGGACCTTGTAGGCCATCTACCCACTGCCCAAGCAGGAGGCCCTACACCATTTCTGACAGACGGGAATCCAACCTATTTATTTATTTATTTATTTATTTATTTATTTATTTATTTATTTATTTATTTATTAAACTTATATACCGCCCTATTTCTCTAACAGGACTCAGGGCGGTGTACAGCCACATTAAAATACAAAAATCAGTGTGAAATTAAAAACTATTAAAAGACCAAATATAAAAGGCTGAGAGCTAAAAAATAGAGGGCTAAAAACTAAAAACCAGACAAAACCGAATTAAAAATCCCCTAAAAACCCTAGGCCAGACCGGCTTGATGAAATAAATAAGTTTTCAACGCGCACCACAAGGTCAAGAGATCAGGGATGGTCCTCATCTCCGGGGGTAATTCGTTCCAGAGGGAGGGTGTACCCAATGAGAGGCACGCACCCTCGGGGTCACTAGCCGTCCAGCCGGCGGCACCCTGAGGAGGCCGACTCTATGGGAGCGTATTGGTCGATGGGAGGCCGATAATAGCAGGAGGTGGTCCCGCAAATATCCTGTTCCCAAGCGATGGAGCACTTTAAAGATGGTAACTAGAACCTTGAAGCGCACCCGGAGGGCCACCGGGAGCCAATGCAGCTCATGCAGGAGTGGCATAACATGGAAGCCCCTTGGAGCTCCCAACACAACCCGCGCGGCCGCATTCTGCACCAGCTGGAGCCTCCGGGTGCTCTTCAAAGGAAGCCCCATGTAGAGAGTGTTGGCATAGTCTAGGCGGGAGATTACGAGGGCGGAGGTGACCGTGCGAAGCGCATCCCGATCCAGAAAGGGCCGTAACTGGTAGATCCTACGGACCTGACCAAAAGCCCCCCTGGCGATGACCGCCACATGGTCCTCCAATGACAGCCGTACGTCCAGGAGGACACCCAGATTGCGAGCCCTCTCTGTGGGGGCAAGAATTTCCCCCCCACACACACACAGCCAGCGATGGAACCAGCTGGCTGTATCGGGATGCCGGGAAGCACAGCCACTCAGTCTTAGATGGGTTGAGCTGAAGGCTGTTCTATCCCATCCAACACCGCACGGCCTCCAGGCACCGGGCCATCACCTCGACGGCTTCATCGGGGTGGCCTGGGGTAGAAATGTACAGCTGAGTATCATCAGCTTACTGATGGAATTCTACCCTGAAGCCACAGATGATCTCACCCAGCAGCTTCATATAAATGTTGAACAGAAGGGGCAAGAGCACCGACCCCTGAGAACCCCGCAAACCAGGGGCGTGGGGGCCAATTTCTGCCCCCCTGCCAACACAAATTGCGAACGACTGGAGAGGAAGGAGGAGAACCACTGCAAAACAGTGCCCCCCACCCCCCACCCCTCCAGCCGTCGCAATAGGATACTGTGGTCGACAGTATCAAAAGCCACCGAGAGATTTAATAGGACCAGGACAGAGGAATGACCTCTGTCATGGGCCCTCCAGAAATCATCCACCAATGCGACCAAAGCCGTCTCTGTGCTGTGCCCGGGCCTGAAGCCCGATTGGCATGGATCTAAATAGATAGCTTCATCCAGGTGTTGGGGGAACTGTCGTGCCACCACACTCTCAACAATCTTCGCCACAAAGTGAAGGTTGGAGACCGGACGATAATTAGATAACAGAGTTGGGTCCAGGGACGGTTTCTTGAGGAGGGGTCTCACTCTTTCTTGAAAGTCTCAAGTGATGGCGCTCCCACAACTTCCGAGGGCAAGCTGTTCCATTGGTTGATTGTTCTCACTGTCAGAAAGTTTCTCCTTATTTCCACGTTAAATCTCTTCTTATTCCTCGTCTGACTTACAGGTACTTTAGAAAATAGCTTGACCCCTTCCTGTGGCAGCCCCTCAAATATTGTTATTGTGTCTCTCTTCATTAGACTAGCCATGCCCAGTTCCTATAATCGTTCTTCAAATATTTTAGTTTCCAGTCCCCTAATCATCCTGGTTGCTCTTCTCGTACTTTTTCTAATGGTGCGACATTGCAATATACATTACACATGTTTTTGAAAGGGATAGATATTATGGACCAGTAGCATGACAGTGCCTTTGCCTTTTTGATGAAAATAGCAAGAGCTTGTGAACACCCATACAGCGAAGTTTCCAGAAGATAAATGGTTAGGATAAGGCTGTGGCCACCAGCAAGCTACCATTGATCCTGAGTAATGTCAGAGCTGTTTATTACAGATCTGGTGCCACTTTAAGCAGTGCCAAACGTGATGTAAATGTTGTTAACATCAGTTTGTCATTAATATGATCACCATTTCACAGAAAGACAAATCCATGTTGAAAGGTTATGAGAATATTCACAAGACCACAGAGAAACCCTTAACCTTAAAGGAATGAATCATAAGCCCACTGTATTTTTGTCTTCCTTAATGGAAAAAAATATGTACTTTCTTGGAGAAAGAGAGGTTTGAATTCTATTTAAATAATATTTTTTTTAAAAATCACTGAATTATTCTAAATGGTAACGTACAGAGTAATGGCCAATTTTCAGGGCACCCTTAGATGAAGTGTTAACTTTCACACTGAAAATATACAAGGAAGTACAGGAGCAGAATTTGCCAAAGTGGTCAGGAAACAGTGGACATGACTAGCTAAGCCACACACATCAATATGCAAAGAATGCCTATTGGCCTTTGTGATATTAGGCGTTGGTTCTTACCTGATACGCCGGTTCTCTCCGAGCTGCTCGGAGCATCCATTTGATTGGGTTGGTTCAGTCTTCGTCCTGATAGGCTGAGCTTAAATTTCGGAATGCTCCTCCTCCTCCACGAGACTCCTCCCAGCATTCCCCAGTTTTAGCGAAGATCGCAGTGAAAAGGCAGATGTCGCTTTTGAGAAACTAGAACATCAGCTTGGTCGTATAGCAGGACTCCCACAGACAGAAGGAATAAACACAGTTAGCAATAACACATAGGGTGGGGATGGATGCTCCTTCGCAGCTCGGAGAGAACCGGTGTATCAGGTAAAAACCAACGCCTATTCTCCTACGAGCTGCTCGGAGCATCCATTTGATTGGGACATACCAAAGCTTGGCCTGGACTATGGGCAGGATGCTGACTGGACCTGGAGTCTGTCGCTGTCCTGCACACACCCTGTAGCACCCTCCTACCAAAAGACACATCTGCAGATGCAAAGATATCGACCTTATGATGTCTGATAAAGGGGGAAGGAGTCGCCCAGGTGGCGGCCCGACAAATGTCAGAGATAGGAGCTTGGGTGGATAGCCGCCGTGGAGGCAGCATTGCGAGTGGAGTGCGCCGTGATGCCTCTGGGAACTGCTAGGGCCTGGGCCTGATAAGCTTTAGCAATAGTGGCCCGCAACCAACGACCTATGGTGGTGGAAGAGGCCCTAGTACCTTGACTATGAGGCAGAAATACAACAAACAAGGCATCTGTCCTCCTAAAGGATGCCGTGCGATGGATATAGATCTTCAAGACATCCAACTTAGGCCACTGATGTTCCAACTCTCGGGAAGGATGAGGACAGAAATTGGGCAAGACCAACTCCTGTGCCTGTGAAAAGCCGAATTAATCTTTGGAATAAACGTGGGGTCCGGCCAGAGGACAACCCTATCTGCATGAATAACACAGAGGTCTGACCTGATAGATAGGGATGCCAACTCGGAAATGCGCCGAGCTGAAGTAATGGCCACTAAGAAAGCAACCTTATATGTAAGAAATAGTAGTAATGTGGAACGAATCGGTTCGAAAGGAGGTTTGGTAAGGGCCAGAAGGACCTTGTTCAAATCCCAAGTAGGATAACGATGAACCATGGGCGGTCGCAAATTAGTAGCACCCTTAAGAAAGGCACGAATAAGAGGGTGATGAGAAAGAGATGGGAAATTCTCATGGTCAATCACAGAAGACAGGGCAGAAACTTGTCTTCTCAAGGTATGTGATGAAAGCCCCTATCGAGACCAGCTTGTAGGAATTCCAAAATTTGAGCAATTGAAGGAGATTGTGGATCAATATGAAATTGGGAACACCAGCTGGTAAATATGGACCAAGTTGCATTATAAATGTGATTTGTTGAGGGGCGCCTTGCAGCCTGGATGGTTGAAATAACCTTGTTGGATAATTGCTTGCTGATTAAACGCGACCGCTCAACCTCCAGACGGTCAATTGGAACCACTGAGGGTTCGGATGTTGAAGAGGACCCTGGGTTAGCACAATCCTGTCCAGAGGAATCCTCCATGGTTTGAACACCGACAGACAACAGAGATCGGCGAACCAAGGGCGTCTGGGCCAGTATGGAGCCACCAAAAGCAGATCTGCCCGTTCCTCTAGCATCTTCCGTATGACCTGAGGGATCAAAGGAAGAGGGGGAAAGGCGTACAAGAGCCCTGGGGGCCACGGGCAGCGAAGGGCGTTGAAATCCTCTGCCCCTTGAGAGGGGAATCGGGACACGAACCGTGGCAGGTGGGCATTGAGAGGGGAGGCGAAAAGATCGACCTCCAGAAGACCAAACCTCGTGACTGCCTCTTGAAAGAGCGACGGATTAAGACACCACTCCGTGGGATCGACTGTGGCCCGGCTGAGCCAATCTGCCTGGGTATTGCAGATGCCCGAGATGTGTTCTGCCCTGATAGAAAGTAAATTTGCCTCTGCCCAACGACAGAGACGTTCCGCCTCCTTCATGAGAGGTTGAGACTGTGTGCCCCCTTGCTTGTTTAGGTGCGCCTTGGCTGCTGTATTGTCTGTGAGAACTTAGATATGTTGGTTGCGTACCTGCGGCAGCAGAGCCCGAAGGGCCAGATGAATTGCCCGAAGTTCCAGCCAATTGATATTGTGGGACTGTTCCCTTGCTGACCAGCGACCTTGAACTGTGGATGAGTGAAGGTGAGCACCCCAGCCCAGCAGGCTGGCGTCAGTGGTGACAGTGAGTCTGCAGAGCTCCTTGAAGAGACAACCCTTGTTGGTTGTGGGCCGGGACCACCAAAGAAGTGATGTAAGAACTTTGGTTGGAACCTTGACTTTGTGACCGGAATTGCTGAGACCGGAACATTGAAACGGGAGAAGGAACCACTGAAGGGACCTGGAATGAAGACGAGCCCAAGGAATAATAAAAATACCTGAGATCATTTTCCCAAGAAGGGTAGAAAGATCAGCTAAAGAAACAGTATGTCGTGATTTGATCAGCTGCACTAGTTGTTGTATACTTTTATGCCTTTCGTCAGAAAGGTAAACCTTGCATGCCCATGTATCAATGATGGCACCTAAGTGTAACAATCTTGTAGAAGGAATTAACTGGCTTTTGTCTCGATTAATAGAAAATCCATGCGCTTGCAAAATGCGGAGAGTCGTCTGAGTATCTCGGACAGCTTGGGTAGAAGAGCTGGACAAAATTAAAATGTCATCTAGATAACAGTGCAACCTGATGGGAAGGGCGCGAATATGGGCAGCTAGAGCAGCGAGGACCTTAGTGAAAACCCGAGGAGCAGAGGCTAGACAGAAGGGAAGAGCCCAATATTCGAAATGTTGACCGTTATAGCAGAATCTTAAAAACTTATGATGTGATGGCCTGATCGGAATATGCAAAAAAGCTTCGGTGAGATCTACTGAGGTGAGAAAATCTCCCTCTCTGATGCTAGCAAGGATGGAATGTAAAGTGTGCATCTTGAATTTGCGATAGACTAAAAATTTATTGAGTCGTTTGAGGTCCAAGATAGCTCTCCACCCACCAGAACTTTTCTTAACTAAAAAGAGTAGAGAATAAAAACCACGCCCTTTTTGGTCTGCGGGAACCGGTTGAATGGCCCGTATGTGTAGAAGATGTAGTATGGCTGCTTCCATGAGGCTATGTTTAACCAAATTTTTGGAAACAGGGGATACCCTGAAAAAATCAGATAGGGCGGACTGGAATTCTAAAGCCAGGCCAAACCTCACAGTATCTCGGACCCAGGCGTCCGAAGTAGAAGCGTCCCATCTATCCGCATAAAACCTGAGACGGCCCCCTATGGGAAAGGACTCCTCAAGGCTAACGTGGACGCCTGAAGGATCTATTGCCGGAAGAACGGAATGATCGCCTGGATTGGCAGCCTCTCCGGTACCGATCCCCAGGGTCGAACCTGTCTGAGGAGAATCCCGGACGAGGAAACTGGGATCTAGACGGTCGAGACAGAAAGGAACTCTGGGAGTAAGGCCGAAAGGAACTCCTCCGAAAGGACTGGGGATACCTTGGGTCAGACTTCCGAAAAAGAGACGGAAGAATCCTTTTCTTGTTCCGGGTCTCAATGAGAAGCGGATCTAGAGAGGGGCCAAACAGCTTGTCGCTGTTGAGAGTAGAAGCAAGCTTAGATTTGTGCTTGATGTCCGCCTGCCAAGGCTTAAGCCAAAGGAGGCGTCTGGCTGAAAGATGAGATGCAATGGCTCTAGTAAAAAATTTTACAGCATGAAAGGTCGCATCAGCTGAAAATTCAGTAGCCGCCGTGAACTTAGCAATGTCCTGATGGGCCCTTAGATTAGATGCAGGGACATGCTCACAAAGTTGTTTCAGCCATCTGAGTGAAATCCTATTGAAAAATGAGGCCGCTGTGGCAGCTCTGATAGCCCAAGCATCAGCGTGATGGGCTTTGCGTAGCGCTACCTCGGCTCTCTTATCCTCAGGCTTTAAAACCTCAAGTGGCTCGCTTGGAAGAGAAGTAGGAGAGGCTAGATCCACAATGGGTTCATCGACCTCCGGGATATTTAACAAATTGAGGTATTCTGGGGCCATATTAAAGAGTCTCCTATCGTAACTAGTAGGAGCCGGACATGGTACGGGAGAAAGGAACTGTTTTTGAACTAGTTCCATGAACATTGGAGGAACAGGGATCACTTCAGCCAGAACAGTAGGCTGATGAAAAAATAAATCCTGAGTACCCTCCTCTACAGGACCCATGGGGGGAGCTGATGTGTCGATGCCAGCTGTGTTAGTTGCCTTAAATAGGAGGGATTTAAATAGGTGAGGTTGAAACAGGCCAGTAAAAGCCGGTTGGTCCAGGGAAAGACCCTCATCCTCGGACATCCCCCCCTCTAAAAGCTCCTGTTCGGATAAGGAGTGCTCCGCCTCATGAAAGGACTCAAGGTCACTGTGGTCCAAATCTTGCATTTGAAACAGCTCCTCAGCCTCCATGTCCAGATCCCCTCTCTGAGTGTCCTGCATCGGAATATCCTCAAAAGGTATTACCTGATCAGCAGTTAATTCCGGCCTGACTAGAGGCTGGGGTGGCTGAGACTCCAGGTCAGCAGGGGCAGGCTGAGGTCGTGTCATAAATGTTGTAAACCGGCAGAAATCCCCTGCCTGATTGCCATCTCCATCCAAGAATGCATTTGAGGCGGAATCTCCTCAGGCAAGGAAGATTCCTGGCTAAGGCCTGCAGCAGTGGGGGTAAAGGTGGCCTCAGGAGGACCCCTAGAGGCTGGCCAGTCGGATGACTGAGTCTGTTGTCCCACAGAACCACGACTGTGCCTGGAGGAGAGGGAAACATCTAGTGGGGGGGAGGGACAGACATGAGAGGAGGGCCCAGGAGTAGAAGGAGAAAGGTGCTGAGAAGGTCTCTGAACCTCACGAGCACACTTATCTAATTGTTTCTCTAAGGCCCTATGGCGCCTTCTGGCATCACGCTCAGAAGCTTTAGAAATACCCCCCACATTTTTGCATTTGGATTTTGACTTGGCATGCGAAGCAGAAGGCCGAGAACCGCTACCCCCTGCCATGATAATTCAGTATAATACAATCTGCTGATATCTATGCAAATGAGGCGGTTGGCACGCCCAGGGACCTTGCCCAGCAGGGAGGAAGCCCTGATATTAATATATATTCCCCTTGATCAAATAATTGGATTTATAAATTTGCAAACTGGAAGAAAGAGAAATGGATCACCAATCAGCCAGATTAAGAACGCCAGTGGGGCCTACTCAGAAAACAAAAGGCCCAGAATAGCAATAACTGCACAGGCTGACTCAGGCCTAGGGTGCTTGCTGTATGCTGCTAGGGAAGACTGTGAGGCTTAGCCAACAAGTTTCAGAAAACTCAAGAATAACAAGGCCTTCTGCCTTATAGTATATCCTAAGAGAGCACAATTTAATCCCCACAGTCAACAATTAGGGCACAGGGAAAGGCCACGAGGCTCTGGGGCCATTGGAAAAACAAAATGGCGGCCGCCCGAATTGTGGCGCGCGCGCGATCCCTAGCAGCAACGGTCCAGCTAATGGAGGACCGCAAGAGAAGTCAACAGAAAACAAGTTAAGAGAAGGAGGGAAACGATTGCACTCCACTCCCTCTGAGACAGAGAAACGGCGTTCGGGGAATGCAGAGAAAAGCAGCTTGCCACGCTGCTAAAAAACAGAGCAAGACGAAATCGGCAGGGGGGGGAGCGGTGGGGGGGGGCTGGAAAGCAATGTTCCAGGGGACCCCCTTTTACTAAGGGGGGGGAGCTGAAACTTCTACCCCCCTCAAATAATTATTTGAGCCTTGATCACCCAAAAGAGAGAACAGAGGGACTGTGCTCTCAGTGCCCAATTAAATATAAATAGAACAGAATTAAATCGAAATGCAAAAAAACGGAATAATAAAAGGACCCAAGACAGGGAAAGGACACTAAAGAATAAAGGAGGGATCAAGAGAATTGGTAAAATACAGAAATCACCTGCTTCGACCAGAACAAGCTCTTAAAACAACCTGTTTCAGACGAGGCTGAGCTAAAACTGGGGAACGCTGGGAGGAGTCTCGTGGAGGAGGAGGAGCGTTCCGAAATTTAAGCTCAGCCTATCAGGACGAAGACTGAACCAACCCAATCAAATGGATGCTCCGAGCAGCTCATTGGAGAACGATGGGGTACAATCCAATCAATCAATCAATCAATCATTTGCAACAGCATGTGCTATTTTTATGTAGACACACATTTTTCAGTGGGGACAGCTATAATTTCAAGTACAAATACATAACATATATCTATGTTATTTCTATGCACTCCTTTTTAAGCCCCATCTGAAGCTTAGATTTCATTAGTAACTTCTAATCAGCTTTTCTACTTTAAGGCATTTTCTCATCTGGCTAAGTGGGTGGGTTTCCTCTTTTGTTTTTTAACGTGTCAGGTTGGATAAATAGGCTCTTAGGCAGAGACAAAGAAATCCACATTGAGCTTTTTTACTATGCACTCATAATATAGTGGCATTAAGGATTCATTTAGAATATGATATATGTTTTATGTGTATATATGTAAAGTAATGTAGATAAATATTGTATTTTAACAGTAGTATAGTAAGTAAGGAACTAGCAAATTAGCTATAGATGTACTTATGGTAAATGAACTTAATTGTTACTAAAGGACATACACATTGCTATGATCACTGTAAGATGTGAGAACTTGTTTTCTCTTTTTTAAATTTTTGAAACTTTGAATAAATAAATTTATTTTTTTAAAAAAAGGACTCATTTACCGGCATAGATTCTCAAACACTACAGGAAAAGAGTAAGTTTATAATTCCAAAATAGCAAGTCCATAACATTTAAATGTGTTTCCTGAACCTACTGATAAAGTTCATGAAATGAAGTTGAAAGGCATCCTTTTATTGTTTTGATTTGGAGAATTGCTGTGATTGATTTTACCACGGTTATCTCAATGCGTTTTGTATCTCTGCTCAGCTGCTGTGTCTCAGTACAAAATCAGCAACAACATTAGCTGGCGTGCAAGAGTTAAAATAGCTTAACATCTTGTTTGTTGGCTTGTGGTAGGTGATGGGCTGGGATGTAATTATCATTTGAGTAGCAGCCAGCTTTGTACTAATCAGAAAAAGAAGACATGTTCTACTGGAAGGATTAGACATCTAAAAATAGATCTGCAATGGTCACATCAGCAAGTGAAATGAAATTCATTCACACAGCCATCATGGCAAAAAGCACACAATGTTAGCATTTCAATTCTTCTTGGATAATCCAGTTTGCCAAAACTCTTGCATCAAAAATATAGTATTATGAGATTATTAAATGGTGTCAAGTAGTTCTCTCAATGATTACTATGGTTCACTGGCTTGCATTCAGAAGCTGAAAAAGTCTCGAAGGGTGAAGGAGGAAGTATACGTACTTGCTGTTGTATAAATAATAATTTGGCTTTTAAAAAACCAGGAACAGTATTCAAAGTAGTGCTATTAAAACGTATGAGTTTTATTTTGCTAAAGAAACAGCTCACAATAAAGACAGCAGCGTCGCTTGCCTGATTCAGCCAGCTGAAAAGGAGAGGGAGAAATATTATCACAATGATTACAATAGATGCCAGCACAAGAGATATCCATTCAAGCAATCACAGCACACGAAGAAAGACAAATGTTTGCCTTTAAATTATTATTTTCTTATGCCAGCTGGCCTTTTGCCCTCTCAAATGTCTCTAAATTATGATATATGAGTTATCAGGAATATCCAAGATTAGATCTCTGAGTATGTTCCCCTTTTTCATGGAAAGTGCCATGAGAGCAAAGACACCCACTACTTCATCAATTGTTTTTCCTCGGTCTTAGTCTAATTCTGCTGTGAAGCTGCTAAAATGCAGGCAGGCCTAGTGCAGAGACCTTGATTTTTTTTCCCATCGTACTGGATAGCGGCGGAGGGGAATGTGAGCTCATAGGGAGAGATCTGAAAAAAACAGCATGGGACAATTATGACCTTCCTGCCACCCACTGACAATACTCCCCCAAGGACCCTTTCATTCTTCATGTCTGCCTTTAGCTGAATAAAAACACTTTGGAAGAATCAGTCATGAATTTGCTATATTGCATCTATTTGGTTCAGCCTTCTGTAAACACCGGGGTGAAGAAAGCATTTAGAAAAGAAGTTCACAAGGAAAAGGAAATTGAGAGACTGAAGATGCTCAAATTTCAAAAGGAGAATGCAGAATTTTCTTTAATAATGTGTTAAGGTTAGGCAAGTTCTTGGAAATGCAGGTAGTAGTTGATTCTGTCATGGCTGAATTCATGTTCAAAACTTCCTTTAGTCAAGACTCAAGACAGAGTAACTGCTTTGACGTATATGGAAATCCATAATAAAGGATCCATAATTCCCTCTGGTCATGGTGGATAGGGCCAGACTGCTGAAAACTTTTCAGAAGATGCATTATTTTAAAGGAACTAAATACCTAATAGGTAGGAAAGATTTTAAATTGCTGCTACATTATCCTGCATACTCTGAATCAATAGTTAGCCAAATTTTCAAAACGGAGGCGTTCTATTTAGGAAAATGAAAAATGAAATTATTTTTACATTCATCATTGTTTAGGGGCCCTGGAGCTCTCTGAGTTTGATTGTTTTCTTGAAGATGTTTCTTTACCCAAACTAGGTAACATCATCAGCTATAGTCAGAACAACCAAGTTCAGAGAACACCAAGGACCTCTCACCCTAACCCTGAGCTACAAATATTCTGCTTTATGGTCCTCTTTAAGTTTGTGGTTTGTTGATACTCCTGGAACATACATGTGAAAGAGTGAATAGAGTTTAAAAACAAAAGCAGGTTACTGGACAGCACATTCCTTACAATTGCAATCAAACCATAGTCAGATTTAAGCTAATAAATATACAAAGAATCAAATGGCTTTTTAAACTATTTATTT
The DNA here is from genome assembly GCA_023653725.1 of Bungarus multicinctus. Taxonomy (NCBI): domain Eukaryota; kingdom Metazoa; phylum Chordata; class Lepidosauria; order Squamata; family Elapidae; genus Bungarus; species Bungarus multicinctus. The sequence continues at coordinate 57,650,001 of CM042844.1, forward strand.
AACTTTAAACATATTTATGAAGTAGTGCTCCATTCTCTGGATGCTCAAGATAATAATATAGATTTAGATAAGCCAGGTGACATTAAAAAGAGAGACTTTCAGAGGTCATTCAAATTATATTATGGGATTAGTTGTATACACAAGGGGAAACTTTGCAGGATTCTGTTTCAGAAGTGTAGATTAATTTCATTTAAACCAAGAGTACACTAAAACCTCAGTTTTATGGACCAACTGGGGAAAAGGATTTTCTTAAGGTAAAATGTTAAGCCCAAATTTATGCAATTTATGTCATGTATACCAGTTTATACCTGATCTGTGCAATTAAAGTACATAAATTACTTCATTATGCAGATGACATAAATTATATCAATTATCCAGGCTGCTTCAGGAAGACTTTGTCCTTTAGTTAAAATTGTGTCCATTCTGTTTTACATCTGTTCAACATGGTGCTATAAAATTGAACATTTACTGTACTGTGAATAGCTTGAAGAAACCTAGAAATAACTGTATCATTATTATAGACTAATTATGAATAATCAATAAGTATGCTATGAAAATCTCTCCCACTTGATTGGATTCATTAGAAATAGGTAATCATAACAACAACTTCACAGACATTGTTTTTCATATACAGATATAGCTTCCATGGAAAAAATGTGTGTGGTCATTTCCAAAGTATGATGCCAATGTTTATTTAACTACAAGGATGTACATCAGCAACACACTGTATAAATCAGTAATAGTGACTCATGCCATGTGTTGTATAATCATTCCAGTTATTGGATGGACTGAATACATAATAAGTAATAAATAAATAATGATTTCCTGTTCATTTCACAAGTAATCATGGAGTTGCTTTCTACATCCATGTAGATCAGGAGTGTCAAACTCATGGTGGTGTCACAGTAGTGTCATGTGATATATCAGGACTTTCCCCCCCCTTCACTAAACTGGCATGGGCATGGTCAGCATGTGACACATCCAACCCATGGGCCGTGAGTTTGACAGTCCTGATGTAGATGATCTCTTTGCTTGTTCCTTTTTAGGTATCATTCAAACAACAGCATGTGTAAAGCTACTTTAGGAAACCTGGCTTGTGAAATTTGTTAAGTTTTTTTCTTGGTGGCTTCTAAAAACTTGGTGGCCATATTTTTTCTATTAATGAGTCTACGTGTTATATATACAAATGAAGTCTTCTTTTACCAACCCTTTTCAATCTTTAAATGAGCTTGCACACATTGCAACCTTATCACTTCACCCAGAGTTATTCTCCTATGAGATATGGAGCACAGAGTATGTATATTGTAAGAAGAAAACTATAACCTACAAATAAAGACATGAAATTCCTGTGTGTGTTTTTGTTCTTGTTTGTTTGGTATTACAATGTCAAATTTGTTTTATTTGTTTATTATCCCACCATTATTATTTTTACAAATAATCCAAGGCAGCAAGCATACAAAATATTCCTTTCTTTTTCTATTTTCCCAGCAAGCTGAAATGGATTATGAGTGAGTGACTGGTCCAGAGATACCCAGCTGGCTTTGACGACTAAGGCAGAATTTAAAGTCTCGGACTCCCTTTTTCTACATTGGTGCCTTAACATTAACTAATATTAATTTGACTCAGAGTAACTTATTGGATCACAAAACTGTAGATATATAAGCTTACCAAACATATTATGACCATCAACTAGTTCTACTTATTAGCAATCACATACAATACTGCAGTTATATCTTGTTTAGGTGCACAAGTCTAAAAGAGTCAAGAATTATATTAATAAAGATTGAATAACTATAACTTGTTAAGGAACATATTGTTTGTTTCCAGAAGTTCTGATTTTCTTCCTTGGCTACCTCAAATTAAGTTTGGAATCCCTCTGCCCAAAACACTGGGAAACAGCTGCCAGATCGGAAATTTTACATTGATAAAATATGATATATTTTATCTAGTTTACTAGTCCTTATGTCAGTCTTTCTAAACCACAGCAATTTTAAGACGTATGCCTACTGAATTCTGGCAGTTGAAGTCCATAGTCTTAAAGTTGCTAAAGTTGAGAAAAACTGTCTTAAACCATGTTTCAAGGTGAAACATTAAAGGGTTATATAATGCATCGTATGTTGCTTTTTTTTTCATTTTTTTCTCTCTTAGTAAATGCAGTCTAGACCGGAATCATCATGAATACCCAGAAGATAGTTTCACAAACCCTCTTGTTTACAGAAATAATTCTTTCCAAATTTCTGCATTTTACAGAAAATTTTAAAAAAGAAGTTTATTTATAGAAATAAAATATATGCGTATTTTAAAGCTACCTAAATGGATGGGGTTAATTTGGTAAGGCATTGGACCATGGAGAAAGATTAATTCTTAGGAATTCTATGCATTCATCCTTCTGCCACAGTGCTGAATCCAATAAGGCCATGACCATATCAGCAAAATTATGAGAATGCTATTAATTTTAATAAAGTTATTTGGCCCCACATATTTAAATTATTTCTAGTTTAAATTCTTAGATTTAAATTATTAACATAAATTTTGGAAGGTGAAAGGAGACAGATAAAAAAACTTCACCTATATCAAGTTTGATAATTAATTGCTGCTTCTCTTCTTTTACTGATTACATACTATACTTTAAAAATTATTTTATTATATAATCATTCCTAAATGTTCTGGGTTAATTAAGTGACAACTCAATGGGTATATTAACTATGTAGATTATGTTTTCAGCCTTGTTGATGGCATAAAAGAACTTAAAAGTTCAACTTGTTCATACAGAATAATTCCACTTGTTTTATTTCCAAAATTATACAACCTTCTTGCTTCTATCTCTTTCTCTAAAAGAATAAAAACAATATGTTATTGTAATTACAGAGGCACATTCTGCATAAATACATAACCACTGGGCTCAAAATAATTCAAAACTGATCTGATAATGTTGATGCCAAGACAAATTTCTTCAAATGAAAATTTTGGTAAACTTTGGTTGATGTGTTTGTTTTGCCTTTTTAATAAATTCTTCTTTAAAAAGACTGACTGAAATAAATTATTGATCCTTGATAGATTCACATAAGGAATTTCAAGTGTAACTAATGCTTTTCAGTCTCGAAAATGTTTCACTTCTGCAAATATCATTCACTGCAAATGTGAAGAGTTTTCTATGCAATTTACTGTGGCAGTACAGTTAAATTGTACTTATACTGAAACTGAATATTTTGTGAGTCAGTATGAGGACACCATTCAAATTCTTTACAGGCAAAAAATAATTTATAATGTCAATATTAGATAGGCTCCCAATCCAAAGGTTATCTGCTAACAGTCTGAAGGTATCATTTTGTTGGAAAATTTGGGCAAAGATCCCAGAAACTATGAAACATTTTGTGATTCCCTGTAATACTTTAAATTAATTTTTTCCCTGAATTATGGATAACAGTCTCAAAATTAGTTTAAGTTTATGGCATAGGGATCTGTTTCCTATTGGAATTTGAACTTAGTTAATACTTCATCTAGGATAGTGATGGCGAACCTTTTTGGCACTAAGTGCCAAAAGTACACACGAGCACACATACCCAAAATACAATGCGCACGTGTGCCCTGCATGTGCATGCACCTCATAGATGCACCCTATGCATGCATCCCCACGCATGCATGGCAGATGCCCAAAGACCAGCTGGCTGGCAGGAGGCACATGCACATGTGCAGTGGAACTAAGCTGGGGCACTGGCGCGTGTGGCCACAGACAAGACTCTGTATGCCACCTGTGGCACATGTGCCATAGGTTCACCACCACAGATCTAGGATGTGTGCTGAAAATGGTAGATTTTCAGATTGCACATTTTGTCTTTAAATGGCCCAGCAAGAACAATGCTCTAAAAATTGATCAGACCAGGAGAAATCCCAAATCTGAAGTGATGTACATTTACACAAATATGCCTGCTCCACATGTACTTAATCATTTTATCTTGTCACATTAACAGCTGCAGAGGTTGGCAAAATTAAAAAAGACTCTTAGGTGCGGATTCAAAAATATTGAACACCCTGGGGTTTTGGGTGAGGCAGGTATGACAGTAGCATACAGCATTGTCCTGGGCCCATAGGACCCTGGACCACTTAGGATAAGGATAAGCAACACAGAGCCTTCCTGGTGGTGTGGAACTATATTACTCATTGTCCCTCAATTATTTTGCATGATGGTTAAAACTCAAATTCTGCAACACCTATTCTTAATCTCTAAAAGACAAAGGACTTTAAAAAGTTCTGCTCATTTAAGTCCCTGCTTTCTCTAGGACATGGTGTGAGCTCTTGTATTTTCATCTAAAAATTCATATATATATTTTTTTAAATTAAATTTTTATATCACCCTGTCCCGCAATGGGACTCGGGGCGGTGTACAGCCAAGATAAAAACCCCCACAATAAATAGAATTTTAAAAAGGTTTAAAAGAATTAAATTAATAGCTGAGAAAGACAGTAAAAACAAGATAGAAAAGTTAAAATTACCATAAATTTTTTTAAATTTTTTTAAAAAAAAACCTTAATAATTGGTACTAGGCCAGACCGGCCTGTTGGAAAAGATGGGTTTTTAGTGCATGCCGGAAGGTCTGTAGGTCAGTAATGGCTCGCATCTCCGGAGGTAATTCGTTCCAGAGGGAGGGTGCCGCCACAGAGAAGGCCCGCACCTTCGGGGCCACCAGCCGGGATCGTCCAGCCGACGGCACCCCAAGGAGGCCCACCCTGTGGGAGCGCACTGGCTGGTGGGAGGCCAATGGTGGCAGCAGGCGGTCCCGTAAATATTCCCAAAAAAGTGAACTAAAACATTGAATATATATGCATTACTACGCAATATAATATCTTTGGGCTTCAGAACAGAGTACAGTTCAAAATCATATCATAGAAAAATAATAAAATCTCAACAGACATGAACCTCCTTGAGTAAAGCTAGCAACAAAAGATACTTAGATTGCAAGGGAAGGATCTCCTTATTCCAGCACTTTACATCTGTTGTGTAGCTCTGATAATACAGAGGCTAAATAGTATGCTCATATAATTGCAGGTATGTGCTGTATTCTCCAGTCTGTGGAAGCAAGAAGAATCTACACCAGGAATCAGGTATATGTAATCATCAGTCACCTTATGACCACAATTGCTAAGCAAGACAGTTGTTAAGTGAGTTTTGACCCATTTTACAATCTTTCTTGCCACAGGTGTTGTGAATCACTGCAGTTGTTAAGTTAATAACATGGTTGTTAAGGTGGCTTCCCCATTGACTTTGCTTGTCAGAAGGTTGCAAAAGGGGCTCGCATGATCCTGGCACACAGCAATCATCATAAATATGAATCAGTTGCCATGCATCTTAAATTTGATCATGTGATCATGGTACAAGGTCATAAGTGTGAAAAATAGTCATTGGTCACTTTTTTCAGTGCTGTTGAAACTTTGAACAATCGCTAAATGAACAGGATTACCTATAAGTGGTTACTGTGCAGGGATGTGTGTGTGTGTGTGTGTGTGTGTGTGTGTGAGTGTGTGTGTGAGAGTGTGTGTGTGTTTTCTTCCAACCACTTAGTCCCCCATCAACCAGGAACTCTTTGGATTAAGCTCAATTTTACTAACAGTCTTATCAAAACAAACCCTAGAGGCTCTGATCCAGCAAAAACATACATCTGTGTTTAATATGACATGTTACATAAAGTGGTATTGGGCTGATGTAATGGTTTAGCTATGTACTTGATATTTCCCTTTAGCTGATAGATGAGATATCTCATGTCCTCTTCTCCTCTCCAACTCAAAACTTTTTGTTTTGTTTTAGATATTAGGCCATGCCACTGAGATACAGGAAGCTAATACAGTTGACCCACACTGAACTTCAGTTATCTTTTAGTTCAAAAAGTATTGTTTAACCAATACAATGGTAGTGAAGAGGCCTTAATTATACCACACATTTTACAGATTGTATTATATTATCCTTGAACATTACAGAGATTTTAAAATTGCCATAACTATTTCATAGATGAGTTAGTTCAGGTATGTAAGCCTCTAATCTCATCAAAAAATCTTTTTTAAAAGGAGGACAGAATGTTGTTCATTCAAACAAGTTAATTCATGCAGTTTTGAAATTGCTCATTGCATAGTAATGGAGCTAAGCTATTTTTTAAAAAAAAGAATAGCAGGGGAGTGGCCAGATCAGTCAAAAAACAACAACAACCCAGACAGATGGCATTGTGGGGATTGTAATTTTTACACAATAGAATTCTAATAACATCAATCTGTCCAAGTTATGAGCAATTACTAAGAACTGAAATATTTGTTGATAAGTTTGAACAGTTTCAGCAGTGAATAATGCATGCTTACACCTACCCACCCATGATAGTGTTGACTTGTGTTCTCGACATCAAAAAGTTTTATGCAGTAAGTGGAGAGAAAGATATAAACACACAGTTTCTGCCACCATCGAAAATGGAGTCAATATATTACCTAAGAACAAGCATACCAAAGTGATCATACTGTCAGAAACAGTATTAGCAAGCAGATGAGTTTCCATTAAATTATTATCTGAGATGGCAGTGCCAACACCAGGTACAAGGCACTAGGATGGGGAAAGCTATTTTAATTTATCTCTTACAGGCTTATGAAATTCACTGCAGTGCTAGATGAAATGCAAATTAAAACACTGTACTTTCCGTGGTTTGATAGGTACATACAAACTAACTGTTAGTATCTAATAGAAAAGAACTATTGGGAGTCAAAACATGACTAACTCTGTCACATAAGTTGCTGTGATAATAATAAAGTATTACAGTAAAAGAAAAGCCACACTTTGCCTACTAAGCTCTAACTAAAAGAAGAGGAAATTACTACAATTTTAGGTTTTCCCAACTTAATTGTGTTGATAGGGAATTCTTCAGTGGCGGGATTCAATTTTTTTTACTACTGGTTCTGTGGGAGTGGCTTAGTGGACGTGGCAGGGGAAAGATACTGTAAAATGTCCAGTCAGAGGTGGTATTTTCCGGTTCTCTGAACTACTCAAAATTTCCGCTACCAGTTCTCCAGAACTGGTCAGAACCTGCTGAATACCACCTCTGGAACTGTTGCGGTTGCCATCAAAGATAACTTGAGACAACCAAGTTGTTCAAGATTTTGAAAAATTAGTGAGAGGAGAGAAATATGGAGACCATTATTATGCCAATTCTTTTTGTGAAATATGAGCTCTTCCTGACTCTTGATTTTTAAAATAAAATTATAGCATGGACAGCAGATAATTATAGAGATAAAATCAATATAGAAAGACATACCTATTTTCTGGGACGAGAACTTCCTGGTTCATATTTAAACCTTTTTAAAAATTGTAATCATTCTTTGGTAATCTGTGACAGAGATTAAGTTATAGTAGACAATACAAAACAATTTGCTTTCCATAGTTAGATTTCTAAACAGGCACTGCTATTTCATGAAAATATTGTGTTCCTTTCCCAAAATTAACATATCCATTCATTAACTGGTATTTTTCAAACAGCTTAAATGCAAACAATATATATGATGGCTTATCAAGTTGCAATAAGCCAAGCAAGGGTATTACACTAGGGATGTGAAGGAATCCTGCCTGTAACACTACAGGAGCAGAGGTGCTTAACATCATCCATTTCTCCTGGCACACTGAGTGTTTCAAATTAATGAGGAAACACTGATTGCTGTAAACGGGTAAGAAAATAAGGGATCAGTTTGGAGGCCAAAGATCAACCTAAAGGGGTCATTTTAACCAAGGATATTCCATTCTATCTAGGAAAATTGCTGCCTTACTGTTCTCATTGGTTGGCAATAGTGATTCCAAGATAATACATTAGACTAATTTTACATATAACCTTGTGTTTTGTTATTGAACTATGATGATCCCTGCCGAAATTATTCACATTTCATCCAGAACAATCTAATTAAAAGAAGAAATTACTACAATTTTGGGTTTTCCCAACTTAATCATGTTATAGAGTCACATATAACTTCAGAATTACTAAACAATAATTTAAAATAGTATAGTAACTATTATTGATGATGGAACTGCCACACAAGATATGAGAACAAGCCTGTAGATCAAGGATTAAACTGTTAGTAACCAAGTATACTTTTACAAAATCCAATCGCACATATGCCTAGATCACACATATGACTAGATAAAAAAATTATTCCAGATAAGTAATTCTGTCCTTTTCTGTATATCCATTTCAAAACTAAGAGACTTATTTGCTTAATGCCTCTTTTTTATATTACCATCATTGTGGTTACTGAACCCTAATTTATAATATTTATGTTATCCATGAACCAGGCCACTACATTATTTAAGGAAATGTGGTTCAGTATTTCACATAAACCAGTATTATACATACTGTGTCAGGTTATACTTCAGAATCATTTCCAAAGTCTACCTTTCTTGCCCAAACATTTGATTATATATAGTATTATTGTTTCTTAAAGCAACTTTCAGATTGTACTGTTTTAGTGACATACCAACACTTGATCAACCTTTAATTTTTTTATCTAGTCATTTAAAGTGTATTCTGTAATGATAATAGAAATGATATGTGGATGATACTTAGTTGTTGTTGTTGTTAGTTGCAAAGTCGTGTCTGACCCAATAAATGTGGTTGAGGTCGTGTTGTGGTTTCTGAAAAATAAGAAGTGGAAAAAAATAATCAGGCATAATTCCAGCAAATTAGAGAAGCTGTGAGTAGAAGGTTTCTGATATAAGAGATCATCTCTGATTCTTGATGGGATCACACTGGTTTGGTGAAAGGAATTTGTAACCTGGAAATTCTCCTGAGCTCTCAGATCCTCCTCAAAATGTTTACAGTATATTTAGAATAGAATAGAATAGAATAGAATAGAATGAATTGAATTGAATAGAATTGAATTCTTTATTGGCCAAGTGTGATTTGAAACACAAAAAAATTGTCTTTGGTACGTATGCTCTCAGTGTACATAATATATGTGTGTGTGTGTGTGTGTGTCTGTATGTTAGGTTTTTGAACTGATAAATAATTAAACAAGGGAGACTAGTATAGATCTATTTCGAGCTACTTAGCTCTCGTCAGCTAGCCATACCCTTATTTATTTATTTATTTATTTAATCAAACTTTTATACCGCTCCCTCTCCCAAAAAGGGACTCGGGGCGGTGTACAGCCTACTAAAAAACATACAATAAATATACAATAAATACGATTAAAAATAGATTAAATAATTTGATCCGGCTGTCTATTCAAAATTCAATTAAAAATTAAAAGCTAATAAAACCCCAATTAAAATTAGTTAAAACCACAAACACAGTTACTGGGCCAGGCCGGCCTGTTTAAAAAATAGGGTTTTCACTGCGCGCCGGAAGGTCAGAATATCCGTCATAGCCCGTATCTCCGGGGGGAGATCATTCCATAGGGAGGGAGCTCCCACAGAGAAAGCCCAAACTCTCGGGTCCGTCAGCCGACAGCGACCAGGCGGCGGGGCCCCAAGTAGGGCAACCCTGTGGGAGCGTACTGGGCGGCGGGAGGTTGACGATGGCAGTAGGCGGTCCCGTAAGTACCCAGGTCCCGAGCCATGGAGCGCTTTAAATACCATCAATACCACCTTGAATCGAATCCGGTAGGCCACAGGAAGCCAATGCAGCCTGCGGAGAAGCGGTGTAACGTTGGAGCTCCGAGGGGCACCCACAATCACCCGCGCGGCTGCATGCTGGACCAACTGTAACCTCCGGAGACTCTTCAAGGGGAGCCCCATGTAGAGAGCATTGCAATAATCCAGGCGGGAAATAACGAGGGCGGACGTGACTGTGCGAAGTGCGCCCAGATCCAGAAAGGGACGCAACTGGTAAATCAGACGTATCTGATAAAAAGCCCCCCTGGCGACGGCTGCAATATGCTCTTCTAAAGACAGCCGTACATCCAGGAGGATGCCCAGATTGCGCGCCCTTTCCACGGGGGTCAAAACCTCTCCCCCCACTGCCAGCGAAGGAACCAGCTGGCTGTATCTGGGCGCAGGAAACCACAGCCACTCGGTTTTGGCCGGGTTGAGATGGAGCCTGTTACGACCCATCCAACTCCGCACGGCCTCCAGGCACCGGGACATCACTTCGACAGCTTCGTTGGGGTGGCCCGGGGTGGAGATGTACAGCTGCGTATCATCAGCGTACTGATGGAACTCCACCCCGAAGCCACTGATGATCTCGCCCAGCGGCTTCACATAAATGTTGAACAGCAGGGGCGAGAGCACCGACCCCTGAGGCACCCCACACAGTAGGGGCCTCGGGGCCGACCTCTGCCCCCCTGTCAACACAGATTGCGAACGGTCGGAGAGGAAGGAGGTGAACCACCGCAACACGGTGCCCCCCACTCCTAACCCCTCCAACCGCCGCAATAAGATACTGCGGTCGACAGTATCAAAAGCCGCTGAGAGATCTAATAGGACCAGGACAGAGGAACAACCCCTGTCCCGAGCCCTCCAGAGATCATCAACCAACGCGACCAAAGCCATCTCCGTGCTGTGCCCGGGCCTGAAACCCGATTGGAGGGGGTCAAGATAACTCGCTTCATCCAGGTACTGTGGGAGCTGACGTGCCACCACACTCTCAACAACCTTCGCAACAAAACGAAGGTTGGAGACAGGACGATAATTAGATAACAATGCTGGGTCCAGGAACGGTTTCTTGAGGAGGGGCCGCACCACCGCCTCTTTCAAGGCAGCAGGCAGCAGCCCCTCTCTCAAGGAACCCTTACTGGGATTTGAACCGGGGAAGTATTACATGTGAGGCAGTTGTAATTGCCACTACACCACTGGCTCTATCCTGTTCAGCTGAGGCAGGGGAATAAGTATATACTTTGTGTTACAACACGCTGTTAAGCTCCAATTAGCTGAAGAGAGCTAACTAGCTCGAAATAGATCTATCCTAGTCTCCCTTATTTAATTATTTATCAGCTCAAAACCTTACACACATATAAACAAAAGACAATGAAACAAATAGCTTTCTGTCGGTATGGTCTCTGGTGATAAGCCGAAAGACAGAAAAGAAAGCAGTATGCTTTCTCCCTTAATTGGGGCTTAACAGGGTGTTGTAACACAAAGTATATACTTATTCCCCTGCCTCAGCCGAACAGGATAGAGCCAGTGGTGTAGTGGCAATTACAACTGCCTCACATGTAATACTTCCCTGGTTCGAATCCCAGTAAGGGTATGGCTAGCTGAAGAGAGCTAACTAGCTCGAAATAGATCTATCCTAGTCTCCCTTATTTAATTATTTATCAGTTTCACACACACACACACACACACACACACACACACACACACACGTATATTTGTTTTCGGAGGTTTTCGCGGCTATTTGTATGTGGATCTTTGGTTCTTCGGGTTTTCTCCTGCGTAGAATTGGAAATATCTAGGCGACATTTCGATGAAGTCTCATTCATCATCTTCAGGCTTGCGTCTTCGGCCTTGTGCTTCTCAGAGTAATGTGAGCTTGCAGCTGCTTCTTCCTTTTAACTACTAGTGGGTGTGTGACTTGATTGGGTGGGGGCTTGACTGTGTTCTGATTGGGTGGGGGAGTGTTCTCATTGGTTGTGGGTTTGGCTGTGTTCTGATTGGTTGGGGGTTTGGCTGTGTTCTGATTGGCTGGGGGTGTGTTCTGTTCTGGTGGGGGTTTGGTTGTACTCAGGTTAGTTTCAGTTGCTGGGGGATTTGAGCTGGTGAGCTGTGATCCTGTTGTTTGGCTTCGTGCTCGTGGTCGTGCCACATCTTCATGGTGGGCATCAGTTCCCTTCATGTATGGATTGGGGGGGTTTGATGCAGGTAGTGATGCAGCTGTGGTATGGCTTTTGGTCCGTGGTCGTGTTTCATGTTCTGTGTGGGTGTGAGTCTGCTTTCTGCATGGCAGTGTGGTGGTAGTTTCTTGTGTGGCCCTTGTGGGTGTGGATCTGGTGTCCTTCTTTATGTTAGGTACTCGTTTGTTAATGAGGGCGGGTTTCCAAATGGCTGGTAGGCAGGAGGTGTCATCTCGTTTATTCATGCTGTGTGGGCGTTTTTCTATCTCTATGGCTTCTCTGATTATTCTGTTGTTGAAGTGTTCGGTTTTGGCGATAGTTCTGGTATTTTTAAAGTCAATCTTATGTCCTGTGGCTTTGAGATGTTGGACCAGGGAAGAGGTCAGTTCTTCTTTTTTGATTGAGTTCTTGTGTTCTTCAATGCGTGCACTTATCCTTTTGTTAGTTTGTTCAATGTATGTGGTGGGGCAGGAAGTGCATGGCATTTCGTATACTCCTTGGTTTTCTAACTCAATTTTGTCTCTAGGGTTTCTTAGGATGGTGGATATTTTTCCGTTTATGCAGAATGCTGTTTTAATGTTGTGTTTTTGGAGGATCTTGCTGATTTTGTCTGTAGTGCCTTTTATATATGGGAGGAGGGCTTTGCCACGGGGGGGCAGAGATCGTCCCCAAGGCCCCTGCTTTGTGGGGTGCCTCAGGGGTCGGTGCTCTCGCCCCTTCTGTTCAACATTTATGTAAAGCCGCTGGGTGAGATTATCCGTGGCTTTGGGGTGGAGTTCCATCAGTACGCTGATGATACTCAGCTGTACATCTCCACCCCGGGCCACCCCAACGAAGCCGTCGAAGTGATGTCCCGGTGCCTGGAGGCCGTGCGGGGTTGGATGGGTCGTAACAGGCTTCGTCTCAACCCGGCCAAAACCGAGTGGCTGTGGTTTCCTGCGCCCAGATACAGCCAGCTTATTCCTTCGCTGGCCGTGGGGGGAGAGGTTTTGACCCCCGTGGAAAGGGCACGCAACTTGGGTGTCCTCCTGGATGTGCGGCTGTCTTTGGAAGAACATATTGCAGCCGTCACCAGGGGGGCTTTTCATCAGATTCGTCTGATTTACCAGTTGCGGCCCTTTCTGGATCTGGGCGCACTTCGCACAGTCACTTCTGCCCTCGTTATCTCCCGCTTGGATTATTGCAATGCTCTCTACATGGGGCTCCCCTTGAAGAGTCTCCGGAGGCTGCAGTTAGTTCAGAATGCAGCCGCGCGGGTGATCGTGGGCGCCCCTCGGGGCGCGCACGTAACACCACTTCTCCGCAGGCTGCACTGGCTTCCTGTGGCCTTCCGGATTCGATTCAAGGTGGTACTGACGGTATTTAAAGTGCTCCATGGCTCGGGACCTGGGTACTTACGGGACCGCCTGCTGCCATCAACTACCTCCCGCCGCCCAGTACGCTCCCACAGGGTCGCCCTACTTGGGGTTCCGCCACCTGATCGCTGTCGGCTGGCGGCCCCGAGGGTGCGTGCTTTCTCTGTGGGAGCGCCCTCCCTGTGGAATGATCTCCCCCCGGAGATACGAGCCATGACAGATATCCTCTCCTTCCGGCGCGCAGTTAAGACCCTATTTTTTAAACAGGCTGGCCTGGCCCAGTAAGGGTTAAAGGGGTTTTAAGTTAATAGGGTTTTTAAAATTTTAACTATTTTTAAACTTTCGGGATACAGCTATATTTATATTTAATTCGGTTTTAAACTCTATTTAATCTTGTATTTTTGTATTTTAATGTATTTACTAGGCTGTACACCGCCCCGAGTCCCTTTTGCGGAGAGGGAGCGGTATAGAAATATGATCAAATAAATAATAAATAAATAAATTTTCTTGTTCTCTGTCTTGGATTTTGGTTGGGGTTTCTTTTTGGATTAGGTGAGTAATCTTCCTTCTTTGGAATCCATTAGCTGTTAGTACGTTAGTGAGAGTGTGTAGTTCGGTTTTTAGGTGTTGTTCATCGGCTAAGCATTTTGTTCTGGAGATGAGTGTCTCAGCTACGGAATTGATCTGTGCTGGGTGGTGATGTGAAAGTGCGTGTAGATAGCAGTTTGTATGTGTTTTCTTCTGGTAGATGGTGTGTCCTAGGGAGCCATTGGATTTTTTGTATACTAAGACATCTAGGAAGGGAAGTTGATTGTTAGCTTCTGTTTCCATGGTGAATTGTATTTTGGGATGTAGGTTGTTGAGGTGTGTGATAAAGTTGTTCAGTTTTTCTTTCCCATGTGGCCAGATTATGAAGGTGTCATCTACGTATCTGAGCTAGAGTTTGGGTTTGTGATCATATTTTTCTAGAGCTTGTGTTTCAAAGTGTTCCATGTAAAGGTATGCGATGACAGGTGAGAGGGGTGATCCCATGGGTGCTCCTTCTATTTGTTTGTATTTTTGTCCATTGTAGGTGAAGTATGTATTGGATAGGCAGTGGTTGGTCAGATCTAGGATGTGCTTGGGGGGGTTGTATTTATTTTGGATGGCTGTCAAGGCTTCTTTTATAGGCACTTGGGTGAAGAGGGATATGACATCGAAGCTCACTAATAAATCGCTGGGTTGTAAGTTTTGTTTCTTTATGAACTCGATGAACTGGAATGAGTTTCTTACATGTGAGTTGATGAATTCAGCATAGGGCTGTAGTTGTTTGGCGAGAAATTTGGCTAGGTTTTGTAAAGGTGAGCCTATGGAGCTGACTATTGGTCTAAGTGGGGTTCCTTCTTTGTGTATCTTGGGGAGACCATAAAGCTTAGGGCATCTGGATGATTTCTCTCTGGGTATGATTCTTTGCTGGATTTCTTCGCTGAGGGGGGAGGCTTTTATTTTGGATCTGGTGGTTTTTTCTAGGTAGGTGGTGGGGTCTGTGTTTAGGGGTTTGTATGTGGGGTCTTGGAGTAGGTTGGTTAACTTGGTTTGGTAGTCAGATGTGTTCATAACCACTGTTGCGTTGCCCTTGTCTGCTGGTAGGATTATTATGCTGGTGTTTTTTTTCAGGTTAAGTAGTGCAGTTTGTTTTTCTTTGGATAAGTTGCTTTTGGGTGGTTTGCTAGTGCAGAGGATGTTGGTAATTTCAAGTCTGATTCTGTTCGCATCATCAGGGTTGGTTTTGGTCAGGCTGGTTTCAACTCAGCATATGATGGTTTCTGTGGGGATGTGTTTGGGAGTGACAGCAAAGTTGAATCCTTTCGAAAGGACATTGGTTTCGGCTTCGCTGAGGATCTTGTCTGAGATGTTGTGCGCTGTTTGTTTCATGTGTGGCTGTGAGGGGGGAAGAGTTTGTTTCTGGCATTGTTGTAGTTTTCTGAGTTTGTTGGTGTGTGTGTCTGTCTTGAGGGTGGTCTGTGTTTCGGCTCTCCAGACAGCGAGTTGTTTGGTTTTGTCCCAAAGTGCGGGGTGAATCTTGTTGCTGATTCTGAGGTGAAGTGTGAAGAGATCTTTGTTGATTTGGTCTAGGAGGAATCTTTTTGTGTGAAGTTCATTTCTGATTAGGGCCAATTCTGTTCTTTTTAGGATGCGTTTGGTGGCTGCTGTGTTGGTGTGGAATTTCAATTGGAAGCTTATGGGGATTAAATTTTGATCTCGGCAGTTGCGTAGGAATGCGAGGTCACATAAAATGGAAGCTCTTTGGAATTCAAGTTTTTCATAAGTCCTGGTCAGATGGTGGGTTTCCTCCCCGTAGCAATATTTGTTTTCGGAGGTTTTCGCGGGTATTTGTATGTGGATCTTTGGTTCTTCGGGTTTTCTCCTGCGTAGAATTGGAAATATCTAGGCGACGTTTCGATGAAGTCTCATTCATCATCTTCAGGCTTGCGTCTTCGGCCTTGTGCTTCTCAGAGTAATGTGAGCTTGCAGCTGCTTCTTCCTTTTAACTACTAGTGGGTGTGTGACTTGATTGGGTGGGGGCTTGACTGTGTTCTGATTGGGTGGGGGAGTGTTCTCATTGGTTGTGGGTTTGGCTGTGTTCTGATTGGTTGGGGGTTTGGCTGTGTTCTGATTGGCTGGGGGTGTGTTCTGTTCTGGTGGGTGTTTGGTTGTACTCAGGTTAGTCTCAGTTGCTGGGGGATTTGAGCTGGTGAGCTGTGATCCTGTTGTTTGGCTTCGCATTCGTGGTCGTGCCATATCTTCATGGTGGGCGTCAGTTCCCTTCATGTATGGGTTGGGGGGGGGTTGATGCAGGTAGTGATGCAGCTGTGGTACGGCTTCTGGTCCGTGGTCATGTTTCATCTTCTGTGTGGGTGTGAGTCTGCTTTCTACGTGGAAGTGTGGTGGTAGTGTCTTGTGTGACTCTCATGGGTGTGGGTCTGGTGTCCTTCTTTATGTTAGGTACTCGTTTGTTAATGAGGGCGGGTTTCCAAATGGCTGGTAAGCAGAAGGTGTCATCTCGTTTATTCATGCTATGTGGGCGTTTTTCTATCTCTATGGCTTCTCTGATTATTCTGTTGTTGAAGTGTTCGGTTTTGGCGATAGTTCTGGTATTTTTAAAGTCAATCTTATGTCCTGTGGGTTTGAGGTGTTGGACCAGGGAAGAGGTCGGTTCTTCTTTTTTGATTAAGTTCTTGTGTTCTTCAATGCGTGCACTTATCCTTCTGTTAATTTGTCCAATGTATGTGTTGGGCAGGAGGTGCATGGCATTTCGTATACTCCTTGGTTTTCTAACTCAATTTTGTCTTTAAGGTTTCTTAGGATGGTGGATATTTTTCCATTTGTGCAGAATGCTGTTTTAATGTTGTGTTTTTGGAGGATCTTGCTGATTTTGTCTGTAGTGCCTTTTATATATCAGAGGAGGGCTTTGCCATTTTCTTGTTCTCTGTCTTAGATTTTGGTTGGGGTTTCTTTTTGGATTAGGTGAGTAATCTTCCTTCTTTGGAATCCATTAGCTGTTAGTACATTAGCTGTAGATAGCACGCACTCTCCACCGCTATCTACACGCACTGTCACACTACCACCCAGCACAGATCAATTCCGTAGCTGAGACACTCATCTCCAGAACAAAATGCTTAGCCGATGAACAACACCTAATAACCGAACTACACACTTTCGCTAACGTACTAACACCCAATCAGAACACAGTCAAGCCCCCACCCAATCAAGTCACACCCCCACTAGTAGTTAAAAGGAAGAAGCAGCTGCAAGCTCACATTACTCTGAGAAGCATAAGGCCGAAGACCCAAGCCTGAAGATGATGAATGAGACTTCATCGAAACATCGCCTAGATATTTCCAATTCTATGCGGGAGAAAACCCGAAGAACCAAAGATCCATATATATATATATATATATTTCCTGTTATCTGTTTTATCTGTTTCCTAGTATGTTTTTATTGTTTATTAGTAACCTATGACTATCACTAAGAGTTGTATCTTATGATTCTTGATGAATATATTTATGTATGTAGGTATGTGTGTGTGTGTGTGTATATACACACACACACACACACACACACACACACACACACATACCTACATACATAAATATATTCATCAAGAATCATAAGATACAACTCTTAGTGATAGTCATAGGTTACTAATAAACAATAAAAACATACTAGGAAACAGATAAAACAATATAAATTGTAAAGTATAAGCAACACGGTTATAGTCATAAGTGGGAAGAGATAGGTACAAGAAGGTTGAGAAAAAGAATAGTAATAAATAAATAATTTGACAGAGTTGTGGGAATTAATTGTTTAGCAGAATGATGACACTCGGGGGGAAAAACCGTCCTTGTGTCTAGTTGTTCTGGTGTGCAGTGCCCTAAAGCAGGGGGTCTATACGTCCACAAGTCTTAAAGTTGCTAAGGTTGGAGATCCCTACTGTACAGTGTCATTTTGAGGGTAGGAGTTGAAACAATTTATGTCCAGGATGTGAGGGGTCTATAGATATCTTCACAGCCTTTTTTTTGACTCATACAGGTCCCCAATGGAAGGCAGGTTGGCAGCAATTGTTTTTTCTGCAGTTCTAATTATCCTCTGAAGTCTGTGTCTGTCTTGTTTGGTTGGAGAGCCACACCAGACAGTTATACAGGTGCAGATGGCAGACTCAATAATTCCTCTGTAGAACTGAATCAGCATCTCTTTGGGCAGTTTGAGCTTTCTAAGTTGGTGCAGAAAGAACATTCTTTGTTGTGCTTTTTTGATGATGTTTTTTATGTTAGGTATCCATTTTAAGTTTTGAGCTATGATAGAGCGTAGAAACTTGAAGGTTTCTACTGTTATTATTGTGTTGTGATATTGTGATATTGTCTAGTATTGTAAGAGGTGATTGTATAGGAGGGTTTCTCCTAAAATCTACCAGCATGTCTACAGTTTTGAGTGTAAGTTCAAGATTGTTTTGGTTGCATCACAAGGCTAGTTGTTCAACCTCCCATGTGTAGGCAGATTTATCATTGTCTCGAATGAGACCAATCACAGTATCATCTGCAAACTTCAGTACTTTAACAGAGGGATCTTTTGAAATGCAGTCATTGGTATAGAATAGAATAGAATACTTTATTGGCCAAGTGTGTTTGGACACACAAGGAATTTGTCTTGGTGTAAATACTCTCAGTATACATAAAGAAGGAACATTCGTTAAGAATCAAGAATCATAATGTACAACACTTAGTGATAGTCATAGGGTACAATCAACATCAAATCATACTAGGAAATAGAGGATACAAGCAACAAAGTTATAGTCACAAGTGGGAGGGGATGGGTGATAAGGAGTGATGAGAAGATTAACAGTAATAATAGTGTACACTTTGTAAATAGTTGAACAGTGTTGAGGGAATTATTTGTTTAGCAGAGTGATGGCTTTTGGGAGAAAACTGTTCTTGTGTCTAGTTTTCTGGTGTGCAGTGTTCTATAGCATCGTTTTGAGGGAAGGAGTTGAAACAGTTTATGTCCAGGATATGAGGGGTCTGTAAATATTTTCACAGCCCTCTTTTTGACTCGTGCAGTATACAGGTCCTCAATTGAAGGCAGGTGGGTGGTAATTGTTTTTTCTGCAGTCCTAATTATCCTCTGAAGTCTGTATCTGTCCTGTTGGGTTGCAGAACCAAACCAGACAGTTATAGAGGTGCAGATGATAGACTCAATAATTCCTCTGTAGAACTGGATCAGCAGCTCCTTGGGCACTTCGAGCTTTCTGAGTTGGCGCAGAAAGAACATTCTTTGTTGTGCTTTTTTGATGACGTTTTTGATGTTATGTGTCCATTTTAGGTCATGTGATATAGTAGAATCTAGAAATTTGAAGCTCTCTACTGTTGATACTGTGTTGTCTAGTATTGTAAGAGGTGGTAGTATGGGAGGGTTTCTTCTAAAGTCTACCACCATTTCTATGGTTTTGAGTGTGTTCAGTTCCAGATTGTTCCGGTTACACCACGAGGCAAGTTGTATAACTTCCTGTCTGTATGCAGATTCATCGTTGTCTCAAATGAGACCAATGACTGTTGTGTCATCAGCAAACTTCAGTATTTTAACAGATGGATCATTTGAGATGCAATCATTGGTATATAGAAAGAAGAGAAGTGGAGAGAGCACACAGCCCTGGGGGGCTCCTGTGCTAATTTTACAGGTATCTGATGTGATTTTGTTTAGCCTCACCTGCTGCTTCCTGTCTGTTAGCAAGCTTATGATCCATTTACAAGTGTGGTCAGGTACAGCTAGCTGATTTAGTTTAGTTAGAAGAATACCTGGAATGATGGTATTGAATGCTGAGCTGAAGTCTACAAAGAGGCCCCTTGCATAGATCTTTGGAGATTCAAAATGTTGTAGGATGTATTGCAGAGTCATATTAACAGCATCATCTGTCAATCTATTTGCTCGGTAGCCAAAAAGGGAAGAAAGCTCTTTGCACAATTACAGGTATATCTTCTGCAACTGTCATACACTTTCTTGAACTGAAACATAACCACTCATGTTGTGGTTATTTTTTGTCAAACTAAGGTAACCTGTTGCCCCAAAATACTACTTAGAAGCTTCAACTTGTCCAGAACACAACAATATTAATATTGCTGTGTTTCCCTAGGTATAACACATATAGTTGCAGAATTACCCTGGTCATATTTACCTTCTTGGTACAATTCAAATGCTGGTTGTCATTTTCAAAATCCTACATACCTAGGATATATGTATCTCCAGACCAGCAACTCGCAGTGGTTTCTGTTCATTAAATAATATCTATGTGAACCTTTGCCATGTCCGCCCCTCTATGTAGTATAATCTTTAGGATCATCTTGACAAACATCGCATCTATACCATGGAAGAGCATTTTTTTCAAGATTAGATTGGTTCAACTTTTTGGTTCAAAAATTGGTTCAATTTTTTTTTGAAAAGCCATTAAAACTTGGTTATTTCAGAGGGATTTGAGAGTGGATTTGCTATGACTACACATGCATATATGCACCACACAAACACACACAAAAGTTGTGATTTTGTGTCTGATTATACCTCTGCCGTGTGGATTAATTTTTCTTCTTCTCTTTTCTGCAATCTGTTTAGTTTTTGTGATTCACTTTTTTAAAGTCAGTCAGTCTCTTCAGATTGAAGAGATTTATAAATATATAAGAAGCTTTATTTCTAGCAAGGGGCAATGTATGAACATTATAAATTAAACATAAAAATTAAACTGTATAAATATCATTTAGTTTGAAAATCTGTATCTAATGTTCATATCATGAACATTACCTCCAAACTTGTCATTCTATAAATATGAATGACTTATTTATTTATTTATTTATTTGATTGATTTGCGTGCCATCCATCTCATCTCTTATTAACAGTCAAAAATAATTTTCTAGCCCTACCCATAACCTCTGCCACTATGTCAGTTTCATGAAAAAAGGCTTAACATACTTTCATGCTCAATTAGAAGCTCTGTTGAAATCTCTTCAGATAAACAGATAGGCAGTTCTTTTTATTCCTTCTATCTCTGACATCCATCGCTACATGGAACCACCATACTGCTGGCAAGAGATCCAGTTGTCTGGACAGGAGATGCTAAATGTTAACAAAGCCCTGGGCTATGCATATCACCAGGGCCTATGCAAGGCCCAATTAATTTAGCCTATCATTTTCAGGGACAATGTAGATTGCTGTCCTAATTGGATCTAGGAGTAAGATTATCTGTCAATTCAGTAACTTCAGTGCATCATCTTGTACTTTGCACCTGAAAATAAACTGCCTTGTTTCACCTTTCCCCATTTGTCAACATGGTTGTGGGATCCAGAAAGAAGGCTATCGATGTAACAACTGGATTCCCCTTTTCCACACTCTCTTTCACACTGGAAAAATCAAGAAATAGGGGAACACAAGACTCGGTTTATAGTCCCAAGGTTCATTTGCAAGGTGAATCCAAGGTTCACTTCAATACTATGTTGCCATCATTTATAAATTAATTGAAGGGAGATGAGCTGGTGTTTGAACAGTTCCAGGACCTCCAGGCTTAAGGGGAGCAAGGTACTCTAAATTCAGTTTTACCTTTCTCTTTCAATCTGAATAATTAGAAATAATTAGAATGCACATTCCAAAAACTGAATTGCATGTTCACAGTATGAACTATTGGACTAGGGTGAGGTGCTATGGAAGCAGAATGTATTTGCACTTTCCCTGTAGGAAATATGCATACACATACATATATTTGGCTAAGTATAGAATATATGTTTTCAATTTTACTTTTCCCAGTACATGAACAAGCAGATTATAATAAATGGATACAAGTTTTGCAGTGTTCATTTGTGTTCATATTAGGAAGCACCTTATACAGCAAATTTAATGTTGGCATATTCATGTCAGCAACACTCACTGTTGATAATCTTTCTGGTGACTTCTGCAGAATGCCTCACAAATTAGATAAATGGTCTGTAAGGAGGACAATGATGTTCTAAACTTACCATGACCTCTTTCCCTTTCTTTTGATCACTGTAAATTTGATCATTTACCATATCCTTGATTTTGATTGTTTCTTAATGAGAATATATTGTGGAATCACAGTGTTTCATTTATTCAGATTTAATAGAAGAGAAATTTATGTTATAATCTAAGCAATTGCCAGTTTGTAACAAGAACAGTCCTTAACAGAAAAATAGGAAAGACGGAAGAATAACAATACCTCCACATTTGTATTATTTTTTTTAAAGTTTTCTTTTTAATTTGTGCTGTTATATATTAGATAGGAGAAGATATCATTGATCAATATAAATTTTGCGGTGAATACACTATTTATTGTCTGCTTTTAAATTGATATTTTAAATAATTCCACAATTCTTTTTAAAAAAACCTTCAGGCATCATGAAACTAGTGTAGTCTTAAGTATTTCCTTCCTTTTAAATCTGAAATTATACCTACTGAGCCCTTTGGAGAATTGGTGATAAGTAGTTATCAGACATCATTGAATCAATTTATCAAGTGTCTGCCTTGATATAAGGCAGCTGTCAGGCTCCCTGGATCAAGAAGCAGAAGAAAAGCTCAACCTCCTGACTTTCATGCTTTAATTTGCTTCTTAGGTTTATATGAATGAACTTAGTTACATGAGATAGTATTGCTAGATAAGAACTTATAACTTATAAGAACTTATAACTATAACAAAGTCCTATTGAAAAGTTAGTTGTTTTCTGCCAGTGTAAAGGTGCTGGCCCAGAAAGTTTAAATCCATCCTTTTTCTAACTTTTCTCCCATTTCAATGGTCTCTGCATTTTGCCTTGCAATTTGCTGGTTTTCAATCTGCTTACAGCAGATCCTGGATTCTACATGAAACAAAACAATAATTATAAATTGCTCCAAATGATGCCTTTTCTGTAACCTCGTGGGTGCCTAAATCTGTCAAATGAGACATTAAATCTGTCAAATGAGACATTAAAAATTAACTAAATAGCAATTAGTTTTTTTTCTGCTGTTCAATTAATTAAAAAAGAGATAAAGAATATAATGATTAGTTTTTGTATTTTGGTAATGTTATGTTTAATTTTTATTAGATTAACAGCAAAACTTTATTGTTAATTTTGTCACCCATAATAGTGTAATTATCATAAGAGGAATCTTGGGTGATTCAATAAAAATAAATACACCAGAAAATATATTTATGTTATACAAAATATTAAATATAAAAATCAAATGTATCCAGCTCCTATTTCCAAAAGACAAAAATAATTTAACAGGAACAAAACAAAATATTTTATCCCACCTTTTCCCAAAAATATTTAAAATAATTTTCTCTATCCACCTCACTCCGAGTCCTCCCACACTATTATGGAATCAACTGATTCTATGGATGTTGTCATTGGCCTTTAATTCACAGAATATTTAGGACTCATTTTTGGGTGATTCTGGGAATTGAAGTCTATACATCTTAATGTTATTGAGGTTCAGAAACACTGTTCAGAATACATCTTATGTTATCTTGGTTCTAATCTTTGATTGGCACACCAGGCATGAAATCTAAAATATCTCCTATGTTCAGGAGTGCTTATTTCTTTTTCTTTGTCTTTCCCTTATCATCCACTCACCATGTGCCATCAAGTTATTTTTATTTTCAACTTGTACACTGTTTACTTTACTCTGTACTGCCAATATTTCCTTCTCCTTTTCATGTGCCCCTTTTCTCTACATATTTATCATACTTCTTTAATTATAGACAGGATTGTACTCTTCTCCAATCCAATTTATAATTGATGGCCCACTTGATCTCCTGCTTCCTCTCCTCCTAGCTCACGATCTAACCATCCTTTGTTGGTTGTGGTTGTTATGGCAGCAAAGAGAAATAAGAATTCAACAAAGTTCAGTAGCGAGTATGATTGGATTTGTGTGGTAGAGTATGAGAGGGATAGATGAGAGAGAGAGAAAGAGAGAGAGATTATCTCTCCTCCGTGCCATAGGACTGTTATAAAGATAAAATAAGAAGAGACCATTGAATTATCAGAAAAAATACAATATAAACACATCACAATCTGCACAACATGTTACACTGGAACTAGCTTTCTAAAGTTTCCTGTTTTTAGAAAAAAAGATATGGCAATTCTGTATCTGTATAAACCATTAATCACATTTTAATTTGGAAGATATTTCTATTCTTGAAAGAAAGAGAGAATGAATATTGGAAACTCGTGTTCTTGATTCTCTGAAATGGTTTGTTTTATTTTTTTAATGCTTTTGAAACAATGATAGAGAAACCAGAAAATAACACAAAGTTAAAAATACATGCATTATCAAAGATTAGGAGGAAAATACATAGAATTTGCCTTTAAAAAAAAAAAAGTAAAAATTAATCTTCATTATCTATCAATTGGTCCAAAATCAATAGCCTCATTTCTATCCAATTTTTTCATATGATCTTTTTACCCATTTTTAATATTGGTAAAGTTTTCCCGTTAAGTCAATTGACAATGGGAAAAACATGATGGTCTTAAATATCTATATACAATTCTACCCAGAAGTAAGTCTCATTCAGTTCAAATGGCATTTACTTTCAACTGGGCCAGGACATGATTATAAACTTATTTTTCTTTTTCTCAATACTGTCAGTGATTGAGGCAGGCCAAAACTTATAGATCAAGTTCAATTTGTGACATTTCAATGTATGGCTGGAGGGGAAAAAGTCCTATTTAAAATCCTGGAGCATGACTGCCCATTACTGGCTAGAACCAAGCTCTGTAATATACTGGTCAAATTTCCTATAATATTTATATGTTGAATGAGGCATCTGAATATAGATCCCTGATTCAACATATAATATTCTACATAGCTCATGAAATCTTGTGCCAAAATCTTAAGTCTTAATTATGAGCTTAAGTCTCATAATTCCATATGTTTTTCATTACTGTAGATGGCTACTTATTCCTGTATACCAGATGTTGTCTTTGAAATGGGGACTTAAATATTTTCTTGGCACGGTAAATGTGTCAAGGATTGTTTTTAATTGATTGCCTGGATAACTTTGTCTCAATGAGGAATAGTCATGTAGTAGTCACTGTTCCTGCACAAGTTCTTTTATATAAACCCACTTCTAAGAAACTCAGTTTCTAAATATTGCTAAGGAGAGTGGTTTAAAAAAAAAAATCTTCAGATGTATTTGAAGTTCATCCATCAGTCGTCTTATCTCAAGCATGTCACCAAAAGACTCTTTGCCACTGAAACTTAATCTATACCAGATGCGATAGTGCGTGGGTGTCTGCCGTGCATGTCTGTGATCATCTAAGCAACTGTGTTAGTCTATCCACTCTGTCTAATTTCATTCATTCAAGGTGACCTGCTTGTTCTTTTGCCATTTTGGTGACAGGTTTTGAATGTATGATGAAATGAAAAGTTTGACTGGCAACATGATTACAAAATCAACAAAGTGTCTTCTCAGGTTAATATAATTGTACAACAGCCTAGTCAGTCTCCTTGATTAAGTACCCACAGTAATATAGCTAGTAGGTAACATGGTTTAATTCTTGTTACACTTAAGGTTTGAATGACAAGAACTAAACACTGTAAGTCATTTCTGTATACTTTTTTCTCCATCTTTATTTTTTCCATTTCTTGCCCTTTTTGCTTTTTTTCTTTGTTTGCTCTTCTTTCCTTTTTCCTTTCTTACTAACTATTGGGGTGTGTTAGATTTTATCTTTTTTAAAAGTTTGAATAAAAATGATACTGAAGGAGATATGGATAATATGAATCTACAAGGACCTCTCAGCAAAGGAATTGATTGGAGCCACGACTGTATTTTAGAAACTATTTTTAATAGTGAACTACATTCACTCATAAACCTGTACAGTAAAACTGCTCTCTGCTTGATTCTTCACTCTCTAACAATTTTAAGGCCTACACAAGCAAACACTGCCATTATTCACTGACTTAGAATAAAATAGAATAACAGAGTTGGAAGGGACCTTGGAGGTCTTTTTGTCCAACCCCCTGCCTAGGCAGAAAAACCTACACCACTTCAGACAAATGGTTATCCAACATCTTTTAAAAACTTCCAACGTTGGAGCATTCACAACTTCTGGAGGCAAGTTGTTCCACTGATTAATTGCTCTAACTGTCAGCAAATCTCTCCTTAGTTCTAAGTGACTTCATGATCTCTTTTCCTGAAAGCAGTATTAAAAAATGATAGCATGTCCTTTATACACTTTCAAATACAGACATGTATAAAACATCTTCAGAAAGTCTTTGAAAACCTTCCTAATACTGAGTACTGGGCACCCAGGCATTTCCTAATTTTGAAAATAGGTTTGCTACACAAACAAGACAGAAAATGCATCCACTTCCCAAAGAGATACCATCAGGCAAACAAGTTGCAAGCTTACCTGGTGCTTCAAAGCCCTACAACAATGGCTTATTAAAATTGCTTAAGAAAGAAAAATGTTAGTGCTAAAAAGCAGGAAAGTATTAAATACATAGAAAACAGTCATATTATTATGAGATAATATTTATTGCCTCAATTTTTAATTTTATTTAAATTTAAATTCAATTTCACTAAGATTAACATTCCTTTTTACCAAAAGCGGGAGAACATTTATAGCTCAGGGTTGAAATGAGGGGTCCTTGGTGCTCTCTGAGCTTGCTTGTTTTATTTCAGATGTTTTATTACCCAAACTATAGGATTGGGAACATTTTGAGGAAATGCCTTATCAGAAAATAGATAAGAAGCTTGAAGGCAAGAAGAAAAGCTCTCCGGGACTATATACTTTCCATCTCCCCTACCATATCTGCTAGCATCAGCTAGCACTGATGATGTTTCCTAGTTTGGGTAATGAAACTTCTGCATAAAACAAGCAAGCTCAGAGAGCTCCAAGAACTTTCCTTTTTTTCTGGCCCTAAGCCACTCAAAAGCCAAGAGTTAATCCTGAGCATAGCCTTATATGAATCATAAGTATAATACCAAAACAGAGCAAAACAAGTTTTCCACATTGGTTTAAATATGCCTAAAATAATACATGCAGCTCTGTATATCTCTGATTGTTTAAGATTTACATCCTTGTTTTTAAAAATGTATTTATGTTGTTCAGAAGACAATATCACCTCATTGTGTACTGAGAAATAAACTGAGAATTACTTTGTCCTAATTACTGAATTTCAACTTATCTTAAAGATTGTTCTAAAAATAAAATAATCTACAGTAACTTCTTGAATTAAAAACAGAATATAATGTAGTTGTTAAATTAAGTTGGCATGTGAATGCAATAAACTGTCATTTTCCAAGTATTTTTAGTATTTATTTGATTTGTCAATCGCTTACAAGATACAGGTATAAGAATAAATATAGTTTTGAATACATGAGATAGATACTTATAAGAAAAATAAAAAGAAACAATAGGATAGGGACAGTAGACACGATTGGTGCACTTATGTATGCCTCCTACAGGCCTCTTAGGAAGTGGGTGAGGTCAGTAATAGACAGTCTAAGGTTAAAGTTTTGGGGGTTTGGGGAAGAAACCACAGAGTCAGGTAGAGTATTCCAGACATTGCTGAAGTTGTATTTCCTGCAATCAAGTTTGGTGAGGTTAACCTTGAGTTTGTATCTATTGTGTGCTCTTGTATTGTTATGATTGAAGATGAAGTATTCATTTGCAGGTAGGACATTGCAATGTATGATTTTATATACTATATATTGATTGTGATCAAGACAAACATTTCAGCCATGCAGTCTTTAGTAACTTATAGTAGTAACCTCAATTCTTACCCAAACATGAGGGTTGTACTCAGTAGTTGAAATGATGTCTGCAACACTATGATTATAAGATTCAGAACTCTTTGCATCCCAAAGGCAGAGTTCACCTCCTTTGTATTCTCATTCTATTGGCAGCCTGATATGGTAGGGGAAATGGAAAATATAGTCTTGGAGGGCTTTTTCTCTTGCTTTCAAGCTTCTTGTCTATTTTCTGATAAGGCATTTCCTCAAAACCTTCCCAACCCTGAAGCAGCAGATCTGCATTTTTTTCAGAGGTCAACCACCCAAAGAATTTGGCAGACTGATTTTAAATGACCCCGGCAATGGATGATTTGTTCACTGCAAAGGGCCAGCCATAAGATATGTGATTCAGAATCCACTTGGTTGCTGCATTAAGGGTGGATTATGCTTCAAACTGGAACCTTGTTGTGCCTAGCTTCATATAAGAAATGTAACAGATAATGGATTTGGTTTCTGAAAGGTTCAAATCATCCCACGGAATTATTTTTTAGTAGAGCACACACATATCTTTTCTTCAAGTAGATTTTGCAACTCTGATGAAATTCAGCCTAGCATTAGAAGAATGTGTTTTTTTTTTTCTTTGTGTCTCAGAACTACTTGTGCTAAGAGTTTTCAGCCATGTGACTGAGAGTATTTGTGGCATTAATGGCCTTGCTGAGGTGCATAGCAATTCAATTCATGTTAGGGCAAATTGTCTCAACAGCGAAGGCAATGAAACCGCCTGCTGTCCTATTCAGAGTAAAGACCTGATAATAGTAATTGGACCAGCTTGCAGTCAGCACTTATAGCTTCATTTTGCAGTGGTACCCCAATATCTCCTTTCAGGGCTTGCCTCGCCCTTAAGTACCCTGGGATGGGCCCGAAAGCTTTGGAGGGGTAGGAATTCAATTTAAGTGCTCCAGCCCTGATTGGTCAAGCACCTAATCAGTTTCCCATTCCTGAATATGGCTCTGTAGTGAGTTACAGTTGGATGTAGACATTGTCTTGGAATTTTTCGCCTACTTCAATCAAGTCCTCTTCAAACTTGTATTTTGTTTAAGGTATAAGTAACAATTGTTTTTAGATCGTGTGAATGTTTAACTTCCCTGAACAAAATGTTCCCTGCCTGCCATTTCATTGCTGACAATCAGCAATCAGAGCAAAGAAACAGAGAATGAAAAAAGCAAAAAAAAACTTGGATATACAATAAACACACATAGAGAGAGCAAGACAATCTGCTTTTTATCTTTTCATCCAGAGACCACTTAGTTCTAGGTGATAAGAACTGTTGTATAGTCAAAGAAATTTTCTCTTGTTTCTTCTTTTATTTTTTATTACCTACTTTCAAAGTGTATTTCCCATTTAAATAAAACAAATTCAAAGCAACTATCATCCCAGATCATAGAAATGCAAAATTAAATCCAATTAGCATTAAAGAAAGAGAAAATACTAAGTCCACAAAATGCCGAATAAAGAGGGAACAAAGCATACCTCCCTAATAATAAATATTATTACTTTGTATCATTTTAAAATGTTTTTTAGTATTTTAATTATATATTTTTATTATAAGCCACCCAGAGTCATTGACTGACTGGGTAGCTTACAATTGAATATAGAAATTGAATAAAGAAATAAAATTAGAGTCTTCAATGAAATAAATATTAGATTCATGTAGTTTAAAGACACTCCTTAATAAAGAATCTACATCTGGAAATAGTTAGCATCAGGACAAGGTAAAGAAATATCATTCCACTTCCAGATAGTGTTGGCCAATATCTCAGATGAACCCTTACCTTTGGGAACTGGAATTTGATAACATCTGCAGAGCCACACATTGCTCTTACATGCCATAAAGTAAGTATTTCCAGCACAAAGAATCTTGGCACTACAGCTGCCAAAATTCAGGGAGGTCATACACCCCACCCCCTCCAAATTGAAATAATGAATAGAAAAACACTTGGGAGAAATCATAACTCAAGTATATTGGTTTCAAAGTACAGAGTTTAAAGTTCATACTGGTCTTAAAGTTCAAAATAGTTTACTTAGACAAACATTATTTGCTAGGGACTACTTCATAGGCATCTGGTGGCAGTGGTATCATGTGCATTGTGTCTCAGTCACACAAATGACACAATGTATGGTTCAGATGTACAATAATGTCATGGTGTATGTGATATCAATTACCTTTCCCTTCATGATTATGAATGATGGCCAACTGATTTATGACCTAACTATATTCAAGCACTACGACTTTGAGCCAGAGACAAGAACAAAATACTTCATTAATCTAGCATAGAGAAGAAAAATGGGCCAAGTTCTGTAAGATTTAGGACTTCCTGAATGTTTTGAGTCTCTAAAAATCAATGGTACAATCAAAAATATAGACTTAATTCTACACAGAGACAGGATGCAAAATTTCCAATAGTACTTGTATACTTCTATTTTACATATAAAGGTACCTGAATTTTGAAATACCTCCTTCGACTGAAATCCTCCATGTAGACTAAGGAAAAGATTGAGCATTCACACTGACCACTTACTTTGCAGAAAGGCATGGAAGGCTGGAGTAATTGGTGAAATCTACTCAAACTGTGTGCCTTGGTCTGTCAATTACATTTTTTCCCACTAAGTGAAGGCCAGCAATGGAGTCATTTCAGTCTTTCATGGAGCAGCAAATGGTAAATATTCTGCCCATTCTTCAGTTTAGATCAGTGTTTCTCAAACAGGGCAATTTTAAGGCATACGGACTTCAACTTCCAGAATTCTTTAGCCAGCCATGGTGGTCAGGGGAATTCTGGAAATCAAAGTCCATATTTCTTAAAGTTTCATGTTTGAGAAACACTGGTTTAAACTCAACAGAGATTTTTTTTAAGAATTTCCGATATTTTCAAATATGTCATCACTTCAGTTGTTGTGCGATGACAACTGTATAATTGATTCTTAGTAATGCTAAAACTGAGCCTAGATTTAAACTTTTAATTTTTTTAATGTACCAACAGAAACTAATTTGGCAATCTTAAAAATGTCATAAATTATTAATACTTTTATTATATATTTTAAATCATATTTATTTGTAATATGTATTTTAAACAGCTGATAGAAGTGACGTGAATTCTGAATTATTCTGGTATCTGCTTTTATCTTCTTTCTATGAAAGATATTGTGCTGAAATGATTTTAGCATAATATCTGAACAAGATGAAAGTTTGTAATTTGTATGACAACATTGATTGTGGGATTACAAGTGTGATAAACTATATTTTTATTTAAAATTCATTTGTAAATAAAGATATTATTAGAAAAATGAGAAAATATTATATTCATATGTTATTTAGTTAATTAGCTGGAGACATTAATATAATGAACTAGGGACAACGATTTTATGAGAAGTGAAAATAATTATTAATTCCACAAATTTGCAAGTAAAATAGAAGCAAGATTCTCCTTCTGTCAATAACATTTTAAAAACTTCTTGGTTAAAGACATAAGAGGAAGAGATCTATAGGGGAACTACTTGGTGAACGGGGATAATTAATCAAGGAAATGAGTCGACTGGTGAGACCAGCTTGCATATCCCAGTATTTCAAATACAGAGCATAGACAGAATTGCAGAAACATCCGGTAAAAAGAAGGGGGGGAGTCTCTGCTTTTATATCAACAACCGATGGTATAAAAATGTATCTACATTAAAGAAATTCTGTGATGTGAACTTAGAGACATTAATTATCAATTACGAACCGTTTTATTCCCCCAAGGAGATCAGAGCAGCAAAAAAGAAGCTACTCTGAAAAGTTGAAGAATCAGCTCTTAACAAATGAACCAGCAAATATGTGGAAAACTCTTACAAATATCACTGGTTACAGCAAACATCCTTTCCATGCTGAAGAGAATTGACAACTGGCAGATGAACCTAAATGTGTTGTACTGCAGGTTTGAGAGGAAACCACTGTCAACAATTATCACCACCATATCCATCTCAGATACAGCCAAGGCGTCTACAACTGACCTGTATGACAATCAAATGGATTTTTTTTCCTTTCTTTACAGACCTCTTGAAATATTCTTCTATAGAGGAATTATTGAGTCTGTCATCTGCACCTCTGTAATTGTCTGGTTTAGTTTTGCAACCCAACAAGACAGACACAGACTTCAGAGACTAACTGGAATGAAAAACAATTGCTACCAACCTGCCTTCAATCGAGAACCTGTATACTGCACGAGTCAAAAAGAGGGCTGTGAAAATATTTACAGACCCTTCACATCCTGGACATAAACAATTTCAACTCCTTCCCTCAAAATGACTCTAGAGAGTATTGCACACAGAACAAGTAGACACAAGGACAGTTTTTCCCTGAACACCATCACTCTGCTAAACAAATAATTCCCTCAACACTGTCCAATTATTTACAAAGTCTGCACTACTATTACTATTAATCTTCCCATCATTTCTTATCACCTATCCTCTCCCACTTGTGACTGTATGACTGTAATTTTTTCACTTGTATTCTTACAATTTATATTGACTGTTTCCTAGTATGATTTGATTGCTTATTGTACCCTATGACTATGATTAAGTGTTGTACCTGATGATTCTTGACTTTTGACAAATGTATCTTTTCTTTTAGGTACACTGACAGCATTTGCACCGAGACAAATTCTTTGTGTATCCAGTCACACTTGGCCAATAAAGAATTCTATTCTATTCTATAAATGAAAGAAGTAAAGCATTTAATTCTGCAATTTTCAATTGACACAAAAAGGGAAATACTGTAGGTCTTTGCCTGAATTAACAAGCATCAAACTGTGACATGACTTCTCCATTTGAGCAAGAAGCTGCTTGAAGAAAAATAATTATTTCAGTTTCTTATACTTCCTTATCCTGGATTAGGAATAAGTGATTTAGTACCATCCACCTAGATTTTTGGATTTTAAAACCATCGGGTTCAGCAAGCATGACAAATGGCAAGGGAGAGTATATATGGTAGCCAAAAGGGTCTCATAAGTATCAGGTCGGTTGGATCTGCTCTAAAGTGACATTTTTATTTTAAGAGCAAGAGAGGAAGGACAAATATGAGATAACCGGTATGCAGCAAGAATAGAAACAATTAAAAGGAAATGAAAACAGTTACTACTGCTACAAATATCAGCTAGCATGCACGAGTTCACCATTTGCTTGGGTAATTCAATATCTAGAAGCTTTGCAATCAGGAGATAAGAAGAAGGAAGCTGGGGTAGAACCACAGAAAAGTGAGAACTATGGGGTTTATCGACCACTCCCATTTCTTAAATTCCAGATTCATGAACTTTAAAACAAAAGACTACTATGAAGGTTACTAATGTAAGATCAAGTTATAAAACCAGTCTTTCAGACAAACAACCAGCAGCTAAGCAACTTAATTCCTCTTGCAGAGAAAAGTAAACTGAGGCAAACAACTGTTGGTTCCTAAGTACAGGGGAGAAGGATGATTCAAACATGTAAAGATCAATCCTTTGTATACAGTTTCTCTGATCGAACACACAAGGTGCATTATAGCAACAAAACAAAACAAAGGCAAACAACTTTACATTCCCACAAATAATAATTTGTGATGTTGACAGTGCAACTATTCTGAATATGTGAAATAGATCTAACTGAACCAGAAAGCTGTCTTTAAGCAACCAAAGTGTGCAACTGTGGTATAATATTTCTGTATACAATGGCTTAGGTGATTTGATACAGGTAAGATGCTCCACGAGGATCCAACTTCCAATCTAATAAGTGCGACGGTGTGTGTACAAATGAAGAAAGCATTAGAATTCAACAGAGCATAACTGATTTGTTTAAACAAGCAATTTTCAATCTTGACCCATTTTGGCTGTTATACTTTTCAGTCTCTGAGAATAATTATGTGTAATCTTTTAGAAAACCAAATATAGTTTTATATTCACTTTATGTCTATCATATCAGTGTTGTAACAATCTGGGCAGCTGCTAGAGGGTAGCAAAGTGATGCATAGAATGCTCATTTCTCCCAGATAGAAATCATCCAGTTGTTTCCCATTTATTATTATGAATTCAATCTGTTTGTTTATATGTTTAATTTAAACACTGCCAAAAACATATGACTCATGGCAATTTATAGCCCGCCCTTAAAAAAATAAAAAGAGAAGCCATTAATAAAATCAAAAGCAAGACTTGAAAAGCATAAACACAATATTTCTCTATGATGATTTGGTTTTTAAGAAGGGCATTTACAATCCCAATCTGACCCAACCGACTATTTACAAGATAGAAAGGATGTATTATTTTATTATAGAGCTGTTGATGGAAATAATAATTTATGACAACAGCTGGGGGTTGTTCAATAGGTATATATCTTGCTTGAATGTAGTATATGAATAAACTCAGCTGAAATCAGCTCTATTTGCACGAAGCACTAATAGCACAAAAAACTTTGAGTTGCAAAAATCCAAATGACCACCAAAAGACAACAAAGAGTTTTCTAAATTACTGATGCTAGTGGTCATCCATACCTCTAGGCACTAGATAAAGCCTAACATCTGTATAGAGTATGTCCCATTTCTTTCTTTCTCCCATTCTTTGTTCTCATTTGGCATAGGTACTTTAAAACTGGACATTAGGTGGGACTATGTAAGCAGCAGCTAATATAGAGTCCTGATGAAGACCGAGATAATGTCTTCAAATGCTACGATTTGCACTAATCAAATGATCAGTGCAAATTATAACATTCAATTTAATGTTTCAGAATTAAAATAGGATAATCTGGTGGTCCACATTTAAGGTAAATTATGTGCAAGGAATAACTTCTACATAGTTATATGGGAACCATGAAGACTGCTAAACACAGATAATAAAAATTATGTTTGCTAAAATAATGGACATCATCATGGCTTAACTCTGCCCTTCCATGCAAACCCAGAAAATTATTTCCACAATTGAAATTCTCATCCTGGTCTTTACTGTGATCCTTGTCAAAGGATTTCTACTATTTTTTTCCACCTCTTTTTAAAAATGTTTTATTTGATCTTTGGCTATTGAATCCAGCTAGTCATTCACATAACCTACACTATCAAGTCAATATTCCAACAGCAGAATCTGATTTCTCCAATGTCTGGACCTTTCTGTTTTAGTTACATAATAACCCAGTGGAACTGCATCTATCTTTAGCAAAGAGATGCTCTGACTCATCACATGGGCATCCTGATCATGAACCATCTGGGAGTGTTTTAGTAAGTTTGTTCTTCCGCATGATGCACCATCCTGCTCTGTTTGTGGCGCAAAGGAACTAACCAGTTAGGGGAGATTCGGGACAATAGAATTATTTGCTGTCTGGTATCAGTGGAAACTGACCACACAAACCTGGATTCCAGCCACCGGCAATAACATGCTCAGCTTTCAGATATCCAAGAATTATAATTAAGATGTGCTGAAGCCATTAAATCTGAAATGTTACAGAGACATCATTGTCATTGACATTTCAATTAAGATTATCTTCTCAGCACAATTATAACATGCATGGGTAAATAGCATTCCTACTAAGTCAAACTTCTGGTTACTTTAAGTAAAATTCCAGCAAGATCTTTTGGGTTTAATGTTATAAAGATTCTTATTGAAGTCTTACACTCACTAGTGAATGTTATGGTCATGCCCATGCAAATACAGAATGAGTAGAACATGAAATTTAATAGGAAATATAATTGTTGTATCGTAATCTAACCCATTGGAAAGTATGAACTGCAAAAGTCTGAACGTTAATGCAGAAACATTTTTAAAAATTCATTACTTTCTGTATAGAGGCAATATTACATTACCTTTTATATCCTAACCAAGGGGCGATTGGAATGAGATTCTTTTTCTATTACTGTTGATAATGGATAAAATTCAGTTCCCAGTGCTACCATAACCAGCCTCCAGTGCTGGTGGTAGTGTTTCTGTGTGATTATCAGTTGCATTTTACTGGAACTTCAGCACATGAAGATTATTTTCTTAATGCAAAAGATAGCAGTTATGCTAGCAAAACAATCAGCACTCTTGTCACTATTAAAGTGAAAATAGGGTAAGTGTGGCCCTTCAGATGTTGCATAATCCAGCCAGCACAGCCATTGGTGAGAGAGACAGTACCAAGGGATAAACCACAATGTATCATTCCCCTACCTCAATTTGAAATGTTCAGAGGTTAAGATCTGGGAACACAGGTATCACAATCACTATTGTAATATGCAAAGAAGCTTCCACTGCTGAACAGTGAACATGACAAGGTGCATTTGCCAGAAACTTTTTTTTTTACACAACTATTAGAATTAGAATAGAATTATTTCCGAAACAATCTTGTCCCCCTTTACAAAAGGTTGTCCTAATTTAAACTGGTTTAATTGTACTGATTCTCCCCAAAGTCTTTGTAAGAACTGCACTTTAGTAAATGCACTGAGATTTTTGGAAATTTCGACTGCAACAGAAAAACCAATTCTCTACCTTGCTTAGAGGAAATCCAGCAGTTTTCATTGTAGTTTAGCTGTTCTCCTATTTACATAGTTGAAGATTATTAAAAGTAGAAAATCTTATGGAACCTTAAAGATTACCAAAGCATATACTACGGAAATTTTAGCTTTGGTTTAATAAAGTCTATTTCATCAGATGCCTATAATCCCAGAAGAGGATTACACACATTAATGCCGATAATAGAGAAAAGAAAAGAAATAGATTACTTCCACAGAAATAATCATGCTTGTCCCCAAACTTTCAAAAATTATTTGAAGAATGATCAGAGATGTCCTGACTTGCTGGTCCAGAAATGCTGACAAAAGATCTAACAAGCCTGTTTCAATCTACCATAGGTTCTGCATCAAGACCAACAACAAAAGCCTGGATTCCTATTCCACATGCATAGAGAGTTTGTTATTTGTTTTTTCAATTAATTTTTATTGAAGATTTTTTTCAGATTAAAAACAATACAAATTTGAAGAAAAGTGAAAATTAAGAAAAGGTAAGTAAATAAGAAAAAAAGGAAAAAAATATAAAGGAACACTTTCTGATCTTCTCTACAACAGTTATAAAGGTATTCATATATTTTATCTTCTCTCTTTTGGATATTGGATCTTGCAAATCTCTCTTTTCTTGGATCTTGTAAATCCAGCAATTTTTACTGGATTTTAGCTTGTTCTCCTATTTATATAGTTGAAGAGTGAGGTAGAACTTTTACAAATGGGGGTCTATTCAGCTCCTCTTGTAGTTGACAAAACAAATATGCTTCACAATACTTCCGAATACATTGCAGCTGAACTCAAAAGAAACCAATTTGTCTGCTAAACACTGAGTACATTTTAGTATTACAAAAGTGGTCTGCTAATTCAGTTGTGCGCACCCAAATCTCTTAAAAAGTGATCAAATGTAAAATGATATTTATATGTAACTCAAACATTTTTGCATTTAATAGTTGCTTGACATATTTTGTATGGAGTGTGATAAGAGCCATGAATTTTTCTCCATCTGTAAAGTAGTCTTAAATATTAAAACAGATAACATAACAGAGTTGGAAGGGATCTTGTAGGTCATCTAGTACAACCTCCCACCCAAGCGGGAGACCCTACACCATTTCTGACAAATGACAGTCCAATCTCTTCTTGAAACTTTCAAGTGATGATGCTCCCACAATTTCTGAGTGCAAGCTGTTCCATTGGTTATTGTTCTCATTGTCAGAAAGTTTCTCCTTATGTCCAGGTTAAATCTCTCCTTGTTCTGTTTCCATCCATTATTCCTTGTCTGGTCCACTTTAGAAAATAGATTGACCCCTTCCTCTCTGTGGCAGCCCCTTAAATATTGGAAGACTGCTATCATGTCTCCCCTGGTCCTTCTCTTCACCAGACTAGTCAAGCCCAGTTCCTGCAACCATTCTTCATATGCCTTAGTCTCCAGTCCCCTAATTATCCTGGTTGCTCTCTGTACTTTTTCTGGAGTCTCAACATCTTTTTTATAACATGGTGATCAAAACTAGATGCAGTACTATCAAGGCTTTATAGAATGGTATTAGTACCTCACTTGATCTCAATTGCATTCCTCTATTAATGAAATTTAGGATTACATTAGCTTTTTTGGCTGCTGCTGCACACTGCTGACTCATATTTAGCTGGTTGTCCACTAAGCTTCCAAGATCCCTCTCACAGTTACTGTTATTGAGCCTGGTTTCACCCAGTCTATATTTATACTTTTTGGTTTTCTTGCCTAAGTATAGAACTTTACTTTTCTATACATTGAATTTCATTTTGTTATATATGGCCCAGTGTTCTAGTCTGTCAAAATCCATCTGGCTCTTGAGCCTATCTTCTTGGGTTTTAGCTATTTCTACCAGCTTAATATCATCTGCAAATTTGGTAAGTTCCCCTTCTATTCCCCCATCTAAGTTGTTAATGAATATATTGAAGACTACTGGGCCTAAGACAGAACCTTGTAGCACCCTACTGCTTATTTCCCTCCATGTTGACTTAGATCCATTAAGGACTATTCATTGAGTATAGTATAATATGCAATATATTAGAATCTTAGTGAAATTGATCTTTGCCATTCCATTTTTCCAAGAATGGATATTTTGAAATGAAGTAGGTCTTTACAAACATCCACACAAAGTATATTATGGGCACTATGGCAAATAGTTATACTGTATTATTCTCATGCTTACTTTTAATCAACTCCAATTACAGAAAAGAAATGTTAGAGGAAAGTATATATTAGGATTGTTTGAATATTATGTATATATACAATCACCATCATCCATAGGAAAAGGACCAATTCTTCCAATTTTTACATTTCCCATGATTGCTAGCACTATTATACCACATCTGTCCCAATGCCAGAAGGAACACAAAAAATAGTATAATCTACAGACCTTACCACAAAAAGAAATGTCCAATAGTCAACCTGTGTATTGCTTACCCTCACAATACAAGAATGAAAAGATCAAGGTTGTGAGTTGTCACATACAATTTCTCTCTCAATTTCTTTCCAATGTTTTAAAAGAACATTTAGTGGTTTTGTAGGCAAACAGAAATTGGAAATGAGTGACTAATCTGAAAACCAGTTGGTGAATCTGTGGCAAAGCATGTGAAAAAGATGCAAAGCAGATAACCCAGCAAAAACGAGGCCAGAAATTGTACCATACAGGAAATCCATGAAACAGAACTAATGCAATATAGGAAACACGAGGCTCTGAGTCATCTTGGTGTTCCCAGTATACATCCAAAGAATTGAACATTTTTAAAATTTTTGTCCCCCTTCTCATCAGTGTATGTATACTAACAGATATTCATGCATATGATATAGGTATTCAGGTATTTTGCTTCTAAACCATTGTTAGTTAGTTTAGTGTCTGAAACCTGAGCTTGCTGTAAAATGATGCCAGTGGGATTATTTGTTTTAGCTTTTTAGATGTGACATTTTACTATTTATCTTTATTTAGTATATTTAATATACAATCTGGCTATAAAATTGATTAAATCAATGTAAATTATAATATTGTGAGTCAAACATAATAAATTGTTAAGGAATTTAGAGATATGCTCTCAATTTGAGCCAGGCAAACATAGTGAGGTGAATAGTGTTTTGAAATCAATCAAGCTGGTGTTTAAAACAACTGGATCCGTGCACAGGAGTATCAACATTGCTCTTGCAGCCATATAGAACCCAGTCGGGAGTTGGTAAGAGATTGACAGTTTAAATATGGAGGAACATCAGCAACTGGGCTAACAGCGTGCTACTATTTTCATTCCTGCTTTCTGGAATGGGAAATATAGTACAGAATACAGTGACTTGTGCCATATTTTTTTCTTGATCGGACTTCTTTGACTCATTTTCTTTGACTGGAAAACTACCCATTTTTTACTTGACTTGAAGATTACCCATAAATTGTTCCCAAATGCAATCTGCTATCTGTTAATACCCCAGATCCATTATTGTCATAGTATATCACTATTACAGGAACTACACTGGATACATGTATATTTGCAGGTTTAACCCAAGATGTTTTATCTTCTAGAATTTGCACATTGTTTGGGACTTGGGTCTCCTGTTCCATTTTGAATAACTGATCCATTCAAACAGAAGATTTTATATTAATATAACGGTGGGCGGGAACACACCAAAGCAAACATATTCTCCATAGAAGATCCTACAGAGTTTGCCTATGGAGTCAAATAGGTTAGCCCAAGAGTTGTGAATATCCTTTTCTTCAGAAAAGGTGATGTATTCTGAATGTGATGTATTCTGAAGGTGATGTATTCTGTACTGGCTTGTTTAGTTTACTAGTATAGTGTTATTATTTGTATTCTTTTGTATACAGGTAATCCTTGACTTAGGGGACTCAGTGGTCCAGTAGCTAAGATGCTGAGCTTGTCGATCAGAAAGGTTGGCAGTTCAGTGGTTCAAATCCCTAGCACCATATAACGGAGTGAGCTCCCATTATTTGTCCAAGCTTCTGCCAATCTAGCAGTTCGAAAGCATGTAAAATGCAAGTAGAAAAATAGGGACCATCTTTAGTGAGAAGGTAACAGCGCTCCGTGTGCCTTTGCCATTTAGTCATGCCAGCCACATGACCATGGAGACGTCTTTGGACAGTTCTGGCTCTTCAGTTTTCTAACGGAGATGTGCACCACCCCCTAGAGCTGGAAATGACTATGTGTATGTGCGAGAGGAACCTTTACCTTTAATCCTTGACTTATAATATTTCATTTAGTGATCATTCAAAGTTACAACGGCACTAAAAAAAGTGACTTCTGTCCATTTTTCATACCAATGACCATGGATGCTTGGCAACTGACTCATTTTTTATGATGGTTGCATTTTCCTGGAATCATGTGGTCACCTTTGTGATCTTCTGACAAGCAAAGTCAATTGGGAAACCAGATTCATTTAACAACTGTGTTACTAATATAACAACTACAGTGATTCACTTAACAACTGTGTCAATAAAGATCATAAAATGGGGCAAATGTTTTCCTTGGGAAAGAAATTGTGGGTCAATTGTGGTTGTAAGCTGGGGATTACTTGTATGATTTAGAATCAGTTGTGATTAAACTGATAGAAAAATTTCATAAACAAATAATATTGTGGTTGTTTTCAATGAACCGTAGCTAAATAAACCATCCCATTCATGCTATCCTTCCATCTCTCCCAAACCAGTTTTCATCAACTTCCTAAACTTCCAATGTATATGATATCTTGCTTGCAGCAAGTGACGTTCAGCTCTTTATTCAGTTGCTGACATACAGATCTGGCAGATTTAAAATAAAGACTAACTGTGCAATAATCCTCTGAAAAGGAAGGTTGCACAGATCAAAAACAGATTATATCCAACTTCTATTGCTACTCAGGAATGCTAACACCTGAACAGCTCCCACAGCAATGATGTTGTGTACAATAACATTAAAATAATCACAAAAACAAATCCTTAGCAGGTGTATCATGAAGTATAATTTCAATTCTGATATTAGCTCAGCAATATGCTCTTATTTTGCCAACAGAAGTGATTTGAGGCATGATGAAATTTGTTCTTTTTTTAGTATTTTTAGTATTTCATGAATTGGCTCAGTCAACAATTCCTTTCATGTTTTATGGAAGGACTTTAAATATAGAAATAACAGCCCCATGTGTTAGCCTTCCCAGGGAGATAGGACACACAGCCAGATGAACTAATACTACTTTATTGTAAGAATATATTAACAGAGTTTTGCAAGTTTGAAAGCACAAATAACTTATCATCTCTTTTAAAGTCAGAGGAACTGGGCAAAGTGCCTTCTGATTCTTTCTTTGCCCATATGCAACTGCCCTAACCCTCACCCTAACTTTTTCTTTGCTCATTATGCAGCTGATGTCTCCTCTTACCTTTTCCTATTCCCAATTCCCACACCTCATCTCATTATACCATGTGCACACATTTACTTTGGCATTGCTCACATTTATTTAGTGGACTACGGCAGTGGTCCCCAACTTTTCCACATTAACAGTCTTGCCCGGCACAGGGGGGAAGCATGTGAGTGGCAGGAACACCAGAGCACAGCTCCATTGGTGTGAGTGGCAGGTACGCGCACCATCGATTTACGGGAATGGAGCTTTGCATGTGAGCTGAGGGTACTTGTACTTGTGCATGAAGCTCCACTTGCATGAGCTGAGTGTGCTCATGTACAAAATTACAATCATGTGAGTGGAACTTTGTGTGTGAGCACAAGCATCCCCCCACTTAAGCATCCTCTATACACCAGTGCAATTTTGCATTTGTGAGCAAGGCCCACTCCTCACATGAGTGGAGCATCACACACATGTACACTTGCTCATTGTTCACATGGCCCAGTTTCAAACAGACCGTGGGCCACAATCCAGGGGTTGCGGACATCTGGACTAAGGTAACTTTTACCCAACCTAGTGATTTTCAAGAAGTGTGGCCATGCTGGCAGGAGATGGTAAGTTTTGTGCAATAAATAAATCTAAAAAACATTTTGTCCAATAAATTGGGCCAGGTTATCTACAGGACTGCATTCTGCCAGTGATCTCCAGCAGACTGGTGCGTTCCCACAGGGAGGGCCTTCTCCGGGTGCTGTCGGCCTCTATGTGTCATCTGGCGGCCCCCAGGAGTAGGGTCCTTCTCTGTGGGGGCCCCTGCCCTCTGGAATACTCTGCCACCTGAGTTACGTACCAGCACAGACCTGAGGGCCTTCAGGCGCGCGCTGAAGACCTGGCTCTTTGAGCAGGCTGGCCTAGGCTGAGATAGTTTTAATTGTCTCCTTACTTCATTTTTAACTTAACTTAACTTGGGTTTTAAATTTTTGGGGGAGGGTTATGTTAATCTAAACAGCCATTATTTAATTTCTTTTTAACTTTTGTATTGTTCTGGGTTGATTCGGCTGTACACCGCCCTGAGTCCCTAGGGAGAAGGGCGGTATATAAATAGTATAAATAAATAAATAAATAAATATAAATAAATATAAAAAACATTTCACGTAGGGTGTAATCAACTTATGGAAATATAGGGGTGATAGAGAATGCTTGGAGGGAACTGGGAATGGTGAGTATGATGCTTACAGTTGGGTAAATACCTTTATTTGATTGGTTGGTTGGTTGATTGATAGTCTACTCAACTCCTAAATGACTTTGGGTGCTTACAACTAAAAACCATGTTATTAAAGTACGTATTGTACACAACAATTACAAGAGCAAAATACAAAACAAATACCAATACAAAACTAAAACAAAAAAACAAAGCAAAATTGTGGGTCCAAATCATTCTGTTCCCCAGGTATTTATTTATTCAATTTCTATAGCCACCCATCTCAGTCATATATTTTGTCTTTTTACCATTGTGCTGAACTTAAAATTGGCTTTAAAAAGTACAATCTTATCTCACAAGCCTTCTTTTAAAACTAAGTTAAATATTGAAACTAGGAGCCTCTTTTTTCTAGTGCCACACAACAAAGAATTTGTGGAGAAAGGTTAAAGTTAGATTTTCCAGAAGTAATGATCATGCAATTCCCAAAGTGATAATTTTAAAAAATCCCCCTTCTTCCTTGAAGAATGAAGTGGGAAGTTCTATTTATTTTTTAAAATTAGTTTTAGTTAAAGATCATTTTGCCATTTTTGAACAAAGCCCTGGGAAATCCAAATTGAACTGGATTATTGGAAATTCTCATTGCTACTGATGGTTTTCAGAACATCCCCAGAGATATCTCTTGGAGAGTTAATTCATGCATGGAGGTGATCTGGAGCCTTCATATTTATTTATAATTCAACACTTACAGTTCTCTCCCCCCCAAAAAAAAGTTAATTGTATCTTGGCAGCAGTCTGTGCATCTTTGCAAAACATACCTGTCAGCCATCCCAAGGTATGATAAACTATTGAGCCGAAGTGTTTGATTAATAAAAACAGCTCAGGTTTTGGCAGAGCATTAGCTTTCCTAAGATGATCTTTACCAGTTCAAAATAGCTATTGATCTTACAGCCTTTTTTCCAGCTAGGTAAAATAGTAATAATGCTTCACAACTTGGGGTTCTTTTATTTGTAGAGTAGCAGAAGCATGAATTGACTTGATGGATGGCTGCAAAATGCACCTATTTGGCTCTTGCCCATTCTTACAGGCACAAGGAAAAGGCATTGGATAGGACCTGCAAAGCTTAGAGGCCATAGTTTGAACTCTTGCTTCATTATTATGCAGTTTT
This sequence comes from Bungarus multicinctus, assembly GCA_023653725.1. NCBI lineage: Eukaryota > Metazoa > Chordata > Lepidosauria > Squamata > Elapidae > Bungarus > Bungarus multicinctus. The sequence goes on from CM042844.1 coordinate 57,693,621, forward strand.
TACGTCTCCTAAATATGAAATTAGTACGAACTAGGCAATGGAATAGTAATTTTCTGTCTCCTTTTCCAGTCAATTATACATGTAAGGAAACAAGAAATGATACATAAATTTTCCATTATTTGTAAACTACAGTATTTTTAGGAGGATTCACAGTGTGTTTTGGGAGGAGAGCTGAAGGTCACAAAAGAGGTAGCAGTGAAACAAAGGGCTGGGGTTAGATCCATACCATGAACAAGACTATGGAGTTTTTTTCTTGACAGCAAAGAATTTTTTTTACTTTAATTGTGTTAAATCCCTAAACAGGACCTTAAATTGTATGTTTCCTATTTCCTAAAGTTGGAAATGTGTTGCCAGTTTGTTTGAATCAGAAGTGATATTCAAAGCAGAGCTCAAAGCAGCAGGTCACCCACTCATGGCCTTCAGAAGATACTGGAGATGGGTTTTCTGCTTGCAAAGCATGTCACTGACCTTGGGCGATGGCCCAGGTAAAATGTTTTCCATAAATCTAATGAGCAAATGATGTGATAAAATACATAAAGGAAAGGAAAGATCCACTATAATGGCTATTTGAACTTCAATAAGAGCACAAGCTTTGCAAGAAATGATATAGATTTACCATTGGTCAAGCTTATTGTGCTGATAATTATAAAAGAGGCCTACCACAAAATGTTTAAATCAGATACTTCTTCCCATTTCTCTTTGCTACTTACTAGTTTGGGCCTCCCAGCTAATGAATATACTACAGTATGTATGAGCTGTTTGGATTAGGACCGATTTATGCTTTTTAAAAAATGGTCTTTATTTTTGTAAACTTCAAAATTCTATAGGTTAGTAACTTTTATTGTTTCTCAGTGGCACTCATTGTGGCAGTATTTATCACTTGTGCCCCCCCCCCCCTGTTTAGAATTAAAGGCAGAAAGATAAATGGTTGCTCCAAGGGGTTTAAAAACACTTGAATAAAATCACAGTTGTGTAAATGTTTCTCTTGATCTACTCTGTGCTTATAGAAAAAGGAATGATTCAGGGGTGAGAGATGTCTTTAACTAAATGTCCATAGGACTTTCAATGACAGCTTTTGTCATTATTTCTCAATCTTGGCAAGTTGGGAGTTAAAGTCCAGGCATCTTCAAGCTGCCAATGGGGTTGGCAAGAGAGTGCATAGAAATACTTGTCAGACTTGAAAACCTGTAGAGATAAGCTTCTCTCCTAGTTAAATGGGCAAGGAAATGATCTATGGCTGTACTGATTGCCATTAATAGCAATTAATTTCTGATTTCTTTGGGATTTAGCCATTCAGGGGAAACAAAATAACAAATAGTAATTATATAGACTAACAACAAAATTTTAGAACACAAATTACAAGTTATTAACAGAAAATTCTCATCCCCTTTTCAGTCAAATTTCCTAGCAATTTGGAGGAGGGGAAACCCATGACAGTTACACAGAGATCAAATTGTTATATATTTGATCTCTGTGTAATATATTTATTACACTATAATATATTTATAGTGTAAGTAGAGCTTTATTCAGAGGAATCCACAGGGAAGTCAAAATCTACAGGACAGTGATTTCAAAGTAAAAAAAGCACATCCTCCTACAAAAATGGCAGATTTGATCCTCCCAACCCTTATGGATGCCAATGCTTTATTTCAATACTTCCAAAGGAGAAAACTTTTGAATGTAGGCTGTCTTGAATGAGCTCACCCAGCAGATGCCAGTTCTTCTGTTCTTCAGCTGTACTCCAAACTCAGCAGCTGGTCTGCTAATTAATGAATCAAAATAATACATTATTTTGAAAACACTACATTGATTACCTGTATTTTCTGGACTCAGCTCAAAACAAGTCCAAAATAGTTCAGGCATGGCTATCTGACAAATGTAAACTTGCCCATATGGAAAGATCTGAAGAGAAATCTCCTGAAGAGAGCCATGCTTATAGAAGTTCATATATCAAAAGTGCTTTTTGTTGCTCTCAAACTTTGGAGTATATTCTTTTTGGTTTATCTCTCTCTTTCCCCCACCCCCAAAAAACAGGTAAAATAGGTTATTTATTGCAGAGTGTACATTTGCATCACATTTATTGGTGAACTAATTTCTGAGAATATCATACAAACTATGAGGGTGTGTTGATAGTTTTGCTAATCATGCTCGGAGCTGTCAAATAGGTTGATTTCTGAATGTCTGGGATATTCTGGATAAGTTTTTGAATCTTAGCCATTGTTGTAGAGCAGCAGAATTACTCAGGCAGAGACCAAGGCAACATTTCAGCTCTTACTTTATTTTAAGGAATAAAGGGTTACCGCTACTGCCGCGCTAACACAGCAGCCAGCTGGAGCGACAACAGCTGATGCCGTTTGACAGCCGCCTCTTATAGCCGGCTGTCAAACGGCATCGACTAATGGGAGAGGTCTGTGCTTCCCGCTCAAAGCACGGACCTGAGTGAAAACTCAAGTCAATACACAACACTCCTCCCTCCCAGTGAGGAGCATGCGTAGTCCTGCAAATAAGTTGGGCACCTGCGTACTCGTCCAGATCTTCTTGGTTCAGTTGGAAATGGCGCCGGATTGTTGTCTTCTGTCTGCTGCAAGGCTTCTTTCGGAGGTGAGGCTGCTGGGTGTCTGGAACTGGGTCAGGACCTTGGTCAGCTTCTTCTTTAGGTGGCTGTCATCCCTGGTGGGCTGGAGGCTGGTTTCTCTGGGTGGTGGTGATGCTTCTGTATGGGGACCGTCTAGATGACCTCTGGGTGTCGTGCTCCAATGTTTCTTCAAGTGGTCCACGTGGCACCGCCAGATACGCCCATCAGGTAACTGGACTCTATAAGACTTAGGACCAGTTACTGCTACCACACGACCCAGTAACTACAGTGGTTGCCCAGAAAAGTTTCTGACAAACACTTTGTCATTTACTAGGAACCCTCTGTCTTGGCTGTTAGATCCAAGGGGAAGTATTGGGGCATAATTTGGGTGTAGCCTATCAAGAGTGGTCCTCAGCCGGCGTCCCATTAACACTTCGGCTGGTGATCTATTTGTGGAGGCACAAGGTGTCGTATGTTGGCTCAACAGATATTGGGCCAGCCTAGAATGCCAATTAATGGGTCCCAATCTCTGTAGTACCTCCTTGGCAGATCTGACTGCCCTCTCAGCCAGCCCATTGCTAGCAGGATGAAAAGGGGCTACTAAAATGTGTCTGATGCCCAGGTTTGCTAGGAAAATCTCAAATTCACAGGAGGTAAATTGGGGGCCATTGTCAGATACAATGGAATCAGGGAGACCATGTGTGGCGAACATCCTAGTCAGTGCCTTGCTGACTGCTTCAGTAGTGGTGGAGTGCATTAAGGTCAATTCCACCCACTTTGAAAATGAATCCACTACCACCAGGAATGTGCGCCCGTGGAAGGGGCTTGCCAAATCTATGTGTATTCTGGACCAGGGGCTGCCTGCTTCCTCCCAGGTCCTAGGGGTGGCTGCTGGTGGTAATGCCCTGGTGGCTTGGCATGCCTGGCAAGAATTGATCCAGTTAGAGATTTGGTCATCCATGCCTGGCCACCATACATAGCTGCGGGCGAGGGCCTTCATCCGCACTATTCCCGGGTGACCCTCGTGTAGCACCTTCAGTATTGAGGTTTGCAACTTGGGGGAAATGACTACTCTGGTTCCCCACAGTAAACAGCTTTGCAATGAGGAAAGTTCCTGTTGGCGTAGCTTGTAGGGTAGGAATTCTGATGGATAAGGGGCTGTAGGCCACCCCCTCCCTACCCAGTCAAGGACTTGGGAGATTACCTGGTCCTTGGCCGAATGGGCAGCGATGTCAAAAGCGGTGACCGGCAGCCTGAGTTCTTCAACGAGGAAAACGGCAGTTGCTGGTGCTGGGTTCTTGACTGGAACTGGCAGGGGGCAACGGCTGAGTGCATCAGCATGGCAAAGGTTTTTTCCGGAGCGATGGATTAGAGTGTAGGAATACGCAGCCAGAAAAACAGTCCACCTGGTCATCCTTGGGGATAAAATCTGGGGAGTTTGTTTAGTGCCGGATAAACTACCTAACAGTGGCTTGTGGTCAGTTATGAGTTCGAAGTGATGCCCGTAGAGAAACTCATGGAATTTCTTTACTGAAGCCACTGCAGCCAAGGCCTCCTTATCAATCTGGCTATAGTTGCATTCAGTGGAGGACAGTGTCCTGGAAAAGAAGGCTATAGGTGCTTCTGCACCATTAGGCAGTCTGTGTTTCAGAACGGCCCCAATTCCGAAGGGGGAAGCATCAGCTGCTAGAACTAGTGGTAAGTCTTTATTGAATTGGATTAATACAGCTTTGGACGTTAGTAGTGACTTGACTTCCTTGAAAGCAAGAGTCTCTCTTGGTCCCCAGTGCCATGGCGATTTCTTGTCTAAAAGCCTGTGAAGGGGCTCGGCAATTGAAGCTTTATGGGGCAGGAACGAAGCATAGAAATTCAGGAGGCCCAGGAATGCTTGAAGCTCAGTTTTATTAGTAGGAGTGGGCGCGTCAAGAATGGCCTTGACCTTTGACTCCGTTGGGTGAATACCTTTGGCGTCAATTTTGTAACCTAAGAATTCCACTTGTGGAGTGGCTATGGTGCATTTCTCCCTTTTTAGTTTAAGACCTGACTGTCTAAAATGGTCAAGTACACTTCTGACCCTTTGTAGTAATTGCTGTTGACTGGTGGCAGATACCAGGATGTCATCGAAGTATGGCACAATGCCTGGCAACCCTTGCAAAATTCTTTCCATGAGGGACTGGAAAATTCCAGGGGCAACACTAACTCCGAATTGTAGGCGTGTACATTTGAAAGCTCCTCTGTGTGTTACTATTGTTTGCAGTTCAGCAGTTTCATCATCAACAGGGAACTGTTGATACGCCTGGGACATATCCAACTTTGCAAAAATGGAGCCAGGCTCAAGGGAATGGAGTAGATGTTGTACCACGGGGACTGGATATGCGCTGACTTGTAAATATTTATTTATCGAAGATTTATAATCAGAGCAGATTCTTAAATTTCCATCCTTCTTTAGAGGCGTCACTATAGGGGTCTCCCATTTTGAAAAGTCTGTAGGTTGCAGTATGCCCTGTTTAATTAATTTGTCTAGTTCCTTGTCAAGTTTAGGATGAATTGCAAAAGGAACTCTGCGGGGCTTCAAACGGATTGGTACTGCCTGGGAGTCTACCCTGAAGGATATTGGGGTTCCCACGTAGCAGCCTAGGCCCTCGCTGAATATATCAGCATAGGCCCTGAATACATCAGCATAGTCCCTGAATAGGAAATCAACTTCTGAACTTGCAATGGCGTGGATTCCACCTATGTGGAGGCCCAGGGTGGGGAACCAGTCTAGTCCCAATAGGCTTGGGGAGGGCGCCATCCACTATCACTAGAGGCAAGTGACCTTTAAAACCTTGAAAATGAATTAGAAACTTGCCTTTTCCGATGACAGGAATGCTTCTGCCTTGGTAGTCCCGTAGCGTTAGATTGCAGGCTGGAATCTTCTGTCTTGATATCCTGGGGAGTAGTTTCTTCAAAGTGCCCCATGAGATGATGGATAGTGCAGAGCCGGTGTCTACTTCCATTCTGCATGGTCTACCTTCTATAGAAACAGTAACACTAATTTTGTTAGAATTATTTTTTGGTATTTTAGATTGGTTAGCATGTGCAGCAGTCCTCAATTTGTCTTGGATATTGTATGGGTTTCTGAGGCCTTTGTGGCTGATTAAAGGTCTTTCCTGCCTGACATATTTTAGCCAAATGGCCCTTCTTTTGACATCTTAAGCATATGGCATTCCTGAATCTGCAGAATGCCCTGAGATGGTTGCCCCCACAGCTTAAACAGGTAGTCTGTATTCGTGGGGTTTGTCTTGTACCTTGCCTGTATTCCCTTTGATTTGCATTGGGCTGTCTGAGGCGGTTTATCTCAGTTGGGCCCAGAGGGCGGCGTCCCTCTGGTTGAGATGTGCCCACCAGGTTTCCTTGCATTTCATCAGCCTAGGTCTCAGGGAAGGGGTGGTGGGGTGGTGGTGCTTATTAAAGAGGTCCTTTGTCCTAGGGAGGCCACTGTCCCTCAGACAGCTGGCTGTGAATCTCTTTTTGTGAAGTGGGGAAAAGGGGTTCAGATGGGCCTTTTGATGGCGTACCTGGCTCCCTGCCACGTCTCATCGGCCCTGCCCGGACTCCTTGAGGTGATAGCCGGGCTGGCGGTTGAGACCCCTAGGCTTCTGGTCATGGGGAATTTCAACCTGCCATCGGTCGGTGAAACCTCGGGGATTGCCCGGGAGTTCATGGCTTCCATGATGGCCATGGACCTGACCCAATTAGTTTCTGCTCCCACTCACATAGGAGGACACATGCTGGACCTGGTTTTTGTCTCGGGTCAGTGGTTGAGTGACTGTAATTTCGGGGATTTAGTTATTACACCCTTGTCATGGACAGATCATTCCCTTCTTAGATTGGACTTCTGTTCCGCCACCCCCCACCGCAGGGAGGCGGAGCCACGTAGATTGTTCCGCCCCAGGCGCCTGATGGACCCGGAGCGATTACAGAGGGAGCTTGGGCCATTTCCTGAGTCTCTGGCTCACAACTCGCCTGGATACCTGGTGGCCACCTAGGATAAGTTGGCCGCTGGGGCTCTGGATCGAGTTGCGCCTCTGCGACCTCTAACCTGGCACAGATCCCATTTGGCTCCGTGGTATACAGAGGAGCTACGGGAGATGAAGTGCCGGAAAAGATGTCTAGAGAGCATTTGGAGGGCGAGCCGCTCTGAGTCTGACTGAACACAGGTAAGATCTTATATTAAGACTTACCTTGTGGCGATAGAGGCGGCAAAGTGTTCGCATTTCTCTGCCATGGCTGTTGTGTATTGACTTGAGTTTTCACTCAGGTCTGTGCTTTAAGCGGGAAGCACGGACCTCTCCCATTGGTCGATGCCGTTTGACAGCCGGCTATAAAAGGCGGCTGTCAAATGGCATCAGCTGTTGCCGCTCCAGCTGGCTGCCATGTTAGCGTGGCAGTAGCGGTAACCCTTTATTCCTTAAAATAAAGTAAGAGCTGAAATGTTGCCTTGGTCTCTGCCTGAGTAATTCCGCCGCTCTACAACACTGGCAACGAGGGCGGGATACTAAGTAAAGGCAAGCCAGGCAAAAGGAAAAAAGAGCGAAATCACTAGCTGAGAGCTGAAATCGCTACAGAGTTGCTGTCACTGTTCGCGAAGCGCCGTCTCTAACTCGCCTCAGGAGAAGCAGCACAACTGACAGAAAGATGACTTCGAATCCTGCATTCCCGCCCTTCAGACCAACGGCAGAGACATGGGAATCATACAGGAACCGGTTTGACTGTTTTTTAGACGCTATAGACCTGTCAGAAATCTCTGAGCATAGGAAAAAATCTTATTTTCTAAGTTTTTGCGGAGCCACGGTATTTGACACCACAACAGCATTACTGGCCCCATGATCTATTAAGACTATTCCCTGGGAGGAATTACAAGAAATTCTCTCAAATCATTACTCCCCTAAGCCTTCCAGAATTGCCAGAAGCCATGCCTTCAGAAGGCGCTTTCAGTCAGAGGGAGAGACCATTAATGACTATACGGCAGCACTGAGAACAGCTGCCTTACATTGCGAGTTCAGGGATTACCTCGAAGATATGTTGCTAGATCAGCTGGTATGTGGAGTTAGAGATCCCAAATTGCAAAGACGATTACTAGCTAAAGGGGATCTGACCTTAAAGCAAGCCATAGAGAAATCCCAGGCTGCTGAGCTATCAGCACTCTCAGCAGCTGAAATACAGGGAAACCCAATCAAACTAGATAACCCAACAGTGCATTTTGATGAAGCCTCCACAGAGGAAGGTTTAGAAGAGGCTATTTATTTATACTATTTATATACCGCCCTTCTCCCTAGGGACTCAGGGCGGTGTACAGCCGAATCAACCCAGAACAATACAAAAGTTAAAAAGAAATTAAATAATGGCTGTTTAGATTAACATAACCCTCCCCCAAAAATTTAAAACCCAAGTTAAGTTAAGTTAAAAATGAAGTAAGGAGACAATTAAAACTATCTCAGCCTAGGCCAGCCTGCTCAAAGAGCCAGGTCTTCAGCGCACGCCTGAAGGCCCTCAGGTCCGTGCTGGTACGTAACTCAGGTGGCAGAGTATTCCAGAGGGCAGGGGCCCCCACAGAGAAGGCCCTACTCCTGGGGGCCGCCAGATGACACATAGAGGCCGACGGCACCCGGAGAAGGCCCTTCTTGTGGGAACGCACCGGTCTGCTGGAGATCATCAGCAGAATGCGGTCCTGTAGATAACCTGGCCCAATGCCATGGATCGCTTTAAAGGTCAAAACTAGAACCTTAAAGCGAACCCGGAAAGCCACTGGCAACCAATGCAGCTCGCACAGGAGAGGCGTCACATGGGAGCTACGTGACGCCCCCATGATCACCCGCGCGGCCACATTTTGCACCTGCGCACGGTCACTCACGCCCTTGTCACCTCTCGCCTGGATTATTGTAATGCTCTCTACATGGGGCTCCCTGTGGCCACTATCTTGATTTTTTTTATCATATCCTAAAATCACAGGCAAACAGATACCACATATATGATATCAGTGCATCTACCTTTGCTTTCGTCACTGCTACTTTTGATTCTTGGGCTGCTTCCCTTATGCTGTTTCTATTCTTATATGGACAATAAATTTTTCAGCAAGAGATAAACATGTTTTTTTTAATCTTACCCAGTATTACACAAAAGTAATTTTATCAATAAACTGTATTTTGTTTTTTAAAATTGTTTACAATTATTTTTCAGTACCTGGTTGTTAGTATTATCTGCTTCCTGTTTTATTTTGGTTTTACTGTTAACCAATTCCATAACAGAAGGATCCAATCCAATCCAATAACAAAACGCAGTAACAATTGTGAAGGTTAACAGAATTGGAAATAACTCGGGTCATAAATCCATCCATATTTCAATATGTCTGCTTGGTTACAGTTTTTATGCTCCTTTCAATGCCAAATCAACTATTGGAAAAACTGTCCTCTGAAACCAACTAGATTTGGAAATTAACTAGATCCAAAATGTCACTTAAATTACTTTTATAGTAAACTGATGACTTCCAACAGTAACAGTAAGATTTCTAGTGATGATACAAAAGATGAGACTGCATTTCCTTATCACAGATTTTTTCTTTCTTTCTTGTGCAATCTTGCAAGTTGTTATCAAGAGGTTTTTATCACAATATATACAGAGTGCCTCTGTAAAGGTTCCAAAAATACATAAAATGTCTATGTTTATTAAACTACTTGTACTAGGAAATAAAATCCTAACTATTGTTCTTCTAGTTAAATTTTATAACATCATTTAAAAAATGGAAATAGATAAATGTATTTCCTGAACTTTAATTATAAGAAGCTGGGTTTCTGGTTCCATGTGGTTGGAAATGGAAAATGCATGTTATGTTGGGCTTTTCTCTTAAAATCCATGATGTTTGGAATATTCTTGGAGTCTCAGACAGAAAATGGCTAATGATCCTTACTATATATGTAAACTTTACATATACAGTATTAAAGATTCTTTTAAAAATGCAGAGGAGCAGAAAGATGATTAGGGGACTGGAGGTTAAACATATGAAGAATGGCTGCTGGAATTGAATTTAATGAATTGGGTCTAGTTTAATGAAAAGGACTAGGGTGACAGGATAGCTGTGTTCCAATATCTAAGGGGATGCCAGAAAGGAGAAGGAATCAAACTATTCTCCAAAGCACCTGAAGGCAGGAGAAGAAGCAATGGATGGCAAGTTGGAAATTGATCAAGGAGAGATGCAACTTAGAACTCAGGAGAAATTTCCTGACAGTTAGGACAATTAATCAGTGCCGCAGCTTGCTTCCAGAAGTTGTGGGTGCTCTGACACTGGAAATTTTAAAGAAGAGATTGGACAATCATTTATCTAACATGATATAAGATTTCCTGCCTGAGCAGGGGGTTGGACTAGAAGACCTCCAAGGTTCCTTCCAACTCTGTAACTGTTATTAACTTCAACGTCTTTCTCTAAGACGTAGGTGGTATAGGAAAAAGTTCTATTCTGCAACAGTTGGAGAAAAACAGTTCTGAGAAATAACATTTGTAGAAAAATAAATCAAAGAAATCGTTATCTTTTCAAAAAACCATTCTCCCACACAAATTATCTGAACTGTAATGTCTCTTGCTCTCCTGCAATGTTCTTTCTCCCTCCTTGGAATCTGGACAATATTCCATCCCAACTGTAGAGTAAATCTAGAAGAAATTTCAGGGATGTTTTGTTATTCTGTTCAGACTTCAAGGAAGTATGTTTTATCTGTTTTTATGGATTGTCCAGTTTTGTAGGCTGTCCTTTGTCCATAGGAGATAGTAAATTTGAATAATGGAATCCTTGGTGCTTTCTAACCATGGTTGTTTGCTGCAGATGTTTGTTACCCATCAGGTCACATCTTCAGTGCCGAATGGAGTGGATTTGCTTTCTTTCTTTTTATTGAATAAGTAAGTAAATTGAAATAAATAAATAAATTCTCATTTTAAATTTTATCTTAAGATCACAAAGCATCATTTGTAAAACAGGTCAAATGTGTGGTGTTATAATATTCAGTGATCATCCATTCTTACTGAAAAAAAAAAAGAGACTTGGCCCTTTGAGAGATGAAATATAAACAATACCAGGCACCTACATAAAAAAGATTTTTTTTTTCACTTTCACTGCCTGCCAAGGCAATCCATCTTTTCCAGATATATTGAATGTGGCTTAGAGGGAGGAGGATTTCAGGAGGAAAAACCATTGAGTCTCATAGGAATGGAATTGTTTAGTCCCAGTGTGCTCTTAAAATGCAGTTGTGGTACTGCTCTATTTGTTTCTGCCTTATTAACATATTCATTAATCATCACTCTTGGAGGCTTCAAGTACTCTAGGAAAAAAGAGCTTTTGTACAAACTGGCTTCAAGATTCTCAACCTAGCTAAGTCCAAGGATTTAAAAAAAGGTAAGAATTTTACTTGTTGAGAATTTTTTTGTTGTAAAGCATAAAGTATCATAATATAGTCATAGAAGATGCTGTGATAAAAACGTTAAGTTTCTACACCCAGTCTACTGTACGTGCCAATACAGGGAATTAAGATATAAAATTAATCTCAAAATTTCTACTCTGAATAGTTATCTTAACTGTTGTCTACTTCCTGCTTTTGCTCAACCCTCCCATTCTCACCCCTGCTACAAGGTGGTAAGATATGATCTGAGAAGCTATAGCTGCAGTATTAGAAATAGAATTGCTATGTTCGCTGCTTTTGACAGTATACCTTGGAATAGACATGAGTGGTCTGCATCTTGTTTGCTAAGCCAATAATTCAATTGTCTTGCAGATTTCTTACAAGTTAAATTACTGCACATTTGTTCATATTATTTCAAAGCCACACACACATACAGCTACTTTTTAGAAGGGAGCAGAGAATCTTGTTTTATATATGAATATCTATAGAATATTTTTAAATCAAGCCATCCTCTCTCTCTCTCTCACACACACACACACACACTCACGCACACACACTCACACACATTATATGTATGTATGTGTATCAATAACACACATGCACACTGTAATGCAAATGGATTTAAACATTGATCCACTATCAGAACACCAACAAAAAAGCAGAGATTGTCAGGTATGGCAAAAATGTCGTCCCCCCACATTTTTTGGTAAGAAAATATGCAGGGTTTTTTAGCACCACCTACTGTTGTTCATAATAGGCTATTTTTCATTTAAAGCATTTCGTTTAAAATATAAGCAACACACAATTATGTATAATATTAAACAAAACTGCATCATACACAGTAAAGAGAAAGATCTTTTAGCTTTGTTTTAAAAACTAACAGATGCATTGTTAGTATATATTACCAGCAGGGTGTAACTTCTGATTCACAAGATGGTTTTTTGTGCTCATCATGAAACACCAACTTCATAGTATTTGCATAATTTTGATTTGGGAATGAATTTGCAAGCAAGTTATTTTTACAAAAAACAGAGCATTTTTTCCAAGGAAGCCAAATATCTTATAGTCATCATTCTGAAGACAAAATAAAGCAATTTAGAGGACTCCCGTTTGTCTGGTTTTTGTGCATCTTGCTCATGGATGGAAATTATTGGTAAGAGGAACAATCTATGGATGGAAATTATTGGTAAGAGGAACAATCTATAACTATCAGGACTTGTACTAGCAATATCAAGTGATTACTTGCAGGGATGTCTTTATCACAGTGGTACTTAACACTGAAGTCAAACTATCATCCTACTTTAACACAGTATTTTCCAATGCTATTAACTCAAGTTGCCATTAAGTTCAAATGTGAAACTAAATGCTGTGTCATCATGTGAACCACTATGCACTAACAGGTAGATACAAGTCTTCATTCTCAGGTTAAGTAGCACTTATTGCATTATTTGACACTTCGGAAGATAAGTGCCCTCAGATGTCAGTCACCACATCTCTAAGAAAGCACTCAGCTACAAAGGTCCATGTGTTTTACTAATAACTTGCTGTTAAGAATTGAGAAGAATTTCTGACAAGTGTGTGCAATCTAATGCTGACTTAAAAAAACAAGATAGGTTCAGACATGTTCCACATTTGCTCCTACTTTCTAGTCTTCATGCTTCTGCACTTAAAAAAAAAGAACATTGCAGTTCACAGCAACTTCTTGTAGCATGTAAGCCAGGAATTACAGAAGCCAAGTTTTGAAAGTCTTTTATGGCCAATTATAATGCAAGATCAGAGAAAAATAGAGTGAAAGCAAAGCATTCAAATGTGAGCTCACTTTTAACAAACAAGATAGGATTATTCAGATGGTAAAGAAAATGTGACTGGAATTGAAAACATAAAAGAAGCAAGACATTTAATCCAAATGTGTTAAGTCTTCCTTTTCAAAAACATATTTCATCAGCTAATAGATTTGGTTTCCAATATGATTTATATCTGTATGTCAGTTTACATTTGAGATGAACGTAGCTGCTTGTTTTACTATACCATATTTCATTCTATCTTCCATAACAGAACAAAACAGCATCTTCAAAAGCCAAATTGATAATACAATCTTTTTTCCTTTTAAGTTTACTGTTGATCTCTAGGAATCAGAAAATTCTAGTAAAATCTAGGAATCTAGCCTAGATATTTTTCAAAATAATAACAGATTGTCCTATCCCTCACGGCTCAAGTAGGTCTCCCCTTCTGAACAGTAAAAAAAAAAATTCCCAACTTCTTTAACACGCATCTATTTGCTCACGACTGTTTTTGAAAATCACCTGTTTAAAACATGTGGACTTCAACTCCCAGAATTCCCAAGCCAACTGGTGGAATTCTGGGAGTTGAAATCCATGTATCTTAACGTTGGTAAATTTGAGAAACACAAGCTTAGCTGATAATGTGGTCAGGAAATATAAATCTTAAAATCACATTACCAAAGATATGAGTTCTGAGGAGTAAATAATATTAAGTGAATTGCTATTTGTGAAATACTGTATATTCTGAACCAAGCAAAACAATGATAGTTGAATCCACAAACTAGACCATCTTAGAATAGTTTTAAGATTGTCTGAGTAATTTTCAAACTTTTCTTTTTCCATTGCAATTTTTCATTATTCATTATATAATGACTCATTCAGTATGCATGGTTTTCCTGATTGTAGACATATCCAATGGTATCTATTGTTCTATTTGTTTATCAACCTTTCTTCATTCAGTGAGCTAAAATAGTTAAAAAAGAACACTAATGAGAAGCAGATCATTGGACACTAATAAACTCTCTTCAGCTTAGATACTGTTTGGTTTCAAAAGTTTGCTGCATGGATCCATGGGTGTTTAACTATCCTGAATATAAACAAGAAAGAATATAAACAAAGTTGCTTTAGTTTACTTACTTAATACTGCTAATAAGCAGTGTTAACAAGTAGTTTGTCTAAGCCATGTATTAGCTTATGCTGCAATGAATGATCTAAAAACTAAGTATCAGTGGACAGTATTTGTTCTTGTATGGGAGACAATGAGATACTAATCTAGAATGAAAAATTAATATATTTGAAAATCCCAGAAAGTAATAGCAAATTCATATTATTGACAATAAAACAGACATGTCCATAAAAATCAGCAAAAATTGAGCTTCATTCAAGGTTCAGTGTACTAGCATGGAATATCAATTCAAACTTGACACTTGTTCACTATTCAAAGCAAATATAGTCATTTTTTAAAAAGTCATTGTAACAGACTCAACATCCAGAACAACTTTGCTTTCATTAAACTTCCCCAATCAAGTTTCTTGCTCTTTGTCTAGCAAAGATATGTTTGAAGGAGATGGGTCATTTCTGAAGATGAAATCAACAAGGCTTCTCTAATCAGACTAATGACATTTTTTGATCCTATAAATATCTTCAAAATAAATTTTCAAGAGCATAGTTGCCAATATCTTGCCCAAAATCCATAAACTGGAGGACAGGAGAAACCGGGCAAAAAAAGAGATGGGAAAAAAAGCCAAAGGAAATTATGAAAATAAAACCTGACAGTAAGTTGAAGAGAAAAAAAATTGCCAGTCTTCAACTTGTCTGTATATTCTTTGGCTTAGGTGCTGACCAAAAAGTTATTTGATACACCCTTTTGGAATGGGTGAGACTGGAGTGTACAAACATCAAGGCTTACTAAACCAAGACAAAGGTGGTTTGATGCAACTTGTATATTTCTAACATTTAGAAGACAACCATGTCCACACTGAGGATATATCAGGCTTATTTCTGTCTTTTTAGAAAAGCTAATTTCTTTGGATTGAGAAAGTCCAGAAATATTTTACAAGAAGAGTTCTTCACTCCTCTACTCGTTGCAGAATACCATATGCCGTCAGAGTCGAAATTCTAGACCTTGAAAACCTAGAACTACGCCGCCTTCGGTCTGATCTAAATATAGTATATAAAATCATACATTGCAATGTCCTATCTGTCTATGAATACTTCAGCTTCAACCATAACAACACAAGAGCAAACAATAGATACAAACTCAAGGTTAATCGCACCAAACTTGATTGCAGGAAATACGATTTCAGCAACAGAGTGGTCAATGTCTGGAATACTCTACCTGACTCTGTGGTTTCTTCCCCAAACCCCAAAAATTTTAACCTTAGACTGTCTACTATTGACCTCACCCCTTTCCTAAGAGGTCTGTAGGGGGCATGCATAAGCGCATCAACGTGCCTACTGTCCCTGTCCTATTGTTTCTTTTATATTTTATTTTTCTTATATGTATCCATGTATTCATAACTATGTTTTACTTATACCTATTATCTTGTAAGCAATTGACAAATAAATAAATAAATAAATAAATAATAAGGTGGTTTGATGCAACTTGTATATTTCTAACATTTAGAAGACAACCATGTTCACACTGAGGATATATCAGGCTTATTTCTGTCTTTTTAGAAAAGCTAATTTCTTTGGATTGACTGTTACTGCAATACATTTTGCATCACACAATGTAATCCTTTCCGTACTCAAACAAAACTTCTATATTATTCAAGAAAAAGAATTGCTTGAATTCAGTTTAAACATTCTTCAGTATAATTACAAACATGGACCTAGTTCACAGGCTAAAGTTTTGAGTGTCGGCGATATACTAGTCTGAAAATGAATATAGTTCTGTCCTACACATGTAAGAACTTCTGCTTTTACAAATACTTAGACATGCAAGCGCTGCTTAAATTTCAGTTCTTAAAATCAATATTGTATAATTAACTAGGGCATTTATTTTTTATTTCAGACCTAATTTGTTAAACATGAAGGAAAACATTATAAGAAAAATATCCAGCAATAAGTCCAGTTGCATTGCACAGATGTTCTTTCCTCAGCAAGAAAACACAGAATTGTAACTTAAAAATTATTCTGTACAGCAATATCCACAATCCTAAAGATACAATGTACAATTTACAATTTAACATTACAAATCGGAAGGCAAGCATGTTTGCTTATTGTAATGTTGCAGCTATACATGTGTTGTATTTTCAGAAAAATATGAAAAGCACAACTTTTAGAAAAATACAAACTCTAGCACTATGTACAGGTTTATACAAGGGATTTGTTTAACCTCAGATGCTGGTTGTTGTTGTCCCCAAAGCATGTCTTAAAATCTCCGTAATTGAGAAGAGGAATGGAGCCATCACATGCAACTATGTAAACAGTGCTAAATGAGTTTTGTACTTTGGAATAAACAATCACAAGGAACACTGCAATTCAAAACCGTTGCTGCCTCCCTCTCATATACCAGGCAAGGGAGAATAAACTAGAAATGGAAAGATGATTTTATTGATGAAATGAAAAACTCTTAATTTTCTGATTACCTTGCTTTAAAAAATAATTATAATAAGATTCAGTTGTTCTGCAATAATACATTTTTGGACAGCAACTATTTTTAACCAAGCAAAAAGGGGAAAAAACGTTTGGACAATGGATTCATTTAAAGTGCTGTCTTCCTGAAAGTGTAGCAGGGATTAAAAAGAAGGCGGCTAAGTATTTGCCTAACTTACCTAAAAATCTATTGTTTCCCTTTGGTCCCAGAGAAAGAACAAAAGGGTATTTGAGCTTCGGTCTATCACACCTCAGAAGCATAGATACACACATGCTAGTGCGTGTCAAAGCAATTAAAATTTGTGTATATAGAGCTTGCATTGGTTTCTCCTCGCTTTCTCTTCTCCAAGGTTAATGCACATGTCATTCATGACAACTCCCCTTATTCCTAACCAACTGCATGGAGAGCTGGGGGTTGTGAGAGGCATGGAAGATGTTTCTATCATCATAACATCTTTGATTCTCTCTACCAACATTATTCAGAGCCTTAACTATATTTAATGCTTCACACTCAGTACAGCCATAGTTGCTATCATCTACAGGTTTAAGCCATGCTCCCTTATTTATTGGCTCATTGTTCTCCCATGGCAGCCCTCTTGCAATCTTCTTCTAGGTGTGCCAGGATGAGCTGCCTTGGGTGCTACACAAAACTGGGTAAACAGGCAGAATATAAATATAACTTTTACAAAAGCCTTACAGAGTAACTAGCCAGCATAGTTATTATGAATTCTGTGGTTGTTATCCCAACCCAAATTACCTAGATGATGATAGTGGACATAAAGAATAATTGTCATTATTTGTATAATTAGACTAATATTGTTAAACAGTTATGGAGGTGATCTCAGTATCTTCAATATCTGGGCATATCCTCTTTTCTTTACTAAGATCTCAGTATCTTCAATATCTGGGCATATCCTCTTTTCTTTTCCTATTAATATGAGATCTTAGCAGTCATTTGCAGAGATATATTTAATGTCACCTGTGATTATGTGCAGTCATTACCTATAGTTATTAGTCTATTATTTCCATTTCAATTAGCACAGTCAATCTGCAAGATTTGAAGGCGTCATGACTTTATATTTTGTATTTCCATATATACAAAATAGGTTTTAATCTCTTATGTCTATACACTTCAGAATTTTCCCCCAAAAAACTTTTAAGGTGATCTTTTGTTTTTTAAAGGAAAAAGATATAATTCACATTTGAGGATGAGGGATTTTAAAAAACGTTTTTGGTCAAGTTGCTAAAATACCTGTCATTATCTTTCAACTGTATATTAAAAGAATGTGTACTATGAAGCCCTTTCCCAATGAATGTTATAAATAACAAACCTAAATATATCCAAGAATGCATGTATATTTGGAGAAAAAGATATATGCCCTAGGAGGCACTGGGGTTAATATACCGGTACATGCAAACAAAAGCCAGCCTTTTTTCTCCTTATTTTCTCTGCGAAACAAGTATCAACAACAAATGCACCAGTCTTATACAGTAGTCCATTTTTAAAAGTTGCTTTTTTAATTGCACAAAGCAGAGTGGTTGCATTCTCTCTAACAAGAAGAAGCTGTAAGTGTTGATATGACTAATTTCAGTGATGGATGGAAGTATGTTCAGAAAAGTTCAAGGTCTCCATTTGTTTAAGCAAACCAGACATTTGGATTTAGTCAAAGTTGTTCACAATCAACTTTGTTTTGTTAAAACTTAGTTGGACTGACAACGCTAATCGTCAAAACTGGAATATCTACTTTTATGATCTTGGTCTCAATTATGTCTGTTTCAGCCTCTGTTCTAATTCATGTTGCTGCTTAATTAATCGTTCTATTTCAGTTCCAAGAGTTTGTAGATTATCCTTTGAAGAAAAAAGACACAAATTAATTGTTAGCAGAGCTTCCAATATTTAAATTCAAATAAAGCTATCTAGACATTCAGAATTTAAACATATTATCTGAACTAGCATATACACATAAGATATAACAAGATGTATTAACTTATGTCCTCCTGCATTTTTAATTAATACAAAACTGCTGAATTAACCGTGATAATCTAATTTGTTCTACACTTCTGATTCAAGAATTTAATCTCTATTATTTAAAACATTCCTTTAAAAAGAGGCACTTTCTTATTTAAATTTTGTTTAAATTATCACCAACAAAATAAAATATTTCAGATGTCTTAACAGTGCTATACTATTATGGAATAGTACAGAATACTATATATTTTAAAAAGCAAATTTAAAATGGCAACAACAAGCAAAAAAAACCTGATTAAAGCTGATTTAATTTATTTGAATTTCTTACTTTCTTAGTCAAATCCAAGTTCTTAATTTAACTCATATAAAGACTTACATGAAAAGGTTCAGCATCAACCGGATAATACTTTTTCATATGTTCCTTTGGAATTAATGAATGGGATTCTGGTTCTTATTTCAATTAGTTATTTCAATTAGTTAGAAAGTAAATAATGTAATAACTGGGGCCATAACCTTTTAAGCTAAAACACTCATCTCTTCAGTACTAATATTTATTTATTTTTATTTATCATTTGTCTTCTATGCCATCACATTGCCAAGGAGATTCTAGCAGGCTTATAGTCATACAATTAAAATACCATATAAAACATTGCAATAATAAATAAGACCTGGGCTCTGAAAACTGTAAAAATATATTGAGAAACTTTCATTTTCAAGTCAGGCTTTGAAACAGACATTTTGGCCTTAAATCTAGTCAGTCATGAGAAGATTTGTTTAAGTACAGATTAGTCCTAAAAGATATAGAGGTGATGAATTCCAATTTGTACTATCCTAGTTGGTGACTAAGGAATTGGCCTACTTTCTGTCCTTCTAGTTCTAACAGCAGTAAAATTGCCCAAACTTGCTGACATTGCCGTGGGCCCTACATGTTAACAGAGAGATTTTTGGCCAGGGCTTCAAGGACAACATTGCCTTAGAATACCTATTACCAGCAGAAATAATGGGCGAAGAGTTTCTCACATTTATAGTTAAAGTCTCCACAATACAATTCTATTTCCCCAATAGAGCCCTTGTATTCCTGAAGGGAAATCCCCACCTTACCTAACTCCCTACCCCCAGAAAGACACATCTGAGAGGCTTCAGTTTTGGGATTAATAAGATTCCTTCTTTTGTTAAACATCTCATACAATAATTTAATTATATATTTATTTCATTTTACTTAAAGCAAGAATATACCCAAATTTAAAACCATTCTCCTAACTGTTCTGAAAACTACTTCTCTGTGTTTAGAGTAAAAACCCTAATTCTAATCAAATTTCTTTTACTGTAGCTTTAGTCTTTTTTCTTAATGGAAATTGCTATATAAACCCATGATTCATTTTCCTGCATAGTCCCTATATTATCTTCACTGTCCTACAATTTTAAAGCTACTGTGAAACGTGGCACAATATTTTATAAAATGTATTGTGGAACATTATTTGAATACTCACTTTTAAGGTAATATTTTTCAATAAGGTATCCTCCAGAACTGCCTGAAGTTTCCTGTTTATCTCCAGAGAGAGTTCTAATGTGAGTCCGCTGTCTGCCGGGTGTGATGTATAGAGAGAGGCCATGATCCCACCGCGCCGACTTAAATGTACTTTATTGAAATCTGATGCTTCAGATGAAAGTGTGCCAGCTTCTTCCCGCAAAATGTAACTCTGGATTATTCTGCAAAAAAATGAAGTAGCGTAAGACAATGTCACAGAAAAGTTTGGCCCTTCTGGGAAGGTTCTGATTCATTTGCATTGCTCTTAGACCTTAGCTAACAAAATCCATTTATTACACTTTACCCACAGCACGACTCTTGAAAATGTCAAGAAAAGTTCTGTATTGTAATTTTGGAAGAATGGATTAGGCTGTTATTTATCCCTGGGCAACCACTACTGATTAAAGACAATGGAACTCTATATACATGCTTATGGAATTTCAACTCTCTATCCCAAATGAGAAACAAGGATACGTTTAACATAAGTCACAGTGACATACTTTGTGGATGTAATGGCTTACAAACCAGACAGACTGAGTTCATCAATAGCCCTAAGCCAAATCAAGGTGCATGAACCTAGACACTGAACCTTACAGTCAAGTTCTGCATCACATGGATGCAACTTTTGGGGCAGGCTGCACAGTCCAGTATGCCAAACGATTAACAGAAAGTTTTCTATAATATATACGTTAAAATGTAATGTGTGAACTGTCACAACGTAGTTCATTTACTTTTTCTTTGTTCAGCATCTTTGCATATTCAAATTACCCCTGCTCAACCATTTCTTGGACCATTTCTTTTCTCCTAACTTGAACTAGATCATCCTCATGCATTTGCAGAACACTTGCAATTTCCTGGGGTCTTCACACTTGATATACAGTTACATGCAAACTCCAATAACTTTATATATATCATAGCTAGTCAATGGCAAGAAAAGAACATGAAACTCTTAAAAAATGTATCTTTTCAGTCAAAAATATATAAAAATAAGGAATAAGTTTGTATCTAAGTTATACTCCCAGAATTACCATTAATATACAAAGCGGATTTATAAAAAATGTCTTATGTGATCATTTCTACCAAAAATCATTTACTTTAGTAGCTCCAGATGGCAAGAGCTACCGTGTTTTTCACAACAATATGGCCTCCACCAATAGGAAGACCCAGCATGTTTTCTAGGCATGAAATGAAATTAAGCCCCTCCCCCCAAATTTCGGCCTAGTTTAAAACATGCTGGGGGGGAGGCCAGGGATTAAAACATGCTGGGGGGAAGGCGGGGGGGGGGGGGAACTTGCCTTTAACAGTGCCCTGCGCGGCGCTGCCACTGTTCTTGCGCCAGCAGGAAGTGTAGAAGCGTTTCTGTTGCTTCTCGGGCAGGGGAGCTGCCTCCATGGCTTCCACAGTTCCGCCGGCACGAGAACAGCAGCAGCGCCGGCGGGAATGTGGAAGCGTTTCTGCCGTTGCTCGGGTGTGTGTGGAAGCCTCCTCTTCCACACACACCCGAGCAGCAGCAGAAACGCTTCCACGTTCCTACCAGCGCTGCTGTTGTCATGCCAGCGGGAACACCGCTGCTGCCCACCCGCTGATGGGGGGGGGGAGAGAAATTAATTTACCCCCGAAAAGACGGCCTAGCCATTTTTTGAAGGCTCAAAAAAAAATAAGGCCCTGCCTTATTTTGTGAGAAACACGGTAGTTCAGGGTTTTGTTTGCAAATGACAAAGTATCACTACAGGGCCAATTCAGTAAATTCTTAAGAAACTTTTCCACATTGGATACTGTTTTAAGTCTCAATCAGCAGTTACAAAGTTAGAGATTTGTAATGATATATTCTGCCAGGGTACATATTAAACATTTCATTGCAATTAGGTGCAGCCACACAATTACTTCAGAATACTGAATGGCAGAGTTAACACAAATATTTTTATATGAACTTGAAGAGTTTTAGTTCTAAAATAAGCCAGTGAAAGCACAGAGCAGGAATAAATTCAAACTAATGACTTTCTAGCTAGTAATTACTTTTGATTCAGTTTATTGTGGACTATTTTCAGAATCAACTATATATCTTTTCGTTATAGCACTGACTATGTTATATACATCAAAACATAAAGGTTATATTTCTACAGTTTAGTCATCATTGCTATGTTCATTTAATTTCAGAGCAAGTTCCATTTATTATTAACAGTGTCTTTTTACTGAATTCATATATAAGGCTGGGAAATGGAAATTCCCTTTTTATAGTATACATGTCTTTTTCCTTATTCAATAAACAGTGAAATACCTGGGGCGATCTGAAAAAGGGTACCACTATTTGAACTTTTACTTCCCAAATGTGCTGTGAGCAATACTAGGATTTTTCTGTGCCTTTTTCTTTTCCTAGCTAATGAGAAGTACATACTTGGTTTTTTTCCGGATTTCTTCCACTAATTGTTTGATATGATCCTCCATGAACTCCATCTTTTCATTTTTTCGAGCATGTGCTTTCTGCAGTCTTACTATCCGCTCAATCAAGATAGTTTTGTCCACTTCAGGAAAATGATCAACTACTACTGAAGAGCCAGTGTTTTCTGGTGAACGATCTTCATTGCTGCTCCGAGCATTAAGGGACCCTGCCAAACCAAGTGTATCTTAATTGGATTGTCCAGTTTTAAGATTCTTCCCCCCCTTTGATTCTCCCCTCCCCAAGTGTGTATCTTCAGAAGGTCCTGTTTTGTCTCTGTTCAGAAACTGAAAGCATTCATGAAAGTTGCAGTTCTTTAAATAGAATTAATTTTGGCAAGAAAATTTTAAAAAAGTTGGAAATAGCAGCCATACGCACTTTGAACCTCAAGGTGAATATTTGATACTAATTATAGATCACACAGATTATTGGAAAGTTCTACACCAAGAACTAATAATTTATCTTTAGCCTGAAAGTTTTATAGAAAAAATAAATTTTAAAGCAACAGGGTCAACCTGTATTGCATAAACTGAGTCTTCATTTGTGTATACTCAACTTTCAGACAGTACTTTTAAATCACCAAAATCTTATTCAGAGGAATTTAAAAAGTCCTTAGAGATGGAAGTTCAAAATCTTCAAGGATTACTTAAGTTTTCCACCATAGCCTCACAGAGCCACAATTGCATTTCATGCAGAATTTGCAAACTAAGCTGGTTTTCAGAAACCTCCCTGACTCCGCTTGTTCTGTTTGTGTGTTCATTTTGCAATAAAGAACATATGGGTCTCATTTTTTGTGGGACTCTTGGGCAGAACGACCGAGATATGGAAAACAGAAAGAAACAAAAGAACATTAAATGTCAGCAAAAGAAGAAGAAAAAAGAATCTTATGACATCCAAAAATTGCTTGGGTATGAAATCGCCTACAGATAAATGAAGATGGTATTCTTAAAAAACTGAAAATATAGCAGAGTCAGCTTGTACTATCCTTAAAATATCAGCAATGGTATGTCAGCAATTGCATAAAGTAATAGGGGATCTCAGGAATGAAAGAGCAGGGAAGCTCACACAATAATTATTATTGGCTAAAAAATAGTTAGGCTTGGAAAATTCATCACAACAATGTGTAGGTGAGTCAAGTATAGAAAATTGAAGTGTACAAACGGCATATGAATATAACACATTATATACATAAGCAATTTTGAAATTATTTGCATTTATCACCTTGACTTAAAAGTATTGCCATTTATGAATACATTCTTATACCTGTACAGTACACCATTTTCAAAATTTGCCTAAATTTATCCCACGAGATATTAGCGTGAAATTATTTTGGATCACAGAAACATTATGCTTTCAGGGAAAAATCAAGACAGGTAGTTACTACTGATTTTGGCTAACTGGAATTGGGCTTCATAAGAAATTCAATATTTACGTATTCAAGTATGTATGCCATGAACTGTAAGAAATTGTTAACAATTGCTGGGGAAGAATGTATCTTCATGACAGATTTTACAGCTGTAGCTTATGTTATTAGCATTAGCATAGCTTTGTTTCTTCACAAACCCAGCAAAATAACTCACCTGATGAGCTGGAACGACTCCCCATGCTGCTGACTTCTTTATCACAACTGCCATTTTCAAGGTTATCCAATTTTCTTCGTGCTAATGAAACAAAACATAAGATCTTTGATGCAAAGCTGATGTTTTAATTCCTAGTCAAATACACACCACAGAAGCCAATGTTTGAGAAATGTTAACCTTGCTGAAGTTGCTTGGTGAGATCTTTAAGATTTGCAGCATGCTTTCTCTTCTGCGTCGTGAGTTCATCTTTTAATTCCACTGCCTTGGTGTTCAAGTCTGCAAATGATTTCTGTTGAGATGCCAATTCCATCTCCAGCATCTGGACCTTATTTCTGTGGAGCTCATCTTCTTTCTTCAACTTGTTTTCCTGAAAAATGACATAAAATCAGCATTTTCTTTCCACAGTATTTCATATAATTTAAAATAAAAGAGATTCAAGATCAATTTGCAAAATTTGGTCTGTTGAATGATTTGTCTGGTTTGTCATACTCAATTTGTTCCAGGCCAATAGATTGTTCCTTGAGCTTCTTTTTAGCAACATGGATTTATTATGGAAAGCGGAAAACAAGCACAATTGTTATGTAGAAATTTAATCTTTAGAGGGTGGTTCAGGAATGACTATTTCATTTTAATAAGGGTTTCTGTATGGACTGTAGAGCAGAAAACATTCATACTAAACTAAGTAATAAGACAGAATAAAATAAGACTTTTTAAACCAATGTTGGTCAAAATTGGTAAACAATATATAGAATAAAAATATTTGCTGCCTGCTTGAAGTCATTTAAAGGGATAATCTCCCATGGGAAGAGATTCAAAACAAGGGCTTCCCAGATCTTGCAAATCATAAAGCATATCCTAAACCCTAAAAGCAAAAGTTGCATTTTGCAGGCTAACTATTTATTATCCATTGGCAGTCCATAGTTCCTTACATCCACAAAGGAATTAAAGTTTATTGTCATGTTAGGCTTTATTGAACAAATGGAAATGAAGTGCAAGCAAGATATGATCCCTATTGTTAAGGAGAAAACTGAACTCTATGATTCATGTGAAAACTATTTAAAATGGATCAAATTCACTTAGGAGGAACCAAATGCAATTTTGGGAGTGCTCCTTGACCCACAGCAACCACAGGCTTTTCAGGTAGTGTTTATGGAGGAATAATGAAATATTTCACTAGTACTTCATTTTACCAATTCATCTCTTGCTTGATTAGCAAGTTCCAGCTGATTCTGAGACTCTCTCTCCATGAAGGTTAGCTTATCAAGCTGCATCTGTAATGAGTTGGTTTCTGACTGGAGTTGGGCATTCTTCGTAGTTAGCTTTTCAGTGAACACTAACAGCTCAGATTCTCTTTTCCGGCTGCCATCTATGTCCTTCTGGAAGTCACTAAGCAGAGTATTCAGACTATCCACTTCTTCCTTCCAAGAGTTCATTTCTTGTTCATCTCTAAATCAAATATATATTTTAAAGAGTAAAATGGAGAGCAAACCAAGCAAGCAAAGATCTCTTTCTGGTTTAGCTCTACTGGGCAAATACAAATTGTACAGCTGAAAATACATTACCAATACCTGCAGAATACCCTTATCCCATCCTAATTTCTTTTGCTTAAAACAGACAATAAAAATATATCGAATCGAACAATAGTTAACCAGTTACACTAGTCTGGACCAAGTATTGGTGTGTGAAAACTTGCTCCAAATATAAGGTATTTATTACCTACTTAAGCAAGTAGTCATAGAAACCTAGAACATGAGGTGATTCATAGCAATTAAATAGTTTTAACTTCTGAAGGAAAATGTATTTGATGGCAGGAATCACTTCTAATATTAGGATGTTACACACACCAGCTTCAAACTACAAGCACGCCAACAATATTTTGTGGAAATGGGTTTCAGTTTTAATTGGCAAAAAATCTTATGTTACACATAGCAAATCCAAAGGGAAATTGGTTGACACTGAAACTTTCCAGATAATTATCATTTATAAAACCTGTGAACTATCTATTGTGGTTCTCCAAATATATAATAGTTACCTTTATTTAATATGTTATGAAATACACAGAAAAGTTATAGTAAATTATCAATTGTATTTAGATACGCACAATAAGATAGAATAAAACTTATCTTTGCAAATGTTACTGAAAAGATATGTGATTTTAACTTTTTAAGAATGATTCATTTTAAGTTTGTAAACACACACAAAAAAGAGAATGCTTATCCTTCTTATTCCAAAAATGAGATCATATCATTTCAAATAGCTGAACTAGCCAGAATTTGTAGCCCTGAATAAAGGCACATGTATTTATATAAATAAAATAACAAAATCCTAAATAATTAAAGATATATAAAATAGAAATCATTTTTATCTTTAATATTAGCCTAACTATAACATTTTTTTCTTTTGAACGTGCCATTACAATAATTTAAACACAAAGCTACATTGCATTGCAACAAGTTTTAGAAATATTAAACAATAGCATTCTGACTTTGAAATATCCTGGTTTTGTGTTCAAAACAATTATTTCATATTCAAAACACAAACTGCTTCAAGCATTTTGAAAATGGTTAAATCAGATCATTTTTGAACATGAAATTTGCAACGAAGTGGTATTTGTGATGTTACATAATTAAGTTGATTTTATTTTTAAAAATCACTGTTTATTATTGTGGAAATTATTTTGTTGCACCAGATAGAATGTTTCAAACTGAATGCTCCACAAAAAAAAATTCCCATTGTTTAAAATAAAACAAAGAATTAAAAATTTAACCATTGTACCTTTGATGTTGCTCCTGCAGCTGGTCTATGGTTTTTACTTTTTCCAGCAAATTATGAATCTCAGCTTTCTGTCGATTAATAAGTTCTCTGTATTTTGATAACTCATCTTCTGTTCTCAACCGTTCATCTTCTAAACACTTGACCTAATAAAGAAACAAAGCAATTCATCAGCATAAATAGCATTTTATATATTTTATTAGTTTTTCAGGGCATTAAAATATGTTGCTGAACAGGCATGCTAGATAATATTCAGCCTACTTTTTTTTTCTTTTTCTTTTCATTTACTGCTTTCTCTTCCAAGAGATTCCAGAACTATTTTGGAAGTTTGCACTTTCATCTCGCAAAATAAGTTAACTTGATAAATCTCGATTTGTCAAAAGAAGCCAAATATGAGCTGTCAATTATAAGGTGCCTTATTTTAATTAACTATTATTCATAATACAGACATAACACTAAATTACAATTAATCTAAAACTGAGGAAGCTTTGAATCTCCTCAATTTTACAAGAGAAAAAAATGGATTACTGTATGAGACCTGGTCATTCTAGAAATGAAAAACTCAATTGACTTGTCAATGAAATGTAATCATTATGATGACACAAGAAAGAATTCACATTTGGGAAAACGTATGATCGTTTGTTAGGAATTTTTGGTGTGTGTTGGTTTTAGGCCTCCAAATTGGAGAAAACTTTTCCCACTTTTGCTAAAACAGGGGTGGGCATGGCCATCATGTGACACATCTGGCCCACAGGTTCAGTTTGACACCCCTTTGAACAAAAGTTCAAAGAAAATAATATCCTGGGCCTTGGCAAAAACTTAAGGTTTATGGCAAGCGCTCTCCCATATTGAACAGTGGTGTACGGCTGCAGAGAATAGGCCCTCCAGTAGTATCACAGATGCTGTTCCCAATAAAGCAGATGAAAATATTGTATTTCTAGCACTAGGCAAAGGTGCAATTAATCCAACAATGTTGTATTGTTAGCTGCAATATTTTGCATTTACATATTTATTGCATAAACTTTTATTTAAAAATTGGATTTCATTTTTAAAAAGGGTTACTAATCTTTCATCCTTATCTCCCCAGCCCTTGAATTTGCATAATGAAGAAAAATGAAGCCGTGAAAGTTCAAATAGCAACAATTAGATCAACATTAGCAGCTGGTGATTCTGTCAAGCTTTTGAACACTGAAATATTTCACAAAGCTATCCACTGTTATTTGAAGACTCTGCTTCATATTCAGGGAGGCCACATTTTTCAACAAAAGAATAGGAAATGAAGGTTGCTACAATATGTTGGGACTTCAGCAATACATGATAATTATATGGAATGCATAAAATTAAATAGCTCATAAAACCAAATACCTTTTCAATTAACTAGACATTTTGAACTGTCCCTAATTTTGCTTATAAACATTGACTTTGTAGGCGGAGTTTGGCTCACTTTTATGATAATTCTTGGATTTAAACTCAGAAAAGCTAAGCATTGCCCTTATAGCTGTACTACAATTTCAGAAGTAGCTTAATTGCCATAGAAAAATTAACTCTTCCACATGTGAATTCTAGAAGATAAAACTTTTTAGAGTTGGGGTCTCCAACCTTGGCAACTTTGGAAATTGAAGTCTGCCAGGCTTAAAGTTGCCAAGGTTGGAGACCCCTATTTTAGAGTTTATAGTTTCATATATGCTTTCAAGTCCTAATTTGCAGAAGCAAGAACTCTTAAAGAATTAACTATTCGACAAGTACATCTGCATTAGACCCTTGCACTGTGGGTTGCCTTTCAATTTGCTGCTCTCTAATTTGTATTTGATATTCAAATGATGACACTGAGTTAGGTCATCTCTGGGCACACGGTTAAGTAAAATCAATTCATTGAGAACACTCAACAGTACATCTCTTTCTTTGGTTATTCATCAAGGGCTTTTGCTGTTGAGGTTCTTTCCCTGTAGTTTTAGGGCTCGACTCTGGAGCCTTTCTATCTCTGACTCTGGATGGAATTGCTCTCCCACTGTTCATGTGCAATTTAGGGCACTCAAAACCCTGGCTACACTGAAGGGTTGCTTTTCATTACCCTCTACCTACCCTACCTACCTACCTATTGTGAGCACAATATAGGGTCACAATGCTGAGATGCACAGCTGTATATTTTCAAAAAATAACTAAACCATATGTACAACCATGTTAAAGAATCCTTGACATCACCATCCTCCTTACAGCTAAATTCCATTTTCTTACCTTTGTCCTTAACGTTCGCAATTCATCCATGCCTTCCTTAAATGTTCTCTTCACATCTTCAAGTTCTTTTATCTTAGCATGATGGACCTTTGGAAGGGGGAAAAAAATACCAAGACATATCTCTGTTTAATTTGGAGAAATGATTTCAGCTTTCGTCCTGTTAGATGTGATTTTTATCAGATTTCTTTTTCTCATAATCTAGCAGCAATATTTAATTTTTATAAAAAAGCAAAAACCGATGCAAGTAATATATTTTACCTCTAGATGATCAGATTTCTCTTGCAATTGTTTCTCCAGTTCTCCTTTGGTAAGTCGAAGTTTTAGGTCCAATTCATTGGATTTAATTTCTTCAGACTCCTAACAGTGTCACAGATGAAAAGTTGAAAAAACATAAAGATAAGTTTAGGAAGCAGACTTAAATGCCCTCTCCAGAACCCTATATAGAAATAGCAATAGCAGTTAGACTTATATAACTCTTCACAGTGTTTTACAGCTGTCTCTAAGCTGTTTAGAGAGTCAGCATATTGCCCCCAACAATCTGGGTCCTCATTTTACCGACCTCGAAAGGACGGAAAGCTGAGTCAATCTTGAGCCTGATGGGATTCGAACTGCCAAACTTCAGGCAACTGGCAGTCAGCAGAAGTAGCCTGTAATACTGCACTCTAACCAATGCACCACCGCAGCTCATATCTATATAAATATTATCTCAACTATCTTGATGATGTAATTTATACATTAAAATATCCATCATATCATTGCACAATTTATTTATCTCTCCTTCATTTACAGTCAACCTAAAAGTTGTTTATTTTAGTAAGTCAGCTTTGGAAACAAATAGCTGCTTTCCATATCAGCAAGAAATAAGCAAAGTTACAAAGTCCCTGTGAGACCTGACACACTCCCTAACATTCTAAACATGTGAGACTTGTGGAATAACAAAATTCCTTTTGCACATTGCATTGAAAATGGGACAAATAGATGCAAATTTATGACAGAATCAAATTGAATAGCTGGAGCTGGACTTTGGAGATCTTATATCCCCTGCTTAAACAGGAGACTCTATACCATTTCAGATAAGTGTCTCTCCAGTCTTTTCTTAAAAACCTCCAGTGATGAAGCACCCATGATTTCTGAAGGCAAGCTGTTCCACTGATTAATTATTCTCACTGATAGGAAGTTTTTCCTTAATTCCAGGCTGCTTCTCTCTTTGATTAGTTTCCAACTATTGTTTGTCTTGTTTGCCTTCAGGTGCTTTAGAAAATAATTTGACCCCTCTTCTTTGTAGCAGACCCTCAAATATTAGAATACTATCATGTCACTCCTAGTTCTTCTTTTCTCTAGACTAGACAATGATATCTTGATCTATTAAGGATATAGCTGCTTTGAGCACTCAGCATTTCCAACAATAAGTGAGCAAGTTTAAAGACATCAGATGTTAAATCAAGAACATCTGTTTATTATCTGTGTGATGAATGACTATCTTCCTGGAAATAAGTTAGCATGGCTTTCCTGCCAATTATATTTAGCTCCTTTCAAGATCAGCTTGAATATTATTATTAATACTAAATAAGATTAAATTTAATAATACAAAAAAGATAATGAAGGTTTTTTTAAAGAATTGAGTTTACAATTGAGTAATTACAGAAAGTGGACTTCTCTTAGGTAGGACATAAAACTGTCTATTTTAGAAAATAATTTGATATTGAGAAAAGGTGAACAAGTGACAGTACATGACATTGTTATAAGTATTTGGCACAGGGATCAAGTCTATATTAGATTAAATTAACATGATCTTTTGTACTATCACATATAAACTGTGATATGTGTGTATGATACATCATTATTTTCAGTTTTAGACAGAATGATTACCCTTCTATATTGCAAGAAAATATTTATATGAAAGTAAAATTAGATCATACCTGATATGTTTTTATTATTTCTTGGCAATTCTTTCGTATCTGATCAGCTTCCTCCTTGGCTTGAGTTAACTTTGCTGTTGCTTCTTTAAGACGATCTTTGGTTTCCTAGAAAATGATTTAATAATTACTAACAGTAATTTAAATAAAAAAACATTGGTAAATTAAAATCCGCACTGAAAAGATAGCATTCTATTTCGATTCATGGTGGAACAGAAGGGTCCAATGAAAAGCTCCCAAATGCCATACATGTAGAATTTTTTATTTTCATTGTCATTATCTATCTTCTTGTCCAGAATGTTTAAAGTGACATAGATAAAAAATAAAAATAAATGCATGGAAAGTAATACGATCAAAATGGTTAAATTATCTTATTTTCAAGTATCTTTATCTTATTTTAAAAGGGCCAAGAAAAGACCCAAGTTTCCCCAAAAAGTTGTGTATCCATTCAGTTAACTTACAAACTTAAAAATTAAATAAAAAACTAGACAAGAAATCCCTAGAAAAGCAAATGTTCTTAAAACCGTCATAGGTCTTTTATACTGACCTTGTGTAAATCCACTTCAGCCTTTAATTTGTTTTGAGCCCATTTTACTTTGATCACATAAGAATTGACTTCTTCTTTTAATTTTTCAATATCTCGTGACATTCTGGTGGTTTCGTTTTCCTTTATAAAGGATAATTTTAGAATACTGATGTTAATTGAGCCTATATGGACTAATAAAAAGTTTAATTTATCATTCCGCAAACAATAAATGTAATCATAATGGTTTAACCAAAGTAATAAAATAATTGGATTTTCTTAATTTTTAAGAAATCTACCTGTCTGCATCTATAGGACTAGTGACAATGGAATATTAATTCCTGGAAGGACTTGAATGTACAATGTGATGTGATTGATATTGTAATGTTAACCAAGAAATTGCAGAATTGTAAGTGGATGTTTAACTTACCATATAAATGTCGATTAAACCTTTTGGGTACCGGTTCCATGGATAAAGGTTTTCCGCGGACCGGAAGAGGTATGGTTTTGTATGCTGCCTGGAGCATCACTTGTTTGTGTGGACCAAGTCTGTTGCTGGTCCATGGAGTTGGTCTATAGATCGGGGATTGGCAATCCCTGAATTAAACTATTTCTGCAGATGGCA
Organism: Bungarus multicinctus; assembly: GCA_023653725.1. Taxonomy (NCBI): domain Eukaryota; kingdom Metazoa; phylum Chordata; class Lepidosauria; order Squamata; family Elapidae; genus Bungarus; species Bungarus multicinctus. Next base: position 57,725,588 of record CM042844.1, read on the forward strand.
ATTTAGTCTTTGCTTGAACATAGTCAATAAAAACAATTTTGCCACCTCTTTCAGTAACTGATGCTAATGCTAATGTCAAAGCTACATATGTTACCATAAAATCGAATGGCTATCATATCTGAATTTATTAAAACATTTGTTCTCTTTTCTTTTTTTCTGACCTTAAACTATCTCCAGTGTGTAAGTCCTTTTTTCCCCTATTTTAAGAAAAATAAATCTTACATTGAAAAAAATATTGCAAAGGTAGAAGGGAGGTATTTACTTATGCAAATCTGCCTTCTGACTTTTTCTTTGTTAGGCTTTTTCTTTGTTATGAACCACAAACACTTTTAACCTCACATATAAACATGCCTTTAAACATAATTTAGACTGCACATAATTCAAATTTCACCATTTGGGGGCAGCAAATTCCTGACTATATTGAAAAGTATGAAGTAACTTTTTTTTTTCAACTCATCGCTTTACAATACCATAGCTTTCTTTGCTTTATGGTAAAATAGTTCAAATTCTGGAAAATATTAGTTACCTGAATAAAATTAAGAGGATCAGGGAAACTATCTTCTAATTTACATGACATATCAAGAACAATAGGGTCTTATTGCCAGCAGTATTTTATAGGTACCTAGGCTTAGTTCCTTTTTCCATAAATTAAGACAAATTAAATACAGATAGAAATACACAATTTGAGAACATCATTTATTTGCTTAAATCAAAATAAGCAGTATAATGTCATGAATGTCAATATACTTGACGATTGTGGATATTTTATACCTGGCTGCCAGCTTGCTATAAGGAACTTTCTGCTCTTCTCCTGAGATTCTTTTAATGGCAAATAGATAGATAGGTAGGTGGATGGGTAAGTATTCTAGGCAGATGGACAGATATAAAGCCAGCATCTTTCAAGTTGAGGAAGGCTCAAGTGGCAGATATCTGAATTCCATAGCTTTCTTGAAAAATATCCCCATGGTTTGAATTGTGGGTAATCAGTAGTTCTGTCCATAGGAATCAGTCTGTGTTTAGGCAAGCTCCTCCATTCATGGTAATTGTTTTCTTTAAGTGTCCCTAAAAGAATCCATTTTATCACAGATATAGATACAATATATGCCGAAACTTTTCTTGTCTGTTTCAGTTTATTGTAACTCCTTTCAGCACACTATGTCTCTTTTCAGCACACTACACGGTATCATCATTTTTTGCCTATTTTTTGGTATTTAAGGTGACTATCAAAAAAACGCCAATGCAAATAGCATACCTTGCTTTCGAATAGTTGGTGCAATCTTGCTTTTTCCTGGGAAAGCTGCTTGATTTTGTTAGTATGCTTTTCAATATCTTTGTTTGCATCTCTCAGTTTTCTTTCAAGGATTTCCTTTTCCTTCCTGAGGTCCAAAGATTCCTTTTCTCCTCTAACATACTTCATGACCATAGCTTCCTTTTCTTGACGGGCTTCTTCACATTTCTTGTTTGCCTTAGAGTATCAAATATTACAGGTTTACCTTTAGACATTAGAGCAATATTTGTTTTTGCCTCCAAAAAAAGTTAAAAAAAACAATTGAAGGACTACAAAATACATAGTTTTCTACAGAAAATTGAAAGGAACTTGTTTCTATTAACTTGGCTCCAAGCAAAGTTGGAATAGAACAGAGGTCCCCAACCTGTGGGTTAGGGTTAGGCCCACTACAAGACCTTGGCCTGTTGGCCACTGGGCCGTATGAGTGGCTGGTCAGTGCATGCATGTGTGTGCACATGCATACCTCACTCTCACTAGGGTCGTGTACATACTCATGGGCCACTTTGCGTCACGCACATGCTCAAGACCCATTTGTGATACACATACTCAAAGCTCCATTAGCATGCGCACATGCATGCATAAAAGTGCCTGCCTCCACCACCCCCGTCCCGGGACGCCAACCCAGAAATTCTGGGGAACTCTGGAATATACAACATAAACATGTGGTGGGGCAAAATAGCTTTCTTTAAGCTAGGAAATTATCACCTGATTAATTACCTGATCTGTACGAAAGGCCATCTCTTTGTGCAGTTGCTGTATAGCATTTTTTGCAGCAGCATCCTGAGATACAAGTTTATCTTTAACTGTTTTAGCTTCTTTCTGGAGGTCATCTATTCTCACTTCCAACTGTAAAGGAAAAACAAATACTAATACGTATAGATATATGTAAATTACATAATATGTAAAACTTGAAGAAAGGTCTTAAAAACTGAAACATTAGAAGCCATAATTTCTGCATTTATGAACCTTAGAAAAAGGTTTAACGTAAGAATTTAAAAACAGGAGCCCAACATACCAAGATGAATCTGACAAATTCTGCATCGATAACTTATTGAGCAATAAATTATATTTAAAAAAAATAGTTTTGGAACAGATTGAATATCTATATAGGATCTAGGCCAGAGGTAATATTCAGCAGGTTCTGACCAGTTCTGGACAACAGGTAGCGGAAGTTTTAAATAGTTCAGAGAACCAGCAAATACCATCTCTGACTAGAGATTTTATCTAGACTGAAGGGGGTTCAGAAATTTCAGAACCACCAATTGGAAAGCAAAGAAACATTTACATGCAATATGGTAAGAGAAAGGAATAAAACATTAAAACATCATTTTAAATGTGGTCCAGCAAGGCTTGAATTGTCACTTCCTTTCCTTTCAGAAAACTCTGGTCTGCAATTGAAGAAAAAAATTACTGCAATTTAGTCTATCAGAAAAAACAGTGATCTTAGACTGCAAAAAGACTAATCTGAAATCTAATTGTCTGAAGAACAATTTAGGACTACAAATAGAAATACACTATGTATTTCTAAGTAGAAATACATGTAGTGTATTTCTACACTATGTATTCCTAAGGAAACTTGGATTAGCATAAAATTCTTACCTGTCTAATTATATTGAGATGTTGCTTTTCAGTTTCTGTTCTCTTCTTCAGCTCATCCTTTAAGTTGTCCTTTTCTGAACAAATTTCCAAAATTAGTTCCTGATGCTTCTTGTTTTCTTTAATCAATCTATCCATTAAAACAATTAAAATAATTGATCAGGCAATGTAAACAGTAGTGAACACAGCCTTCTTGTCCTATTTGAAATTGCAACACAGACCAAGAGATTTATTTAAGATGTGTGCATTCCCCAAAAGCAATAAAATAAAATTAAACTCCCACAAGTTGAAATGGTCTGATAAAAGGCCTGGTAAAGAAGACCTAGTCTTTAAAAACAGAAATCCATAGATCCAACTATAACCTTCAAGGAAAAGCATTCTGGTTGGTTGCATGAATTGGCATTTTTTTAATGAAGTTGCAGGGTGTCCATTTAATTGGAGCATGTTGCATAGGTAAACTATTTTTCCTCCCTGGACTTCTGTGTTACCACAATCATTTTTGGTAATCTAAAGAGGGTAGTAATCAAATTTTCTGTGCTAAAATGGGGTTGCTTGATGATGCACTTGGTCTTACAGTTACCATTATGTTCTCTGTTTATGAGTATGTCTAGGAAGGATAGTATGTCAGTGTTTCCTTCCTGTCTTGTGAATTCAATTCTACGCGACATAATTCTTAGAAGCTTGGCACTCTGACAAACTCACAATTAATAGCCATATAGAATTTTTTTTTTCAAAATTCAAAAGCAACAACAACAGCTCAAAGGAAGGACCAGATGGCCCAGTACACATCCTCATTAACCAACTCCCAAGATAAGTATGGAACCAGTATCTAATCACAACAAGCACCAGATAATAGCTTGCCAATAGAAGAAACAATGCCACCGATCCTGCCCAAACCCACATAAGGCTGGTAGGACACACTGTATCTCTCCCATGTCGAAGTGCTGATGATGTTACCTAGTCTGACAACAAAACATCTGTTAGAAGAAAGCCACAGTCAGAGGACATTAAGAACCCAGTTTAATCGCTATCTTCACACCAAAGTTACCTTTTAGATTCAATTACTTTTAAGAAAACAAAACAAAAAGTTAACAAATGCAGTGATTCACATAATAAGTGCGGCACGAAAACTCGTAAAATGGGGCAAAATTCACTTAACAAATATTTCACTTAACAACATAAATTTTGGGCTCAATTGTGATCTTAACACTACCTATACATTAAAGAAATTGTCTGGACAGAAAAAGCTAGATAATCATATAAACAACCAACACAATCTGGGCATCTAGAATAGCTACATTCATGGCAAAACTAACATGTTTGGAAATATATTTGAACGATTAAACTAGAAGACCAAAAAAGAAAAAGAAAAAAAAAAGGAAGCAGGATCCTGCGTTGCTTCTCAAAAATTCACTATCTGGGTTGACTTTGGGTTCTGCTAATTACATAAATTTGTTATTATAGAATGGCTAGTACATATTAAGTATGTAAAAATAAAAAGTTGAAGCTGTAATATTATTATGTTATACTATTGCACTAAAAAAAGTCTGTTCTTTCTTTTTCCCCCGTTAGCCTACATCTCTTTCTTTTCCTGTTTCCTTTTCCATTTTTGCACTATTTTCATTTATATTTTACACTTTGATAAGTCTAATAAAAAGTTTTCAAGTTCACTATCCGGGCTCTGCAAAGTGCTTCAGGTGAAAGTAGCAATACATTTGATTAACCCAAGAACATTTATTTATATTTAATGAATTTATATACCTACCACTCAATCTATGACTCAAGATGGCTAAGTCAAATCTAAGATATAAAAATAAATCACTCAATGGCTAAGTCAAATCTAAGATATAAAAATAAATCAATCTTCTTGGATCCAATTTCCTTGAAAAATTCATGAAGTACATGCTCATAGGGAATCACAATATCCATTTATTATCTCTATTTTAAATTGCAACCATGTCTAAAAATGTACAATCATTATAGATTTCAGTTGACTGTGCATATGCTACTATGCAATAAATGCTTTTAATAGGCGGACTGTGTGTTATGTTTTATCTTTTGGTTGCTATGCTTTAGCAACTGTTGTGTTTACTTCTAGGTTTTAACAGTATCATTTCAACCTTTGAATAAAGGTAATTTCATAGTTAAGAATTAGCTATGAAGCTCCAGGGACAACTACAACTTTGGTCAAACATAAAACAGAAGATACAATAGTGACTTTGCAAAGGGCTTCATTTCATGAAATGAAATGTTAAACTAAATTCTTTCTAGTTACCCCTTTTATTGCAAGTTCATCTTGTATAGCTAATTATCCCTATATAACCTTAATTCAAGGTTAATGTAAATATATACGTACTAAGTTACACGAATTGTCCCATCCTATGACAATGCAGCTTAGCAGTTGCGCTTCATAATTCTAGGCAGCCTTTGTTGTTTTAGACTACAATTTATTTCTTAACCAAGTACTTAGTATCCCATCACAGCAAAGGAAATGCTTGATAATGCTTCATTTCACTTTTCTATGCAGAGTATCTCATCAGCAAAAATTACACTGAAAAATATGACTAACACAGAAATTGGGCTGACATTGCCCAATTTTTGCAGATTAAGAAACAACTTGGCCTTCACATTCCCAGAGTTACCTTAAGGGATTTCTAGATCTCAAAATTTCAAAAATATTTGTCCAACTGTCAGTTTCAGTATGATCATATCATTACGGTTCTACAGACAAAACTTTAAATCCATTACAGATCACAAAAATGTTTAAGAGGCAGCTATTAACGCAGTACTCACTTCTTTATTATGTGCTCTTGCTGTAAATATTTATCTTGAATGCATTTTTCAAATACAGCCAATGTAGTCTTGGTATTGCACATTCCATTTGAAAGTGTAGGATTTTTCAACAAATCTGTTGACAGGAGCTCAGATTCAATTTCTTCTAGCAAAGCCTCCTGAGAGGAAGCATTCTCTAGATTTGAGATAAGGTTCTTAGTGTAATCCGTGTCATATGGGCTCTCTGAACAGACCCCATAAGGTCTTTTCATGTGATCTTGAAATAGATCTGTCAAGGATTGATTTTTGTCCTCAGTTTTCAATGCCAGTTGTTCACCTTGTCCACTGGGCAAGCAATCTGCTTCCTTGGATTCTTTTACTTTCAACTCACAACAGACTCCATTAAAATTTGGAGCAGGTTGTGCTTCAATTACATCTTCATCTTCATTTAAATCAATAGATGGTGAGGTGGAATCCAATATTAACTCTTTGCTTTCTATGCTTAAAGTGCTTTTTTCACATCTTGTGTCTGCAATATGTACATCATCCTGAATATCATACTTTTTGTCAGCTTCTTCAATACTTGGTAAGTCGGAAGATTCATTATCAGTCTTTGATAGGTTGACCATCCTTGGACTATTGTGCTGTTCTGGTAAGTGCTCATCCATCTTTCCACCAAGAATCTAGAAATAAAATAATCCCTATTACCATATAGACAAACAAAAGGTACTATAATCTATGTACTAAGTAAAGCATTCTGCTGATTTTTAAATATTATGGCAGTACTTGAAAATTAGTTCCATTAACTGAAAGACATGAATATTTTTTTAATCTTTTAACCTCCTTTCATATCCCATTATCACACATCACTGACACAATCCAACCAGAAGAAGGGGGAAAAACCCACATTTATTTATGCAAATCATTGGCCAATTAAATAAATTACCCATATTACCTAAGCCAATCATAGTTGTTACCTTTTTATATAAATATGATGCAAACCAGGAAACCATCCTGAAAGCAATGATGGTGAGAGCAGCATCCACACCCAGATGACTATTTGGATACATGTCCAATTTACCTGACTGCTAATTATGCAATTTATTCTTGCTCCAAAACCTGTTCAGCCTCTTCCTATCAACCTACCCACTTCCTTTGCAGGATGGGATATCTGGATTTAGAATTGCTGCTTCAATTTCATCAAAGGGACCATGGTGAAGTTCCTAGGTAGCTGCAACTTGTTTAACACAGGAGACGTAGTAATAGCACCTGCCAAAACAATGGCTTCAACACTATCCCTCTCCTTCTTGCCCTAAAACACTGTATATGCAAGCAGGAAGAAGGCAGGTCTCTTCAAAGAAGAATTTCAAGGAAGACCCCAACAAGATATGTTCTTTGACTTCTCCAAAACATTCAAACCTAATGATTAGTCGAGAGAAAATGTTAATCCTATTCCAATACCAAATTTAACCAAGAGTTTGACTTGACTTTTACCTGGCACAATAAAAAGATAAAGTGTGCTCCCATAGAGTGGGTCTTCTCGGGGTGCCACTGGCTGGATGGCTGGTGACCCCGAGAGTGCGAGCCTTCTCATTGGGGGCAACCTCCCTCTGGAATGAATTGCCCCCGGAGATGAAGACCATCCCTGACCTTTTGACCTTCCGGTGCGCGTTGAAAACACATTTATTCCACCACGCCGGTCTGGCCTAGGGTTTTTTCGGTTTTTAAATTGGTTTTAATCTCTTTTTAATCCCCTATTCATCTTTATTATTTCACAGCTATAAGATATAATCCTTTTAATTGCTTTTAATTGTTGAACTGTTGTTGTGTTTTTTAGTCTGGCTGTACATCACCCTGAGTCCCGTTGGGAGAGGGGGCGGTATATAAATGTAATAAATAAATAAAGTAAGCCAAGGAAGATATAATTATAAGATAGGTTAATATATATTTTTTCCAATAACTAGTAGTATGAAGCTTAATTTTTTTTACCACTGAACATTTATTTCCTTGGTTTGTATTGCACATGGTAAAGTTCCAAAGGATGTTAGATTATTCACATTGAAAACTCAAAAAAACTTGTATGCATTGCATTATCTACATTTTAATGAGAACACTGTGTTCCCAGTTGCAGCTAATGAAGGGAATCAGGGCCCTTTCTTCCCCTGTAAGCCATGCAACTCACGTTGCTCCCTTCTCCGTTCCTCCCTACATGTCCTAGGAAAAAGAGGGGGTTGGCCTGGGTCTTCCTCCAAATTCCCTCTCCCTTGCTCTACCTCTACCTGCTCTGCCCAGCCAGCCTTTGCCTTCCCTAGTTTCTTCCATAGCCAACAAAGTCACACTCCCATTCCCTGTCAGCTGCTCGGCCTCCCCCTCCGAATCAGATTCCGACAGGGCCATGACACAAAGTGCTAGCATCTTATCATTATTTTATATGATTAAACACAACTGATCTTCCCTGAACCCCAAAACTCCCTACTTGCATAAACCCATACTGTGCTTTGGGCCTGAAATAAGAGGGAAAATGTTGAAGTTGTTGATTTGACAGTTCCCAATGCTATGTTTCCTAGAGCAGGGGTCTCCAACCTTGGCAACTTTAAGGCTGGAGGACTTTAACTGCCAACAAAGCTAGCTGGGGAATTCTGGGAGATGAAGTCCTCCAGGCTTAAAGTTGCCAAGGTTGGAGACCCCTGTTTTAGAGTAACAAAATATATACAGCAAATATGAAATCTCTTTGAATACTCCACATCTGACTAGCAAGCACAGAAAGACTTCTTCCTCCCTTCCTATTTCACAATGTATTAAAAAGTCTAAAGAACAAAGTAAACAGGATGCATTACAGCCAGCTCTTTAATGCTATGAACAAAACAGGATTGGCTAACAACACAAATTTCTTTGCTTTAAATATACGTGCACAGGTTGAAGAATTGTATTTCCCAGTAGCTTGAATACAAGACCTGCAGTATAGAAAAACTATTCCAAGCCCAATGAAAAATCAAGTTATTCTGCTTTCATAGTATATCACTTTTCATGTTTATCCTTTCATGCACTATTCCTGCTCTTTTAAAAAAAATGTAATAATTCCAAATAAAGTGAAGAGAATCTTATAGTAGAAATATTCAATAGATTTTCTTCAAAGTGCCTATACCATCCAAGAATGCTGGACTCCAGCATACATTATATGAATATATCTGGACAGGTCTCAGCTCTAGTTAGGAAAGTTCATATAAGTTTGAACTCTTCCTTTAAATGTTTTCCATTTATTCACATTAGATAGCACCATTTGTAAAAATAGTCAGAAATAATATTAAATAATTAAATGGCATCTCATCATCCCCAAATGTAGATTTGAAACCAATATGTTTTCTCAAATTTTACAGAAACATATTTAGTGCCAATCATTTTTTATGTATGGAATAACTGAATTGGAAATATTTGAAAATGATTCTTAAAATATTGTAATCTCCAAAATCCCAATAGATTTTATAGAAAAGGCTAAAAATTGATTTATTGATAAATAAAATTAAATTAAAAACAAAGTAATAATAAAATAAAATAAAACAAAACAAAATAAAATAATAAAATAAAATATGCTGAGGCAATACTATATTATATTGCTAAACTGTCTGGGTTCATACAGCTTAAACTAAGTTGCTGAATGGTTCTACCATATAAAAATATATACATAATGAAGACTTCTTCACCGAGGAGTTTAAATTGGTCCGAAGAAACTATGTCTCTTAAACATCTATTAAACTGGGAAAAGCATCTCTTTTCCATCACTGGTTGAAGTGACTGAAGCAATTAGCTTCAAAGCATAGAGCCAGAATACATCGGGAATGGGAACATCCATTCTTTCACTTCCATTCTTTTCTTCTTCTGCATCTTTATTGTCTTTTAATAAGCGGGTAATTCTTACCAAACTCCTAAAACTCTGTACATACTGTTAAAATACTATTTTTCTTTTAGAAAAAGGGGTAGTGGTCATGGGTAAGCATTTGAACTGTATAAGATCTTTATGACTTCATTACCATCTTTTGACTTTTTTGGGGAAAAGAAGCGTCCCTGTTTAAAACAGAACAGAATAATAGAGCTGGAAGGGGCCCTGGAGGTTTTCTAGTCCAACCTCCTTCCTCAAGCAGGAGACCTAAAGTATTCAGACAAATGGATGTCCAATCTCTTCTTAAAAGCCCCCATTGACGAAGTGCTCACAACTTCTGAAGACAAGCTGTTCCACTCATTGTTTTCACCGTCAATAAATTTCTCCTTAGTTCTAGGTTGGTTCTCTACTTGATTAGTTTCCATCCATTAGTTCTTGTTCTGGCTTCAGGTGCTTTGTAGAATACATTGTCCTTCTCTATCCCTTAGATATTGGAACACTGTTATTATGTCAGCCTAGTCTTTTTTTTTATTAAGCCAGACCAGAAGTCTTCAAACTTTTTAGTCTGAGAACCACATTGGACATTTGCAAATATTCATGGGCTTGAGGGGGTGGGAATCAATTTTAGAAATAAGCGAATAGAAGTTAATTAAATGAATTTGCATAATATGATATGACTCAGAACAGCAGCAAAAAGAAATGTGACAACTACAAAGAAACAATGCCAAATGATATAATATCAAACATTAGCAAACATAAAAACAGAGAAAAGCCATCCTGGACCAGGCCAATGCCTAACCAGTGGAAATCACTCCTCCCTGCACTCGCAGCTAAAGAAATAACTCTCTAGGCCAGCTTCCTCTTCCTCATCCAGGTGACCCTGACCCAGTTCTGAAGAGGCTTTCTTTGTAAAGGGAGGAAGGGGGAATGAGACAAGGAAGCCCCTTGAATCATCCCCACCAGCAAAGGAAGCAACCTTCCAGCTGGCTAGTTAGTTAGTACAAATTTGATGCTCCCCCTTCCTTGTCCAGCAACCCTCCAGCTGGCTCACCACTTCCATCCCATCAGAGAAATCGTGGGAATCCAACTTTCCTTTCAAAACAGTGATGAATACAACCTGCTCTTTTGGCCTGTGTGGTTTCGAAAGAACTGGAGTTCAAAACATTGGAGGAGCTGGCAAACTGCAAAGAACCTTCCGGAAAGCCGGATATAGCCCACAGGGGATTGGAAACTGCTAAACTGGACATATCCAATTCCTGCAAACAAGCCTCATACATTTTAGCCTCCAGTAAGCTAATCATTTTGGTTGCTCTTCTCTGCACTTTTTCTAGAATCTCAACATCTTTTTTTATATCATGGCAATCAAAACAGGATAAAGTGTTACTGTTGTGGTCTTACCAAGATATTATAAAGTGGTATTAACGCTTCATGTGATCTTGATTCTACCTCTTTGTTAATGCAGCCTAGGAATATGTTGGCTTTTTTGGTGGAGGCAATACACTGCTGGCTTATATTTAAGTGGCTCATCTACTAAGACAATTTAGACTCTTGTTTTTGCAACATATGTACTAGTCCGGAGAGGACGCGAACAAGGAAACCCAGAAGGCGGATGGGATGGCGAGGGAAGGGGAGACTTACTATGGCAAGCACGGAAATCCTGAATACACCAGATATCGTACCTGGGATGTAGAGAGTTGAAACACCACAGCACTAATAGCTTGGGGGACTCCCAACACCAGACTTGCTATGAGATCCAGGAGCTCAGACAGAACTGCCATTGAGCAATGGGAAGAAGGGTACATCAACAACAATCTCAGCTTGTATTTCTGCCCCAACCTATTCACAGAGTTCCTCATAACCAGAATCTGTATATATACAGATGTATACACTCTTTCCATTCACTGTCTATTTCCCAAAGGCATCCAATCCCTATTCCCTTCTTTAGTTCCAACTGGAGGTCATATACATACTATAGATGCGGAGGCCGGAACCGTCGCGGGAGGCTTTTGGGCGGCAGCGGCGGCCCCGTTTTCATCATTTACCCGAGGGCGGCGAGGGCGGCGTGGATTGGGCGTGGTACCCGGCGATTTACATCGATGCTGGTCACGGAGGAGCGCTGCCGGAGCCAGAGCCGACGAGGAGTCCGGAGCCGGAGCTGGAGTTGGAGCCGGAGCCGCCACGGGTGGTTTTTTGATGGCGGCGGCGATGGCGGCCTTGTCCGGTCAGGCTTCGGTGTTCCCATTTGCTCGGGGCTGGCGCGGATTCGGAGAGGTGCCCGGCAATTTTTATCAGACTTGGAGACGGAGGGGTGTTGCCGGGGCCAGGGCCGACGCCGTGGGCAGTGAGAGGGCCTGCGACGAGACCGAAGAATGTGGTCTGCGCCAAGCGATGGGCCCTCCGCAAGGCCGGATACCAGCTACCAACGGGATGCGGGGCCGAGGTTTGACGTTGCCCCCCCGGCCCCAACAGTGGAGGCGAGGGTGGAGACCGGAGGGGGCATGGACGTGCCCCGAGTTGTTTCGACCTGGACTCGGGCCCCGGCCGGTTGGCCCGCAGCTGTGCTGGTACCAGTTAAGGAAGACTCAGTCTAAGATATTATCGTACTCTATAGAAGATCTGTGGGCCCTGAGATATGTCCGCCTTTCTCAGAAATGGCCCTCCAACCTCTCTAAGACTTATCTCAAGGACGGATCTTGGGATTCGGAGAGATGGTGGGGTCGTAGGAAGCGTGGGAGGGAGGGTTGTTTACAATTTTTAACTAGATTTTTAAAGGGGTTAGGGGTGTCCGGGCAGGGGTTGGGGGACAACTCGCCTGGGGCTGGGACCAGGCCGCGGGTTGAGCGCTGCCGGGAGGGTCTGGGTCCGGATGGGGCTGTATTGAGGATGGGGGGCTGTGCCGGGGAGGGTGAGATTAGAGCTATTAGTACGGTGAGCGGGAGAGGCAGGTTTGGCGGTTATAGGGGGCCATATTTTGTACTGGGAGCGCGTCCCCGCTGTTTGTCTGCTGTGGCGCGCTCCTGTTCCCCGGGGGGTCTGAGCGATCGGGCCCTGGGCCTTCGGCTGATGTTATGTAATGCCAGGTCCGTCATTAATAAGGCCCCCCTCATTCATGATTTGATTTGTGAGGGGGGTGCGGACCTGGTGGGTATTACCGAGACCTGGCTGGGACAAGAGGGGGGAGTCCCTCTGGTGGAGATATGCCCAGCCGGGTTTCGGGTTTTCCGAGGGCCCAGGGGAGGGGAGGGGGGGTTGCGGTGGTTATTAAGGAAGATCTGTGTCCGAGAGAATCCACTGTTTCTCAGACGACTGGGTGTGAGTCTCTTTTCGTGAAGTTCAGTCCCAGGGTACAGGTGGGCTTGTTGGTCGCATACCTGGCTCCCTGCTATGAGGCATCGGCCCTGCTTGAGCTCCTTGAGGTCGTAGCCGGCGTGGCGGTTGAGACCCCCAGGCTTATGGTCATAGGGGATTTCAACCTGCCTTCTGCCGGCGGTGCCTCGGGGACTGCTCAGGAGTTCATGGCTTCCATGACAGCCATGGGCCTGACCCAGTTAATTCGGGACCTACTCATGTGGGAGGTCACACCCTGGATCTGGTTTTTGTCTCTGATCAGTGGCAGAGTGATCTGGGTGTAGGGGATATAGTTATTGAACCCCTGTCATGGACTGATCACTCACTCCTGAAGCTCGACTTCCGTTCCGCACCCCCTGGCTGCAGGGAGGCGGGACCGCTAAAATGGTACCGCCCCAGGCGCCTGATGGACCCAGATAGGTTCCTGACGGAGCTTGGGCCATTTCCCGAAGCTCACACACACGACTCGGTTGAAGGCTTGGTCGCCACCTGGGATAGGGTGGCTGCTGCCGCCCTTGACCGGGTCGTGCCCTTCCGGCCTCTGACCTGGTGCCGATCCCAGGTGGCTCCTTGGTTTTCTGAGGAGCTAAGGGAGATGAAGCGCTGGAAAAGACGCCTAGAGAGTAGTTGGAGGGCTAGCCGCTCTGGGTCTGACCGAACACTACTACGATCTTATATTAAGACGTATTTAGTGGCGATAAGGATGGCGAGGAGGTCTTACCTCTCCACCCTTATTGCGTCTGCGGAAAACCGCCCAGCCGCCCTGTTTAGGGTGACCCGCTCCCTTTTGGAGGTGAGAGCGCGGGAGGACCCCTTGCAGGGGCGGGCTGAGGAGTTTTCTAGGTTTCTGCAGGACAAAATTGCTCAGATCCGGGATGAGCTGGACTCCGACTGGGCATCTCCGGGCAGGGGGGCAGGGGTGGATATCGGTGAGGTCAACTGAGTTCGATCCTGTTACCTTGGAAGACGTGGACAGGATACTGGGGGGGCTCAATGCCACCACTTGTTTATTGGACCCGTGCCCCTCCTGGCTGGTTTTGGCCACTCGGGAGGTGACACGAGGCTGGTTCCAGGGTATTATAAACGCTTCCTTGAGAGAGGGGCTGTTACCTGCCACCTTGAAGGAGGCGGTGGTGCGGCCCCTCCTCCAGAAACCATCCCTGGACCCAGCATTATTATCAAATTATCGTCCAGTCTCCAACCTTCGCTTTGTTGCGAAGGTTGTTGAGAGTGTGGTGGCACGCCAGCTCCCGCAGTACCTGGATGAAGCGAGTTATCTTGACCCCCTCCAATCGGGTTTCAGGCCCGGGCACAGCACTGAGACGGCGTTGGGCGCGTTGGTTGATGATCTCTGGAGGGCTCGGGACAGGGGTTGTTCCTCTGTCCTGGTCCTGTTGGATCTCTCAGCGGCTTTTGATACTGTCGACCACAGTATCTTATTGCGGCGGTTGGAAGGGTTGGGGGTGGGAGGCACCGTGTTACGGTGGTTCGCCTCCTTCCTCTCCGACCGTTCGCAATCTGTGTTGACAGGGGGGCAGAGATCGGCCCCGAGGCCCCTACTGTGTGGGGTGCCTCAGGGGTCGGTGCTCTCGCCCCTGCTGTTCAACATTTATATGAAGCCGCTGGGTGAGATCATCCGTGGCTTCGGGGTGGAGTTCCATCAGTACGCTGATGATACTCAGCTGTACATTTCCACCCCGGGCCACCCCAACGAAGCCGTTGAAGTGATGACCCGATGCCTGGAGGCCGTGCGGAGTTGGATGGGTCGTAACAGGCTTCGTCTCAACCCGACTAAAACCGAGTGGCTGTGGTTTCCTGCGCCCAGATACAGCCAGCTTGTTCCTTCGCTGGCTGTGGGGGGAGAGGTTTTGACCCCCGTGGAAAGGACGCGCAATCTGGGCGTCCTCCTGGATGTACGGCTGTCCTTGGAAGAACATATTGCAGCCGTCGCCAGGGGGGCTTTCTATCAGATTCGTCTGATTCACCAGTTGCGGCCCTTTCTGGATCTGGGCGCACTTCGCACAGTCACTTCCGCCCTCATTATCTCCTGCTTGGACTATTGCAATGCTCTCTACATGGGGCTCCCCTTGAAGAGTCTCCGGAGGTTGCAGCTGGTCCAGAATGCGGCCGCGCGGGTGATCGTGGGTTCCCCTCGGAGCTCCCATGTAACACCGCTTCTCCGCAGGCTGCACTGGCTTCCTGTGGCCTTCCGGATTCGATTCAAGGTGGTACTGATGGTATTTAAAGTGCTCCATGGCTCGGGACCTGGGTACTTACGGGACCGCCTATTGCCATCATCAACCTCCCGCCGCCCAGTACGCTCTCACAGGATTGCCCTGCTTGGGGTGCCGCCGCCTGATCGTTGTCGGCTGGCGGCCCCAAGGGTGCGGGCTTTCTCTGTGGCAGCTCCCTCCCTGTGGAATGATCTCCCCACGGAGATACGGGCCATGACGATTATCCTGACCTTCCAGTGCGCAGTTAAAACCCTATTTTTCAAACAGGCCGGCCTGGCCCAGTAATGGGTTTTTGGGTTTTAGATCTAAATTGGGTTTTAATCGCTAAATTTTATATTTTTAATTTTTAATTAATCCCTGATTTTAAATGTCTAAATTTCTTAATTGGATGGGATACAGCCGGACTCGTTTATTTAATATATTTTTAAATTGTATTTAAATTGTATTTATTCTAGATGTATGTTATGTGTTTTTAGTAGGCTGTACACCGCCCCGAGTCCCTTTTTGGGAGAGGGAGCGGTATAGAAGTTCGAATAATAAATAAATAAATAAATAGTTATGGAAAATATTACAAGGAATCCATATCTTTCAATGTACAACATGAATGTTGACAACAGAAATTCCTCTAATTTTAGTTGAGTTATTTTTTTTAAAGCAAGTTTACTAACTTGATGTGAAGATGAAATGTCTGAAACTGTCCAAAGTAAAATCTCATATTAAACGAAACAAATTAAGCTTTGTTCCATTGGTTCCTTTAGAACCATTTAAAATTAAAGGATGCATTTTTAAAATAAAAAGTATAAATTTACCATTATTTCAATTTCACGTTTTGCCATGCTTGTGAAAGGTACAGTCAAAATCATACTTCCTATGTACAAGCTACATCTGATTGCTTTATAAGAAGGGTGGCATATGCATTTAATAAATAAAATAAATAATTAGGATTGCAGATCTCAAAAACCTAAAGTGAGGAACAAATGACAATGAGGGCTGGAGATATTTGAAGAATTTTTTTCAAATTTTTTCAAAGATTCAAAAAAGATAAACGTGTCTCAATAGGTATGAAATTTAGATTTATTATTTCACAGAATGATAAAGAGATTTGGAAAAGAGCTGTATGATTTTAATCCTGCTGTAATTTCAAAGGTCTTTGATAATTTAGGTTTAGGATGGGTAGATTGCCAACCTCTGTTGATTTTTTTCTAGTGTCCTGAGTTTGTTTTTTCCAGGTGTGCTACTTTTTTCTTTTTCTTTTATCATTCCTATTTTTAAGGTTTATGGCACCTAGAGCCTCTTAGAGGTCAAACAGCCTCTAGACCCAGTGAAATAAATATCTGCATTCACAACAAGTTTGTCGCAAGGACTTACCCTTAGTTTATTGCACAAGTGCACACAATAAAAAGTCAGTTATACAGAGTTCAGGAATCTTTTCCAAACTGTAAGATTGCAATCTTTTGCTCTGGGTATTCTTACAGGAATTCTTTTATAAGTTGTGTACTTTGACCAAGGCTTAGTTACAGATCTTCAATTAAAATTACAGTAAATTGCTTCTGGGTACTGGATTTTGACCAGCCTTGAGATAATGAATAACAAAATGGATTACTAACACCTGAACAAGGCAAGTAAATTTTGTATTTTATCATTATGTAGAAATGACTATAATAAATGAATTTTTATTAATGGAGCAAGGAAGGACTTTGAATTTATGTAAAACTGAAATAATATGAACTGTAGCACCATATATATATTTAAAAAGTTGAAAGTATAACAACGAAAGGAAGATAAAATGCTATACAGCATGTATTTCTGGTTGAAAAACAATTCCTTTACTGCATCATAAGAGGCTCAGGGAATTTGTATTGTTAAGCAATTTAAATACCCAGACAACACGTTTATTAAGCACTAAGAAATGAAATAAATAGAAAATTAATAAAGTTTATTTTAAAAAAAGAAGCTCAAAGCTATAATCCATAGACAACCCTGTGGTAGTTGCGAAGAATATCCTACTCTACCTTTACTCTTCAAGATTGCAGATAGCCTTTTATGTGCAGAGTAAACCATATAAGTAGTAGTAGTGAGGAAAACAGTTTGACAAACATATGCTTGCAACTACAGCAAACTCCCCCCCCCCATTCTATGCGATCCATGCTTTATTCATGTTAGATCTCATGGTTCTAACATATTCTACAATAGTTGTGAGACTTGAAAAGATCAGTCCTAACTTTGTGGGTAGCTTCAAAGCTATGCTTCCGTTATCCTTAGAAGTTGGCATCAGAAGAGAATGCTAAGAAAGGTGTTCTCACTTGGATTTCATAATGAAGGAAGATTCCTCGGAATATATGTAGAGATTTACTCTCCAATAACATTAAGTCGCTATTTTGTGGCTGAGGAACAAAGCATTCAGGCAAACCAAATCATTTGTCTTCTTACAGGTTTTCCAGAGAACTTCTGGATTTTCAATCAAAGAAAAATATAGCAAGTATGCTTTCCTAGTGGACTCAGTGATTTAACTTCTGTTTTTTAAAATAGCCTGACAAGAGAAAAACATCTTTATCTAATTCAAAACAATAGTTACGTGGCCATCGTACTTTGATACAGCAGATTATACCTTTAAGATTTTATAATACATTATTACTGCAGGTAGTTGTGATTTACAACTACAATTGGTATTATTTCCATTGCTTGTTAGTTAAGTATGTCGTGCCCAATTTTATGCCCTTTTTGCTATTATTTTTTACTGCTAATTGTATCACATGGCTTAGTTAAGAAAACCTGGCTTTCCACACTGATTTGGCTTTTTAGAAACCTGCTGGGAAGTCACAAATGACAATTACATGATCTCGGGATGCTACAACTATAGTAAATACATGCTGGTTGTCAAATGCCTGAATTTTGATCACATGTCCATGAGGATGCTGTGACAGATGTAAGCGCAATGATTGGTTGCAAGTCAATTTTTTCAATGCCATTAGAAATTTGAATGATCACCAAACAAATGGATGTAAGCCGAGGACCACTTTTATGTATTTTATGTTACATTACCCTTTATGATGGTTTAGAAATATAAATTTGGATGGGAAACAGAAATATATTTTATCAAGTCCCCAGTAGGTCATCTTTAAAATAAATGCACAAGCCTTCCCAACGATTCTGGTCAAAGGGATTAAGTCTTTTAAAATTTTCACTTGATGCCAAAACTCAAAGGAAATCCCAACACTTCAACCATAACTCTCCTTCTCAAGGCCCAGAAATTTAAACTGTGTTCAAAAGAACATAATTGCACAGGAAAAGATAATTCTAGATGATGCAAAATACTTTTTTCAATCAACCTACTAGAATATTGAGGCCAGAATGCCCAGAAGGTAAATTATTTTTGGTCAATTCTTTCATAGGAAAAGAAACTCTACTATTTATAGTTTCTTTCTCCCCTCCCTAGGTTATTTTTGGATTCAGGCAAGGCTATTAGACTGCTTTCTGAACCTGGTCATTTTCTTGCAGATTTTTCATTACCAACTAGATAACATCATCAATAGTAGTCAGGAGTGGGGTTTGCTCTTAGTTTATATTCCAATTGCTTGCTCTGTTAGTGTTGGTGGCAGTGGTCTTGGAAGTTCTTTGGTTGGACTGTTTACTATTAGTTTGGCAGTTCCTTGGTTGGGGTATTGTTTACTTCTTGACTGTTGGTCTGATGTTAGTCTTGGAGTTAATCTATATTTATCTGGATGTTGATTAGGGTAGGGAAATATTTTTATTACCTTTCTGGTTCTGACCAGCTCTGGAGAACCAGTAATGGAAATTTTGAGTAGTTCAGAGAACTGGCAATACCACCTCTGACTGGCCCCGCCATCTATTCTCTGCCTCCCGAGTCCCAGCTGATCAGCTAGGTCTTCTTTTGTTGCCCTGCACAGGAAAACGGAGCTGGAAAGCATGTTAGTGGGGTGGGAAGGGAATGGGATTTTGCAGTAACCTTCTCCCAGGAGTAGGGAGGGAATGTGGATTTTGCAGTATCCTTCTCCTGCCACGCCCACCAAGCTACGCCAAGCCACATCTTGCCCACCAAGCCATGTCCACAGAACCGGTAGTAAAAAAAATTAAATCCCATCACTGCTATGTAGGTATTGTTAATGCCTATTTGTCTATTGATCGCTAATTTGTCAGAGTGCCAGGCTTCTAGAAGTTCTTAGCATTTTAAGGCTTGGCTTGGTCTAGGATGGTCACAATTTCCCAACTGAAACTATAGTTAGGTCTGTCCATATGTTGTGAAATTAAAGAGTTTTGATCATGTCTTCTGACTATGAGTAAGGTTATAGGAGACAGCTTCTATATTTCTATAAAGGGATCACAATTCTGATTATAATATGTTAGAAGATTAGTGTTCCTATCTTGCTCATGTTTAAACATGGTACTCATCTATATTCTTATTCAACTGCTTGTTATTTGAATAATAAAGTTCTCTGGGACAGTGTGAGATGAATGTACACTCATTCCAGTTGGTTATCGCCAGAATGTTTAGTATGCAGTAATCTCTAATCAAATGGTGACCTTTTCATGTAAAGTATTATTCGCATGGTTTGTTTCACTGAGATCTCATTCTCTTAAAATCACCAGATAGTGTGTGAATGAGCATGATGGGACAACAAATACAGAACTTTCTATATATATGTATACATATACATATACATACATACATACATACATACATACATACATACATACATACATATATATATATATATATATATGTATACACACACACACACACACACTCATATCTTGGCAAAACCCAAGAAAAATATTTCTTTATAGATCTAGATAGAAGATTTTACAATTCCGCAAAAAGATATCAGTTAGAATCTCCACAGAAAATTCCACTGAAGAGCCAAATGTTTCATTTAAACCAGAAGCATTCCAACCATGAACACTTTGAAGTGTGCATCAAATTATTGTAGGCTTTATCATACTAAGGAGGATCAATGTCCACTTTGCATGAACAAGCTAACACCAGGAGCAGGAAATTCTAGCAGGGCTCCTGCTGTTTGGCAAGTAAACATGCAAAGTTGCAGCCCTGCAGAATCTATTCTCATTCTGCCTGGGGCACCAAGTTACTGGCTTGTCCATGCAAAGAGAGAAAAACAGAAAACAAGCTTTGCATGCATGAGCCTTATGTTTTCTATGCCTTAGCTGGATGGTTGTCAAAACTGAGCTGCTATATTGCTGGCAGGCAACAACAAAATCAGGATTTTCTGTTGCAGAAATTATGAAAATTCTTCAAGCGCATCCATCTATTCAAAATTTTTTTTAAAGTTGATTTATTGTAAATTTTCAAAATAAGATTATCAGATTATGTCATTGTTATATGATTATAAGATTTTATCATGGTTGCATTTGAAATAGGTATCAATAATTATTAGTGATATAATTGTATCTTGTCCATTCTTAATTAGAAATAAATCATCAGGTTTGGGGATGGATGAGGAAAGGTAAATCACACACATTCATTTATCATTTTATATGTCAAAAAAATGCAACATTTGAAACTCTAATTTTAGAACATCTTAGATAACTTTGTTTTTAAATTTGATATGTATGTATGTATGTATAAAAATTAAATCTTATAACATTTAAAATGCTTCCAGGCCTATCTTTTCTTCTCTGTACCTTTCAGTCAAAAGATTTATAACTCAAAATGGAAGTCTTCTTTGTTGCACATATTACATTACTATGTGAGAAGATAACTGTGACCAATAAATCAATATAGAAATAGCCAGAAAAACAGAGCTTACTGACAAAATAATTTGATACATCTAATATAATTCTACTATTATTCATACAATGTTTCTTAACATTGAATTTTTACTTTATCTGTCATTTTACTTTATCTCTCATATGGTGTTCTGTTGCTAAGGCAAAAATTAAAATAAACATTTAACCTGTCAAACTGAACCTATTCTCAGTCATGTAATATTGTAAAACTACTACCGGTACCTTAAGCAGCAAAGAAAAAAAAACCTGAGGGGTTTAATACTAAATCAATTCAGGACTTTCAGGCTGCTAAGATTTACAACCAATATAATTTCATATTATTATAGCTAATTGTCATCAGCTAATTGTTACAACATTGCTTTACTGTTTTGTATACTGAATTCATTGCAAACAGAATTCAATATACCTTACATATGAAGGTAAAACAATCCTTCACAACAATACCTCAAAATTTATGAATGGCAAATTGTATTCTATTATGTGTCAAATAACTTGTAATTTGATTGGATCCATATTAAATAATAAAACAGAATATAGAGAAACCAACTTGGAATGGCAGCATAGAATAACTGATTCTGGTTCATTAAAAATACAATTTGTGTATATATAAAATAAATACATGAGGCTTTTTAAATGAATTGGTTATTGGGCTATACTATTATTACTATGGATTAAATAAATGTATATTGTATATGTGCAACACGGAATTGTGAGCTGTCCTGAGTATCTTTTCTGTCCAAATAATTAGAAAATGTCATTTAAGACACATTTGTTCTGAGCAGCTTGTATACGCTAGCCTTAAAAGTAATCAAAGCCCACTGAATAATACTCTTTGTTATCATGGATAATAAGTATCAACTGCACAGATCAAAGAATGCAAGTCAATTTTACCAAGAAGTATTAACTCCATTTATCTAAATTATATGGCTGTCATACACCTATAATTACAAAGCATATTGTTCAACCAAAAACAAACTCTTCTCTGGTATATAAAATGTGGGAAGAAAGTGCAAGAATGAAGAATCTGGTGCTGTACTATTCCTTAGCTATTAATTTTTAAAAGATTACTCAAGTATGCTAAATTATATTTATTCAACTTTCAGCCTGTAACAAAAGCTGTTCAGAAAGACCACTGTGGCAAAACCAGCAGGAATTATGGATAAATTGTGTAGAATGGCTTTGTGAGCAAATTGATCTTTGGGATCTTTCCAAACAGACTTTGAACATTGTATCATCTGTTTTTATAAGCATTTGGCTACCTGATTTCTTAAACAGGGAAGCCACAAAATGCCTTTGTTCATAGCTCAACATTCAAAATAATAACAAAGGCTTATGTTTATCTGTCACTAAATCCCACTGAACCTAGTGGGTTTTACTCTTAAATAAATATACATAAACATAATGAATAAATTTAAATAAACATAATGAAGCTCACAATTCTTCTGAAAAAGACACCAAAAGCACTTTGCATGCAGTAATCCAACTATCATTGATTTCAGAATGAAGATAGAAATAACACAGAGAAAGGTTTTGTTCTATCTATAGATAGAACATTTAATTGAGGAAATATTTTAATTACAAACCAGTAAAGTAAAATATATAGCAAAGCGAAAAGCTTTTGAGGTAGGACTTTTGCCTTAACTTGAGAATGCTTTTAGCTGATGTATTCTTATATTGCATTTTGCAAAAGTAAATGCTAAATCTAAATTTCAGAAGCATCCTACAGTAACAAAGCTGACATCAAGTTGCACAATCCTTTTTCAATCTTTATATCGATTTGATTTAAAATGGTTATATTCGGACACTATGTTCGCATCAGAAGTCTGAAACATGAGATACCCCAAACGATTTTACATCTGACACCTTTCAGATGCGTAAAGGTAAGCAGCAGCAGCAGCTAATATGCACAAAGACATCCTTAAAGGATCAATTCCCTAATGAATTAAAAGAAATTCCTCATTCCTTACACATCTGACCTTGAAGCCAACACCTTGGAGGACCTTTCTATCATTTACTTCCTGGTAGAACTCCATCGGAGTTTTTATCCAATGTGAACCGGACCGCCCATCAACATTTAAGAAAAATGACAAAAGCCCACGAATGCTTTCATACGAGGACAGGGCAAAGAAAGAATGCCCCTATGGAACCCCATTTAGTAACCTACGCGGGGCTCCGCGGGAAGAACAGAGAGGAAACCTCGTAGAATGTTCAGTGTCTGACGTCAAAATTTCCCCGATTAAAACAAAAACAAAAACCGTCGAGCAGGGCAGGTAAAGAAGTGGTGGGAATCCACCCCTCTAAGCAAAGGCAGGTTTTCCTGCCGGATATCCAAGCCCGCATTCCTCTCTTTCAGCTTGCCTATCTTGATCTACATTCTTTGTGATCGAAACCTCATCAGATTTCCAATCTGTTCTCAAGCCTAGTCGGGAAGCGCTTACCCGTTTGTTAGGAGGCTGGGAACCGGAGCATCTGTTGCATTAGTAGCCGTTCTCCCATTGCTAATTAGAACCGAAGACCCAGAAAGCGTGACGGGGTGGGTGTGCGTACAGCGGGAGGGTACAGAGCCATTCTCGCTCCCCTGGTTCCTGCTGCAGCCCCCTCACAGGAACTGAAAGCTGACACATCAACAAAGATGGCTGCCACGGGTATCTAGAGCAGCTTCATTGGAGAGGCGGAGTGAAGGCGGAGCGAGATCCGATTAACAGCCTGCAAGGGGGTGGAGAAAGAATCCTGAATAGGCCTGGGTTAATTCCTCGGTAGGCAGCCCGAAAGCTGTATCTCGTCATTCATCGGACCGTTGCGATTCATGCCTAGAAAGATATGGTAGCGGGGGGAAGCGATGTCTCCCATTGGTACCAGACTGGTTGGAGGTATCGGCCCTGCCTTTTTATGATCGCTTGGGTTTCGAGGATTAGATCCGTTGGCTGAATGAAACTACCGATTTTTAACCTCGCCATTGAGAGAAGGTGCCGTAGCTTGTGGAGATTGGAAAGAGATTGGAGTCGAATCACAGAGTTTACTTACTGCAACATAGTTCACGAACAATAACACTGGAACGTCATCTTAGCAAGAGCTTGGTATTCGTAGATTCCGGGGAATCTGCTTCTGTAGAGGCATCGAACTCGTAGAAGTTGAAGTGATATTTCGAGATTAGCTCACATGCTGAAGCTTTCCAATCATGATTCGAAGAAAACCATGTGCCCGACACTTACGTTGTATATTTAGCACGAAGTTGGAACTGCTTTTCTTGATGACTCGCTTCTTGGAGTGATTCCAAGGAAACTATATACAGTACAGGCAGCTGGTGTTTCTCACACTAGCACATGTGCAATTAGGGAAGATCTACTCAGAGCCAATTTATCCTGCAAAGTAGCAATAGTAGCTTCTCCCGCAGGTGTCTACATAGGTCTACACGCACTATCAAGTTGTAGCTGAGATCTCCGGGCAGCAGCTTTAGGATCTTGTACATTCAACCAGAGTTTTGTGCACCTTCTGGTGGGGTGAGATATACGGCCCAATGATCTGCAAAGGAGCAATGTGTTGCAGCAATTGAGTATTCGTATTCTGTAGCTGAATTTATGCCAGGACTACCATCTTTCTCAGTGGATAGGCACCAGCCACTCCTGTAGGAGTCTCATGCATGAGGGAGAGAAACAGGTTTAGGTTGAATATTATTGCAGGAAGACACAACTACAAGCCACATTTTTCATTTTTTCAATGCCAGCTATTTACTTTCCACTGCTGATATAATAATTATTCTTAAATTTATATATTGCCCAATTCCAGCAAGTGTTTTGTTGCTCAGCAAATATTTTGCTGCTTACTACAAGTTATTATGTTTCTGTCATTTTGTTTCTGTCTAAAACATGCAAAATATGTTCTTCTATTTTATTTCTTTCTGGTCTTGGAAAATTAATTATTTTAATTTATTATGAAATTTATTTGCTGTCCATCTTATTTCAAAGTGACTGGGAGGCTTACATTATTTTGTAAACCCAGCAACCTTAATTCTTGCCATTGGCTTATTGTAATCTTGTTTACTTAACGGTGCTTAATATTTTAAGCATTTATCCTTCTTTGCCTCTATCCTATCAAATTATTATATTTAATTTGTGTGACTAAATCTAACCAGTTCCTTTCTTTAATGTCTACATTTGTGATTAAACCACGAGATTCTGGTTTCAGTAATTTTCTTTGCCCTGGTTATTCACCAGAGATGTAAGATTGCCTTTATGTTTGGATTTGACTTTTACATAAGAGATGGGCTCTGGGTGAAGAAAGAATATGATGTACTTAGAGATAAAGTATTAAAATTGATGGTGAAAGAAGTTCCTGTTTATTTTTCACATTTTTCTCTTTTTCTGTTCATATTTTTAGTAGGTTGTATTTGTTTTTATTCTTTTGATAATAAAATTATCAAAATAATAAGACTGGGAATGAGAGACAGGCAATATTTTAAAGTCACAGTTGAAAAAAAAATTTTTTCTGGGACATACCATATGTGATTGAATACAAGATGGGAAACACCCACAAAAACTGACAAAAAATCTTCTACTATTTCTGCCCAAATAAGATGAATGAAAAAACACTAGATTTTACATTGTCAAATAATATGTGGTGATTTCAGAAGATGTCACCATGAAAAGTGGCAAATATTTGCCACTTTTCTAAAATAAAATCATTGCTATGATTTGAGAGGAATCTGGAAGAAGAGAAAATCACACAGATCCTTGTTGCTGTAATTTTTCCTGGTGGGCTTCTCATGAGGGGTTCGAATGCGGAAAGACACACAAGGCAGCTTTCTCGGGATGAGAGCCCAGAGCTGACTCCGGGACCCCCTTTTATTTATTAATAAAAGGGAGGATACAGAAGGCAACAAAGGAGTTCAAGCAACGCATACAGATATGATAACTTTCTATATGTGCGCGGTTCTCACTGGCTGGGCAACTTGCTGGGGTGAATCTCTTTTTATCTTTCCTCTTTGTTCTATGTATGTGTTACAGTTGCGGAGCGGCCTGCACATACACAAGATAGTACAGAAAGTTCCAACAGTTGCATGCAAAAGACCATGCAGCCTGTCAAACAAACATTAAATCACAAACTACATATACACAGGATGTTGTGGTGAAGCAAAAATGTATCTTTTTCATTAGATTTAAAATAATTACGCATTACAAATCACATCATCTTTAAGATCATGGATCTGACATTTCTTTGGTGTGCCATAGAGTAGAAATTACATTCAAGCCTGTTTTGCAAGAGATCTACCTAAAATCATTCTCAATATACAGAACAGAATAACAGAATAACCTTGGAGACCTTTTAGTGTAACCTGCTCAAGCAGGAAATCCTAATACTGTTTCAGACAAATCTTTGTCCAATCTTTTCTTAAAACCTCCAGTGTTGAAGCACCCATAACTTCTGGAGGCAAGTTGTCCCACTGATCAATTGTTCTGTTAGGAAAATTAGTTCTAGGTTGGTTCTCTCCTTGATTAGCTTCTATTCATTGCTTCTTGTCCTACCTTCAGGTGATTTGGAAAATAAGTTGACCCCTTCTTTGTGGCAGCCCCTCCAATATTGGAGGACTGTTATGGTATGTTTTATCCTCCAGTCCCCTAATCATCTTTGTTGGTCTTCTCTGCACCTGCTAGCGTCTCAATCTTTTTTATATCAGGGTGATGAAAACGATGCAAGATTCCAAGTGTGGTCTTATCAAGGCATTATAAAGTGGTAATAACACTTTGTGTGATCTTTATTCTATCCCTCTGTCAATGAAGCATACAACTGCTTTGGCTTTTTTGGCAGCTGCAGCACATTGGTGACTTAATATTTAATGATTGTCCACTGGGATTCCGAGATCCCTCTTGCAGTTACTACTAGCCAGGTACCACCTATCCCAGGAGTGTTAAACTCGCGTTGTCATAGCATCTTCACGTGATGTGTGACTTCACTAAAGGTGTGGGCGTGGCCAGCGTGTGACGCATCCAGTTTGTGGGCCATGAGTTTGAAGCCCTAACTAATACCTGTGCATTTGATTTTTCTTGCCTAAATGTAGAAATTTTACTTTTTCCATCACTGAATTTAATTAGATAGGCCCATTGTTCAATTCTTTCAAGATCCTTCTATATCTTGAGCCTATCTTCTGGAGTATTGCGTATTCCTGCCAGCTTGAGGTTGTCTGCAAATTCGATGAGTTCCCCATCTATACCCTATACCCTAAATCATTGATGAAGATATTGAAGAACACTGGGCCTAAGACAGAGCCTTATAACCCCACTGCATATTTCCCTCCATGTAATGCAGTTCCATTGAGGACTACACATTGAGTGCAGTTGGTCAACCAGTTACTAATCCATCTGGTACTGATAATGTCATGTACAGAATAAGGCATGAGTCACATTGATTTTTGGTTCCATTATGTGGTAATGTGGCCAAAAATGTGGCTTCTGATATTTGTACGAGTCTAATATTTGTACATGAGTCTATTATTACAGCAATATATTTATACTGCATCATTGTAATCACTGATTTATCATGTATATG
This sequence comes from Bungarus multicinctus, assembly GCA_023653725.1. Classification (NCBI taxonomy): domain Eukaryota; kingdom Metazoa; phylum Chordata; class Lepidosauria; order Squamata; family Elapidae; genus Bungarus; species Bungarus multicinctus. Next base: position 57,753,009 of record CM042844.1, read on the forward strand.
CAAGAAATAGTACTTCAACCAATGCTTCCAGATACAGTCCAGGATTTTTAAAAATAAATATTGGTAAGCAAAGAGGACAAAATGAATCACGAGGAACTCATCCTTACTAGAATATTGAAAGCTTTCCTCATTAAGAAATTATTTTAAAAACCATGCTTCAGCGGACCCACATTTTTGCACAAAGGTGTTCCAAAACATAAGATCCATAATTATGCTTTAGTTTCTGGTTATATTTTTACATGATATTAACTGAATCATGATTACTGACCTACCATTTTTTAGGTTTCTATGGTACATCTTCATCACACAGGATGCATGTTAGGGTTGAGGTTAAATAGTTTGGGATTCAGTGTCATGTGGCTATAGTTCATGGTGTGAGTTATCGTTAGTTAAGTTGGCTACTGTTTATTTTGTGAGTTCATACAGCTCACCAAACCATTAACAAACTCCCCTAGCTGGTTTAGTAAAACATAGTAAGTTGAAATATGATAGACTAGTTTGTAGTTTGCTATGTTGCATGAATCTAAAACACCTGGTTACTTCAATAAATTGCAGGCTAGCAAGTTGTGTAAAAAGGTAAGTAGAGGTTCAAATTCTGCAAGAGAACCTGCAAGCACAACATTCTTAGGAAAAAAAAGTTATTTTGGATTTTTTTTTAAAAAAGGAAGAATATAGTATTTAATCTACTGGGCTCAGGTATGGGACTATCTTAGTGACCTAAACAGATTACTTTAGTACTGCAATTACTAAAGGAGATTAAATGCCCGGAACCAAACAGAACTTGCTTCGTAAGAAATAACTGCCAGCACTCAAAATAATTAGACATGTTCGGTGTAACCTATACACAGCACAGCATTTGACAAATACCTAAAATCAGCATCATTGTACTATCGTACTGTACAAGTATTTTAAGCACAGTCAGTGAGATGGGATGTTCAAATCTCGTGCAAGAAAATATGTAAACCTAAAACACAACTACCCAAGTACCAACGGAGCCAATATTAAAAGGCTTTGCATCATTGAGGAAATTTAAAGAATGAAGAAAACAACACATCTTGCAAACACGCAGCTCAACGTAAGCAACTCCCCCCCCCCTTTCCTTCAGACTCTCGGTGTCCGCCAGTTATACAGGTGGTGCATGCGCTTTGCCGATTACGAGGTGTAGAGAAAAGGAGACGAGGCTGGACGGCTGGAACGAAGCCTCGTTTCGTTCGGATTAAATAGCCGAAGAGGCTGTTGGTGCGGCCCTTGGTTTTTGTTTTGTTTTTTGTTTTGGTCCGTGAGGAGAGTGGCAGGTTCTGTTTCCAAAATAGCAAATGTAAGCTCCCACCCTTTCGCTACCACTTCGACTTTTGGGAGGTCCATTGCATTAAGCCCGCCCAGGACTCGTGGGCAAATATATTCGCGAATGCTTTAGTTCAAGTCTGGATTTGTGGCCGGCTGAACCACAAATTGCTAAGTCTTTTCAGTGTGGGTTGTAGATGTTGCGCCCTTTACTTTTGGACTACATTAGCACCTTGCGCGAGCTCTAACGCAGTGTCCATGTTGGGAAAGTAAGGTTTGTTGTAAAAGTTAGCTGTTTTGTGGCCAATTATGATTTAAGGCATTGTGTGTGAACTCGCTTCCCTTCTCACCCGCGCCATTTATAACGAGAGTTGAATGGCCTCAATTCCCGGGTCCTTCCTAGTTTTCTATCATTTGCTTTTCACACACAAATCTGAAGGGTGTAATCTGGGGTGCGATCGTGGTTTTTCCTGGGCTGGGTACCCTCGTACTGTAAAGGAAAAAGGTAGAGGAGGAATGTTAGTGTAGTAGCTGGATCAGAGGAATGCTAGCCAGAGCAGCGCTAGGTTTGGTTACTTATTTTAATTTCGTGCAATAGGTTTTGTTTTAGAATATTAGCGTTACATTCTTGAAAAGGAAGTATAGACTAAACCGTAGCCAGGAAACCTATTTGTTGGGACTAAGAGTTTTAGTTCTACGAGTAATGGAAGTCTTGTAAATCATGTTTCCTGTTAGAGGAATGGCCTGCAGTTTTCCAAGTGACGTATATACAGTATTTTGGTATATTTTGCCAGTATTTACATAAACTGAATTTGTGCGGCTAAGTACTAATATATACTACTACTACTATGATGCAGTACTAATATGATACTTTACTACTACTACTACTACTACTACTATTAGTATGGAAAATACAAATCTAAAAGCACCATAGGTAATGGGATTGCCTTTTGGATTTCTAAATTTCAGTTGAGATATACCCCATGTGACAATATTGTGAGATTACTATATGAATTGGAAACTTGAGGCAGATATCGTGGTACTGTGGTTTTTTTAAACTTTAAAAAAAAACGGCTTTACAAAGTTTGGATACTGGGTTGCTGCTTTTTTTAAGAACTGTGTATTGAAAACATAGGAAGAGAGCTTGTGAAAAAAATTATGTTACCAGCTTTGTAATTAACATGTGACTAAATTGTCTCTTGTGTAACCTGCATGCCTTTCTTTTCCTCTCCTTCTCTCCAACTCATCCCAGTTTAAATCCTAATCAGTCTAATCCTTCTATGCATCTGATAAAGTGAGCTGCAGCTTACTACAGCTCAAACATTTTAATAACATTTATTAGTGAAAAGAGTGCTATCAACTCTTCTGTGTGCTGGAAGTGGTTTAAATTTGCTAAATTACTTTTTCCACATATTTTTTCAATGAAAAGGAATATAAGAAACTAAATTTAGAAAATCTGTTCTGCTGGTCCAAAGCATTTAATACAGGATTCCCATTTAAAATTATTTTTGAAAACTTAGTTGTTCCATTGCATTTTAAAGTCTTGTTACAAATATTGTGCTACTTTCTGAGTAGTTGAATGGTTTTTTTTAGCGTGTGTTCTGTGCTTAAGAGAAACATTACATATAGAAACATCTGAATTATGTTTGGGGGTGTTTATTTGTAATTTAATTTTTTAGCTAATGTATTTTATTTTACTTTCCTAGCTGTTAAATTATCCTTGAAATTGTAAGGAAATGATTCTAATATAAAAGTGTGAAAAATGGAAAAAAGGCTTCAGATAAAGGATCTCAAAAGTCCAAATCAGTCATTGAGAAGTCCCAGCACAAGCCCCAACTTCAAAAATAGGGTACTTGTTGATAATAAAGTACCACCATTGCTCAATAATCTTCCAATTTGTGGACAGGCAAAATTATTTGTTACAAATTGGAATGAAAATAACAACCATGATGGCTACGATCACAAAACTGTTTCATTAAATATGGCTGGAACAGGAATGAAAGGTAAGAAAAAACTCTTTAAATTTAAAGTACTTTGTAGTGCTGTATTCTTCTGTGCTTTTTTTTAATTTTATCTTGTGAGATCTTGAAAAATAGGAATGATACGTTTTCGTTAATTTCATTTATTTATAAGTGTTTGGTTCTAAAAAATTTTTCCTTTTGTAAAATTGGTTAATTTTATTCTTTTATTATGTAAAGCTCTTCCAGCAAATTCTCTATTGTTTGTCAACCATCTCCCACCCTCTCAGTCTCCAGGGTCAAAGCTCAATGATCCAGAAGGTATGTACATTTTGGTAAGAAAACCAGGTAATTGGAATAAAGGACAAGGTGGTATGCTATAATCTTGTATTCATTCTTTATCAGCAAATATTGGGAATAGTGCTAATACTGAATATTAACATTGGACATAATTGTTTCCTTGAATGTTCTGCGCATATCGGTCTTTAAACTTGGCAAGTTTAAGACTTATGGACTTCAGCTCCCAAAATTCCTGAGCTAACATGATTGAAGGAGGAATTCTGGGAGTTGAAATTCACAAGTCTTAAACTTGCCAAGTTTGAAGACATTTGATATGGATAGTTTATATGCCAAAAAAATATCACAGGTAGTCCTCCTTTAACAACTACAATTAGAACTGCCAGCTGCTCATTAAACCAAATGGGGTCAGTAGGTGAAACTATAACTATGATTAGATCTTTCTTCAACTTTGCTTTACAGATGTGAAGGTTGTATGCTAATGCAAGCACCGATCATAATGTTACTTTTTCATTATTATTGTAATTGCAAATAGTGTTAAACAAGGCAGTCGCTAAATGAAGTCACTGTTGATTATAAGAATCTGGTTTCCTTGGTGATTAACTTTAGAATTTAGAACTTCTTTAAATGAAAACTTTATTAATTTTAGAAATAAATCCATCTACATCTATCTTAGGTTGTTTCTGGATAAGCATTTTATCCTGATGAAAAAACTACATAAATTTGAATTAATGATTAAAAAATATTTTTAATCTATTAAATTATTTGATTCTAAACATTTTCATTCTATATTGTAGGGAAATTCAAAGTTACGAATAATTTGCTATCTTCTACAAAGAAAATAAATCCTGTAAGTTTCCACTAACAATTGTGTTCTGTCCTTTTGTTATCATTAATATGATTGTTAATTGTAATAAAATAGGTTATTCCCAAGTTAGTATCTGATTCATAAAGATAAAGGTCTGCCCTGTCCAGTCACGCCCGATTGTCCGGGGCGATGCTTCTCTCTTGTTTCTGGGCCAAGGGAGCCAGTGTTATCTGAAGACATTTCCATGGTCATATGGCTAGCATGGCTATATGCCAGGTGCATGGAACACTTTTATCTTTCCACCAAAGTGGTACCTATTTACTCAGAGTTGCGTGCTTTCAAACTGCTAGGTGGGCAGGATTTAGATTCATACCTAATATTAAACTGTAATTTGGTTTATGTTAATGTGTCATATATTATTCAGTGTATGTAACATGTTATTCAGATAGTTAAAATCTGGCCTAGTCATGTGTCAACATAGCTGTTGTTTGTTTCTCTGAGAGATACGTACTTTCTTAAAATTTTTGTGTATGCTGTATTAGTCTCACTTTCTGAGAAATTAGGAATTTTAATGTAAAATATTACAATAGTAATATTTTATGAATTTAAGACCAACATATTTGTCAATATGCTTTGCAGGTATCTGACTTAGCATTGATACAAACAATGCATTTACCAACATCTCCTGACAAAGCTTTACCTATCAGCTATAATTCACAATTCAGTCCATTAAATCCTTTATATCAGCCAACTTGCCATTTTTGTGGGCTGTTTGGTAAGTTTTTGTTAACTAATCTATGATAAAATAATGTATATTTTAAAATGTTGGTTAAAATGTTGGTCAAAGAGCACTTCTTGCTAATAACTTTCAAGTGAAATGAATTTAATATGAATTCAATTCAGGTATCAGTTAAAATATTTAAGTCTGACCACAAATTTACTAGGTAGTCTTAGGGAAACCGCAAACTATATCTGTCAAATTAAACCAAATATAGAAATAGTTGAATTGCGTTTACTGAAATAATGGTTTTATCATTGAAACTACCGTTATGAAAGCTGAATACAAAACTTGCTTAGTACAAGCTTATAACAGCTTTCTATAAAAAGAATTGAAGTATAAAGCTAAGTATTCTTTGTAGGTGACTGGTTCAGTTTTGATATATCAGCAGTGCATAAAATGATTTCAGCTAGAGCTTATCTCCTAATGACACTATACACTTGTAGCTTTCTATCTTATTACATGGCAATTGTTTGCGTTGCTCTTCTCCAATAACCTGACCCCAGTAATCTTTTTAGGATCCTTAAGATGTATCCAGTGTATGCAAGTCTATTACTGTTCTGCAAGTTGTCAGATGAAAGATTGGCAAATACATAATAATGTCTGTAAGCCAAGTAGAATGAAGTAAGTTAATGGATTACAATTAAAATTTAATTAAATGATAGCCATAAGCTTTTAATTCATCAATTATATGTAAAAATGTGCAATTACAATTTTAATAAAAATGATTGTTTTTTTAAACAATTTAAAGTTCTCTGATTCTGAATAAAAAAGTCACATCCATGCAGACTTGTCCTTATTTAGATAGTCATATAGTTGCATATTCAAATTATGGTGGTTTAATTTTTAATTTTTTATTAAACTGACAAATGCTGTCAAGTAATTGAATAATATAAATTGATACTTAAAAGAATAAAAAAGATGTGCTAGAAAGTAGATAGAAACAATTAATATACAGATTGATTTTAACATATCTAAAGGGTTGTTGGTAATAGATCAGTTGCAATTAATATAAAATGTAAAATCCATGTACATTTTATAGAATTGGGGTTCCTGCTTCTGATATTTTAGCAGTAACAGTAAGACTTACATACCATTGCATAATGCTTTTACAGCATTCTTTAAGTGGTTTGCAAAGTCAGCATATTGCCTCCAGCAGTCTGAATCCTCCTTTTACCAACTTTGGAATGATGGAAAGCTGAGTCAACCTTGAGCCAGTCAGGATTCAACTCCTGGCAGTGGACAGAGTTAGCTTGCAATAGTGCATTCTAACCACCGTTCCACTATGCTGTAAATAAAGTATTTTTATTCTTTTAACTTAATCTTTTCTAGAAGTTGTTAAATTATCTAAGGTTTTTCAATGTTTTCAGGTGAATATTAAAGTAAACACAATAACATCAGCTGGGGAGATTCATTTCTTTCATCTCTGGTTGGGTTTTTTTTGGAGGGGGAATTGTATTGAGGGGAACAGGTAATCCTTGGCTTACTACCATAATTGGAACTGGAATTTTGGACATTAAATGATGCAGTCATTAAGCAAGTCATCACATGAGTAGACCCGATTTCATGACCATTTTTTCTGAAGTTGTTAAGCTGATAATTGTGATCATTAAGCAAATCATGAGGTTGTCAGAAGGCAGCTGGGAAGGTCACAAATCACAATAATGCAATCACAAAATGCTGCAACTATCGTAAATGTGAGCTGGTTGCCAAGCATCCAAATGGTGGTGTAATGGTCATAACTTTGAGGATGTATTGTAAGTCACTTTTTCCAAAAGCGTTGTAACTTTAAATCATCATTAAACCAATGTCATACATCAAGTACTACCTATGTATCTTTGTTACAGAACCACCATAAAGAGTTTGGAAAAATAATTATATGTGCCAATCTAACAAATCAAGTCCCAACGATGTATAATTGTAACCTATTTTTGAAAGCTGTCCTTTTGGTTGTTCTAGCTAGTTAATGATTCTCAAAATTGGTATAAGGGCTAACTAATGAAATTATGATTTCTGTGTTACCCAATAATTATTTAAATTGATACCAAGAAAACCATGGTAATTTGTTGTATTTTATTACTTTGTCTCTTCTTTATTTAGTTTCCCTTCCTTTTTTTATATGATCATAGTGTTAATCATATGATCATAGTCAGATCATAGTGATTGTCCAGTTCTCTAAGTACTTTCTTGCCTGTGTATGCCAATATATTAAAACCTGTTTTGGAATTTCCACTAAATATTGAAATAAACAATTGAACTTTGAAGGATTTTCATTTTGGCAATTGCAATCCATCCTGAAATATTGTTAGCCCAACTTTTCCTTGTTTAATATCTTCATAATATCTTTAATATCTTCATTGTAGGCATAAGATTATTGATAAACATTAATACCTTGGTATCTGAATATTATAAATATTTATATATAATTGGAAGCCCTAAATTGATTTTGAATTTTAACTCCTTTTGAATGTCCCCTTCAAATTTCTTTCTAAGTTCTTATTGGTATAGTTAGCTGAATGGGAGGTATTCAAAAGAGTCAGAACCATATCATAAATTTCAAAGATAGCTGTTATTGTATGCCATCTAATTGTATGCTATAAATCTGTTCATTGGTTCTGTTGTCAGAGCTACAATAGCTACATCAAATAATAAAGATGATAACAGTTTAATCAATTTCTATAGAATCTTTCAGTAAAATAGAGTAATAACTGTTTAAGTTTCATGTAAGCTTCAGTTGCTCACTGTACAATCTGTGCCCTGTTGAATCATCATTTCAGAGATATTTCCGTATCTAAACAGAAAAACAGAATGACCGAGGGTGGGCAAAAAAGCAGTGGCAGAAGGAGTGACTTCCAACTTTCTGCTGGCTTCCCCATTCTGTTTCCTAGCGGGAATCTGGCAGGAGGCATCGGAAATTTCCCTTTCCTTTCCAGCAGGCAAGTAAGTGGCTACTCCTGGGTAGGAGAGAGAGCAAGGGATTGTGAAAGTGGCTTAGAAAATGTCACAGAATGTTGAAAATGAAGCTCAGCAGCCAGTAGCACTGAAGCAGTCCCAACTTCCTCAGATTTCATTCCTGCAGGACTCATGGACTTTAAACATGTTCTGTAAGCATTTGAGATAGCTTGTTTCAAAAATGGTTTCCCTATGATGACTGCTTTACTCATGGCAATGAGAGTTTAGTAATATGGAGATAAATGTGACATTACAAAAGCCAGCCTTAAATTATATTTTTGTAACATAGATAGTTCAACTTAACAATCATTTAGTGACTGTTAGAGGTTAACAGGACTGAAAAAAAAGTGAATTATGACTGTTTTTATGCTTATGACTGTTGTAGCATCCCCATTATCACATGATTGAAATTCGGATACTTGGCAATTGGTTCATGTTTATGGTGCTTGAAATGTCATGTGATCACCTTTTATGACCTTCTGTGACCTTCTGACAAGAAAAGCCAGTGGGGAAGCCAGATTCATTTTTAACAACTGTGTTACTTACTAAACAACTGTGACTCAATTAACTGACAAGAAAAGTCGTAAAATGGGGTAAAATTCATGTAACAATTGTTTATTTAGGAACGAAATTTTGGGCTCAAATAAGTACAGGACTACCCGTACTTATTTTTAAAAAAATTCATTCCAGAGAACCAGAAACTTTTAAGTATATCTAGGAGCATATAGCAATAGCACTTAGACTGATATACCGCTTCACAGTGCTTTACAGCCCTCTCAAAGTGGTTTACAGAGTTAACATATTGCCCCCAGCAATTTGGGTCCTCATTTTACCCACCTCGGAAGGATGGAAAGCTGAGTCAACCTTGAGCCTGGTGGGATTCGATCTGCTAAGTTGCAGTAGTAGCAGGTTGCAGTACTGCACTCTTAACGACTGCGCCACCAAGGCTAATTATAGTTAGTGAAGAGTTATATTCATTTTTACCAATTTGTGTAATAATTATTTACTAGTAGGGAATATATATATTTTTAGAATAAAATCAAATTGATCTATGTAATTTTATTTACAGTCATTTTAGGTGGTTAATAATTTTTTGTAGATTTTGAAATCTATATTAAGATGTGAAATGATCCACTAATTGTCAATTCCTGAAAATGCTTACTTGGTTTAAAGATTACAGCTATCTTAGATTCTTTCCAAAACTCTGGTAAGGTAATTGGTAACTCCAATGCAAGTATTGAATAAAAGTAAAATTTCAGGTATTAAGATATTTATTATTCAATTGCTGTATGCATCAGAACCTGGAGATTTCCCATTATTAATAGTTTTAAAGACTTCAAAAAAAATTCTGAAAAGACCCAACAGTGATTCTGGGCGGCTTAAATGTTTATTTTTAATGACCTAATTTTAAAATAAAGTAATGATTTAAATAATTATTACTTAATAAATATAAATTAAAATAATTTAAAATAATTAAGGAATATAATGGTTGAAAGAAACATTCAAATTATATCTTTGGTTTTTCTATAACCATTGCTATCTTTAATAGCAATATGCTTTTTTTTTTCCTTTAAGGGTAGGTTTTTTTGTTCTATAGCAGCATTCTGAGAATTCATGACATGTTCATAGCATTTTGCTTAAAAATACTTTATTTATAGGAACTAGCTGACCCAATTTTCTATAATTCTTTAGCTGTACTATTTTTTCATCTAAATTACTCTCCCCCAAAAGAGTTTTTAGATTGAGAAGTACAATCTGTATGGTTGTACTTGATCTGCAATATATTTATTCAAGATTGGAAGAATAAAGTATCATGCATGTTTGAGGCAATCTTTTTTCAGGTGTGATCTAACCTTTTTGCAGGCTAGTGAGAATAAAAAAATAAGCATTCCATATATTGGCGTGCAGAATCTTTAGACTCTGAGATTTAAGCTGCTCAAAGCTGCTCTTTCAAACTTGAAACAGTCTCTTCCAAGTTAAGAATAATATTTCTAATTTTACCAGTTACATTACAGTAGAAACACTGTCAGACTACAGGCAGATTGAACGTTTTGTTTTTGAAATATTTTGCACACTCTTTGATTAGTATTTAAACTCCTTGGCTTAGTTGTTTTAGGACAGGGGTTCAAACTCACGTTATCACGGCGGTGTCACGTTAGGGGGACTTCCCCTCCTTTGCAAAACTGGACAGGGATTGGCCAGCACATGACGTATCTGACCCGTGGCCCTCGAGTTTGACAGCCCTGTTCTAGGTCCACAATATATGGCAGTTCTTTTTGTTCCTTACTTGCTGTTCCAGTCAAGGATTTTATGTGCTTAGGAGAGCCTTGGGTTTCCATTTCCAGTCTTCACTCTTGCCCCTCCTTAAATTAAATGATTAATATTATTCTTAGAGATTCTGTTTTGGATATACTGCTGAATTCTGGTTTAAGCAAGTCAAGATTTAGATGCTAAAGCAGCATATGAAACAACAGTATTTCTTGATCAGCTAGAAGTTTGTAAAGTGGCACAAAGTTGTACTGCCACAACTTAATAAACTTTAAATAAAATAACCTTGTAATTGATCTGAACATTGTGCTAATGAATGAAATTATTCTTTTTAGTGCAAATAAAGACGAATGTTGTAGAAAATCATTGGATGAAAGCAATAAAAAGGTATGGTGAGACAAATTTCCTTCTGTGGTTGACAAATTTCATTGTACTATTCTGATGATGCCTGCATATTTATCCTTTCTCTTTGTGATACTTTTCTTATTTAAAATTATGAAAGGGCTGATGCAAGTCTAGTCTACCATATCCTGGCACAACCAAGAATCAACATAATATCCTTGATAAATAGTTATCAGATATCTGCTTCAGGACAATCAGTAAAGAGAAGCCTAGTGCTTCACTGAAAAATTGCTCTTACTATTACTGTTTTTTTCAAGTGGACTTTTTCTTCCTAGAACTTAAATTATTCCGTGAGAAAGCCAAATCTTCAGAGTAATATTTTAAGACACTGGAAAGAGCTATAGTTTCCCCTTTCTATCTTCTTAAGGCTGAACAGGCCGAGGTGCTTCAGCCTCGCTTCATAAGATCTTTTTCTACAGTTTGATAATACCTGCTGCTCTTCAGTAAACCAGTTCCAGTATTTTGGAACCCTTAAAATTCAGTGATCAAAACTGAACACATATTCAGGCTGCGATCTGACCCAAGTTAGTATATCAATCCATTTGCCTTTTTTTGCAACAGTAAGTCATCCGGCTGATTGGTTTTATTTTACATTCAACTACTATTTCAATGGAGCCAGATGGCTCAGTAGTTACGGTCATTGAATTTGTAATCTGTAGAGCGGATTTAAGACCAGAAGTCCGTGCAATGGGATGAGCTGCCATTACTTGGCCCAGCTCCTGCCCACCTAGTAGTTCGAAATGACCACAGAAATTATCTTTGGACAACGTTGGCTCCCTTGGCCAAGAAACAGAGATGAACACTGCCTTAGAGTTGGGCATGTTTGACAGGGAAACCTTTACTTTTTCTACTATTTCAGGATTTTTTTGCTAATACATGTAGTCCTTGACATTTAACCATTTCATTAAATGATTATTCGAAACTACAACAATGCTGATCTAATGCTGACCCAGTCCCCATAGTTACATTGCAGCACTCCTGCAGTCGTGATCATAATCTGGGTGCTTGGCAACCAGTTAACATTTATTACAAGTTGTCCAGCACCTGAGCATTGAATGATTGCCATTTGAAGCCTTCTCTGCTGATTTGCCCAGAAAGTCAATGGTCTAGCTGGAAAAATCACAAATAGCACCCACACACCATCCTCAAACTACCTGTCCTCATGCCAGCAATTCACATACCCTACCAGTGCTACACCATTCATGCATGCTCACTACACCCTTCCTGATCCTCCTGGCATCTCTTGTATTCACTATTCCCAATTTGTGGTACATACTCTGACTATGTGTTGTCTCTCCTGCATCCCCACGCAGTCCTGCCACTTGCCTGCTGGCCTGGGACTTGCAATTTTCTGCCAGTTTCCCTACTACGGTTATCAGTTGCCAATTAAGGTTTAAATATTATATGACTAATATGACAAGAATTACTGCTAGTGAGGTATAATATCAGTCCAGATAGTAAAACATTCTTTCCAGTTGTTTTTTCTATTTTCACAGTAACCATATTATATTTTCATTTCTCGAGCGATTATTTTGGAAGACTTCTTGGTATTCCATAGAAAGTTTCTGAAGTTATTGTGGATATTACAAGAAGGAAGGAATACGAATTACTTACTTTTTAAATGTTAGCTTATACTCAGAATTATAATTCTTGTTATAAATTCATCAACAATTTATGTTTCTTAGATAAGTCAGTCTTTTTGAGATCTTTTAAGTAGAAAATGAGATTATTATTAATCAAATGTAAACCTTTGCTTCTAACAGGAAAATATATTACCCGTGAATACTAAAAATGTAGAACAAGGGAAGAAAATAATGCTGTCTGATCTAAATTATTTAGGACTTAAGAAAAATATGAAAATCAAAGTAAGTTCTGATTTTACATTTCAGTGCATTTTGTATAATGAGGGCCTTATAAACTTACAAAGAGCTAGTTAAATTAATACAAGTCGTCCTAACTTGGCAACTTTTTATTGTTAACATTTGGTGACAATGCTAAACAAATGGTAGTTACAACCATTCTTAAAAATTACGGAAGTTGCAACGGTCCTGCGGTCACTTGATCAAAATTCAAGTGCTTGGCAATCAGCCCACATTTATGATTACAGTGCACACTTCAACTCCTCTCACCTGCCTATATATTTCCCTTCCCATCTCTGCCCTTTGGAACACTCTATGCTACTGCCGCTTGCCCCACCTCCTTCCAGTGACCTTTGTTGAATTCTGTCTTCTGACTGCTGGCTTAAGATTGCAAGGCTTTACACAGTCCTGGCTACCTTTGCCTGGGGTGCTGCTCACCACCATCCTGTTTCCTCCACTGACTACATCCCACTGCCTCCTCTGATCAGACCTGGAAAGTTTCTCTTTGGCTGACAAAGGTCTGCTGTACTCTTTGAGTATGTCTTTGGCTCACAACCTCAGCAAACAGGTCACAACCTCACCTGGAGTCCAGGTCGACAGAGAGTGAAAGGTGACAGTGAAGGTCACCTGGTGGCAACAGGCAGCAAAATGACAGAGCAAGCTGTCCAAAGGATGTAGATGGGGAAGATGGGCTAGTGGGAGGATCTGAAGTGGAGGCAAGGGAAGTGCAATCTCATCTATCAAAGGGACACCACCAGGCCTAGCTGGAGAAGAAGCAGTGGATGGAATGATAGTTCATGCAGGGCAAGTGAATCAAGTCTTTGCCTAATACTGTAACCAAGACTATTGGAACTACTGTTACTAAATGCTACAATCATATACTGTTTTGCTTAATTATAAATTCATTTAGTGACAAATTCCAATCCCATTTTAATTTCATTCTTGATAAGAATTCTTAAAATTATTATGCTTTGAGTAACTTCGTTCATGTATTTAGCTGTGATAAAGATGTAGTCGATTGAGTAAATCTAATGTTAAAGACAAACTTTCAAAAATTGTTTCTTTTCTAGGGTACAATAACTGATTTTAATAATCCTAGTGAATTCTACATGCAAGTCAATTCTCTTGAAGTTCAAAGTAATATTATAAAATTAACAATGAAACTGAAAGATTACAAGGGAATCAGTCAAGAATATATTCCTGTCAGAGGAGAAGTTTGTATTGCAAAATATTCTCTGGATCAGGTAAATTGACTTTAGAGTAGACCACTTTGTCGCGTTGTCGCGGTTTGCTCGTTGTCCTTAGGTTCTCTGATTAGCCCGTAGAGCCCCCGCAGGGGTGAAATTTAGAGGGACCCTCGCGAGGGTGAGTACTTAAGTACTAGAATCAATAATTGACACAGACACCATAGTTTCTCAAGGTGAGAGAGCACGTTGTGCCCGGGGTAGATGAAGAAGTCCCCCGACTGCAACGCACCACCCTCTTTTATTTTGCAGTTTTATCAGGGCGGGGGGAGCGAGACATATGTGAAGAGGAGCAAGGAAGTATAATTCTAATGGCGCCATGGCAGGATGCGACCACTGTTGTGTGCTAAGATAACGTGATTATCTATTAACAAGATATTTTGTGGTCAGCTAGTTCCTGTAACTATTTGCCTACGTGTCGTGCCAAGCTGAGTTTATCATGCAATTCCTAACTTGAGAAGGTCATTCTTACGGCCTTAGGTCAAGAGGACTCTCGAGGTTTACTACAAGTCCTCTTTTCTTTGTTTTTAAGATGCCGCGATATCCGATTCAAAATATAAGCCTTTCTGCTTTGGAGTATCATAGTGCTTGGATAAGGACATACCCTCCGGGACATCCCTATCCGATTGTACAACCTCGTTCAAGGGCAGGTTATCAGTGTCAGAGTCATCATCGGAACATAAGTGCAAAAGCGGAGCCTTGCACTCTTCAGTTGGGATTGCCATATATACATGATTTTGCATTAACAGATTAAAGTTGCGCAGCAGCTTTAGCTTCGGCAATAGCATTTAAACTACGTTTGATCATTGAAATAAAGATTTAAACTACGTTTGATCATTGAAATAAAGATTGAGATAAAGATAGGGTAGCAAAGTTGGACCAATTAGTTATGACATGGGTGATGTTAATTTCCTGGGCCTGCCACGGCCATTGTTCCCCCATCGTAGTTCCCCCACACACAAAGCAATTTTTAACTTGCAATGATTTAGCAATAGTCTCTGTAAGGTGTGCAAAGGTGTTACGCACCTCATGTGGTACGGTCAGGTGAGTCAATTTTGCCAATTCCGAATAAACAGAATGAAATAAGGAGTGTCTGATTGAGTCGATGGAAATTTTGCTTACTATTATTTTGATGGCTACTGAAGGGTTGGTTCCTGTCCCATCAATACCCAAGCCATAGTCATTGTCAGTACCTTTCCATGTTTGGAAGGAAAGCCAATTTTCCAGTACTGGAAACGTGAGATTGATGGGATTGCACTGATGTTGCATACAGTTGGGATCGGGAACTCTAAGATGGATGATATAGAGTTTTTTAAGGTTATCCCTCTTGGGTATGGTGTCGGGTCGCACTGTGAGCCCTCTGGATTGAAAGTCCACATATTGCCATTCATTGCAGTAGGTGCCTTTGCCACAGGGGTCGTGTTGATTTGAAGTTCTGGCACAGATGTACTTTTCGTTGCTGGAATATGTCCGTCGCCAGACAAGTGAGCCGCATTCGTTTGTGCCATAGTCCATGGCTTCGCAGACATCAAAAGTGACCGATTGGGATACCTTCGGATTATAAAGTCATGATTGACCAGTGTCTTTTTCGATGAGCCGGCTCCGACAGTGATGAGGATGTTGTAGCGATGAGTGGGGCCTGTGGGGTCATAACAGGTTTGTTTGTTGTTATCTTCACAAATACTATACGTCATGCTATTCCACACACAGGTGTGCGTGGATGGTTTGGTGCAAATAAAATGAGTGTGATATATTAATGTAGTTCTGATGGTCAGCCCCTGTTGAGTTTTTTGCAAGCAGGGGGTGCAATGTTTGGCATCTTGGGAGGTGAGTGCACTTCGTGTCCTCCGTTGGGGGGGGATAAACTTTTGTTGTAGGGATAATGTCAGCCGAGAAGAAGTGGCAAAGCCTCATACCATTTTTGTAATTTCACATTGGTATAGACCAAAGTCTGAGAGGGTCAGATCTGTTACTGAAAGATGAGTTGCTCTAAAATGATAATTGATGGTATATTTGGGTGAGTCTTGTAGATATATGGTATTGTTGAAAAACCAGCGCCAGATGATTCCCTTTTTCTTGATTGGAGACCTCTGGTAACAGGAGAGGGCCTGAGAGCGAAGATGCAGTGCTCCCTCATTGTTGTAACGGTGCGTGTGAATCAAAGAGTTGAATTTAGGATGTGGAGAGGACTCGAGAAGCTGTCTACGAATTCGTTGTCCGCGGAGCGGTGACCAGGAACCAGGATAGTGGTCAGGGAGATGGGAGCCAGGTGCATCCCATAGGCAGCTGGTGGTATCACAGGGAGGTTGGCAGCAGGAGAAGTGGCGCACCAGGGTATGGGAAAAAGATTGAGGAGAAGATTGAGACAAAAGGAGCCAAGAAAGAAACATAGAGGGTAGTGGGGGGCGAGTTACAGAGAAAATGGAAAAGAGATAAACTGTATGATTGAAGGATTGACGGGAAGCAAGAAAGCCTAAGCAGGAATAAGGTCCCACCGTATTCGCAGTGACATAGACATGTAGGTAGACCCGACAGGGTTGGTAGCCATACAGAAGAGAGACGTGAGGTGAGGGACGCAAGGCACGGCCTTGATGTTGAAAGGCATAATTACAGGCGGAAAGAGAGATGTCTTCAAAGGTAAAGGTAACGCGTGTGAACGGAGGGGCGAAGATAACAGCAGGATCAGCCCGAAACTGAGAAAAGACAGGAGATATCAGAATCAGAAGGGCTAGGAGAGGAACACTTGTCCTTAGCCTCCCCATGATAAGGTCGAACACAGCGCGCAGGCACCCAAAGAACACGATCAGGAAGTTGAACAGCAGCGTATCCTTTGCCCCAAGTGATCAGTTGCACAGGTCCCTTCCACTTCGGATCTGGAAGTTGCCTGAAATAAACAAGAGGTCTGGAGGTAGGGACAGGAGGTGTGGTAAAGTGACGAGAAGCAGCCGTAGAAGAAGGAGAGCCAGTAAGATTCAGAAAGTTCAAGGTATATAAACATACATTTAACACATTGTGTAACGCTGGGAGGTTCGGGGGGCGTACGCCTTTTTTCCCCATGTATCGATCAAGGGCCGTTTTGAGTGTTAAATTTGCTCTTTCCACAATAGCTTGGCCTTGGCTATTGAATGGAATTCCAAATTTGTGTACAATGGACCAATGATGACAGAACTCCGAGAAGGAGGAGCTCGTGTATGCAGGACCATTGTCTGTTTTTAAAATTTTTGGACATCCCAGTGTTACAAAGGTCCGAATGCAACGATTGATAGTGTTTTTAGTAGTCTTCCCCCTTTGCAGTGTGGCCATGATGAACCCAGAGTAAGTGTCTACAGACACGTGAATATACTTCCAGGGCGCAAAGGATGGATACTGAGTAACGTCCATTTGCCATGTGTCACAGGCCTCGGTGCCTCTAGGATTTACTCCTTCTGGGACACTTCGTGCCTGCAGACTACATGTAGGACATTGTTGAACAATTGCCGCGGCTTCTTGATGAGTAATTCCAAATTGTCTCACCAGAGCCTTTCTATTTTGATGAAAATAATCATGACTTTCTCCTGCTGTTAAGGTGTTATTCTGCAGGATTGGTAACAAATGCAACTTGCAGGCCTCATCTGCCATGTGATTGCCTTCTGAAAGAAATCCGGGCAGATGCTGATGGCTTCTGATGTGGGCCACAAACAGAGATTCCTTCCTTTCCTTCAATAGGTCTTGTAACTGTAAAAAAAGCGTCATTAAAGGAAAAGGGGTTGCAGGAGAAATGTAGGCATCAAATATATTCAAGGCCAATTGTGCCACATACAGACTATCAGATATTACATTAATTGGCTGGTTGGGAAAAAGTGTGAGTGCCATATTGAAGGCAGACAGTTCAGCCTGTTGAGCAGAAGGTTGTGGTGTGGTAAGTTTTTTATGCCATTGATTGTCAGTTTGCCACACACAAGCCCCGATGGTTTTAGAACCATCAGTGAATACAGTAAGACAATCTTTCACTGGTTGTTGTACTAAAGGAGTCTCTAGAGTGAGCGGAATTGTTTTCAGCACTTGTATGCGTGGGTCTGGTGGTAGATGGCAGGAGACATTCCCTTGCCACCCTTCCAACACATCTTGTAACGCATCAGAATTTTGGAAGAGTGGTTCCCATTGTGTTAGTCTGCAGGGAGTGTAAAGCGTGCAGATATCCACACCCATCAAAGCTCTAGCTCTTTTCCTCCCCCGTTCTATAAGAAGAGCCATTTGTGCAGCTCTTGTGGTGATTGATGCTTTTGGGGTATGAGGAAGATGAATCCACTCTAAAATGTGTAGTCTCTTTGAAGTCGAGATTTGAATGATGATTGCTGTAAGGAGTGTGGGTGTGGGAAGAAGCGCCAATGAGAGTGCATGATTGTGTAATGAGCGGTCCACCCAATGGGTATGCAAGGCGCTGTTGATTTCTTTAAGAGCATTAAGCTGTTGCTCATTCAGCCAAATGAGATCCGCTGGACGCTTAAGGCCGACCAATGCTTGAAATAATGGCGAGAGAGTATGAGTTGAAATGGAAAGATATGGGCGTGCCCAATTGAGCGTGCCCAGGCATTGCTGTAACTGAACCAAGGTTGCAGGTTGAGGGAGTGTGAGAACAGGAAGGTGAAATGAAGCTGTGGAGGCTAAAACCTTGTGTCCTAAATATTGTAACGGATAATGAGACTGCACCTTTTCTGGTGCTACATGCAGTCCTGCAAGAGCAAGGAGAGAGAGAAGACATGGAAAAGTTTTACATACTGTACCTTTAGGACCATCAGCTGCAATCAGGATGTCATCCATGTAATGATACACTAAAAATTCAGGAAATTTGTCCCGATAGGGTTGTAAAGCTTTATTTACAAAATATTGACACATCGTAGGAGAATTGAGCATTCCTTGGGGAAGAACTTTCCATTGATATCTAGCTGTAGGTTTAGAATTATTAAACTCAGGAACAGTGAAGGCAAATAGTATCCTGTCCTCTGGTATCAGCGGGATGGAGAAAAAACAATCTTTGAGGTCAATGATTATGAGATCAAATGTTACAGGAATTAAATTTGGATTAGGAAGGCCGCATTGCAATGGGCCCATAGGTTGCAATATAGCGTTCAGAACACGGAGATCCTGTAGGAGGCGCCATTTGCCACTTTTCTTTTAAATTACAAACACTGGTGTGTTATATGGGCTGGTAGATGGTTCAATATGACCTTCTGCCAATTGTTGTTGAACGAGAGTGTGAAGTGCGTTTAATTTTTCTTTTGTAAGAGGCCATTGATCAATCCAAACAGGAATGTTTGATTTAAGAGTGAGAGAAAGAGGAGAAATAGCCATAATTCAAGGTATGTAGAGAGAAGTGTGGAGTTGAGATAGCAGGTCACGGCCCCACAAATTGCAATGTAATGGAAGGACAAAGGGTTTAAGATAAGCAGTCACAGAGGAATGAGGCGTAGAGGCAGTAAGCCAAAGTGAGCTAACCTTTGCTGCCTGCGCTCCACCGACGCCTTGTACTGAAGTTGTTTCAGCAAGGGGCCAAGAGGATGGCCACTCAGAGGATCGAATGACAGAGACGTCAGCTCCGGTGTCAATCAGGCCAGCAAAAGATTGGCCATTCAGCAATATGGTTAACATAGGTTTGGAGGCTTGAACAGATTGCTGTAGAGCAAACAAAGAAGGGGGTTCAGGAGAGGGAAGAAGAATGAGAGTAGCCACAATCGTTCCCGCTTTCAGGGAAAAGCACCGGTCGCCAATGGCAGCGAGAGAGAGATTTTTCAGAGAAGAGGAGTCGTACAAAAAGGGTGCAGCGACTACGCCTTCAATGGTAAGGGAGGAGTTAGGTATGAGCAAAACAGGCAAGGAAGGCGGAAGTGGCTTCAGAACAGTGATAGAAAGAGGGAGAGTGAAGACCGAACCAGGATCATCATAAACGATGTCCTCTGTCAGCTGTACAGGGAAAGAAGTAGGTTGTAAAAAGGAAAGAGAAGAGGAAAGAGAAGTTTCAGCCTTTGTAGCGGGGTTAGCTGAAGACCCCATGCCTAGTTTTCCGATTGCTGAGCAGGAGGAGGGTTAGAGCGACATTGGGAAGCCCAATGAAAACCTTTTCTGCAACGAGGGCAAACAGTTTTTGGCTTGGCAGCATAGGGTGCAGTACCCCGAGACTGGCCACGAGGCGTTCCAGAGCGGTTTGCAAACGGTTAACGAATGAAGAGTAAGACTCGTCAACCTCCTGCACTACCTTCAAAAAGGTGTGTGTGGATTTAAAGTCTGAGTCATCCACACGTTTCAGGGCATTCATCGCACAAAGATGAATGATTGCAAAGGCACGGCGAGGGCAAGTTTGTTGCTGAATCAGAGTGGAGTATAATCCGGTTCCCTTTAAGTGATCAGCAATGACCAGATTAGGGAGGCCTCGTCTTATTTCAGCATCTACTAATTTTTCATATTCAGACTGCCAAACAACATACTGGGCAGGAGTCATAAGCATAGAAAACAACATCTTCCAATCATATAACAGCATTACAGTGTTAGCAGACACGAGAGAATCAAGCATGCCACGAGTGTAAGTGGATTGCAGTCCATACATATTTACAGCCTCTTTTAAATTTTTCAGCACTCTTAACTCTATGTTGGTATGAACAGGAGCGCCAGGGGCTCCCGGAACAAGAGTCATAGGGTAAGCAGAAGGTATATCACAAGATTCTAAGGTGAAGGAAGGAGAAGCCAGGATAGCAGTAATATTTCCCCCCGAGGGATGTGGGGACGGAGAATCAGTAGGAATAGGAGAGACAGAAGGAGAGGAGGGCTGCAGACGATTGTGCGGAGTGTCAGAGTGAAAAGGAGGGGCAGAGACAAGCTGAGGAATATCATCCGAAGAGGCGACAGATTGGTAAGGTGGGGGAGAAGAATCAAAGTGAACAGCAGGAGGCTTAGCAGTTTTAGAGGCAAGAGATAAAGACTCGGGGAGAGTGGTGGAGGGGTAGATAGTATTGAGCGCAGCCATTATCGCATTCCAGGACATAAGAATGTCCGGTGGAGCTCTGGGGACATCATACAGATATTTTCCCAAGCGTTCCCACGAAGTGTGATGCAGCGTGCCCTCAGCCGGATAAGCAGGACAGTGCTGCTCCACATAAAGCAAGAAGGAGGTGATAGATTTTCTAGACAGGGTATATACAGTGGTGCCGTTAATTTTCTGCAAACAATTAGCCTTCTTCACTAATTGGTAAAGTTCGTCCCTATGAACTTACGAAACTTTGGAGAGTGAGGAGCCCATTACTTACGATTGTACAGAGCCTTTGCCAGGTGCGTAGCAACGGGAGTGAAGGCAGCGCACCTCTAGACAGAAGTCACACCGTGGAGCTGAAGAAGTGAGAGATCCCGGACGAGCCCCCAGTTGTCGCGTTGTCGCGGTTTGCTCGTTGTCCTTAGGTTCTCTGATCAGCCCGTAGAGCCCCCGCAGGGGTGAAATTTAGAGGGACCCTCGCGAGGGTGAGTACTTAAGTACTAAAATCAATAATTGACACAGACACCATAGTTTCTCAAGGTGAGAGAGCACGTTGTGCCCGGGGTAGATGAAGTCGTCCCCCGATTGCAACGCACCACCCTCTTTTATTTTGCAGTTTTATCAGGGCGGGGGGAGCGAGACATATGTGAAGAGGAGCAAGGAAGTATAATTCTAATGGCGCCATGGCAGGATGCGACCACTGTTGTGTGCTAAGATAACGTGATTATCTATTAACAAGATATTTTGTGGTCAGCTAGTTCCTGTAACTATTTGCCTACGTGTCGTGCCAAGCTGAGTTTATCATGCAATTCCTAACTTGAGAAGGTCATTCTTACAGCCTTAGGTCAAGAGGACTCTCGAGGTTTACTACACCACTTAGTGTTTTGCAGACTATTATGGATATCAATGATAACAGATAATCAGAGTTGGAAAGGACTTTATAGGTCATCTTGTCCAATCTCCCGCCCAAGCAGGAGACCCTACACCATTTCTGACAAATGGCAGACCAATCTCTTCTTGAAAGTCTCAATGACGCTCTCACAATTTCCGAGGGCAAGCTGTTCCATTGGTTGATTGTTCTCACTGTCAGAAAGTTTATCCTTATTTCCAGGTTAAATCTCACCTTGTTCAGTTCTCCTTGTTCAATGCTTTCATTTGGGGGGGTGCAGCAAGTTTCAGAAGAGGTAGGGGCATTGTTGGCACCTCCTTAGTTTATATATTTTCCTGGAATTTTCTAGTAATTATGGAAGACAGGAAAAGAAATTACTTCTTTAAGGAAGTACTAAATGAGTATTAAATATGCATGTAGGTCTGTTCAAAAAGTACCTTTTTGATTGAACAACTGTAGAAGCTATCCTGAAGTATAGATTACCAGCAATAGAGCATTTTTATATCGGGTCAAAGATTCATATTTATTTTTTACTTAAGTGTAATTGTGATATGTAATAGTAACTTGTACTTTAGACAAAGCAAGAAATGCCATAGAAAATTGCAGCACAAAGATTTGGTTTCTTTTTTATAGTAAAATGAAAACTGGTGAAAATAGAAAATTAAGAAAGATGATTCTAATTTTATTTCTGTTTAAAATAAGTGGTGTCACCTGAAATATTTCATATTAATTGTATAAGTAATATTGAAGTTAATATAATTCTATATGGCCTATTCAAAGAATGGTCTGTATGTTAGGAAGAACAGATTATTTGATTTGTGTCCATTAACTAAATAATTTAAATATACAAAATTTTACTGTGAGGTAGTGTTTGAAATGAAGACAACTTCTAGTAAAAAAGATTATAGTGAATAATTTTTCTGCAGCTAAGTAATTTATTCACATACAGACCTGGTGCAGGGTACTCATAAAAGAGATAGATATCCTTACAAAGAGTGCTCAAGTACTGTATATTGACTATGGAAAAAGAGAAAATATACTACTACACAAAATTAAAGGATTGCATGAAGATATTTCACAGATCCCACCCTGTGTAAGTATAAGTTTAATTACGTAAGAAATTTCGAAGAAAACGTATCATGTCTTTGAGAATATGTTAAGTATCCGCATTTTGACTGCAAGAGAATATAATATGATTTTTTTTAAAAAAAATAACGAAATATTCTTAAAATGTTGGTCCTAGAAAAATTAAAAAAATGATCAAAAGTTTAGCTACTTTTGTCCAGAACGTTACTTATTACTTGAGAGATTTTTGATGGAATTAAGTTTTATCCTGATTCTTGGTCAAGGATCTATAAATATTGTTTTCCATTCTTGATAATCTGTGAATGCAGAATAGGGTTGTTGCATTTGAAGAAAACCTTTAGATGTTTTGAACACTAGAATACTCAGATATATTTAAAAGAAGAGTTTTTAAAAATACAGAAATTATCATGATTCCCCCCCCCCCCCCGCCCCTCGCAAGATGCTTGTATTTTGACTATTTAAGAGCTTCTGTATATTTTAAATAATAGTTGCTGTTTTATATTCTTTTTTAACTAGTTTAACCAACTTTCTAAATGTTTTGTTTTTAGGCCATTAAGTGTCGCATTGCTAATATTCTGGATACAGAACTCTGTAATGAAAACTACAAGAATATTATTGCTCCAATTATTATAGGAAAAAATTGTTCATTAATTATCACTGATGTTTCAATGGATGATATGCCTTGTTTTACCGTAGATGCTATCTTGTCAGATTATGGTAAGTTTAGATAACAGTAATATTTTTATAACAATTGTTTATTAAAAAAGGATTCCTGCAATGAAGTTTAGTGAACAAATGTTTGCATTTTATAAAATCTAGTATTCCTGTTACTATCAGGAATACTGACATGTTCAACATGTCAGAAAACATGTTGAAAAGAGTATAGGTTGATTACTTTGCATAAAAAGTCTTTATTTGCTGTGCTTCAATTTTTCTACAAGATTACCCATGGCATTATAAATAAGCAATTTTTTGCCACTTAAAATATTTTGTAATCATTCAATATAGAAGTCAAGTATATATCTTATTTCAAAAATAATTCTTAATTTGCAATTCTAGTCTTCAAAATGATGTAAAGGGAATATGTAGAACAGGATTTTTTTTCAGACTCAAAAACCTGAAAAGATGTGGGTGTTTTAAATAATCCTCATTTAAGTTAATGTGACTCTTAAGTAGACTCCCCCTGCCTTGGAAACCTGACAAAGGCTTTTAATAAATATCAATAATACATTGTTTTCCCATGAAAATCCAAATCATTTCAAATCATTTTTTGAAATGTGCATTACTCTAATACTCTAGTGTACATACTGTGTCAACCAGTGGCTTGTTTAATTTGTAATACATTATTTATCCTAAAAATTATTCTGTAGTTGGACAAATATTACAAAGGTAGCAGTGTCTGCCTAACAACCATAAAGAAGGCAAGATTATGAAAAAAAATCTTTGATGTTACAGTTCCAAATTGATATTACTTGGAAGTAAATACTAAACTAGGCAGAAATTCTACACTTAGATTTACTGTATTAGTTTCTTTATCTTTTCATGAATCAAGTTACTGGTTTTCAAAGTGATACATTTCATTTGTACATCTTAATATATCTCCTATGAAGGAAATCTCATTTAAATCATTGTACAACCACAGAATAAAATTTATTTTTTATTTTATTAAATTTTTATACCGCCCCCTCTCCCGCAGTGGAACTCGGGGCGGTGTATAGCCAAGATAAAAACCCCCACAATAAATAGAATTTAAAAAGGTTTAAAAGAATTAAATTAATGGCTGAGAAAAACAGTAAAAACAAGATAGAAAAGTTAATAGAAAATAACATACTTTCCATACATTTATTTTAGTTTGCCTTGTTTCAATATTTTCTCTCTATCCCTCTTAATCAGAATATCAGAAATCTGAATTTTAAAAAAATCTTTCCTCAATTCTTGAATGTCTTTCTTCAGAATTGACTCTCAGCTGCCCAAACTCACTGGACAACATATAGTCGCATAACAAAATATCCATAGAGAAAATTGGAGATAAAATTTCCCCAAATAAGAAATAATTAAAATGTAATTTTTCCATTACAAGTTAAAAAAATAAGACTAAAGCTTTAAAAAAAAACTAGTAAAAACAAAGTCCTTAGAGTAAAATCAGATGTAAATGTAAATCAGATCAAATAATTGTCACTACCCTGGGTTGAGTTCTGTCACTGCTGGCTTCCTTATGGCAAATGTGAAACGATAATTTAGAGTTCCAAAGTAAATAGTAAGAAAATGAAAAAAGGTCATATTAAAATCCAACAGAAGGTTATAGAATGAATTGGCATTCAACCAGTCAATTAAAATATTGTAGATCAAAGAGTAAGAAAAACTTTAAAAGGTATAAACAAACAGCTGAAGGGAAAAGATGAAAAACCCAAACCTCTGATCGCTCCTACCAAGAATTGCCATCTTCAAGATGCTCTTTTCTAAAGAGTTTGCAATCATCTGAGGGCCATCTCGGGTTGTTCTTTGTTGCTCCCATTCAAATCTGGGGCACAAGCTGTCAAATAGCCAGCTTTGGCAACATATCAGTTGATTGCTGGTGGGAGATAACCTGTTGCTCAGCATGCCATTTGGGGGAAATCCTGACCAACATATAGTCCTAAAGGTGCTTTCTCCAAAAGATAACTGGGCTTCCTTGTTTTTTTTTCTTTGAAAACTTTTTGCTTCTCATCAAAGAAGCTTCTTTAGTTAGAGCAGAAGATGAGAAACAAAACATTTTCAAAGAAATTTCAGTTACCTTTTGGAATAGCCATGTCCTGGGTGATTGGGATATCCATGAACTGGATGATTGAGAATCTGCATAGACATTGACCAACATGTAGACTGGTCCACAAAGATTCTTCTGGATAGCCATGTGTATTCCTTTGCTATGTGCAAGTAACTACCATAGAGTAGGACTATGTAGGAAGGCTTTCACCAAGAAAATTGGTGAAAGTTCTCAAATATATTGCATCTCTACTGTACTATAAAAAAAATATCAATGCTTTATGATCCTCAAAGTTTGTGTTGGAAAGAAAATTGTTTAGAATGGTTAATATTGATTATTTCATACATATTTAGCTAACTAATGGGTTTTTTATTTATTTTGTTATGTGTATGAAAATGTCTATTTTATAAAGATATAAGCAGAGTTTTCATTTACAATATTTTTTTATTGCTAAATTATAAATTGGATATGATTTTTCAAGAAATCAGAATTGCGGCTTTGAAAACATTATATTGTAAATACCTTTGTATAAACTATCAGCAATATATATAGTATTATATATTAATAGGTAAACCCTTGCATGAAATTATTTTGGAAAATATTCATGACTGGAATGCAAAGGAGGATAGTAAGAAAGTAACCTCAGTTATGGGTAAGTTCATCAGGCTTTTTTTCCCCTAATGAAATCAAGCAAAGTTCAAGTCAAGAAACATACTCTACTTTAGATCATTTTAAGATCTAGGAAGGAAGTACAACATTTTGAGGTTCTCATCCATCTATATACTCTATAAAAGAGGACTAGAAAAGAAAAGAACATTTCAAATGAATGAACAGCTACACAGCATTGGGAGATGGACTAGGATTTGAATTTTTGAGACAATGGACAACTAGTTGAAAATAGTTTATATCTCATCTGAAAGCAGTATAATCGGATCACTTTCCTGATCTGGTCTATTTTGTAGGACTGACAGTAATTTATTAGAATCAATGGCCTAAAAGTCCTTTCCATAAGACCGCAATAGTCCTATAAAATGTTTGGATTTTTGTAATAGTACATATTTCCTCATCACTGTTGCAGCCAATCTCCAATTTTTTCCCTTTTCCACTCAGTTTTTCTTTTTGCTCGAATATGTTCAGTCTGTATGGTTGAGGTAATATCTTCTCTTTCACTAATGAATTTCATGTCCCTTTGTAAATTCTGGATTGATTGTATTGGCATTCATACATTGAATAATAGGGAGAAGATACTTTTAATAGTGGTTAGTTAGAAAGGTGAGGAATCTTTCTACACAGATTCTTAAGTATCATTTCTCCCTTAGATCATACTGTGGAAAATAAATCTGTTCAAGAAAAGAAAGTGGAATGGAAAGAACTGGATCATAATGATTGCTTTACTCTAAATGTTGTCTCAGTATCTATAGGAGATGAATTTTTGGGCATGGTTGCCCACATACAAAACCCAGGAAATTTTTTTTGTCAACAGACAGTAAATGGCTGTAAGTTCTTTTTTTATCTTGAGATATAAATACTTGTGCACCTGTATATTTTGTGCATTTAATAAATTATTGAGATAAGATAGACACATTTATGTGTGTTAATGAGCATGGGAAGAGAACAACATTAAAATGTAAACTGCAGTCCGAAAATCGTTTTGTAATTTATCATGAGCTATATAAATGCCTAAGTTTTTCTGAGATTATAGAAATGAAAGTCTTAGGAGGCTAAATAAAATGGGCAATATTACTATAACTATGTATTTTTAAAGCATAATTTGCTTTTTTTTATGTAGCAATTTTCATTTAAGTATATGTGTTGTTAGGCAAACTTTCTCAACTTCAAGTATCCCTACGTGAATATTGTGAAAATACCTTGATCACCCCAGATTTTTGCCCAGCAGTAGGAGATGTGTGTTGTGCCCAGTTTACAGGTATGGAGGAGGAAAAGACTGCTTGAATATTTATTATTATTCTTACCGGTATCATCATTATATATTTCTATTTGTACAATCAGGAATCTTCAGTAATGTCGATTCAAAGAATAGATTATCACATCTCTAAAATACTTGGAATCTAATGTTCAGCATAGAAAAGAAATAGCAAGAATAATGATTAGCCACTAATATGTATTTATTAGGACTATATAATGCAATTTGAGTATAATCCTACTTGAATTTTATATAAATGAAACAAAAGTAAACAAAAGCTAGACTCTTAGCTTTCTTAGTCTGCATTTATCGTGGTAAATTAAAACAAATTGGTGAGAAATTAGGATGTGAATGCACTATTAAATAATAAGACATTTAGCCCTTTTTAAAGAAATCTGTACTGGCCTTATAATTACCACAGTCAAATCCATTCTCTTTTGGGCGCTGTTTTCTAAATTTTCTTTCTAATTTGGAAAGTGATTTTTTAAAATTCCACACTGGATTCAGGTTTAGCATTAGCACTGAGATGGAAGTATTTGAAGAAAAACAAAAATAATATAAGACTGCTACTGAAACTTCAGCTACTATAAAATGTAAAGCTTGACTTCGGTTCAGCAGCTTTTGGCAAACCTCTTTCTCTATTCCCTTCTGTTTCATGTACCATATATTCTTTTGAAGCACAAATATTTTCATTTTAAAATAAGCAGTAAAATAGCTTGCTGACCTTCTGATAGGCTCAATATACCTTGTATTTAAAAGGATAAATAACTATTGTTATTTCCTTTATTTGTGTATGGGGCACCTTATTTTGTGATTTTATTTTTTACCTCAAACTTTTTTTATATTGTATTTTAACATTGTACTTTTCTTTGTTGTATTACCACTGATACACTTTTAAAGAAAAAATAGTTAAGATTAAATATGACTCCATATTTTTTTCCTCAGAAGATAACCAGTGGTATCGTGCAACAGTGATATCCTTTATTTCAGAGAAAATTGCTTTAGTCGGATACATAGATTATGGAAACTTTGAAATGCTACAGTTAAATAGACTTCGACCAATTGTTCAGAAATTAATGGAATTACCAATGCAAGCTATGAATTGTACCCTAGCAGGTAGGAAACAAATAATTATAATTCAGTATTGATGGAACAATTACTTTTCGTAAAGAAATCCTTAAGGCTTCATTTTTTAATTGTGCCTATTTGTAATATACGGTATATAGTATATACCAATTGAATTGATACGTATATCATCCTTTTAGGAAAATCTTTATTTTGGATACACTCAGCAAAAATGTATATATTGCTTTGAACAAGATAGTAGGTCTGTCTGATTAGAATGTCTCCTGTTTACTAACTCAGCTATTAATAATTAAAGTCAGAAACTTCCAACAGAATTGCATCGGGCCATACAATTGTAAGAAATCTGTACAGGTAGATAAAACAACAGCACAATATTAATTGTTTTATGTATTTTTCATTATTTCTCTGCAAATTCTCAGAAATATTTTTTGTAGTACTCTCTGAGAATATGGCATGAGCTTAATGGCGCTTTGACCAGTGGAAGAACAGAAGAGCCTCCCAAAGTTTGCATTTTTTTTTTTTTTTGCAATTGGGTGTCCCTTGGGCAATAGTGCTGTCATCAGCAGATCCTTTCAATCCAAAAGCACCATTCAGTTGGTTTTGTAGGTGCTTCTTACATGAATAAGAACAGACAGTATTTCTTTAACTTCTATAGTTCATATAAAGGTGTTTTTATTATATTTGAAAAAAACCTAAGCAATTAAAGATCCACAAATGTCCAGTTGAGCCAAAAAAGTTTTGGTTCAGCGAGATTTAGGGCTCAGTGCCATAATGAATGGGGCACCAATGCCATGTATGATGCTAGTCTGTATTATGGAGGTAGTTGTAATACACATGTATTGAAACCAGATGCTTCAAGTAAATAAATAGTTCCCAGTGTTCCCTTTAGTGGGAAAGTACCTTTGACACTTCTCCACTAAATGTGTAATTTAGTGGACTAAATGTGTAATTTATAAGGATTAAAACCAAGTTGATTAAAATATGTTTTTCTGCATCCTTTAATGACACACTGAATCCTCTTTTACTCATTTGTTAGCCAAAATGGATGTAATACTTCATTAAGATTCAACAGCACTATTTAGGTATGAAAAATAGTTTCAATTTGGGTGCATAAAAGAGAACATAGCAAATGTGAAATGCATGATAAAGTGGTAAGCAAACTAATATCCTAAAGATGATAAAAATTCCTAAAAAATAGTGCAATTTTGGATTGTCTTTACAAAGTAGTGCTTGGGAGATTTAATCCAGCTGCAGAGAAATTATGTACTCACTTTTCATGTATGGCATTTTAAAAAATAATCCTTTTGTTTTCAGATGTGAAACCAATATCTGGAATCTGGCCAGCAGAAGCAACTTTTGCCATGAAGCAACTGGTCCAGAATAAAGTGGTTGCCATAAAAGTCACTGACAAGAAAATGAACACTTTTGTTGTAGAAATTACAGATGAATCTGTGACTCCATCAATTAATATATCTAAATATCTTTTAGAATTAGGTTATGCAGTAGAAGAAGCACCTGTTCTTTTGAAACCGATTGAAACAGTGAAAGAAACAAATAGTAAGTATAAAAGTTATTACTGTAATGAGTAATAAAACATTCAAATTATTTTGTAGTGAATGGATGATAACTTGAGTTTAAGAACACTGGTGATTGAATACAAAGTACTATGTTAATTCTAACAACCAGAACAAGAATAGGTACTTTTTTAGGGTCAGGAACAAATGTGGATTTTAGAGAACAAGATATGGTTTTTAAAAGTGCCACGGTGAGTGGGACTAAAAAAACTATTTTTCTCTGAAGATAAATAGTTTTCCAAGATAAAATCTTCCTACTTTAAACTTTATGAAACCCAGCACTATTTCTGCAAAGAAATATGGTTGCAGAGGCTCATATTTCATTTTGTGGCATGATACAGTATATGAATGTTGTTCAAATTATTTTGTAAAATTCAGACAAAAAAGATTAGTAAGCATAAAGTGACATGTTCATGGATCTGTTGGGGGCCTTGGGCAATTCCCACTCCTTACATTATTTAGTATTTTATATATTTATTATATTTTATCCAGTTACCAGTTGAAATTGATTAATCTTGAAATTAAAACTGATGCTTCTAAAAATAAATAGAATTGATAGATATTTTAATTGGATTATGTATAAGTTTATCATTTATTATATATATTAAGAGGGGTTATTAAAACATATATAGTAACTCTTCATATTCACTTCTCCTTTCCTATAGGTGAAAAGCAGGAGCCTGTTAATTGGTCTTGGGTCACATTAACAGCTAAACAGGTGGTAAATGTCATGATCTCTGTGTTGTACAATCCCAGCAAGTTCTATTGCCAGTTATTAAACAAAGACGGTACATTTTTTTTCCTTCTTTGCTTTCTAATCCTCCTGGGGCTAGAAATAGGTTTGGTAGCTTCAAAAAAATTAACCTAACATAATAAACATTCAATTTAAATAAATATATTGTAATTTGGGACAAAATAATTAGATGTTATATGTATGCTGTTGACACATTAGTAAAGAGAACTTGGGATCAGATGCGAGAACTCAAAATGTCAAGCTAGTGTGCAGAACTAGGAAAATTTTGGTTTAGTAGTATTTGGAAAAGAGTGAATATGAAACTATGGAAGGAGTTTCATTAAATAGAGAAAATTATGAAGCAGGAATGAAATAGATTTGAAGAAATATCCTGAAGTAAACCCTAACTGTAATATGTTAGTGTGATCACCAAAGCAATATAGCTAATCAAAAATAATTCTTACCTGCTAAAGAATGTTTATGGAGTTTGCAGATATAAATATCTTCTCAAAAGAACAAATTGCACTTCTCAAAGAAAAAATTGTACAAGTTCATGGTATAACTTTCTTTGGTTAATTCTGTAAAATTATTTAAATGAATATATATACAGTCCTGGAACTGTATACATATTGACATAGAATAATTAAATTCTTCACTTATTTCTACCAAAGTGCTTTTTTTTTTCTTTCTGGAGAAATATACCCTTGTTGGATATGTGGCACTGCTCCACAAATGAGACCCTTTTTCTTAAGTTGGCTCAAGGAATCAGGTGGGATTGCTGCTGCTGTACCAGTCTCCCTGCTGCGTGCCCCTTCCCTACCTGGGCTCCTAGACCTCACCATGGGGCTGGTGTGGAGTTCCCCAGCTTATATTTCTGGGAGACTTCAATCTGCCAGCCCTTGAGCCAGGATCAGAGGTAGCCTGAGATTTCATGGAATCCATAATTTCCAGGGCCTGTCCCAGGTCATTCAGGGCCTGACTAGGAAAGTGGTCACACACCCGATTTGGTATTCTTGTCAGAGCAGTGCCTATGTGACCTGGAATTGGTGGACTTGTCTGGATCCCCTGTCATGGTTGAATCACAGTCTAGTGGCAATGAGCTTCTCAAGACCCCCAACCCCTCTCCCAACTCTCTTCCTGCACGGAGGCAGGTCCTATTAGATTGATCTGTCCCTGTCAACTAGAGGTCCTGCCTGATGGGTTCCAGAAAGAGCTGGGAGTTATAACTGCAGATCTGCTCTGCAGTCCAACCAAGCTCTTAGTCACTGCAACTGAGCCTCTGGATAGAATTGCCCCCAAGCGAACTCTCCTCACCCATAGACCTCTCTGTCCTCCCTGGAGGAACTAAGAGGGATGAAACGGATGAAGAGACATCTAGAGCGCTGACTGGGTATGAACTCGACCGAACACTGGTAATTAAGGTGTATATTGTGGCGATTCATGTGGTGAAGTGTAAATATTTATCCACAATAGTTGCATCTGCCAATAATCGCCCAACGACCCTCTTTAAGGTGAGCCGCCTCCTTGTGGGGAGAGAGGAGACTGAAGCTGCATGCTGAGGAATTTGAGGATTTTCTGGAAGACAAAATTGCTTGACTTAATTCCCATTTATTTATTTATTTAGTCTAGCAATTATAAGATTACAGGTATAAGTACAGACATAGTTATAAGTACATAAAATGGATACATATAAGAAGAATAAAATAAACAATAGGATAGGGACGGTTGGTACGCTTATACACGCCTCCTAGATGCCGGCATGGTTGCTGATCCGGTGGAAGCCCCTGAGGCAGGTTCTTGCCCTGTTATCTGGGAACGGTTTGACCCTGTTGCTCCTGAGGAAGTGGACAGGATCCTAGGGAGCATGTACACAAGCACCTGTGTTTTAGATCCATGTCCCTCCTGGCTTGTGAAAGCTTCCTGGGAGTTGACAGGTGGGTGGACTTTAGCAGTGATTAATGCTTCCCTACAGGAGGAGGTAGTGCCCTAGCACTGTAGTCCGCCCGTCTTCTTAAAAAGCCATCACTTGATTCCATCCTGTGGATAATTTCCAACCTTCCCTTTTTGAGGAAAGTTGTTGAGAAGGTGGTTGTGTGGCAGCTCCAGACTGCATGAAACAGATTATCTAGACCCCTTCCAGTTAGGATTCAGGCCTGGATATGGGACAGAAACAGCATTGGTCACGCTTTTGGATGATCTCTGGCAGAAGCAGGATGGTGGTAATGCATCCATCCTTGTTCTGTTTGACCTCTTGGTGATAACATCATCCATAGTATTCTTCTGGAGTGGCTTCAGGGGATGGGAATGGGAGGCTCTGTGCCATCTTGGTTCACTTCCTTTTTCTGCAATCAGTGTTGATAGGAGGGGAGAGATCCAGTCCTTGCCCACTGCTTTGCAGGGTTCTGCAGGCTCGGTATTCTCCGCTCCTATTCAACATTTATATGAAGCCGTTCAGTGGGATCATTTGTCACCATGGACTGAAGTATCATCAGTATGCTCATGATACACAGCTGTATATCTCAGCCCATGGTGAGTTAAGCAATGTCATTTTTTCCTCTCGCAGGGCCTGGACACTGTTAGGGACTGGATGGGGAGCAATGGGTTGAAACTGAATCCTGGCAAGACCGAGTGGCTTTGGGTTTGGGGTTCTTTGGCCAGGGAGAATTGTTACCTTTGGTCTTGGATGGGATGGCACTACCCCAAATAGATCCTGTGCATGATCTGGGGGTTCTCCTGGACTCACAACTCCTGCTTGAAGAACTGGTTGTCACCTTTAAAGTCCTTCATGGCTTGGGACCAGGTTATTTGAGAGACCGTCTCTTGTCGGTCACATTTACACAACCCACCAGAGTGGGGAGGCAAGGAATGTTGCGGGTCCTATCCCCTAGCGAGATACACCTGGTGGGACCCAGAAGAAGGGCCTTCTCTATGGTGGCTCCCTCTCTCTGGAACATCATTCTCCCAGAGATTAGAATGGCCCCCACTCTTAACACTCTTCCAGAAGGTGCTGAAGACCTGGTTCAGCCAGCGGACCATTAAATGGTGGAACCATTTAATCGGATGGAACCCATTAAATAGTTCATGTGATGTGTTGTTGGCGGGGCGGGGGGATTATTATATTTTATTAATTTATTATATGATTATTCTGTCTTTATTTGTTTTTTATATGAGGTTTTTATATTCCTATAAGCCAACCTTGAGTTGCCATGTATGAATAGGCAGCAATATAAATAAATACATATGAGTATCCCATGGGCATTTATTTAATCATTTTTAGAATGCTTGCCTTAGAGGCATAAAGACTAGCGCAGGGCAACTTTGACTGAAAGGAAGAGTATTAACCTTGAGGTAATCTTAAAACACCTCAATATCTCAACCAATTCTTTTCCAGATTTGAATGCTCTTAAAGAACTCAACTTATCTTTAGCAGAGTACTGTGAGAAAACAAAACCCAACGTTTCCCAAATAATAAAAGGGAAGGTATATGGTGCTTATTTTTCTGGTAAATAATATTTTCCCTCTTTTTTTAAAAAAGAAATGTCAACATTGTATCCAATTTGTAATGTAAATTGAAGCAGTAAAGGAAACTGTTAGATCTTTGAATGTTCCATTTTACCGTACTGTTGAATATTTATATTTTATATTTCTATATGACTAGGTTAGTGCAATGTTGCATTTTGTTT
The DNA here is from genome assembly GCA_023653725.1 of Bungarus multicinctus. Taxonomy (NCBI): domain Eukaryota; kingdom Metazoa; phylum Chordata; class Lepidosauria; order Squamata; family Elapidae; genus Bungarus; species Bungarus multicinctus. Next base: position 57,787,577 of record CM042844.1, read on the forward strand.
TGTTTTACTTTACATTATGCCTTGATTGTTGCAGCTTGATGTAGATTTTTTCTTCTTAATAAGATTCTTTTACAATTACTGTTATTTTTTTGCATTGTAAGAGAGTTAGTATCTAGCTATAAATGACATTGGTAAATTAAATAAAATTGATTAAGCTCAGGTTTCTGGAAGAAAATAAATTATGTGTTTATTCAATCTCTTTTTCTTTTAAATTAGAGGATGGTAGATGGTATCGTGCCTATGTAAAAGATGTCATTTCGCTTGAAGTAATTAAAGTTCAGTTTGTAGATTATGGAAATTACGACGAAATTACACTAGATAAAATTAGACAGATTTCATCTACATTCTTGAAACTTCCCTTTCAGGGAATCAAATGTTGGCTTTCAGGTAATTTCAGTAGTAGGAAACTCTTGAATTTTGTATAAGATACTAAATTAAAATCTAAATAATACCTCATAGTATTTGATTATGCTGGAAGATGTTCATTGTGTATATTATACATTTGAATAATTTATCTTCATTTTATGTTTCTAAAACAAAACTATTTAAATTTGCTTTTTATTAAGTTATGCATTAAAATTCAGGGACCTTAAAAAATGGTACAATTGCTCCAAAATATTCTAATAAATATGGCTGAGTCTTTAAGTCCTGTCAAATTGTTTCTAACTTGGAATTAATGTAGAAATAATCTTTAGTCTGGTCATTTGAAATGAGCTCAATTTTTAAAAAAAAATATATAAAAAGACATGAGGATAAACAGTAGTTTCTAGTATTGGTTAAAATTGGCAGTGCCACAAGTCAAGATGCTTTCTATTATGTAGTCTATTGAGTAGTTACATGGTTTTGTGATGCTAAATTCCATAATAGGATATACTTGCAGGCCTTAATAGAGATCAGACATAGAAAAATACTTCTTTCCTAATACAATATATTGAATACTCATAACAGTTTTGAACATTCCTGTCAAAACACTTTGAATCATTCAGCAATCCAATTTACTGTGAGACGCTATTTAATATTATATTAGCTTTTCTATTGCCCCAAAGAGTCAAAAGATGGAAAATCATAGTAATATCCTTAATGCTTTGAGAAAAGTATTTTCTCTTCATATTCATGAATTAATTCCTACTAAAGTTATTAATACTTGTTCTTTAAGAAGTGTATGGAATATTGTGCTCATGATTTCAAAAAGCATCTTCTAAAGAGCAGTGAAAGTCTGCTTAATATTTCTTTCTGTTCACCACAGGTGTGAGACCCATAAATAATAAATGGACTACAGAAGCTATAACAACCTTTCAGATGTATGCAACTGAGAAAAAACTGCAAGCCAGAGTAATCTCTGTAATAAAGAATGGTGCTGAAGTGGAACTTATTGATAATTCTAATAGCATTCCCATGATCAGTGAAATATTAATAAATAAGCATTTGGCTTTTAAAGAAGACTTAATATTAAATCCAAATACATTACCAGGTGAGTTGATAAATAATTTCCAAAATAATGTAATATTACTATTGTTTGGAATGTTATGACAATCACTAAAAATTGCTTGTCTGAGAAAAATTGTGTTCCAGGTTTGGAAAAAAACCAGGCTTTTATAGAACATTCTGCCATATTTCTTAAAAATATGGGAAACAAGACTTAAGAATACCTTATGCTGTTTGCCAATAGAAATACCCAAAGTGTTCCACTTCAGAGTTTGAAACCTTTATTCTAGCTGTAATGCACATATCCTAAGCTCAGTTTTATATTTGATTGGGGAAAAACTAAACATGCATCACTTGCAACATTCAAGGTATTGAATGTATTTTATTTAGTATTATTACCACCCATGAACTCTTAACTTTCCAAAAACAATAAACTTTCCTAGCAGAATGGCAATAATATTTACCCAACTCTTCATTTCTACTATACCTTCATCATAATTTTCTCCAGCCATTAATGCACTTTTCTATTTTTTTCAAGCCAATTACAGTATAACTTAATATGGAGTAAATGTCTAAATTTGTCCTAAATGAAGGCAAAAACTCAGAAGTATTTTGGTCCAGACTTGGTACATTTTCCTTACTTTTTCTGTTCTCTTTTAAGACTAGATTATAATTATTGTAGCATGCTATCCAGAAGATACCAGATACCTTAGTACAGATCTTGTTTTGAAGTGTATGATGATGTTCCATAACATTTGGATGTTGCTGTATAATACTGTATATATTTTTTAATTTCATCTGATATTATAGATACATCTACCAGTATGCAGTGGACAATGCCAACATTTTCTGTTGGTGATACATTATCGGCTCTTGTATTAGGTGTGGTAGATCCTGGCTTATTTTATGTTATACCAAAAGAAATGAAAGGTAAGAATCAAAAGTACACTATGCCAACAAAAATTATATTTATTGACCCATTCACAAATTATGTATTTATATAAATAAACTGTAGCAAAACTCCAGCTTGTTTTCTTTCTCACTGTCTCTACCCTCTAAATATAGAGCTCCTGTTAGATATACAAGTAGGAAGATTATGAATTTATGCTCTCTGTAACTCTTAATTGCACTGTTAAAATTTGGAAACAAAATAACTGAATTTTGGAAGCATTATTTCAGAACGGTTTTGGAAACCATCCAATTTTTAAGAATGTTTCTATTCCATTTTTGCCTTCCTACCTCTCAAAAGTGAAAAAAGCCAAGTAATTTAGAACTTCCCCTTTCACTGTTACAATATCATCAGGTACTTTTCCTCTAGAAGATCAATTTTCCTTTGATTGACAGCCCTATCACATATTAATAGATTGTTGTGGATTCTGCAGTTTGAAATAAAATGAAACCTTCAAAAACTTTAACCTTAGACTGTCTACTATTGACCTCACCCCTTTCCTAAGAGGTCTGTAAGGGGAGTGCATAAGTGCACCAATGTGCCTACCATCCCTGTCCTATTGTTTCTTTTATTTTTCTTATATGTACCCATTTCATGTATTCATAACTATGTATATACTTATACCTATTATCTTGTAAGCGATTGACAAAATCAAATTAATAAACTACTTAAATCAGGGATGTCAAACTCAATTTCATTGAGACCACATCAGGGCTGTGGTTGATTTAGCAGGACATGGCCAGCTTGACGCCACTCACTCGGCGTTGCTGACTGGGTGGGCATGGCCAGCCTGATGCCACACCCCACACTGTTAGTATGTTTCCTTTTTGTATTGGGTAGACCAGGTCAAAGCCACACTGGTCCAGTGTTTCCTTTGCATTGGGTAGACTGGGCTGAAATGATGCAGATAGACCAGGTTGAAGTGACATGGGCCAGCCCCTTACATTTTCCAGGATGACCCTGTGGGCCTTAAGTTTGACATCCCTGACAATTAGTTTAATAAACTATTTATAGGGAAGAGAGGTCTATTATTGAGAATAATCAGGTAAATCATAGTATCACTTTACATAAATTACATCATTTTTTTATCCATTCAAAATAAAGCTGAGAAAATCAGCATTTTGTTTAATCATATTTTTACATTATGTCACTTCAGGAACATTGGAATATTTTAATTTATTATAGTAACAGAATTTTGAAAGTGTCAAAAAAGTTACAAAAAGATTATTGGAAGTCATTGGAAAAAAGAAATATATTTCATTCTAAAAATTAATTCTGGTGCATTAAATATTTCATGCAGTAGACCTACTTCGCTTCTTTGGGGTCCAAACTAAACCAAACCACATATGTTTTGAAAGTTTTGGCTTCCACATAGAACAAAATGGGATTGTTTTGTTCCAGAAATGAAACTGTATTTCTCCAGAAGAGATTTAGAGTGAGCAAATATGGAGAAGGCAAAAACTAAAGATGGTTGAAGGGAGGATGGGAAGGGAAGGTGCTAAGCTATCACAAGAGAAAGTTGGGCAGTAAGATATTTTTATTTATTTATTTATTTATTTTGTCAAACAATTATTAGATAACAGGTATAAGTATAAACATGATTATAAATACATGAAATGGATACGAATAAGAAAAAAAAGAAACAATAGGGCAGGGACGGTAGGCACATTTTGGTGCGCTTATGCACGCCCCTTTCAGACCTCTTAGGAAAGGGGTGAGGTCAATAGTAGACTAATGTTGAAGATTTTGGGGTTTGGGGAAGAAACCAGAGAGTCAGGTAGAGTATTCCAGACATTGACTACTCTGTTGCTGAAGTCGTATTTCCTGCAATCAAATTTGGTGCGGTTTATCTTTAGTTTATATCTATTTTGTGCTCTTGTATTGTTTTGGTTAAAGCTGAAGTATTCATTGATAGGTAGGACATTGCAATATATGATTTTATGTACTATACTTAGATCAAACCGAAGGCGGCATAGTTCTAGGTTGTCTAGGTCTAAAATTTCAAGTCTGGTGGCATAAGATATTCTGCTATGAGTAGAGGAGTGGAGGACTCTTCTCGTAAAGTATTTCTGGACTTTCTCAATTGTATTAATATCAGATATGTAATGTGGATTCCAGACTGATGAGCTGTATTCAAGTATTAGTCTAGCAAATGTTTTATATGCTCTAGTTAGTAGAGTGATATTACCGGAGAAAAAGCCACACAGAATTAGGTTAACAATTCTTAATGCCTTTTTGGCTATGTAGTTACAGTGGGCTCTAGCATTTAGATCATTTGAGATGAGTACTCCAAGGTCCTTGATAAAATTTGTGTCATCAACAGGGTCTTGACTATTCAGCTTGTATTTTATTTTTTGATTTTTTTTGCCAATATGCAAGACAGAGTATTTACTTGTTGAGATCTGAAGTTGCCATTTGTTTGACCATTCTGACAGATAGTCGAGGTCTTTTTGAAGGGTAGCAGCATTGTCAGTGGTTTTGAATAGCTTTACATCATCAGCGAAAAGAACGCAGTTGCTCTTAATATAATCACAGAGGTCATTAATATAGAGTATGAAGAGAGTTGGTCCTAGAACACTGCCCTGGGGGACACCATTTTTGACAGGTACAGGATTTGATAGGACACTCCCAATTTTGACTATTTGTTGCTTGTTTCACAGGAATGCTTCTATCCAGTTATGCAGGTATCCAGAAATACCATAAGACCTTAATTTTAGGAGTAGTTTGTCGTGTACCACTGAATCAAAGGCTTTACAGAAGTCTATGTAAATTGCATCAATTGCTTTGCCCTGATCAAGTTGTGTAGTCCATATGTTTTTACAGTGCAAGAATTGCAGATTACAGGACAGTTTCCTTCTGAAGCCAAACTGTTCGTTAGAGAGTAGGTTGTTTGTCTCTAAGTGGAGGATAATGGATTGGTTAATAATTGATTCCATGACTTTACAGGTGACGCAGCATAAAGAGATTGGCCTGTAATTTTCAACTAGGCTGGGGTCTCTCTTTTTGAAGATGGAAATGACTGTGGCTAGTGACCATAGATTTGGCAAGGAGCTGGTCCTGAAAGACATTTCAAAGATTATGCTTAGAGGTTCTGCTATGGCAGTGGATAGCTTTTTTAAGAAGTAGGCACAAACTCCGTCTGGTCCAATAGATAAAGATGGTTTTAGATTGCGTAGTGCTTTTTCAACATTGTCTTCTGTAAAATCGATATGTATTAGATAATTGTAGTTGTCTGTGGTTCGACTAGGAAATATTGGGCATGATCCATTGCTGTTTACAAATACTGAGCCAAAGAATGTGTTAAAGAGGTTGGCTTTAATAGTGTCGTTGCAGTCTTTACCATTTGGTTCTTTTAGGGGTAGGATGGACCGTGAGTCTTTTAGTTTGTTGTTTACAAAATTGAAGAAAGCACGGGTGGAATTGGTGCGTAGAAGGTTTTCCTCTTGTTTAGTGTGATAATTGGTACATTCAGTCTTTATCTGGTGGCATAAATTTTTGCTTTTAAAGTTGGCAACATGACCAGATTTGTTTTTCCACCAAAGGGATTTCTTTTTGGATTGGAGCTTCCTTATTGTTATGGGTAATTGGTTTTTTCTGCTTTTGGTAGTTGTTATTGGTACATATAATTTGATGACTCTTTTGACTTCAATTAAAAATGTATTGTAATGGTCTTCAACAGTATTGCATCCAGTGAATAGAATTTGCCAATCAAGAGATGAGAGATCGTGGTCTATAAGATCATAATTGCCTTTTTTGAAGTTATAATTGGGGATCCTGTTGTTATGGTGATTATGGTGAAAACATATGTTGAGACAAAAGTCAATCATGCTGTGGTCACTGTTGGAAAAGGGTTCATTAATTTGTATTCCATAACTTAAATTCAAACTGTTGCAGAAGATGAGATCGAGGCAGTTGTTAAGTCTAGTATTGTTGGTTACTAGTTGTTCCAGTCCTAGTGTGGTAACGGCATTGTACAAGGTTGTATGAATGGGTTCAGATGTACATTCATTTAGTGTCCAATTTATAAGAGGTAAGTTGAGGTCACCAAGAAAAATGAAAGGGTGTGGGCAGGAGGCAGCCCATGTCAGTAAAGAAGTTAGCTTGTTTGTATGAATTATATCATAGTCAGGGGTACGATAGCAAAGTAAGAAGCGGATTGAGAAGTTTAAGGACAATTCACAGATGATGGTCTCGGGAAGAGCAAGCTCTTGTATAATTTGGATCTTTTTTAGGTTTAGAGATTTTTTAAAGAATATAGCAACTCCATCATCTCTATGGATTTCGCAATCTGACTGAAAAACTTGATATTCTTTTGTAGTGGTAATGGAGTCTGGAAAAATATGTTTTTTTTATGTTGCATAGGGAATGTTTTCCATAGTAGTGAGACCATTGCAGTATGTTGGCAGCTGCATTTCAATTGGAAGGGAATTGGAGAATTAAATAGCGACTTGGAAGGGACCTTGGAGATCTTCTAGCTCAATCCCCTGCTCAGACAAGAAATTTTATAACATTTCAGACAAAAGGTTGCCTAATCTCTTCTTAAAAACCTCCAGTGTTAGAGCGCTCACCATTTCTGGAGGCAAGTTGTTCCACTGATTAATTGTTCTAATTATCAGAAAATTTCTCCTTAGTTTTAGGTTGCTTCTCTCCTTGATTAGTTTCTATCCATTCCTTCTTGTCCGACCTTCAGGTGCTTTGACAAATAGGTTGACTCTTCCTTCTTTGTGGCAATCCCTTAGATATTGGAATTTTGCTATTATGTTGTGCCCACTCCTTCTTTCATGAAACAAGTCATACCCAATTCCGGTTTTTTTGCATGTTTTAGCTTCCAGTTTCCTAATAATATTTGTTCTGGTCTTGGCACGCTTTCTAGAGTTTCAACTTCTATTTTATCTATTTTATTGTGGTGGCCAAAGCTAGATGCAATATTCCAAGAGTGGTCCTACCAAGGCATTATAAAGTGGTAGTAACACTTCATATGATTCTGTCCTATTGGACAGTTGGTAGACTGGAAGGAATGCTATACTAGAGACAGCTGAGAATAAAGGGTGTGAAATGCCCTAAATGCTTCATAAAACCACTCCAGGATTTCATTTTGCCTGAAAGATTGGACTGAATTGTTGAGTTTGCAGCTAATTTTAAATGGTTCAGTAATGTTACATAGTAGCTTGTTCCAGATGTGAAATAGATCATAATTCCTGTTCTCTACACATTTTTAACAGGAAAGCAAAAATTATTTTTGATGCCCGTGACTCCTATATTGTTTAAAAGGAAATAAAAGGGCTGGCAAGATTTTCAGTGAGAAGTAGTAGTCTCCAGAAATCATTTTGATATCCTGAATACTGCTTTGTGTGAATCCAAAGTAATCCTCAGATAATAACACAAGAATCTAAGGCTAATAGTCATTTTAAAGCATTTCTGGTTGGCCATAAAAAGGATGAGAAATAGACAGATTTCACTGCTAGCTGATTAGCTTAAGAAGGCATGGAAAGAAATTGGAAGAGTGTGGACTGATGTTCAGAGTGGCATAGCTACAGAGAAGTAGGGGAAAAACAGCAGGACAAGATTATCATCCATAATGATCATTAAAGAGGAATGTAAAATTTGTAAGTGGACTTTGTGTTTGAAGTAATGGATTTGTAATGGATTTATAATTTTGAATTTGTATGCCTGTACATAGCTGAAAACAGTTCTGAAATTGCTATGTGTAACTAATAATTTTCCAAGTTTAATATTTATATAACATCTCAAATGTGCCTCCTGATATCCTTTCATATTAGTAGCAAATCTGAAACTTTTAAGAAGTGGACAGTGGATGGATAGTTGTTTTTTCTTCAGGTGCCTTTGATTTCCCTTAAGAAAACAGCCTCTCACTTGCTGATGATAC